>SEMN01000255.1:0-600000 GCA_005408345.1 Macquaria australasica | reverse complement strand
CCGCAGCTCAGCATCTAATTAGCTGTGTAGACTTTAAACTCACGTTAGCAGTGCAGTTCACGTCTACCTGGTGAATGTTTGTTTGGTGGCTCGTTCAACAAGCTAAGGTGCAGGACAAGGTGTGTGTTTGTGTTCGTAAGTTAGATAAGAAGGAGACTTCAGCAAGAAAGCAAATGTGGGTTGTTGTGGCTCTTGTGTTGTGTAGCAGGCTGCTGTTAGTCAGTGTCACTGTCTGCCTATGAGAGAATGGTGACGTTACTGCTTTATGCAAAAATGGTTTAAAAATGAAGCAATTTGATTGGCTGTATGGAAACAAGTTCTCCATCTACATAGACAAAGAACCGTATGGAGTTGCGAAGCTGGAGGGGCCTCTGTTTTTCCCCATTCCCCATTACCCCCATTTTCTTTAAACTAAACCTTTTTAATGTCACTTAACACAGACACACCTGACCGTCCTAGATAATGTAATGACCCAATAGGTTTATGTCATGGCCACCACTTAAAATTATGTCAACTTTGTTTCTGAGATGTCATGTTTTGTCTGTCTATTTAATTTTAGCTGGACTTTTAAATTATCATAATCAAAGAGTCTGTTTTAAAGCTGCTAAGCACCTCCCACCAAACCCAACTTCAACCAGCAGCAGAAGAAATCGTTAACCCTGCGAAACCTCATGCCTCGTAGGGCTCGCTCTCCACAGCGTGAGCTTCACCGAGATCCCGGTATCTCTCGTCGCAACGCCACTCACCGCAGAGCAGAGCCCCCCAGGCTTCAGAGGCAGCTGCAACGCCATCCAGCAGGGGGAAGAGAGGCTAGTACACCGCGCACACACACACCACTGTCCCCCGTCAATAGTTATTCCCCACTGTTTGTCATCATGCGTCTTTGCCACTCGTCGTTACGAGCGCCATGGCATCGAACATACTACACGCCGCTGCAGGCAAAGGAGGTGTTGGAAATTTATTTCAAGTTCCAGGATTTGCAACAGGATTTTCTGCCATTGAATCAGGCTTTCACCATCTGAAGGGACGTGTATGTGCGTCTGCGTTTGTAGAACAGCCAATACGAACGCACCGTCTCTCTGAAATAACCTGTGATTGGCTAAAGTCTCCCATCACGGGCTAGATTTTCTGAAGCTTGAAAACAGCCGAGAGGAGGGGCTGAAGTAGAGGTCTGCTCTCAGACCACTTGAATTAAAATATTCTGCACGGTTAATATGGATTTTTTGGCCAATGATGCCAAAAGAAAACTGCCTACCCAACCTTTAAGATTGTGTGACCTGTGTCAGCTGATCTGATCTGGTCATTGAGCTGGTTGGCATCAAAACTGAGTGCACACATGCAAATTGACACACTCAAATGTGCAGTACTCATACGTTAACGTTCCCAAACATCCACATATCCGCTTGGTCACACACGCACACACACACACACACACACACATACACTTCACAATGTTGGGTAGAGTACAACATAACAGACAAAAGACCATCCAGTAAGACCTGATGTGCCGCTGATCATGATAACAAACTCACTCACTCACTCACTCACTCACTCACTCTCTCACACACTCTCACTTCCTTGTGCCTCATGATATACAATCTGACTTGTGACAAACAGCTCAGCCATCCTGACACAACAGACTGGATATTCTGTGTTTTTACATAATAAGGTATCCGTACACAAACCTTGTCAGCTCAGCAGGGATTAATGGATTTTACATGGCTGCAAGCACCACAAAGGTATCAGATCACAACCAAATATGGAAAACGCAGACGTTAGGAAAGTCTTATGGAGTATGCAAAATAGATTTAGTTTGGTTTTGCAAACTTAAAGTACAGAGTTTAGATGGAAATCTGCCTGTTGGAGTGTGAGCCAGAGTCTGACTAATATATCGACAGGCATCTATTACCAGCTGATACGGCTCATCACAGATAAATCAGCTTCAACGTATTTGTTGGCAGTAGTGGTGGAATGTAGCTAAGTACATTTACTCAAGTACTGTAGTTAAGTACAATTTTGAGGTACTTCAGAGGCAAATATTCATTTATTTGACAGCTGTAGCTACCGGTTAATTTGAAGGATAGGTTCAGTTTTTTCAGTCTACTTGGCTGTGAAGAAATCGTTTTCTTGTATTACTCAAGTTTAAGAGATGAGTCCTCTTAGTGTTTTGACTGACAGCGTTTCCTTGCTGAGCCGCAGTGGTGAAATAGTGGAGTCATATGAGCAGGAATTTCTTACTAAAATGACTGACTTTGGAAAATATCCACTTGATTTGGCTACAAGATAAGATCAGATATGCAAATTATGTAGAAGAACATACATGTTTTATAGGCTGCAGTATGTATTTTCTTCTCATTTCAAGTTTAAAATATTATTGTATTTGTTTTGTTAAATGTGTTTATTAATGTTTATTGTTCAGCTATCCTGCCTCAGTATTCTAATAAACACATAAGAGCTAATTACATAAAATGTCATGTTTTTTTTTGTCTAACAACAAAAAGATTGGCTGATATGGTGTTAATGGATTTTCTTTCTTTTACGATCAAATATCAATATTTGTATAGGCCTAAAAACCCAATGTGGATCAGGTAAAAGTAATTTTTTTTCCTTTGCCCTTTTTCCCCCAGAAAATGCTAACTTCAAGCTTAATAGAGAGAATTCAGAAATGCATTTGACTGCAGAACAGAAAATGGCCAAAGAGACTAATTCAGCAAGATGAGCTGAAAAAACAGTACTGAAACTGCTGCAGCAGTGCAAAAACTACTTATAATATGAGAAGTGAGTGTAGTAATGACATTAACTCTTAAGAGATTATTTATAGTTCTGCTTTTTCACACAGATTTCAACATTATACTTACCTACTCATAGCCTCACATTCTTCTCTGTAAGAGTTTTCCCTCTTTTTTTAAAGACACAGTGAAATAAAATAAAAACATTTCCAAGTTCTTGTGTTAACTGTTCTGTGGTCTCTTGCTATAAGTATTTAGATATCAGAATTCCTTTTGCTTTTTCTTCCTGTAAAATGATGATTTTTTTTTTCTTCTGATGACTCATCCTACACTCAGACGTAAACGTATCCGGTCAAATGTGTTTTGGGGCGGCCAGCTTACACCTCACACCATATAAAGCCATCCTTGACCGTTAGCTTGCAGGTCTTGGCAGCTAGCGGGGCGGGGTTGTTGGTGCCATTTTATGAACCATGAATCGAAAATATAACTGATTACATTAATGAATAATACCGTTGGTTAAATAATTTAAAAGAAAGCGTGAACAGAAATATAATGCTTTATACTTTTCCCTTAACTTCCAATCAGTTGGTAAAAAAAGAGAAAAGCTTTTCATTTTTTCCTTTAAAGACACAGTAAAATAAAATAAAAAATGTTTTCTGAGTTCTAACTCCTTGTGTTTAATTGTTCAGTTATCTCTTGCTATATGCCAAATGTATGTCTTTTCTCTTCCTGTAAAACACAATATTTTCAATGACTCATCTTGAACTCGGGGCGTATATATATGTACACATACATTTTCCAATCAAATGGGATTTAGGGCGGCTAGCTAACACCGCCCATCATACAAAACCACACCGTTAGCTCGTAGGTTGCAGTAGCAGAGCAATATCATAGTAGGAGGTGTGTGTTTGGATATGTGTGTGTGTGTGTGTGTGTGTGTGTGGAAGTGAGGGCGATGGCTGGAGGCAAACAGTCATCTACAACTCCATAACTCGCTACACCTCTGTCACGCTGTGTTCACTAAGCCACGCCCACCTTTATGTGATCCGATTTTAAACTTTTAGAGATTTGATTTAAATTTGCAAATCAAAGTTAACTAAAGTGGAGCTCAACAGAAGAGATGTCCGCAGCTACTTCTCCAAACTGAGAGTCCTTATTGTGAATGATGAAATCAGCACGCTTCATTAAAAGTACACTCGGTGTGCTTTACATTCAAATGTATGTGCCAACCACCACCTACATCCACCACAGACATAACAGAACTTTGTACCCTAATTATGAGAAAACACAGCTACAGTACAATACTTAGTACTATACATCTGTATGTCTGGCATCAGAGATATTTTAGGTGATGGAGAGCAAGTCTCTATTTTTAGGAAGTTATCCTTTCTCTGTCTTGGGCCTCATCAACAGGCCCCTTACACATGCATGCACGTACGCACACAGAGTCAAAGCAGAACTTGGCCAAATCCAAAAATAATGTTGTTGTTTGTAGGGCAGCGTCTTATTGCATTTCTCCTGCAATATTTTCTCCATGACATGTTTCCTTACACAGAAACGTATGTCATGTGACCCTGCGCCTTTCTTTTTAAAACTTTATTCACATCTCCTCATTAAAATATAGAGTACTTCCTCTGATATGTGATGTCCCTTTTGATGAGTGCTGCAAAGACGTGTGTGTGTGTGTGTGTGTACAGTATGAGCTTGTTTTTTTTGTCTTGTATCAAAGCATCTCTATATGTGAGCAGCACTGCAGTGTTGCAGCTCTTTGGCTCAGTGTTACATCAGCATCAGTGAAGCAGACATGCAGCTCTGTAGCAGTTCAGACTGATGTATATCACCAGAGTCATCGAGGCAAGTCAAGCCAACTGCTCCAGAGTCAACCTAACAAATGCCAGCTAAAGAGGGGACAAACCACAAGTGAACCAAAGGAAAGGGAATAAAACCAACTTGGACAACCCACAGCAAAGGAAAGTGGTGAAATGTAAGAGAACAGACGGACACAAGCAATTTAATTCAAACTAGTCCAAACTAACTTGATATGCTCAGGAGAACATGCTGCTCCATGAGACTAATCAGTCCAACAGTCCAGAGCAAATGTGGCCTGTCCAGAGTAAACCAAACCAAACCACAAAACACCAAACCACTGCCAGAGAGCCCAAACAGGATCCAATTTAAAACAGCCAAATCAAATACACTCAACCCAACCTGGACAAAATGATCAGGCTAACAATAAAACATCTCCAGGCCAGTTAAAATGAAGCCACACAAACCAAATAACCCAGCCAGCAAACACTCCAAAGAGTAAATTAGCTTGTTTATTAACCCAATCAACAATTCAGACCAACCAGTCAACCAAACGACCTAAAGTAATCAATCTACTGACTGGCCAGTTGACTTTCCAGCTAGTCGACTCAAAGAAATAGTTTGACACTTTGGGAAATACTGTACGCTTATTTGCTTTCTTGCCAAGAGTTAGACGAGAAGATTGATACCACTCATGTCTGTACAGTAAATATGAAACTACAGCTAGCAGAAGGTAACAAAATCCACCTTCCAATTTAACCGATCAACCATCCAGCTCAACTAACTAGCCACCCAACAGACCTGAGCTAAATGAGCTAATCAATCTGGCTTAACCAAACTAGCCAAACAACTAGCCAACACATCAAAATCCAGCAGTTGACCTCCTACTCACAGCTCAAAATACTACAATACCCATGAGCCTCAACACGCTGTTCCCATGGACAGAAGAAGCCAGATGCAAATCTGAGCGGTAGTGAATTCAAAACGCTTTGTTGTTGCAGTTGGGAACAACAAAACACGTTGCCACAGTTGCTTAATTCATCCAAAATTACTGTAGCTCACTTTTAGTCAATCCCATAAACACCGGCCTGCTGCCATTAATACTGTCTGTGTCTCTGTTAGCCACTAATTTGTGGCTAAAACCAACCAGTCCTCTATTTACTGCTGTTTGCTGAAACTACAATGTTGAGACATTTTATGGAAGTACTTATTAAAAAATGAAGCTATATATTCGTGTCCTGTTTTTTAAAGATTTACATCTATGAACTAATGGACTTGGGGCTGAGAGCTACAGACAAAAAAAAATGGATGAAAGGTGAACAATCATTAAATAAATAAGGGGTATGAGGTCAAATCTGGATTAATCTGATTTGTCTGTTTCATGAAAAAGATTAAGTGTCTTTGAAATTTAGGGAGTAATAGAAAACGGTCAGAGTCACCTATTCAAACTGTGTATCATTATCACTATTAGATAAAATGGAAACAACAATTTCCATATTATGTGAAAGTGGCATCCATTGTGTCAGTATTCTTGCAACTTACCGTAAAAGGCAACAAACTGAACTGAGTTATTGGAAATGATAAATTGTGTTTGACTGATGCACTTCCTGTACTGGCTCTCATGCTCAACTTAACTTCCTGTTTACAGCTCCAACATCCCACTAACCCCTGCTCCTCTAATAGGAAATGCTACACACAGGCCCAAAGTCTGCAGCCAGCTGAGTTGACATAAGTTACTTAGAGATTATTGTGTTGGCATTTCTGCATACCAGTGAAAGGTGAGGCTGAAGTGTGGACATTTGCACAGGATCTCACTTTAGTTTGGTTTGTGTGGGTTGAACAATGAGTGAGTTTCAAGCCCATGGTATGATTTGTATATGTTATTTTGATTTTTTTTAAACTACTGTCAACACAGCAGCATTGTCATGTTACAGCCTAATGTTAAAAGTCTAATTTTGGTCATCTGAATGCTCTTTTATAGAATGAGTCTCTCAGGATCATGAAATCCTCTCAAGACCAGCTGGATAAAAGTGAACATGTATGTATGTATGTAAAACTGAAGACAAGACATTTGTTTTCTTTCTTTCTGTGTTCTATATACTTGTTTGAGGCCCCTAACGTGGCTATTTTTGACTCTTTGATGTTGCTGACATTGCTCCTCTGCTTTCATTTTTTTAATGACAGGAGGAAGACCATGCGTGAATGCTGAAACACTTACACAGGATTCTTTGTCTTTAACAAAAAAAAAAGAAGCACATGGGGAATTTGCACAGTAGGAATTTTCACTTTACAAACACAGGATCAAAGTCATAGACAGGTGGTGCAATTGTTTCAAATCAGTAGACGTCCCCGGGGTCGTATTTGTCTGTGCTAACAGGGTTTTAAGCTGCAGAGGAGCTGAAGTGCGCTCTGCTCAGGTCTTAATGGACTTGGACTAATTGTTAATATGCTTCAGAAAAGGTACCATATTTGATTGGTAACTTTGTTTTGCAGGTTTTGATGTTATTGTTATGTTTAGCGTTTTGAAAGTTCCAATTTTATCAGCTCCGTGTTGGTTAACACGTACATCTACTTATCTTCCCTTTCGTACTACATATCCTGTGCCCTTTTGTTTCTCAGTGTGACAAATGTCAAGTGAGTCAGTGAGGGCAAAAGGGCAAAAGGGCTTACATGCATACTGTACAGTTCAGGAAGTTGGTCAGTTTACATCTGACAAATACAGAACTGTCACTTAGAAATGCTTTAAGTTTGTAATTTCATCCTCTCACCAAACATTAAGAAAACAACACTAAAATAGATTTATTTTTTACATTTTGATGTCACTCAACCATGTAGAAAATGTTGGAAATCCAAATTAACAGTTTTGACTTTGCTCTGGGAAGTTTGGTGCTCAGCCCGGGCTGCTGCCTCTGTGCCCTCAGGGTTGATGACAGGTTTGTCTCACACAACATATAATTGCTGGCAGTTAGCAGAGCAAACACGTCATTCAGTGACTCACAGCAAAATTCAGTGTTGCTCCGTCTCATGATATTTACCCAAACAAAAGAAGCTGTTATTCTCCTGTGGTTTAAGAAAAGTTAAATGACTCTAGAAACTTTTCAGGAGTGTCTAATAAGTTTCTTTTCAAAGTTATTGAATTACTTACATGGAAAGAATGACAAGGCTGAGTGCTGAACAGATCTGTGAATGTCTGACCGCAGCAGCTCTTCTTATTCAAGCAGGGCTCTGAATGCAGCCCACAATTTGCTGTTTTAAACACTGAGGTCATGTTCTTAGAAATCTTCCATCCCAGGAAGGGATGGGGGTTTAAGGTTTGGGGGTTTAAGCAACCTGGAAGGCTTTTATATTCTACAGTTAAAACCTACACATGGTGGGTATTTTAAGGGCACATTCCAGTTTTTCCAGACTCTAGATTTTAAATGTGACTACTTTTAGGCCAACAAAAAGTAATAAATAAATAAAGAATTTAGTGTTTCCCTGCCAGAACTGTATTCACAGCAGTGTGGAGAGCAATGTAACAGCATTTATAATTTCACTTTGTTAAATAAAATGTACATATTTTGACAGTTAAGTGACTAAATAAAGTATGAAAAAGGTTCCATTGGTCAGACTTGGACTCATTTAGTATTTCGTATTTATTTTAAAAAAATCCTGGCTACGGCCCTGATAATAGTGCACGGACTACTGTTCAAGACAAGTGGTTTTGTTGCTATTATAGCTGCAAACTAGTGCAGTTGTTTAAGTGATTTAAACCCTTGAAAGCAAGGGTTTCAATGTGTGTTTAATGGTGAAAAATCCACCCCATTGATAGCTTTGGCAACACAGAGTGTAATGGCTTCTGTTAGGTCTCCACCATGAATTGGTTCACCTCCATTACACCCACTGAATATGACTAAATGCTGTAAAATGATGATGTAAATCATGGCACTGCAAGAAGTACACATGTTGACGCTGCAAACTGTTTTACATTGGATGCACCTCTGCTGAATGGAGCGTTTCCAGTTGAAATGCTGCTCGGTTTGGACGTATTTCAGTGATTCTTTAATGAACGGCAGCGAAACAAGATCAAGTCCAGCTGTGATGCATTTACTGCTTTATCTGAAACTGATTTTAAAATGAAATAACTTTAATTTTACCACATAAAGTAAAATTTTAAGTGTCTCTATAATAATGTTAAATCACGCCAAGAAATGTAATAAGTCACCTTTAACAAGACTGCTTTATTGGATAGATAAAAATAAAAAACTGTAGGATATATTCACACTACATGTGAAGCTCTGGTTTAGCTGTAACACATGTTAAAGTTTTCCATCACAAGACTTCCTCCTCTCCTGCCATGTGCCTCATCATACCACTCATATTTCATCAGCCGCTTGACTTACTGTAAAACTGTAAAGCCGGTGCGCAGACAAATAGATCTAATCTCTGTGAAGCTGATGAAAGACCTTTTTAAATCTCACTTAAGTTAAAAAATCAGGTGCTGTTGCAGAAACGCTACCACAGGTTTAAGAATCAAAAGGTTTCACATCTTCAAAAACAAAGATATCAAAGCTGCTCCATCACCTCAGGCCACTTAACGGCTTCACGCTCCTGATATTGATTATTCTCGCTGAACTCCGGGGGAAAATGATGTGAGATACACCTCACTTAAGTGAAAAGTCCAAAGGCTTGTGCAACATCCTTGATAAGATTTTCATTTACTGTTTTTATTTATTTTAGATATACAGTGTTGCTTGAAGGGTCTGTGTTGCATAGCGTTGCGTTTGCAGTGTGCTGTTGTCTTGTTTTTGTGCTTTTGCATAGCCTCGTGCTTTGTGTTGCATTGTGTTGCGCTACATTGTGCTGTGATAAAAAAATGCATAAATCCGAGCAGGTAAATTCACTCAGGGCAAAATAATTACAGAAAGAAGTTCAGTTCACTTGTCATGAGGCCCACAGCTCAACCTGTGAAAACAGCTTTTTAATAACTTGTGGTGTTCTGGAGGAGCTTTCCAAAGTTTGAAAATAACTCAGTTTGGACTTGCCTGGGTCCTGTGGGTGTGGAGTTGTGAAATACATATTCACCAAGCAGGGTGGTTCTGATGAAATACCTTATTGTGTTGCATTATGGGAAAGGTAGGATTCAGTGTCTTTGGAGGGCTTGACTCATACTTGAGACTAAAAATCAGAATATCTTTAGATCTGCTGCTTAGATTTTGCAATTCTTTTTAAATTTGTCTCATCTTTTTATGGAGGTGCAATACTGAATCACTGGAGTATGCCTTTAAATATCTTTCAAGAAAAGCTTTGTAAGGGCATTTTAACACCTAACCTGTTTGGTTTGGTTAAAAAGTGCTGTTCGTTTGGGCAGGTGTGAATACAGTAATCACACTCGGATGCGGACCAAAACCACCTTTAGAGGAGGTGGTCTCGATTCGATACCAAACAAACTCTGGAGTGGTTCGTTTGTGGTGGGAGCGTGATCCGACCTACCAGGTGTACTCCACAAGTGAATCTCTTCCAGCCTTTAAAATCACAGTCACAAATGTTCCGGAAACATTTTAAGATTAGATATCTGCTTCATTTTCTTTTAACTGTCATTTCCAGCAGGTACCGCTCACTTTTTAATTATGACTCTTGTCCGTTGAGAGTAAAGGAGGAAACCGTGTGATGCTGACCACAGAGGGAGGAGGTCGTGGTGGCTGGATGGGCCAACAGAACGTCACACTTTGACACAGGAGACCTCCGTTTGCTTCCTGTTTTTGTACCGACACTGCAGTCAATCTTGGTTTCTTTTAAACACTGTTCTCCAACTTTAATCAAATAGTTATTATTGTAACCATGACGACAAAGGTCCCCTAACCTTATCAAATTAGTAATTTTAACCCAAACCACAATGTTTCCCTAACCAAGTCATTTTTGTGCCTAACTTAACCAACAGTTTTATAATGTGAATATGGGCAAGAATGTATGAATTGAAATGTATTGATAGTATATTTTTGCACGTAGGTGGCCATATTCATGTATGCGTGTGCATGTTTACAGTACCCCCCCACCCCAAAAAACAGGGCTCCCCCGAAAGGCAGGGTGTAATTCGAACACTGATGAAGATCAAGTGAAGTAACAATGAGCAAAACACATTTTTGTAGGATCAGAAAAAGGTTTTATTTTTTGCAATTAACAACGTATTTTGTCGTTTAATTTGGAGGATTTTTTTTTATATCACACCTATAGTTTGTAGGACAAACTAAATTTGATTAGTCATTCCTGCTTCACAGACATACGGTGACTTTATTTAAAAAAAAGAGCTTTTAAAGAGAAAAAGGAACTAAACGGGAAAAGTTCTACCACAGTGATGTTGCTAATGCTCACCGTGCCCTCTTAGATACCTTGATTTCCCAGAAATGGAAACCAAGGCAGTCAAAATGAGGAAGTGATGTTTATCACATTGTAAGTTGTTGTGAGTTCAGAATTCACCTCATGACACATGCATCAACCACAAACTGAGGTAAGTGGGCTACTCGTGTAAATGTGAGCAAATCTTTTCTGAGAAAAACAGTTGCAAATACACAGTAAATGCGTCAAAACATCTGTAAAAACAGTGCAGCAGGCACCCTGGCTTCACATGATCTCATCCATATTTGGGAGATGACATGTCATCTGTTGTCAGCCACCGTGTAGCTCCACTGCAGAGGCTGAGGGTGAAGTTCCTTACACATCTTTTTGAATAATGTCTTTTTTGCGTATTATACTCATGTACCTATATACACAGCTGAATAATCATCATATGAATCATGCCCTGTCACCGGCCAACTGTCCAGGTGTGGTTGGAACTCCAGGTGCAAAGATGAATGGATAATTCATTGTCTGACTCTGCAAGTACGTGATCATATTAAAATTTAATTAAATTTTAACAAATTCCCACTGCCCTTTCTTGTTGAGTAAAATCAGTGATTGTTAGAGGAGAAAAACATTTTTTGTGCACTGACTAATCAGGAAGAGTTCATGTTTAATGCTACAAAGGCAGATGAATTATTGATTGATAATTGATAATTTATAAAGACCATTAACAAGGACACAGCTGATAGTAGCCGCTACTGCAACTAGCTAAAATGTCATAAAGCCGGAGACGCACTCCTACCGTAAAAATGTCCATTTAGACACCAATTAAAGGTTCTGCATGTGAGTTTTCTAACATCTCTGTATCTTTTGTCAGTGTAATAGCTTTTTCATGAAATTATTTTCATTAAATCAAACATTGTTTTTTATATGGTTAATGGCATTTTTACAGCAATAACCATTCAATGTATTTGCAACCTCTATAAATTTTCATGGTAGTGGTGGAGTCCCGCTAGGATTCATATTGCATGAATCATTATGCATGAGTGATTCACAGGAAACAGTCTGTGTATGTATGTATGTTTATAATTTTATCTCATTGATATCAGACTGTTTCCTAACACCATTAAAAGTAACGAAGTAAAGTTTAACTAGTGAAACAAGAAACGGCTTCTATTGTTAAGCAGTCACAGGAAACACAGTGTATTTGTTACAGAGGTTGGCACTGACCGCGATTGTTCATCAAAAATGCACCAAAACCAAATGCATCAAAAATACAAAACAAGAAATGGTCATTTTTTTGACAGCAGATCAGTTTTAAATATTGCACCCACCTCCAACTCCTCTGCAAGCTAACAAACTCCTTTCATCGTGCCCTTCTGTTGTGCACCCACCTCCAACTCCTCTGCAAGCTAACAAACTCCTTTCATCGTGCCCTTCTGTTGTGTATAAAACTACTTGCATTGTGTGCAGCATGAAATCAGACCACTGTGGCTCATGGCACGATGGAAAAAGACTGATTTTTGTCTTAATTAAAACAACATGAGTTTGTTTGGCTGCGCTGTAAACAGACTCTCAACACGTGTTGGGATTATAATTAAAACTTGTTCAGCGTAGTCCAGTGTTTTTGCAGAATCATCCAATATTATTCGTGTGTCGTTGATTTACTAAAGGGTTGTGCTGAAGTTTTGCATTAGTAAAATGGGGGGGAAAGCAGCACAGATAAAAAAATTTGTTTGGCCTCGGGCAATGTATTTCAGGGTGTCCCTATTTAGAATTTATACAAATAGCCGCTGCATTTACCTGACCGACCACTGCATTTGAACAAATTGCGTCTTAAATTTAATGCCTGGAAAAGGCAGGTGTAAAGCATGTGGCACTGTTTTATCTGAGGGAGAGAAATTGAAAAATTGTCATGACACAAAATTTTGCACCCCTACAGTTACGAGTGACAAGGACTGCAGTGTATAGTGAAATCTGACGAAATATTAGTACTTTAATTTGCATGAACAGTAAGTACTACAGTAAGACAATCATCACTGTCCTTTCCTGCTATTGACAGCCAAATTAGGCAGAAATATATTCAAAACAATCAAAAGATGCTATTTTGCTAATGTTGTGCTGTTATAGCAGACATGATTGTGTCATTTGGAGTTGTTTTGATGTGGACACAGGGCCGTCTCACAGTCAGGTCCACCACATCTAAAGGCCTCCTGGAGGGTCACGGAAAATATGTGTCACTGAGCCAAACCAAGGCAAACAACGTCTGGTTGCGCTAATGTGAGGAGAGTGTCTTAGTTTGTGTATGTCTGTTTGTCTCTTTCTCTTCTCGCTTCTTATTCTCTGTCTTTTCTCAATAAATCCATGAATTCATTACACAATGAAAACCAATCTGTCTTTTAGTTTGTGTCCCTTCAACTTCCTTCTCTACTAAAAAGAATAACTTGTGTCTTTCTGAACTAGCCTGCGTCAGCATGAAATATGTGTAACAAAGCATGAGTGCTTTTCTGATTCATTAAACCCACAGGTCACGGTATGTAATGCAACAAATTGCAGCAAATCAGGAGATTATTCGTATTAGATGAGGGAGCCTAAGACACACCTTTCCCCTGAAAAAAGAGCAAAAACAGTCACTCAATTTGAGAGAGAGAGAGAGAGAGAGAGAGAGAGAGAGACGCCTGTCCCATCTAAAATCTTCAGGTACTTTCCATAAGGATCACTCCCCACACACACTGTCACACCATACTCTTAAGTCCCGCCTTCTTTTCTTTATACACCAATCAGAGAGTTCTTTGTCTGAAAGGCTAAAGTTAATCTGTTATCTCTGCTGGGAGTGGTGGCTGGTTCTCGATGAAGTTCCCACTCTTGAGTTTCACAAGTTGTTTGAGGAAGATCTGACTCGTCTTGTTAAGGCAAAACAAAAAGATAAGTACAAGAGAAAATACAATCACATATACTTGCAGAGTAAAAACAAAACCGCAGCAGCATTAATACATACGTCTGAGCCCAAAACTGTCACAACGACAAATTGTGATATTGGTCTCTGGTGTTCTACGGAGAGAGGATTATCCTAAATGAGACTGTCCTACCTAGAACCCCCCGAGCCCCCCACCTAAAGTGCTTCTTGCACATGAATGCATCAACTATCCAGTAATCTATGCCATACTGTATATAAGGTTTTCTTTTGCATATTGTATGACATCTCTTACCTTAGTATTTGTTTTGAGTCTAATAATGTCAGTTAACTTCGCTATTTCACATTTTGTGCATCAAGGTAAATTTGTCTGCCCCATCTGAAAGTACCTGGCAGCTAAACTACTTCTGATTCCCATTCAGCCAGCAGGAATAAACCACCTGCTCTAAAACATGCTTAAACCTGAATTATCTTCCTTGTATTGCACCCAAAAGCCATTGCTGTGACACATTTTTCCTAAGAATGTGCAAAAAATGCTCTTAGTTTCTCTTTCTGTAGGTGGTGAACATCACTTTCTGTGTAGCAGTGGAGTTTAGAGCAGCAAAAGCTTTCATAATTTGACACACTGTGGGCTCTGTCTGGCCTTCAAGTGTATATTTAATAAATATAATATATAAATAATAGTCCTCAAATGTATAAAATACCACTGAACTGACAATGGCATGAATCACTTCTGAGTCAGAATGCAGAAATACCAGAGTGGGGAATGAAAACAGAAGCAGGGAACTGTTAGTTGCTCAAAATGGTAATCTGACAGTAATTATCAGCCTGGTCAGACTGGTCTTTTGATTCTTTATATCAAACACATACATGATACGACTATAATGAGTCAGGTTTTCTCTAACCCACTTCCAGTTCATTACTTCCACTGGGTGGAGAGACCATGCCTGACAAACACAATAAATATTCAACATCTGTCTCAGCAGGAATGGGCCATAGGTTTGCTGATACTGCATCTTTGCATCCAAAATGTTGCACATCAAAGTTTGTCTGTTATCTTAACATTTTGGCAGACATAAGAATAGATTATCTGTTGATAGCTGAAATTTAATTGTGCTCAGCAATTAGTGTAGTTGAGTCTGTGAACATTATCAGCAGCATAAACGGAATATATAGTGTATTTGGTACCACTTTCTGATGTCAATGGTTTTATTAATGGTTAATGAATCATTTACTAATGCTTAATAGATCAGTTATATGCCATTATTAACTTGCACCTGCAATTAAAAGGTTAATAAATCATTAATAAAGGGCTCTTAGAACAATCTATGAAGTCTGCAGTTGTAAATGTTAATAAGCTGTAAAAAGACAATTCTTAAAACTGATCTATAAAGAATAATTAAATGATTTATTAACCTTTTAATAAAGACTTTAATTGCAGCTTATTAATCCTATATAAAGAGTGCCTATTATCAAAAAGTGGTACTGTATATTTTATTATTTTTTGGATAATGTTATTCCATTGTGTTCTGTTTCATGTTTTGTGCACCGAGGTAGATTCCTGTTCCATCTGAAAGTACCTGGCAGTGAAGCTACCTCTGATTCTCATTCAAATAACAGGAATAAACCGCCTGCTCTAAAACATGGATGAACATGAAAGTGTGTGTACCTTAAGATTAAGCAGTTATCTGTAAGATTCTTCCTTTCTTTATTTCCTGTCTCTCTCCTCTATGCACTGGTCTTTTTCTGGAAATTTCTGCTCTTACTCATAATGCTGTCTGTATGCTGCGCTGTGTGTGTCAGTCACTTTCTTGGAATTTCTCTTAGTGAAGTTTCATTTTCTGTTGCCGATGTTCTTCCCTTTGCCTTCTCAGCCATGGCGGATAATGATAATGCTACTGTAGTTATCCATTTCCTCTTGTCTTTACTCCAAATTAAACAGAGATGTTGAACAGACAAAGAGAACAAACTGAAAAACTTTAATTCTTTTGGGAATTATACTTATTC
Organism: Macquaria australasica; assembly: GCA_005408345.1. NCBI lineage: Eukaryota > Metazoa > Chordata > Actinopteri > Centrarchiformes > Percichthyidae > Macquaria > Macquaria australasica. The sequence goes on along the minus strand of SEMN01000255.1, from coordinate 584,226 downwards.
GCTTTCTGGCAGAGAGTTGGGTTAGGAAATAGGGGGAAACAGCTAGTCTGGCTCTGTCCATAGCAGCAAAATCCACCCATCAACACACCTAAATCTCACTATTAACATGTTATACCTTGTTTGATTAATAATGTACAAAACAAGTGTAGAAATGACACTGTTTTACGGGTGTTTTGTGCCGGAGTATTTCTTGGCTCTGAGCAGTTGCCAGGCAACCAGCAGAGACTCTAGGAAGTTACTTGTCACGGCCAAGAAATAGGTCAGCCACATAACCATCCGGATCAAAAAGCAAAAAAGGATATTTCCAAAAATGTTGAATTATTCCTTTAAGATGCAGAGAAGAGTGGGGAATCTGAACCAGGCTTTTTATGCTCCAGATCTGTCTCCGCAGTGCAAATCTTTACGCAGTCGCCAACAGTTTTTAAAAAGCGTTCTTACACGTGGCATGGTACAGCTGCAGACAGGCTTGACTTTTTTTGTTTTGTTGAGGTCAGAAAATATCTGGTTTGCAGTAGTTTTATGTCTCGGCGGAAAACAGGAGCTTCTTTATGAGTTGAATTATTACCAGGTTAGCTTTACCAGCAAGCCTTAAATGAAATAACATGAACGAAAGCAACGTGTAGTGGGAATCATTGCTAACATCAGCAAACTAGGCTACCTAGCTTCCATTTTCCGAGTGGAATACAAATTTAACAGCACGGGTCCTCACAAATTCTGAATGTTGTTAACGCTGCTTAAATCGCTAACAGACGATAACCAAAGCTTCGTGGGCTTGTTGGAAAAAGGAGACAAATTCATTGTTCTTATTAACGTTCATAGGATATACAGTGCATCTTAAGGCACAAAGTTGTCTCTAAGTTACGTTAAATATGACTAATTTGTTTTGCCAAATGTGTTTTGCGGGGAATGTAATTGCTTCCTGGATTAAGCTAAGTGCAATGTTTTTTTCCAGTGAAGGAAATGCTACCTTCTTGTACCACAATGGTCAGGATGGTGGCCATACAACAACTTTGACACCAGTATTTGCATCCTGAGTCCTGCGTGTCATTAGATTTAGGAAACAAAAGACCTTTGGTTAAGGTTAGTTTGCAGCCTCAATAATCTTAATGTGTTTTTTAAATGTATTGTTAATAGTTTTTTAGTCTTAAAAGGAAGAAAAAAGGTCTTTGTGGAAATGTCAGAAATATTCCTTTTTGTCTCAGCCGGCTGGAGAGGTGTGTCAATGTTTTGATGATTGACAACTTTTAAGGAAACGTTACAACCACAAGCACATGAATGTGACTCTTTTAACTAGAACAGCTAAGACTAACAGTAAGCAGGTCTTTTGTGTGGTTAACTGAGGTGAGCAAACTATGAAACATATGCCTGCACTCTACTTAGTCTGTGAAGAGGAGGATGTCTGGCAGGTTTTGTCTATTTATATGAAATATTGGGGTTAAGTGTTTGCTCAGTGCTGCTAGTAGCAGGCTGTGGGATTTTTCCACTGACACTGGAGTGTGTACACTGATGCTATCACTCCCATGCTGTATTGGGCCAAGACCGCAGACACAGAGTCAATACAGCAGAGTCTTGTTGTGCTGCCACAACACAGATGACTTCTCCTGCCCATTAAAAACTCCATTAACATATCATACAGGCTGAGGTCAAACAGCATGCCCCCAACATTTTCCATACTTTCTTTCTTTTTAATCTTCTTTGGCAGCAGATTCAAGTTTTGTTGGAGTTTCTCTGGGATGCCCTGAGACCCTTTCACATACTGACCCCTGCTCACGAGCCCTCTCAGCTATGGAGAGGTCTCCACATTAAGGGGCAGAATATAAATAATCACATAAATGATCTTGCTCATTAAGCTGTTTGGTAATATTACACAATGTTTCCCTGTAAATGCGTAACATCCCCCACACAAGCAAAGTATGCTATAAAATACATGTTATGTTCCTGTGTAACTGACTGATGCATATAGAATAAATGTAGCTAGGGATGACGTGATGGTTCCTCTTATTTTAACTTTACTGCAGCAATATAGTTTTGCACCCGCCATGAAAAACCAGTGTAAGGAAACTGAAGCAAAGGTTTTGGTTTTGGACACGTGCGAAGTAATATATGTGACGTAGAAAGACACAACTTAAAATGATAAGATAAGATTTGCTCCATTATCCAGAACCTGCACTTCTGGTTAGAGGTGATTCATTGTCAGAGGGTTTCCCACACATCCACATTGCTTTGGGATGGCTCTTCATATGACAAACTCTCCACAGGAACACCCAAAGGAAGATGGGGTGGATACTTCATTATATTATTACTTAGTGTGTGTAAATTACATATACTGCACATATATTACATATTACATTATATACTTTATTATAGTATTATGTATATTGTACTTGTACAAGTTTGACTGTTTTTATATCCTATTTATAATGCATTAAGGGAACTGGCAGTGCAAACCTTCCATTTATTTTATAGTTTTCATTTATTTTATTATTAATTTATTCCACTAAAGTTGACAGCTTCTTCACTTCCTGAAACCCTTTAACTTATTGCACTACACTGACTTTATATTATATGTTTGTACTTTATTTAACCAATATTGTCCTTCTGTATCTCCATATTATTATTTTACTACTGCTATTTCTTTCTCCTCTGTATATACCACATCTATTGCATCCCTTTTAGTTTGTCCTTACCTTAATTGAGCGTCTAAGGATGGAGGGTGATTGTAAAGCCCTCATAGGCAAAATTTTTGATTTGAGTCAAAGCTGACTTGACATTGTGTAACTTGTTCAGGAAAGTACAATACAAATACGTTCCCTCATTAAGCTGCATTAATCTGCAGCCTTGAATAAAGTATAATGACTTGTTTTCAGGGCTAAAACAATTTACTGTATGAATCCAAATTTTTTATTCTTCCTTTTATTATATTTATTGAGAACCCCACCATACTTTCAATTTTTACCACCAAAACCGAACAGAGTGGAGAAAGCCTGGATATGGCTCTCATTAGCTGCCTCCTTAGATGAGAGCTTAGTGTTTATTCAAAACCACAAACTGTTTAATGGAAACTTTAGCATGTAACCGAAAACCTCTGCTAAAATAAAGATGTAAAAATAATCCCATCTGGTGTTGGGGACAGTGGGCGGCATGAAGAAAGAGTAAGCTTTTGTTCACCAGGTGCCTTCAGTGTCGAGAGGGAGCCTGAAACTTTAGTCACCACTCAGGCCTTCTCACTGCCCACACGTCTCTTGGGACAGCGGTAGCCTGGAAGTTGAAGAGGTGGTGTTGTGATTGGCAGGTCATGGGCTGACTGTAAATCCTGGTCTAAGAAGGGTAAAATCTGGTCAAGGAAAGTAAAAAAACAGAGGTTAGGTTGAGTAGTGGAGCGGTTGAAGGTTGAGGTTGGGCGGGGCATTTCTGAGCAGCAAATGTGTGTTACTGCATTAAAAAAAAAAATGGCATGAATATTGGTTTATGGGAGTGGCCTTTTCTTCTGTAAGGTGTACTTCTTTAAAGGGTTTATAATTTGTGACTTACTAGAATGGAAGTTCATTTTTGACCATGGGGTCAGTACATTTGACAAAATAATCAACTCAAGGTCCGCTTACTAGCTTTTTTGAAGGTTTCAGCTGCATCTCACAGTCTTCACTGATGAATGGATGGTTCTATTCGCTCCTTTCGCTGTGACAGCATACGCAAGCAGTGCATGTTTCATTTTAGATTTGACTATTATCAGCTTTATTTTACATAGGAACATTAATCCTAAATATGGATTGACCTGTTCTTTGGTCACAGTTATGTGTTCAAACAGTGCTTCTGCTCGGTCTTGTAACTCTGCTAGGTTGACATCTCTCGCCTGCTTGTCAAAAGATTTGTGAGGGGTTCTGGTAGATCTAGAATGACGTCTTTTGGCACATAGGATACCGCATACTCTCTGACAACAGAGGGGATCACTGGCTTTATGATCTGTCCCTCTTGGGTACAGCTTTTGGAGAGGTTGTTGTAGAGTTGGGCTTGCTCAGTAGGGGTCAGAGATGAGAAAGCTGCTGGAATGGCAGAGTGGCCTTTGGAAGATCTCTCTTTTTTGCATTGTTGTTAAAAATGATGTCCTTGCCTTACTGATATTCCTCTCTCTTCGAATATTCCTCACTTGGTGTGGCCCATGCACCCTTGCACTCATTCAGTTTTTGGAAATGATTCACCTTTAATAAAAATTTCATGACACTTGCGTGATAACTGCTGTTTACCATAAAGGTGTAATTTCATGTATGTTAGTTAACTCTTGGTAAATCAAAGATACAGACTAGTTAACGCTACATACAAGTTAACACACTGATTACATTACACTGCCCATTGCTTATGCTAACGTTAACTAAGATGAAGTGACACAGTGATGACAAAGCAATTTTTAGCCGGTAGACTCCAAATCTAAATTTTCAATCACGAATCCAGATTTTGGTCCATTTGTACCCCTCCAGGCTTTTGTAGGCTTTCAAAGACTCTCCAGAGTAGGACGAAGAAAAGTTGATCAGGTCTGGAACGTTGTCCGCTCCGGCTGTTTCAAAACTCGTGAAAAGCACCCCAGGGGCATTATAAGGGTCAGTAATGTTTAATTTATCCAGTTTTGTTATATTCCATTCAATGTCCTTGGAATTAAAGTGCACAGTGAACTCGGCTTGAAATCGATGCTGGCACCATTCATTTTTGCTCATGCTTTTCCTGCATGGCAGTGTAAAAGTGTCTTAAAACTCACCTGGATTTTATTAAGATACAGGACACTTGAAATGACAAGTGTAAATTGGGCCAAAGATCCTGACATGAAGGACACTTAGAAATGTATATTTCCAAAAATTCAGTTGAAATAAACGGGTAAAAAGTGTTATATAATTATACCTGTTATTAAACCTGTAGTTTATCATCAACATCTCTAGAATACAGAGATAACTCTAAACTCTTATTTGTTTGGGATATTTGTAACTTGTAACTAAAGCACAAACTCTTTTTCAAGCCTGTATATGTATGTACAGGCCTGTATATATACCAACCTGCTTTATAAACTGCCAGTCCATTGTTGTTATGAGCTAATATTAGCTAAAATCAAAAATGTTCTTCCCTTTTTAAGTGAATCATTCATTTTTTTCCTCCTGAACTGGTTCTCACTTTGAGCGCGAAAGGTTGTCACTTGTCATTGGTTAGTGTTTCCACCAATGAGGAACTGTTGCCTAGTGACTCAGAACTCTTCCCACCAATCAGATTCCTGCCTCTATTTAGCCACTGTGACTCATCTTCCAGACATTAATGGGACTGCTGATTGGGTGATGATTGTACATGTCTCATGTGATTGGCTGGGCTATTCTTGTACAGATATATAAACACAGTAGAGATTTTGTTGATGTATTTAGACAGAGAGAGAGAGAGGGAGGCTACATAGATTCATTGTAGACACAAGTTGGTAATGGTAAAAAGATTGTAAACACGTTTTGTAGATATTCTTTGGAATATCTAATGTCATCTTGAAGGTCAATCAGATAATTGGCTGTTTGAAAATCATGTTGCAACCACACAAGAACATAGGATATACCTATAAAAGATTGGGGCAGCTGTAGCTACATTATGTTTTGTTAATTTTCTCATGGTGATGAGTGACACTTCAGTTTAAGGTCTCATTCTAAAAATAATACGTCAGTATTGCACTTGACGGGTTTTTGTGGTTAAATAAAAGTGAGACTGTTGTTAGAGGTAAGATTTTAACCCATGTTGACACATTAAATCTATGAACTAATCCAGGTTATGGATGGAAGTAAACAAGCCACCATTACAGCAGTGGCATCTCACTTATAAATCTGTGCATTAACACTGTAACTACTGTAAAGTATTTTTACTTTTTAATGGCTTCATACACTTTTTGCCAAGAAATGTATGCAAGATATTGAAAGTAAAGTTTTCATTGAAATTTAATCTGGTTTAAATAGAGGGCTGGATGTCTTTTCACCTGCAAATCATCAAAACCACACAGGGTGTTCTGTGCTGTGCTGTTACCACCACAGTCTCTGACATGTTTCCTGGCCCAAATTCCACCTTTACTATTCCCTGTGGTTTAGAGCTAACAAGTAATTCCCAAAGTCTGTGTCACTACAGATTTCACATTAGTGTTTTGAGACTGAATAACTTCCACATTCACATAAGCTACTTTCATCCGTCAGAGGAGGCTTTTGCTGACTGTGATCAACCCAAACATCCGCTGTTCACCCTCTATTTGGGTCTGTTTGAGTTGACAACATTTTGAAGCAGGTCTAATTATCTTCAGGTCTATCTGACTGTCCCTTCTTTGATGCATGACTAGTGTCTAGAGATACTTATTTTTATAATTATGCCTTTCAACAACTGTTTTTACATTTTTAGCTAGCCGGCTAGTTGCCTATAAATCCAAAAGTCACCTGGGTTAAGTTGAGAGCCAAGCTGGCAACTGCACAGATACAAGCATATATTATTTCCCAAAATGATGGAACATTCTTTTGATTAGGACTATGTAAAGTAACTCGGAAATGTTACTATTTAGAGCAAGAAACAAAGTAGTTACTTTCTCCAAGACAGGTTGTTTCTCCTGCCCCTTACAGGCACGGGTAGGCCTAAAATCTGTATAATCTATATATCTGTATAAAGCAAATCAGTATGTTGTCCATTGCCACTCAGAGGATAAGTCTCCTCTCCCAGCTCAGAGGGGAGTCATTATAAACCGAAAGCAGAGTTGCAGGAACCTCCCCTGTAAGTCCTTTGCTGTCTGAACAGTAGGTTGTGCAGGGGATGTGAATCATTTTCCATTATGCTGAGCAGTTTGTGCAACATCCTCCTCTCCACCACGACCTCCGGGGCTCCAGAGCAGTTCTCAGCACAGAACCAGCTTTCCGGATCATCTTAGTGTCACTGGTCCTGATGCTGCTGCCCCAACAGATAAGTATATTATGACCAGCCTACTACATAGCAAGTACTACTATTGTCTATAAGTACAACATCTTTCATAGCTAGTAACTAATTTAACAAAAACAATATGACTAAATTCATGCACAATAGTGAATCAGTTTTCTTCCTCCTCTTACAATCTTCTGGAAGTTTATATGAAATTGTCAACATCATCTGTTTTCTCTGTCCCATATTACTGCTTACATTGCTTTAATGTTTCTGCTATTTTATAGCTAATTTTTGTATTGTTCTGTAGTCTGCTCATATTTCCATTTTCATTTCCCCGAAGGGATCCTAAATGTTTTTCCTTTGTGCATATATGAGCAGTATTCAAGATCAGACCTGACCTCAGTAGATTCTTCAAATACCCAAAAACTGACTGCTAAATCCTAAATAATGAGGGCACACCAACACTCTCGGCGTTGATGCCCTGTACCAAAGCCGACAATATATAAACACAGAGCCAAAAAGTACAAAGTGTCAGCAGTCAGGTGTAGCAGCATTTTTGGGTTGAACTGAGACCTAATTATCTTCCTGTTCTAATTTCAAAACATATTTCCACGGCTCCTCTTAGTGTATCATTTATTAAATCATGGTTCTTACAGTTTGTCTTCACTGATGTTGAACATAAATCTTAAAGAAATGTAATGAGTAAAAATAAGAAATAGGCCTGTAAGTGGCCTTTTATATTTCATGAACACAGACAATGAAGTAACATAATGTTGAATTCACAAAAGTTCATCAGGGTGTGATTTGAAACATTATGTTAAATAATAACCATTGAGTAAACAAATAAATACACAGAGAGCAGTGTCACACACTTCCCGATGATATCATAGGCAACTACGTCAGTCTGAGTATGACTGTGCAGTTTAAAATTTCAACATGTCCGCCATATGTCCGGTTTGTCTGAACAAGAAAGAGTCTTCCCTAAACACAACAGCAACCTCACCACTGTGTGTGTGTGTGTGTGTGTGTGTGTGTGTGTGTGTGTGTGTGTGTGTGTGTGTGTGTGTGTATGCGCACGCCTTCTCCTTTCCACGGCAACAAGCTTCTCCATTTTCACCAATGCTCACTCCTGACCCTTCATGTGTAGCTTGACATGAGCTGGACAAGCTCCACTTAAAATCCTTTTTTGCGACAAGGTTTGCGAAGTGTTGTTTCCACATCCACCTATTTTAGTTTTCTTTAACAAGTGACAATGCAAGGAAAAAAACACTTCCTCTTTAAAGGATTAAATCATTTATTTATAACATCAGCACTGCTCTAATTTTTATTTAATCGAGAAGTGAGAGATGATCTTTCAGACTCATTGGTACACCGAAGTGAAGAGACAGTTTCATTTTTTATTTTTATTTGAATGTTGCCATTATTTATATTTTTGGTACATTTTTACCAGCCATTTTCCCAACAAGCTATCATTTTATACTGTTTTTGACGAACGTTTCCTCGCTTGACTTTTACGTCACAAAAATCATATATAAGATGTAACTTTGTGTAAAACAACAACATGCAGTGACAAAAATAGATGTGACATTTGCAGTCAACACACTGCAGTATATGCCTCACACCACCAATGCAAATCTTATCTACTCAGCTACTTTCAAAATAGCACATTGTGTCATATGTGTGTGTGTGGTTTCATGTCAGGGCAGGATTCGCCTCACTTTCCATTGAATTAGAATGACAAATGGGTTCTCTGTATAATTTTTATTATTCACTAAACACAACATGCGGTCTTGACTAGAAAATTAACTCTCCAGAAGTAGCAGATTATTGCATTACAATTTCTTTCACGCTGAATAAACTGCACTCTGAAATTGAGTGTATAATTCAGCCACTTTGGCAGGTAGCCAGCCAACAGCGTTATTCTAGAGAAAATTTAAAACAAGCTGGTAGGTAAAATGCAGGTGAGAATTATGGATTTACAAACCCCTGTGGTAAGAAACAGTTTTCCTTTCATGCAAAGAGGCCATGTGCGGCGCCAGTGATACTCCCACGCCTTAACTCTTCCTCTTTGTGTCCTTTACAGCACGTTTCACTCAACCACTAGTGTCAACACTGAAAAGAAAGAGAATGTTTTCAGAAATAAGGTTTTTTATTATTCTACTAGGACTAATCTACTAAACTAAGGACTTTCACAACACTCCAGAGAGCCTGAAGGGACCAACGTTCAGTGAGTGCTAATGCAGGAAGTAATGTGGCAGGAAAAAGAGGGTGTGGAGGTCCAACCTTGTCTCTTATAAATTATGTTTATATGCTACTTATTTGCAACAGCAAATATGTTTTGGTGGAAACGTAATGTTGCTTGGATTATGTTCTTTTTATTATCAACATACAAGGGATGTTGTTTAGCGTATCTGCAAAATCTTCAGTGACAAGTTATTTCACAATATCTACTCTTGCAATACAATATCCACTCGTAGCAACTACAGCATGGTTAAACCTATTTATGGTTATGTTTAGGCACTCACAGCACTTGGTTAAGGTTAGGGAAAGACTGTGGGTAGGGTTGAAAAAAAAAAGACAAGCGAAACCTTAATTGCAGGTCTGTGATGGGACACAAACGCCAGTCTTCTGCCTGAAAGTCTGATGCGCTAAATGCCCGTCCACCTCCCCCGTTTCCCTAACCAGTCTCCTAGAAATTATGTTTGTAGGCCTACTACTCTTTTTTTTTTTTTGCCATTTACATTTGGCAGGAAATGCCAGGATTTTGTTCAGTGGAAATATTTTCTCTAGGGAACGGATGCTACGTTGTATATCGCATAGCATTCATACAGAGGAGGTGGCTCGTGGGCGTAGAAAGCACAGGACTTTGACACTGGAGACCGGGGTTCTGATCGCGAGTCCTGCGTGTGGTTTAGGCAACAAACACGCTGTGGTTAAGGTTAATGAAAGATTGTGGTTTCAGCTACATGTTAATAAAGTTAACACCTCGTGCAAGTCACTGTTGACTTTTTAAATATTTAACCGAGATCATGATCTTCCCTAACCTTAGCCAAGTGTTTTAGTTGCCTAACCCTAACCATAGTTTATTTACCATTACTACAATCTCTCGCTAAACTCAACCATACCGTAATTGCATTTGCAAAAAAATGTAAAACTGTTGGCATTAATTGTTACAAATGTAACAATATTGTTCTGGGTTTTGCAGAATCATTTAAGACACAGGTAGTACCAGAGAAAAGATTTGTTATGTTGACGGGACATATTAATAGTAAGCCTTGTTGCCACACCTGCTACTTGCAGGCCACAACATACTGAGTGCCATTGGTTGCCAACACCTTAGAAAGGATGCGGGCCTTACCTGAACCCCAGTGAGCTCGACTCCTCTCCCGTAGTGTTGCTTCCCTAGACTTGCATGGTGGGAGCCAGGCCCAGTGTCCTTTTTTGTCACCAGCTGGGCTCTGACAGCCCACAGCTTGGAGCTGGTTTCAGTGTATTTATCGTTCATTGTCCATCACAGTCTCAACAAGAGTTCCTCGCTTTTCTGCAGCAACTCTCCTGCATTTCCGCTTCCTTCTTCTCTCTTTTGCCTTCTTATCTAATATGGGCCTGTGAAGCCACGGTTTGTTCAAAATCCAACCCTGTCGCTGTCAAAATTTTTATCAAACCCTGTGGTTCGGCAAACTTATTTGGAAGGGAAAACTAGGCTAACTAACATTTTAACCCAAACTGTTTTGTTTTTTTCATGTGAACATCTAACACAGTTTACAAGACTGCCTTCCTTGTTCAACTTTGACCTTCAGTACTTACTGTAGTTTTGTGCACACACAGTTTTCCTGTGCAATGAGGGATTCCTTCCGACATTTCCGGTGTGCTCACCTGTGATTTAGGTAAACTGCTGGCTTATCTGATCATCTGGACGTTTGATTTTCTTGTCTCGTTGGTCTTCATAGCAATGTTGCTGTGTTCCCAGATGTCAGCTCATCAAACCAGCAAAGCAGAGTAAAACATGAAATCATGCAATCACAGAGCTGTTTTGGAATAAAATACACCAGCCACGGTCATTGTAGTGACAGAATATGTCAACCAGTGCAATAGTGTGGCTCTTTTATGTGATTTTAAAAAATGTTTTCATGACAATGGAGATCTATAGCACAGAGTCATAAGCTAAATCAGACTTTAGTTACACAGACAATACTAGTATTACTAATTATGTTTTAACTTTTTAAATCATAGTTTAAAGTTTCAGAACTTTCAGCGTTTCACAGCTTTGTTTCAGTTTCATTAAGTGAATGTGTTTTTACCATTTTCCAACTATCGTTGCTCCCTCCCTCAGCTGACTCATGACCAATTGTACTACTTTGAAAGTTAACAAGGGAATCACCATCATCACTGTAAATATGCCCCATCATTCTTATGAAACACAACTACAAACACATTACAGCCCTGCTGTTCTTCTGAGTGGGTGAAACTAGTGTGAATCACCACTTTTGTTGCTAGGCACAAAGCGTCAGCTAATTAGATCTATGAACACAATAATATGCTACTGTGATTACTAATGCATTTTATGTGGTATGACACAGTTCATTCAGAGACACTCGTGTCAAGGAACTGGCCATTTATAGCAAATGGTTATACAGTTAGATTTGGCAGAAAAGGCTCTGCTCTTTGAGAGAGCTGTCTAAGAATCTAAGCAGCAGTAAGCAGCTACGGGTACATCACAATTCTCTTAATTGCACCCACTTTTCCCTCACTTGTGTCTCTTCCTCGGATGCGAGGTGGGAGGAATCTAAGAAACGAGACATCCTTTTGGAGAAACGAGAGAAATGAGACATCCTTTCCTCTGAACGGCTATTGTAAGTGACGCCTGTTTCTGATGACGACAGCGCAGTTGAATCAGATCTTAGTCGGCTTTAACACACTAACTTTTCCTTTTATGGTTAGGAGTTTGAGATGGGATGGATGTGAACTGCTCCGGTGTCAAAGTTAGACATCCACCCTGACCTCCTCCCTATGAGGGGTTTGTCACAACGCGCTACTTTTAGTTCTGAGTGAGACCAGTCATTATTTGCACGACCACAAGAGGTCATTATCAGGAAAATTCAAGCACTTAACCACACAATAAATGGCTGTTGTTTTTCTCAACATAACATCATAAGTGAATGCAAATTGACACACTGAGTTTACACATGTATTTTGTAAAAATAAGACTTCTGTTTAAGTGTCCTTGAGCAAGGCGCTGATCAGCTTTCTGCTTTCCCATGTGCAGCCAGTCTAGGTAAGAGCATTAGACTGTACTGAAAGTAAATACAAACATGTTCCACTTTTACCTTATTTCTCTTTTTCCTTTTCTGGTACTTCCCTTTTAGAGGATCACTAGAGTTACATGTTGTTGGCAGTTCTGAACTTTGACCATACTAAGGGCTGTCATTTTAAAGGGTAGGTTCACCAAATTTACAAAACATATTTTCTCACGTACTCTTAGGTTGTTTTCATACCTGTGGTTTATTCCTGGTCCCGTTTCTCTTCTCACTGACTTTTTACAAACCAATAAAGTACCAGCTGACAGGTAACTCATTCACCAGACAGTTTTGGTGACCATCATCCTCCATCATCAGAACTACATGAACCCACGTGAGGAAACAGCAGGTCATGTTGGTCTATACTGCCTTATATGTATATTTATCTACTTATGAAGAAATTATTTGATTATGAGCATGATTAGTTGAGATCTGCACCTCATACTGTATGTCGGCCATAATGACAGACAGATACAGACAGGACGAGTAAGAGGTGTCTTGTTCTGTTGTAGTTCAGAGGGTTTAGTAGTTTAGTTAATTCATACAAAAATCACATATTTATTATCACAGTCCTATTGCTGGTCTGCTTTGCTTACACAACACAAATGAACCGAACCTGAGCTTGACTGGAACCATACAGAGACCCCCATTTTTTAGTCCACACAAGAGTTTGTTCGACTGCTTTTCTGCCAGCCCAAACAAGTTTTTTTTAACCAAACAGGTTAGCTGTGAAGGCACCCTAGGTGGTATGCATATAGTTTTGGTTTTATTTTCCCATGTTTTGACATACTCATCTGTGAGATTTCTGCCTCCATCCAGATACTATGAAGGTGAATGGAGTTTCATTTGTGCTGCTCAAAACATTGGAGAGTTAGAATCATTCAACAGCAACATGTCTTTGGTAGAAAGTAGTTTCAGTGTAAACTGTTCAGTGCACCTCCACTGTATTGGAGAGGTGGCACAGACCTCAGAGGTGGATATCTAAAAACCTGGGCAAAAATAAAAAATAAATAACCAACAGCATGGCTAAATACAAATAAGAATGAGCTGCAAAATCTTTTTTGTAATTTGGGTGAAACAACGCTTTAAGCTTATCTTTGAAGAGGGCAACTCGTACGTATGATTTCAATGAATACATCCTTGCAAGGTGTCATTGAGGTCATTGGTTGTTGTTAATTTTACCAGAACAGTGAGTCCATAGTGTCATGAGGCTGAAACCAGGTCTGTCTTATCTGGGCTGTAAACCAGCTGAGCAGTTGGCTTTAACCACAGTACACGACTCTGTGTGTGTGTGTGTTTATGGAAGCTTGTGTGTAGCAGGTTCTGTGTAAGTATGTGTACCTCAGTAGCACGTTGATGTAAATTCAATTGTGTGTGTGTGTGTGTGTGTGTGTGTGTGTGTGTGTGTGCACGCGTGTATTTGGAAGTGTGTGTGGTAAGGTTGCTCTTAGACATGTCTGGGCGTATTCTCAGTCAGTGCTGCACAGAGGCCTGAGGCATTGCAATGACTGAGACACACACACACATACAAAGGACAGCCTCCATGTAGTTTGTATTGCCCAGTGAAACATAACATAACAATGCCATAAAAAAGAAACTAAGAATCAACAAAACATTTTTTAAATAAAGGAAAAATAAATTGAAAAATAATTGCTTACAAGTGTCTCTGAAACAAATCCAAGACTTCCAGTTGTCATCACAGTGTTAAAAATGATCTAACAGGCTATTTGTTTTCTGTGTTTATGTAACAGTGTCTTTGTGATCAACACTGCAGTCTGTACTGTGTCTGTACTTATAATCTAACAAACAAGACGAGACTTTGTACGGCAGCTTGGCAAAGGTTACATCACAATTAGTCAGCTCACCCGCAGATAAAAACAAACTGAGTCAACGATAAAGGTACAAACAATTAGGATTTCTGTTAATGGAAGGCAGTGTGGAGAAGGCTCTGAAAACAGCGTTTACTGTAGTCTGTCATGTTAGGAATCTAGAAATAAAATTTACAGACCATACAACTGAACAGTTAAGTATTAAAAAAAATAGACTGGTCTGGTCAGATTTTCTGAAGAAGGGGGGACCTCAGTACTCATGACCTTAGTATTTCTAAAATCCTATTTATTATGCTCTCCATAATTTTGTAAATGAACACCTCCACTACTGAACATCTTCAAGAGTTTAATCCAAATCTCTGGAGGTAAATCCAAGTCCATGCGGCCTTTCTCCGCAGGAAAAAGTTAGTGCCGGCTGCACCACAGGCCACTAGGGGTTCCAGTCTGATACCTACCAGGCCAGAATCACTGATAGTGATAAATACTCTTTTTTTTTATTAAAAGCAGCTAATGTACCATCATGTTTTATGAGTGGTTTGCTAAACCTTTGGCCCTTTGTTTTACTATTCTCTGTTAATTACTTAATCGCATGCATGTTAAAAGCCAGGTTTTGATGGTAAATAACAAAAATGTTTATTGTGTGAATTATCTAAGCTAAACGGGTGATCAATGTGAGCATGCACACAACAGCAGCAGAAAAAAAATGTATGTATGTTTATGTGAGATGGACAGATGGATCAATTTTTTTGTTGTTGTATCAACTCAATCAAAACAAGGCTTAGTATCAGTAGTATCGATAATTTAGGAATCAATCCACCCACCCCTACAGTAAAAAATGTGTGTTTCCAGGCAATAATGATCTGACTTGGAAGTTACAGGTTTGAACAAGTAAATCATCTTAATTAGCAGGTCCACTAAAATGGTATCATCATTGTAATCCCTGCTGAAACAGGTTGCTGGAGTGGAACATAGCATAGTTTGTCAGTTCAATTTGGTAGGACAGGCAGAAAGAAATTGTGATGATCTAATTGGTTGGAAAGTTTAGTTATATTTACAAGTGCAGCTGTTTACCAGGAAGTTTAAATGCCCATTAATGGATCTCTCTCTCTGGAAGTAACTATTTTTTTTAAGTCTTTAAAATTTAAATGAGTGTATTACAGTGAAACGGTGAGAGACAGCGATGAGTTTACAGTTTGAGTGAGTCAGCACAGTGAAGAAAAACATTTACGCACAGTGAGAAGTCGAGGTGCAAGAGTACACGTGAGGCACGTCTTGATGAGTATCTGTTAACGCTCCTCTTATCGTCTGATGTCTGTGACGAAAAGACTGCAGTGACTCATCGTTATCAGGGCATTGTGTTACAGTAGCCTCACCTGGGTCATCCACCTGCCTGCCTGTATGTCCTACTGCCTCTGCTGCACCTGGACTCAAGTGAAAAACAAGCGAAACATTTACTAATTACCAGTCACTCGTCTCAAGAAGAATTTGCAGACAAACTGAGGCAGCACTGAGAAAAAGTGCAGAGAGTGAGGGCGTGTCCCAAATCCAAACTACACACTGATTTAAGCAGGTTTTTAGTATATAGTGTGTTCACACTGGAAAAGTGACAAAATTAAGTATACTCAAAGCAGACAGCATTCATACTAAATGCACAAAGGAAATGAGGAAGGTGTTTATACCTTGAAACAATTTTAAATATATTGTGGATGGTGATGAAACCAGAAGGATCTTGGAAAACAAAAAAAGGAATCAATCTAAATAAAGACATTTGTTTTCTATTTGTGAAGTTTAACTTGCAGTGACATTTCACAAAGCAGGCTGACTTTTGTATACTGACTAAGTAAAACAGTGTACTATGATGATTAGTATGTAGTACACACTGTATAAAATTAGTATGTAGTATGGAACTGGGACTACGCTTAAGAGTCTACAGTCTTAAGCTGAGTCTACTCTGAGAGGGTGTACTTAGGCACAGCAGTGCTTTGAGCTAAGTGCTAACATTAGCACGCTAACATGCTCTTAATGACGATGCTAACACATTGATGTTAAGCAGGTATAATGTTTACCATGTTCGCCATCTTAGTTTAGCGTGTTAGTGTGCTAACATTTGCGAAGTAGTATTAAACACAAAGTACAGCTGAGGCTGATGACACTGTCATTAGTTTTGCAGGTATTTAGTCAAAAACCAAAGTATTGGACAAATTTCAAATTTGACCTGATGATGTCGCTAGATAAGAAGTCAGATGTCTTTATACTTTACATGTAGCTTGTCATCAGCAGCTCACACACTGTGTAGAAGACATTAACACTCTCTGTTTCTCTGCAGAGTCTCAGAGTGTGGGTCCTCACCTGACCTAATCCAAATGTCAAAAGTTTAACCTCTCCTTTCCTAGTTTCTAATCACATCTAATCTCGGTTTAAGGCACCAGATCAAACCAAAGCCACAGACAGACACATTGTTCCAGTCTGCCCTGCAAAGCTGAAGAACGGCACTGAGCTGCCCAAACTGCTGACTCATTTAATGGCATTTGTGGGTATAATTATATCTGATATCCAACGGTAGAAAATGTCAGTTTACTGGGGGCACCCCAGACATTTTCTTTCTTTGACACACTTTAAATGCTTGTTTGTTTTGCATCTTCATATGTAATCTAATCACCAAAGATTATTTTTTTTACATTAATTCAAATACAGCTACAGTCTAGTCCTTTTCCAGCGTAAATAAAATAATTGTGGCTATTTCTCTGTTAAAACCAAGGGAGGCTTATTTTGTTTGAAAAAAAAAAGTGTAGAGCCACAGATTTTAAAGTAGTTGAGACAAAATGTGAAATATTGACACTAATTTTTAGCTGTTTTGGGTGAGAGAAATGTAGTAATTGCTAAAATTGATTAAGATCTAAAGAACGTTTCAAAAAAGCATAACCCTTCACTTTGTAATCCTCTGCACTTCAGCTGACCTCATATACCCTCTGCAGAGAAAACAGACTTTCACCAACCCTTGTGTGTGTTTGTATGCATTTATGACCTTAAGGTCGTGAACTTTCAGTGTGAGTGGTTTCATCTTCGCTGAGCACCGTCCAAACACTTGCCCCCACGTCACCCTGCCATCCGTGAAATCTGTAAATCTGTTGGACCCTGGATGAAATAATTAGCACCAACTAATAGTCCAAAATCCAAATCAAACACCTTTTAACTCTTAATTTAATATTATATATATATGTATATATTTTACAGTTCCCATAATTTGTGGGCGTTGGGGGATGTATACAGGAAGTACAATATAGCCAAGGAGTCAGTGAGTTAGCTGTGGGCTACAACTTGAGCCCATATTTGGCCAAAATGTGATCTCATTTAAAGTAGGCCGAACTAGCTATTAGCAGTTCCTGTTTGCAATGTACCCGTGGATGTACAGACAACTATCACTGGATTACTTCGATACAGAAGAAAACCTAAAAACATCATGATTCTCAATCAAGTTCTGGAGTTATAAGTAATGAGCTTTAGAGGTGCTGGTAGGCAGAGTTTTGTTACCTTTGGCCAGAGCCAGCAGGCTAGCTCCCCCTGTTTTCAGTCTTTATGCTAAGCTAAGCTAACCAGCTGTAGCTTCATCATTACTTCATTACTGTACAGACATGATAGGTATCAAACCTCTCATCTAACTCTCCATCAGAAAAATGTCCAACTGTTCCTTTAATACCAGGCTGAAAAGCATTGTGTCACTGCCCCCTCTCTGGTTGAAAGTTGGAAGTCTGTTGCACCTCTGCTGGGTGTGGTCAGAAGTGACACATCCTCAATTACACTTCCACATCATTGCAGCGAGGCAAGAAGCTAAACCAGCGCAGGTCGGCAAAAACAAGCTTTCCAGCTGATTTTTAATGGGAAAGTAATTTCTAAAAAAGTAAAACATTAAAGGAAAAATAAAATGTGCAAAAAAAAGATAAAACTACTTGTTTACTTAACAGTGAGAAACAGACTTGGAAGATGCTGAGTGATTGACATTAAACATTTAATGAAAGATCGGTTTTAGCCTTAATATACTAACCTGATCCTAATAAAATCAATATTATTCCTTTGCTCAAAAACAAATAACTGTAGTCAAGATATGGATCCATTATGACAGACTGTTAGTAAATGGCAGTTAAACATGTTGTAAAGTTTTAGATGTATTATTACTTGTAGTTAAATGTAATAACACTGCCTTGAATCCCAATATATTGATCTTAGTACTAACACTGCCTTGACTCCCATTATATCTGTCCATGTTCAGAATGTACAGTTAGTACATTGCCCTGAAAGGCCAAATAGTCCATTTAAAATTGTGAGCACACCCACCATTTCATTTGTGTGTTTGAATCAAACGTGAGACAAAGTGTTGTTGCACTTTGCATTCTGTTCGTTTAGGTTTCAGTTTAGTTTTCCCCTCACGTTGAATTATTCTCGCCAATCCAGTCGTGCATGTGAACATTATGTCCTAAATGTACTTCACAGAAACGTGAACTGCGCTTTCGTTGTTCTCCTTCAAACATACCAACAACAATAACACCAGACAGACAGCTTCCTCGGTTTGAGATATTTTATTGGTATATTGTCACCATTTCTTACAGTCAGGATTCACTTCTGCTAAACTTTACACGACAGGCCCAGAATCCAAAACTAGAAGCACGCTGATCTATATAGGCAGACAAATATATCTCCGCTGTCTTTCACACACACTCTTTCCTGTTCGGTCTTTGTCCCTCTCTTCCTAGTTCACACGCTCTCTTTCAAACACTTAACACACACACCCACACGGTCTGCCTTTCTTCCTTGGTTTTTTTTTTCTGCATTTTTTTTCTCTCACTCTTGGTATTTTCTCTCTGCCTTTTTTTTTTTTTTTCATGCTGCTGCTGACGAGATTTTGTGATAACGGCACAATGTCTTCAAATGAAAACAAAACAGACAAAGATCCTAAATCAGGGGTCTCAAACTCAAATTATCTGGAGGCCGCTAAGAAGCTGAGCTTTTTGTCTTTCCCTTTCCTTAAGTACAATTTTGTTGTAGTTGTACTTTACTTGAGTATTTTCATTTTATACTTACAGTAATACTTCATACTATTCAGAGAGAAATACTGTACTTTTTAATGCATTGCATTTATCTCACAGCCGTAGTTGCTAGTTACTTTTCATTTTAAGCTTTTACATTGAAAAATATTTAAGCTTATAAGATGCAATGCATTTTTAAAGATTTAACCAGTGGTTCCCAACATTATTTGGGTTGTGACAAAAAAGCCGTGTCTGGTTGGGGCTCCTTGTCACGTTTCAGATGTCTGAGTTCTTAGCAGTTCCATCAGAGACATTTTCCCTCTAAACTTTATAGCAATGATAAGAGAATAGCCCAAAAAAAATGAATACAGATTTGTGTGTCAGAATCTGGCATTCTTGTTTCATCCAACATAGAGACAGAGCGCAATTAAGTCCCGCCCAGACCGGAGGGGAAAACAATTCATCCCTCTCCATTGACTTTGTATTGCGTGAAGGTGCCTCCTTGTCACTTCTGTCTTCTAGCAAACAACAGAAAAATGCCTAAAAGCTGCTGTGTGGTGGGATGCACTACCAACAGGGTGAAGAACCCAGAACTAAGTTTTTATAAGCTGCCGAACTGAAAAACTGAGCCTTTAAGAAGACAAAAGTGGATACAGACAATATGACGTGAGGCATCAGCAGGAAGAATGGGACAGCTGTGGGATCCTGATGCTCAGTATGCCACTATTTACAGACAAACTGTAGAGGTTGGAGCTAACTAAGTTATGCAAGGCCTGGTTTTGGTCGTGATTCGATCAAATAGTATCAAATAGTTGTAAATATCAAAGTATTTCACTTCTGGCCTTTCAGTCGGATAATTTCTCCAAGAAAAGCAAGGTAAGGGAGAAGGGACACTGAGATAGACAGACAATATACCTTTTCCTTTTCCTCTCTGGAAATAGACACAGGGTGCTAAAATAATCCTTTGACATGCTGAAATCTAATGTTTTTAGCTAGCATTTCAGCCCTTGATTGTTGCATATTGTGGCGCTGATTGTTTTCCCCTCCGGTGGCCGTGGTATGATGATGAGTATGATGCGTTGCACTCTGTCTCTTTTCTCCAACAGTATTGTTTGTCCTCTTGTCTTCCCCTTCCTTTCTGTCTCAAGCCATGTTCACATTAATGCAGATTAGTCTGAAAGTCTTATCCACACTCAGGCTTAAAAAATAGTTTCCTGTCCATGTTGAAGTGCTAAAAACAAAAAACAGTCTTTTTCACTGGACTTGTTCAGTTCTGTTTTTATGGTGATTTGTGTTGTTTCCAGAACAGCAAGTCTCTCAAATGGATCACCTGACTTGATTGAAGACAAAACAGAAAAAATATAACAGTTTTGTGGTATTTCACGCCTGTTCTCTCACTCTGTTGAAAGCATTAACCGTGTCTGCAGACGGAGCAATTTCAGTCCTCTACACAAAACACCTCTATCTTTCTGACGTGTTCGTCACTTTGAGGCTCAAAACCGTTTTTTTCCTGTTTTTTGTAAGACAGAAAATCCAGTTCATCTCAGGACAAACAGAAACTCACTATTCCTAGAACGGGAAAATGTGTTTTGGAAAAGTAAATCTCACAGGAACTATGCAAGTTCACACTGATAACCACATTTTTAAAATTTAACAATTTGAGGGTCATTAAACTCACTCAACCCAGAAATGACGACCTGTTAATAGTTTTAAAACACTGCAATATTACTCGGCACTCAGCCAGGAGCTTAATGATCAACAGTTTATTGATCAGCTATTAAACCTGGCCACAGTTGTTCAAATAAAACCAATTAAATTTTTTTATTATGTACTTCTAAAGAGCATTATATGAAAGCTGTGCTATCTGAGGATGTATTAGAAAATACTTATAATTATACACGTGTTAATGTCTTTTTGTCTGGGATCCTATTATGAAAATCAACATTTCCTTTAACTTACTTAAATATTTGAAAACAAAGTTTAATGTAGATCATTAGGATTTGATGTTTTTTAAAAAGTGTGGTCACATTTCACATCTCAACACTTATTCACACAAATGTATCACAGCTGGACTTGGTCTTTTTACCTTCACTTGCTACAGAATCACTGAAATCGGTCCAATCATGCCAGTTTGCAGCTCTGGAAGTGGAAACTTTCCACTGCCAAAACACACAAGCAGCCATATTGTAGCCCACACATGTAATTACAATTTTTAAGGGAAGCGCAGAACAGTCCTGCAATGCCTCCATGTGTAGCCTCTGATGCAGGAGAATAAATCCAACTTTAAAATGACTGGTTTATGTTCAGTTAAGTTTTTCATCGACTAGGTTGCACGAAATGGTGCCACACGCACAGAAAATATTGATTTATCCATTATTTATTTTAAAAAGTTAGTCATGTGTTGAGGTATAAATTGTTTTTTAAGTAATAAGATGGTTGTAAAAGCAGTGTTTTAATGTTATAGGCTTTGCTTGCTTAAGTGCATTATCAGGAGGAAGTCAGCTGATCACCTGGGAGGCCAGGAGGCTCAAATTCAAAATATGTTCGTGCTCAAACGAGTTGCTGGGCAGAAAAATAATAAAGCAACTTTTTTTTTAATAATCAATTTGTTATTAAAGTAATCCTTCAAGCAAAAGTGCCAAACATTTACTAGTTCCAACTTCTAAACTGTGAGGATTTGCTGCTTTTATTTGTCTCGTGATAAAACTGAATCTCTCTGACGGCATCTTGGGCTTTGTGATGGGAAACTTGTGATGATTAAATAACAAACTTACCAGTGAGTGCGAGTAATTTATGTGCTGAGTGCGTTTCATGACCTTACATTATAATACCACAACAAGAGCTGGATTTAATTGAATTGTAAGTTAATGTTTCAGTTGGTTTATTTATTCTGATTGTTTAGATTATGAAGATACAGGCCAGATGCATTACTGTATCTACAACACACACAGAGAGGAAGAACAAACTCTTTCAGTCATTCAGGCCGGAGGATGCTTCACTGCTGTTTTGGAAAGTGTTTCTGCAGGAATTTCATTTCAGGAGATCAGAAAATGTACCTGCCTAAATTTCAAACCTTTGACTAATGATGAGCTTTAGGATATTGTGATAGGAGAACAACTGTAAGCACACACAGTTGTTATATATTCTAAACTTGCCAGATTAAATGTCATTGTGTTGTTAAATGAACTTCTTATGCTGCAAGGTGTCCATTTTTGTTTAATGTTTAATACTTACTCTATGCATTCATTGTTGTCTTTGGACAGCACCTTTTAAACTGTCCTTAAGCCACATGCATGGTATATTTTTTTCAGCACAAACTCAGCTGTAAGTCTGTCTAGTAATTTTGTCAATTTTTAACAAAGTATAAAGTTGCCAGGGACCCAAAGTACAAGAAAAATGACACAGCCACCTAAAAAGTTACAAATCTTTAGTGATAATCATCATTCAAAATATTATTATAGAACAGTTCAAGGTTGTAAAAAATATTGCTTCACTATTTATACACACATATACAGAAGAAAACTGTAAAAAAAAATACATTGTGATAAATTTCATTTTTTGCCTTTTTCATTGAATCAACTATGTATGCCTCCAAATCACAGAAAATCATCAAAAATGTGTTATGGTCTATAGAGATAAATGTGTGTGAAAGCCCCACATCAGCACTTTCAACTGGCTTTCTCAGCTTATCTCTACATGATATAAATAAAGTTATGTTACTGTAAATAAGAAATGCTCCAGAGGATACTCTGTGTTACTTGCTGTGCTCACCGCCAGCTGGGGTTTCAATAACATGAGCATGACTTCACTGGGCGTAGAGATTTTGCTCCCAAACAGCCCACAAGCCGGAAAGACAGTTTGGAAAGCCAAACCACCTCAGCACCTGGACAATTAACAGCACTATCAATATACAGCAGGTGTGTTATGGTCATTTGGTGCAATGTGACAATAAAAATCTTACTTACTGCCTTTTTAAACCTTTTGAATTTGTTCTTCCTTTCAACATTTGAGCAAATTATTCCCTGAGGCAGCTCCACAGCACAATTTGTTTGCCAAGAACCAGCAGCTGCAAACCACGATACACATGGCACCACCTCGTCTGTCGCTGCCTGTGGTCACGCTCACCAGCCTCCCCATCTCATGATGATGATGTCATGACCCCAAACTGACTCAGCATCATCGTCAACTGGAAAAGAGCGAGAGAAAAATCATTGTTAGGCTGCGGGAAAAGAACAAGAAAAACCATTAAGAATGAACGTAAATGTAGGTGCGTTAAAAATCTGGAAACATAAGGTGACACATTGCATAAAGTGGTGCTCAGGTAGTAGAGGGCATAATTAAGTGCATTATAGGCTTACTGTGAGCAAATAAAATACAACAGGCTGGAACGGCTCACAATGTAACACAATAAACTATCAGCTTTTATTGCCCACAAATAAAAATGTGCTTTTTGCAGACCCACAGACAAGAAAATTTAATTTAAATTCCCTAAAAATAAAGCTAACAAAAGGAACAACCTGGACTAGGATTTATCAAGGTTCCTCAGATTGTCCAGTATTGTCCACAGGTATTATAACAACCTATAATATAATAATTTAGCATGGCTAATTAAAAACAGTGCAGGGTGCATATTGTTAATGACGGGATATTAAGCAATGATGTGCTTGAGGTAATGCTCTATAATGGTTACTGGCACCACTGATGTGCTACGGTCATAACAAGCAGACGCATCAAGATCTGGACTGTGTTATTGGTTTTACACATTTTTCCTCTTTTTTGACCATTTTTATCAATTTCCGAGTGGTCAAAAATCGTTAAATTTTGCACCAAATCTGTGTAACAAATGGTGTCAACCCAAAAATTGCTGCAACAACCTATGAGACATAATTGAGCATGGGAATAGTCATCGTATACTTCCATCATAATGTTCTAAGCCCTTATACACTCTAAACTTACAAAATTTGAATAGGCGCCTAACCAAAACACAATGTTTATTACACAGGGTTCATACAGCTTTTTAAGAGTAAAATTCAAGCACTTTCAAGGTACCTAAACCAAAACTTTCCAGACTGAAAGCCTTTATCGTCGCAACTAAACAATCAAATATGGCGACAGGATCGTTTCATTTCAAATATTGAAATATTTTTTGGTTTACGTGAGTGATTGTGTAGATGATGAAACAACAGATTATGTTGAAAATCAAGCATTTTTCAAGGAGTATATTCGCATTCAAGCATATTCCTGACCTTGGAAACATGACGGTTAAAATTAAGCATTTTCCAAACTTTCAAGACTTTGAACGAATCCTGATTACAGATTTATGACTAGAAAAACTTGACACAGTGCTGAGCTGCAACTCAAATGAATCTTCAGGTTACCAGCTTGTATACCCCTTCTGTGTGTCCTATGCTGTTGACCTGCTATCTCCCCCTAAAGACCCCCTGCCCCACTAAAAAAGGCAAAAATGGGTCTATGGTAGGGAGGGGTGGAGTGGAAGAGGTTAAATGATCTAAGCTCTTTGCTGGTATTCTAGGATAGATGAGCTGTGTTTAATCGCCTGTTATTTCTATCAAACATGCTGCTGTTGCTGTTTTTCTTCTGACTAGCAACAAAAAATAAATTCAAGAAACAAGCTGAGACACTAACCTTCCTTAAATCCTTCCTTCGTTAAAAATCATATTACAAATATCTAGCATATAAAACTGAATATGCCTTTGACACCTAAGCTGCCTAATGTTCCTTCTTAATCTCCATGATTTCCCAAACTTGGGCCGACCCACATAGTATGCATGTAGTATGCTACATGTATTCTTTTTTGTTCTGAAATCTGAATTGATACAAATAAGTATCAATATATCAGTCTTAACAGTCCCTTATGCACATCACGTGTCCTCCGTAAAATGCCCAAGGTTTAGGAGACTTGAAGTCTAATTGTAGTAAAAATACACTTCCATGTTCTTACATAATTACTGCCTTTACAAGCATAAATACAAGTCTAGACAAAAAGCAACTTGGCAAATGTAAATATGTTATTTCTTTACTAGAACAGTTGTATTTTATAAACATCTGTGTACAAAGTTCTACGTCATTGCAGCGTCCTGCTTTCCTTCCAGACTTTCTGTCCGGTTTCTGGATCAGACTGTTGACATGACTGACACACACACACACACACACACACACACACGCACACACACACACACAAACAAGGCAGCATTGACGAAAACAAAGGAAATGTCGGGCTATGATTTTGACTAAAAATACACACTAAGTCAGAATCCAGAGATGATCTTCCCGCTCGTATTAAAGCAGAATTTTTGTTCTTTTTCCTTCAGCATGTTGGTCACAGATGGAGGCTCTACAATAAGAGAAATTACGTTCAGGCACAAAAGTAAAGAGTAAAAAAACCTGCAAGGCACCAGCTTTTTAAAGTACACACAATCATCTGCTAATCCTTTCTTGTTTTTTGTTAATTTGTCCAAACTGCCAAGTGTTATGTTGCATTATTCATTGGTGAATGTGTACTGTACTATCTTTTCAATATATATTATGCTTCACATTGCAAATATGTTGTTTTATTATATTTTTCCGCTGCCTTTTTAACATCTTGCCAGGGACAAGTGATTAAACATCAGCCGCCTCCGGGTCATTTACAGTTTATTTTTCTCTTAAAAATAAACCAATAATAAAATGGTATGCAGTTGCATATATTTACATATATATACACAGTGTCAGTGGCTTGGAGCCAGAGGTGCATCAGCTGACAAACTTTACACAAGAGCTAAAATAAAACTGTCAACCTGACTGTTGTTAATGTATTTCATGACATAAGAACAACCTTAAACAGACCTTTAAAATGTATGTATCATGTCTGTATTCACTTTTTTGTCTTCTATTTTATCAAAAGTGAAATCAAAAGTGATATCTTTTATATCACAAAAAATAAAGAGAAAAGCTACATTTACCTTTGTTTTGTCAGTAAAAATCAATACAAACCTTGCAGATTAGGGAGCTACCTTTACTACATCTGAGGCTACATGCACAGAAAACCTGCTTTGTAGCACATTAAACTTAAGCTATTAATCTAAATGTATAAAACATTTTTTATAAAACTCTGAGAGGCAACACAATTCCTTATGAAGTGTGAGTGAGAGCATTTGGCTGTCTGAGTCACCTGCACAGATGCTGTACATGTTCTCTGCAGAGGAAATGGCCGACATAACAACACAGTCTGCACCACAGACCGCTGTATTGATAAAACAACTGCACAACACAGTGGTGCAGGTACATTCAAGTTTTTAATTGTCCTCTAAGACATGCCTCAATTTGTTTTTCATTGTTGCCAAAATGTCCACTGTTGGCCAAGTAGCAACCACAGGTTTTTGTCAAGGATCTATTGTGCACATACAGCATCATAAGTTAAAATTATAACTTACTCCAGAGCCTGAAAAAATATAATCGCTGCACAAAAACTGAGTAAAATGTTACACTCCTATCATGCCAACTCTTACTTTTTATTGAGTGTTTTTCCTGTATTCATGTTGGACTTTATAAACTAAACCTGCTAATTTTAAATATGTGTGTTTTGATAAATTCAACAGGGCCAGGGTCAATTAAAATTCCTGAAACCGTAGCTTAAATAAACATAATTTACAACGTCAGATTTACTTGAAAGAGTAATAATTAGGGTCCCTTTGATTTGACCACATTCTGTTTAGTCATGATGGACCCTGTCTGCCCAGTCTAAACCCATTCAGAGTACTTTACTTTGAAGCTTTGCCTCACTGGTAGAATAAAAGTGCCTCGCACTTTTGGCTACACAACAGACAACAGGACCTCCTCCCCAGACCTTTGTGCATCACTGGAAAAGATGAGGCAAAAGGCTGTTTGCAGACATTTACACTTACGGCTTTTAGCAGATGATATTCTGGAAAGCGTACAGTGACAACACAAGGGAGATGTTTTGACTGTGGATGAAACGACATATATGTTTTCTTTTTGCACTGATGTGGTCACAGAATATTCCCCTCATCATGTGTGTCGTTTATGTTATCATAAACAGTCTTTTTAAATCAACAAGACATCACATACAAATAAGCACTGGTGACCAAATGCATGTACTCTCCTGCATAGTTGCATAGTTTATGTCTAGTTGTGGTGACTTATCAGCACAATATGTTCATAAATATGACTCATAATTTGTGCTCTGTTAATATGTGTTGTTTTTGTTTTTTTAGGACATTCATAATTCAGTCTGTTAATGCTAAAATTTCCATCTAATCAAGTAATTTTTGTCAATTATTGACAATCGAGTGTTTAAAGTCTTATTTTCTCAAAACAGGTGATAAAATCTGATGCAATTTCAGCCTGTTTCTAATAATAATCTTTCAAGAATTTTCAAAAATCAAGTGTCATTTTATGATTCATGTGCAGTGATTTGCCTTCTTGGAGGATTCTTTCATTCATTTTAAGAAAACAAGGAGTTAGTGTCTCAGAAATAGACATACATTACTTGATAAGATGAAGATAATATGTACACACACAAATGTATCCTGTTGTCTGTGGCAGATGCAGTTAAAATCCCCAGAAACAGAGCTATCTTATGTAAATACACGTTACATACACATATACACATTACCTACTAACTGACAGGCTCTTCTCCTGAGGATGAATGTCTTCAGCCATCTTAAAGTCCCGTAGGTGGACATTGTGATTAAAGACCTCTTGTAAGAAGTACAAAAAAGATAAATTACAGTCTTCCATTTATAACCCAGCCTCTTTCCTCACTCTGTAGCCATTACACCGACCGCAGGCCAGACAGTTTGAAATTTCTCAGCTTTGGTGACGCTGTTAATCATTCTGTTAAGAGCTGAGTAGATGAATTAGTCGGCTGCCCTTTTAAGTGGACTACCACTTAGTTTCAGACTTAAGATATAGCTGTGAAAAGATGTTTCAATTCCACTCTGAGTGGCTTTCTGATTTTTTTCCGTCAATTTCAGTACAAGTATTAGATGTGTGTCTGAAGTAAGTCAGATTCTCGGGACAAGAAAACACATATTTCAGAGATCCAATTCTGAAATACCACTACTGATTTTTTTCAAATCCAAAGCTCAAACTGCTCAGCAGGAAGATTCGACCCATAACCTCAATCAGTTTCTTTTCAAACAACTGTCTGTATGACGTTCTGTATACAAGACAGTCAAGAAAAAAGGAATTCCCATTCACTCAAGTGATCTTTTTCTCTTAGGACAAAGACGTATATATATGATGAATAATTAACTGAAGGGACAGGACCAGATTAACCAGTCTGATAGATGACTCAGTGCTTTATCTTCCCCTGCCTGATAAAGTGGATCTGCATTTAGCTCTCCGAGGGCAGCTTCAAACACTGGAGTACATTTATTGAAAAGAAAAGCCACAGGGTGCTTTAAAAGCTTATAATCGCTTATGTTTAACAGCAACAACATATCATCTCTGACTACACCTGCCCTCATGTAGAAATGGATTTAATAAGAGAAGTTAGTAAAAAAATTAGAAAGTCGGTTTATTTAATGGAAAATGTGGAAAATGAGGTTGGAGTAATGATTCATGCCTGATGTGTGAATATTTAACAAACTGAGGTTTGGTATTTGTCAAAAATACACAAAATTTAAAACCTTTATTGGGTTACATATTTGTAGCCATTTATTAAGAAGTGAAACTAGATACAAAACATAGATCCTTTTTTTTTAATTAGCTGAATTGACTGCATTAGTGTTAATATGGAATTATATTTGGATTTAGCGATAATATTTGTGTAACTGAAGCTCCTATCTGACACTCACTTACTATATGCAGCCAGTAAGTGTGAATACAAATTGCAATTCGGTTGAAGATCAGGGGTTACGCCACTGGGATTTCTTAATAAGTCAGTCTATTCATTATTGGTGAAAGGAGATTAACCAGTTTGATGTATGAGTGGATGTTTTGTCTTGTCGTGGAAGCCTGCGTCAGCGTTAAGCAAGTTTAAGAGTACTTTATGTATTGGCTGGAGATCAAAGGTGAAGGCGAGGGACCTGTGCAGCAGATAAGTCATCCTCCTGACAATCCTCTTGTTCACAGTACAGTTTAATTCAGCTGTACTGAATATTACTGTTATAGTGAATGAGCTATGTACTGTATACACTCCACTGCCAGTTTATTGGGTACATCTAGCTGAAACTAATGCAATAAATCCTGCCTTCATGAAGGTTCAGTTTTTGCTGAAAATGTTTAAGAGAGGTGTTGATAGAACCTTATGATGATTTTGGAGGCTGTAGTTTGTGGTGCTGTTAAATTTCGTTGCATTGTTGTATATAATATACATATACAGTATATATGTACAGGGTTTGTACAAAATATTGAAAGTTTTTGGTTTAGGTACCTTGAAAGTGCTCCCAAAACGTTGAATCAACACTCTTAAATACAAAAACTAAAGATTATAACCTTCAGAAGGGAAGAATGTATTGCATTTACTGCAAGACATTTTGGCAGGTCAAGAACGGAGGCATCGTTAATGTTATTAGTAACACTTTTTTGTTTTCCTACTATGACGAGTCAAAATGTTTGCTGTGAAAAAGACCTGGCTATTGTACATACACGCATGTATTATTTCAAGATAGCCGATCTTTTGGAGGTGGACAAAACAAATTACTTTACAGTTGGAGTGAGTGATTTACCTTCCATTGGACTCATTTAATCTGCTCTTTCTTTTACATTTCACGGGAGAAGGAGCTCATTTGCTGACTGGGGAGATGGATGTGGAGATAAAATGGCCGAGCCTGAGACCAGAACGAGAGAGAGGTGGGACATTTACCACAAATTGTGATCTGCTCGCACACACACTAACACACACACACACACACACACACACACACATACGCACACGCAGCTGTCAAAACAAGTCAAGGAATAGAGGCTCTTTGCACAAGACTTTTAAGAGGGAAAATTTACATCTGCTGCTTTTGTGCTTGACTTGTGTGTGTGTGTGTGTGTGTGTGTGTGTGTGTGTGTGTGTGTGTGTGTGTGTGTGTGTGTGTGTTTGTGGCCAAGTGGCCTTGTCCGGACAGAGCACAGGGAAGAAGCCTGGAAACATGCTGCACTTTCAGTTTCCACTCAGTTAACACACAGATGCACGCAGGCTCTCACGCACCCACACGGAAGAGAGTCAGTGACAATAATTAAATCATGTCGCTGTCAGACAAAAGCTTCACAGGTCTGCATTCAATTTAGCTTTTTCCATTCAAAAAATAAAAATCACAGCATTGGCCAATAACAGGAGACTGGTCTCTGCAGTATACTCTATCTACCCCACCTTACTAGCAGTCCTGTTACTTAAAGGAAGAGTTTGACATTTTGGGAAATATGCTTATTCGATTTCTTGCAGATAGATTTATGTCATATGTCGCGAGTGTGATAAAACATGTTCACGAGCAAGAGCGTAGATATCAACTGCCACATGCACAATATAACTCCTCACGCACAAATTCAGCAAACAAGAGTTGTACAGGCAGAAACTAAATATAGTTCAGTGCAGAACAGAAGCTATTAATCAAGGTTCAAGAAGCTTGTGTGTGCGTGTGATCGTGTTGAAAGTGACCAATCATAAGAGGGCCAGTGCCTCCGTTGGTTTCCGCCACCAAATTGTCAAAAGTCAGGTCGATTTGTGCGAGCAGAATTCAACTTTGCTTACCTTAGCATAAAAACTGGAAACAGAGAAACATCTAGCCTGGTTCTGTTTGAAGGAAACCAAGTTTGCCTACCAGCACCTCTAAAGCTCATTAATTAACATGCTATCTCGTTTGTTAAATCTGCACATAAACCAAAGTGTAAAAATGACAATTCCTCCCAATTATATGAGAAAATATGTTGTTTTTGCCTGCCCTTTAGAACATGAAGCGTTTCATGATCTATCAGCAGTACAACATCATTTATCAATGCCCCCCAAAACAATTACACATCACTGTTGAAAACTAAATCCTGTTTCATGATGTGAAATTAACTCTATGGTTAAGCTTCGGTTAGGTTTAGTTACAAACACGACTTTGTTAGGGAAAGATTTTGTTTGTGTTAAAATATGTACTTGGTTAAAGCATGACCTTTCCCTAACCTAAACCAAGTGGTTATTGTTGTAACCATGGTGACAAAGGTCCCCTAATCTTAACAAAGTTGCAATTGTAACCCAAACATGATGTTTTTCTAATCTTAAAAAAAAAGGCCGTTTCCCATGGCAAACTCCCACTTTCATTCATCCACCCTTCCCCTAACAACATCACATGTTACTTTGGTTAATGTATGAGCATTTGAAATATCACTCATGGTTTTCTCTGTGAGTCAAACCTGTAACCATATAAAATCAACCTCAACTGGTTGAGAAAGTGTGGTGAGCAACTGGGCTGACCAAAGCCTTTTAATGAAGCACATGTGTATAAACTCAAATACATAAAGGTCAAGATAAACACAAGGTTGCTTGATATTTTCTGAAAAGCCAGCATTTTGTAGTAATAAGGTTTTTTTTCTGACAGCAATAACTGATCACATTCAGTGGCTTTGCTTACATGCCTGCAGTAACACCATAAATTGCCAAGAGTCTGAATAAGACAAACGTGAAATTAAAATGTAACAATAATCCTCTTACATTTGACATGTTGTTCTTGCACGTGTTCCAACAAACTGACAGCAAAACATGAGCTGCTGTAGTTAAACACACGAGCAGCTTAATCACTTAAATAACTGTGATGAAGGTGTAAACATGTTGTGACTGGTCTTCATTAAACCCAAATCACAGTACTCCAGATACTGGAGGTTACTTTGATAACACTGAACTCCAGCTGAGGCAATAATCACAGTTATGTAATCAGTGGGAAGGTTACCTGAGTCCTGCAACCACATATTCCCCCTTAGGCCTACTGTACATCTGACAGCCCTTAAATTAAAGACAATCAATATGTAACTAGAACTGCAACGATTAGCTGATTAATCGATTAGTTGATCGAAAGAAAATTAATAACTAATAAAATGAAATAACTATTTTAAAAATGGATTAATCTTTTCAAGTCATATTTCAAGCAAACATGTCAAACATGTGCTTCTTCCAGCTTGTTAAATGTAAAGATTTGCTGCTTTTCTTTGTCATTTATGATAGTAAATGAAGAGTCTTTGGGTTTTTGGGCAATTTGAAGACGTCACTTTGGGCTCTGGGAAATTGTGATGAGCATTTTACACAACTTTTTCACATTTTTAAAGGCTAAACAATTAATCGTGAAAATAATGGTTAGTTGCAGCCATGTATGTAACCTTGTCCCAGTTTTACTTACTTAAAGCTGGGGTAGACAAGATCTGTGCAACCTAGCCAAAACCTTCCGCCTCTCTCTCTGCTGCCTCGTATCACTCCGCTAAGCCCCTCCCACCAAACCCACAACTTCGATAGGCAGCAGAAGGAGCCGGTGCCCTGCAAAACCGTATCCCTTGTAGGGCTCGCTCTCCACGGCGTGAGCCTCAGCGAGACCGTGGTCCCTCCCGCTGCGACTTGTCTTCTCAAAGACACCCCTCCAGCGCTTCGCTGCCGCAGAGCAGAGCGCCCCAGGCTTCAGAGGCAGCTGCAACGCCGTCTAACAGCGGGATGAGCGGCTAGTACACCCCACACACACACACCACTGTCCCCCGTCAAAAGTTATTCCCCACTGTATGTCATCATGCCTCTTTGCCACTCGTCGTTATGAGCGCCATGGCATCGAACATAATGAGCCTGAAGCTCCGTGTGGAGCCGGGACGTGTTGTTTTGTACTATACACCGCTGTAGGCAAAGGAGGTGTTGGAAATTTATCACAAGTTTCAGAATTTTTGGCAGGATTTTCCTCCACTGAATCAGGTCTTCACCGTCTGAAGGGACGTGTACACGCATCTGCTCTTGTAGCTTAGCCAATACGAACACACCGTCTCTCTGAAATAACCTGATAGGCTGAAGTCTCCCATCACGGGATAGATTTTCTGAAGCCTGAAAACAGAGCCAAGAGGGGGGGCTGAAGTAGAGGTCTGCTCTCAGACCACTTGAATTACAATATGCTGCACAGTTAATACGGCATTTTTGTCCAATGACGCCAAAAGAAAACTGCCCACCCAACCTTTAATGCACTGTCACTCTTTTTCTAAATGCTTCGTCAGCTGCTGTTATTAGCTGCTTTATAGTTCTTGGTTCTTGGTATCGTCTCTGCTGCCAGGCAGTCTCTCTCTCTGATGTATAAAGCACCAAACACACACTTACATACACATTCACACGCACACTTAAAACACATATGGTAACATATGAGCTTCTGGTGTGGACACTTGCATTTTTGCCCCGTCTGACGCCATGACACTTACAGTATTGATCATTGGGACTTGATGAATGGAGTTGTTGGGCATTGGGAGTGATGAATGGATGGACTCCACTTTAGCCAATTAATCTGAGCCGCTGCAGCTGCACTCACTGTCAGTCAACCAGCATTAGAGAGTCTACGAAACGGCTAAAATGTAAACGGTAGACGAGGGAGGATAGCTGAAGGACGGGGAGGAGGAGAGAAGAGGAGGGAGGGTGTCGCATGAGATTTGGGTATGTTAGGTGCTAATGAGAAGCTTGTAATTTTGGATGGTTTGAGGACATCTTTTGTAGACTCATACTTTTAAAATAGCTCACAGGTGGCTTGTGACTTGAAAATGGCGGCGTAGTTTTCCCTTGGTGTTTGACCTCCCCAGTAAAAGTCAAAATAAACCACTAAATGTTTCCTTTTTGGCTACAGGTACCTAAGATATTTCTCAATCCTGTTATAAATGCCTCAAGGGGTCTCAACGCTGGATTAATTGCCTGAACGATCAACGATCTGGCTGTCGGACAATCACTCAGAAGCTTTGGTCAGCTATCTTGCAGTTTAATATTATTATATTATAAACTGTAGTGAGATTGTTTTAATTTTACTGATGTGGTATTTTACATGTTGTGGCTAATTGTAGTCTTGACTGAGACTGTGCTGTGACATAAAACTAAACTTCACTGCCGAACAGACAGACTCTACCGTCTGCATCTTCCAAATCCGGCCCCATATTTTTCTTTTCTTCCTTCATTGCCTTCAGAGTAGAATTGCACAAAGTAATGCTGCCTTTCCCTCTTTTTGTCAGCATTGTTGCAGTTGTCTTGTTTGAATAACCTTTATTAAATGGACAAAACAACCGGAGTGTTCCATGCTAATGTTCGGTGTGAGCACGCACATCATGGCCGGTCAGTTGATCTGTACATTGTGAGCATAACAGTTGCAGGTTCTGGCCATGCAGAAAGCCCGATTAAAACATGTAGTGTGAGTTAACACAATGTACAACATTAATAAAAATGCACAGTGGCTGCAATCTACTCTAATTTCCCCTTTAATCCAGTTTTACTGTGTAAAGTTCAACTTCAAGTGTTTCTTCTATAGTTTTCCCTGCATTTCAGCTTTCATATTACACAAAGTGCCGTAAGGATTTAGTCTCTTTGCTTGGTGGGAAGAAAGCAGATTTGGGACTAAAAGATAATCGATTCAGCTCTCAGATCAGTTGATAAAACCCTCTGTTGTTCCAGAGCAGCACTGTGGTCGTACAGGTGATGCTGAAAAAGAACATTCACAGGCAGCTGCTAGAGAAATAATAATTTAAATTAAGGTATTTAAGGTTTGGTGTCTCGTTCAATGCTCGCAGACTGGGGAACACACACTGCATTTCCTTCAGTCACAGCACCGCCCTGCTGTAACCTGCATACAGAAACTGAGAGACTGTGTGGGAGGATTTCTTGTACCCTAACTGATTTTTACAACACAGGCTTAACAGATTTAGGCATTGCCCTGTCGATCACACACTTGACAGGGCAATTGAAATGATCCTGACCTTCAATATTTGCTAATAAAACAAAGATTAACAACAAAATGAGAACTTGAGCAAAGAGAAATGACATCAATGTGGGTTGGACACTTCTTACTGAGAGCTAGAAATGAGCAGGCAACAGCAGAAATGGGGTAATGTCAGGTAGGCGTTTAAACCACATTTACTGCAGGTCAGGGGCTCCCCATGTTCTGAATGTTTTGGAACTTTTAAATAGGTCTCTATTGCTAACGCTAATATTAACTTGTAAACGTATAACTCCATCTCACATTACCTACGCACAGCTCTCACAGCTGATGACACACAACAGGAATAGTTAGGGATTTTGTCAGATAAACATGATGACTGTCAGCACAGTGGTTTACAAATTTGTTAACTCCTACCGGATGAGCTTTGCTGAGGTGGTTTCCCCACCGGTTGTCAGGATGGATGTGGTGGAAACCAGCCTGATAGTCCTGTGGTGAAACTGTTGTGCAAAAGAAAGAAAAATCCCCATTTTAACAAGTCATTTGGCCTATAATTGAGTACTACACTGCATTCTTAAAACAAGGAAATACATCTCTTCACGTAGGGAGATAGTTTTACCTGTTTCTGATACAAATCAAGATTTTATGATACAAGTGTACCTATATGCCTCTTTTATGATAGTGACACTCATTCTTTACAGAGTTCTTTAACAACTTAGTATCTTACCCCACTGGAGTATTTCCTTATTTTTATGGGAAAAAGTCTCTAAGGCTGAATATGACATCAACCATCTTGTGCAGATGGGTATTTTTGGAGTAAGGACTGCTGGTTTTTCGATGCTGCCAGCAAGTTAAATGTAGTTTTTGCTTTCATCTGGTGTCACAGGATCAAATCGTTCTCTGATTCAATGAGATTGAACACTGAATGTCTGTGTATGCACAAAAGAAAAGTGCAAACACAGTTTTTGTACCCAGTCAAAGTCCTGCATCAGCATTGCTCAGTGTTGCACCTCTCTGTACGCAAGCAAAGAAGCCTAATACTGACACCTTAATGACGACACACCCGTTTAATCTTGGACATGAAGCAGACTTGTTCTGTCTTTCGTCTTGCATTGGTAACGTCCTGCAACAGGACTGAAGCCTGCACTGTCTTGTTACATACAGCCATTACATAAGACCATACACTGTCAGTCATACTAATCTAATGGTTATGAATAAATGTTTGATCTAATGTATGTTATTCTTGTTCCAGAACTACTGCATGATGTGAGACGCAGCATTTAAAACTTTTTAAATATAAATATATGGATCGTTGTTGAGACCCTGTAGAGTCTGACAAGCTTAAGGCTTAAAATAAAATGTTGCCCAAATCCTCTCTTTGATGTTATCAATTTCCTTTGTGCATAATAATATCACACTCCTTTCTGCTGACTCATAAACGTCTTGTGACATGATTGGTGCAAAGTTTGTGCGGAGCTACAAACACACACTTGGCGCGCTGTTATTGAGAAATATCTGTTTCCGTGCGGAAAGAGCGTCGTGCATCTTCATGTGGATACGCACCACTTATATATCAGAGAACCACTGCTAAACTGTGTCTACAGACGAGTTTTTGTTTTTCACAGAAAACTGAATTGACTCCGTTTCCACTGCTGCACAGAATTTTCTTTTTCTATCTGAGATACCAGGATGAACTCACCGCTGGAATCAGCCGTCTCTCACGTGTTAACCACTGAAAGATGCTGGATGACTACATCTTGTTTCATAATTAAAAGGAAACATGCGTGCCAAATACGCGTATGGCTTTCTGCAGCATCAGTACATCTAATGAAATACTTTATTGAAGTAAAGAGTTCTTCCATAAAAGTCACGCCATCCTTAAAATTAGTTATTTTAATAAACAGAAAAACGTTTTGAAATGTTTAATCTGGATCAAAATACACATACACACAAACTGAGCCAGATATGTTAACACATCCTGTAACAATTCCTGGAAAAACAAATACATCTGCATCTGCACTACTTCACATACGGCATAACTTTCTTTGAAAGCTATAAACAGATTTTCAAGGTATCCTAACAGGACTGACAAACATGCCCTGAAAACAAACATACCCTCGACAGAGGTAAAACTTTATGCTGTGAAATTTGTCAAACTTTGTAAACAATGCAACATTTCACAGAATTCCCACTTGCAGTCCAGGAAAACAAAGTTTAAGCCCCGTAACTTTTCTACATGTTTCAAGGTCATGAGAACCCTGGTTTTAGAGCGTGTCACAAATTGTTTTTTTGAGTGATGTTTCTCACAGTCAAAGCTCACTCACCAGTGTCTGAAAAGCCATCCCACACACAGCAGACAGATGCAAAGAGGCCTTTGTGTGGGCAGAGCTTTGACTAAACCTGAATCCTGAGAGAAGGTGACAGAAGGTCTGATGTGGGAGGTCAACTTTGAATCTGTCTCATGTCCTATCTTTCATTTTTAAGGGATATTCATTTAAATTATTTTCAGTGTTATTTATATCCTTTTATACCTTTTTCTCAATCATCTCCAGCGTGCACCTTAATTCTGTGCCGCTGCACTGACAATTTTCCCTCGAGGATTTATAATAAAAATAATGCTATTGAATCATTGACGCTGCAGTAAAGTGCCCTAAAATAGTAAATAAAACTTGTGTCATTTGTCCCACTCTGCCTTCCATCTTTATCACTATCACACATTTTGCACTGGAGTGTTCTTTGCTACCACAAATCCTAATTTTTCATTACTGAATCCACTTGCCTTGTTCTCACATGTTTCTATATTAACACAATCTACAGTAGATAATCAATAGATAAATAGAACACACCTGCAGGTTGCTTTCTCCAACTGTCTTCCTTTTATGTTACATTTTCTGTACACTTTATCTTTTGTACCTGGAAAAAAACAAACTTACTGTAGAGATTAAACCAGGCTTGAATTTAAAGTTCTTCTTTTCTGTCTAATTTTTCCTCTGTTTCTCTGTTTCTTCTTCCCACACTGGTCTAAATAGACAGTCAGGTGATGAAACAACAACAATTCTGCCTGGGGGTCACTGTCTTCATCAGCACACACGGTACATCACTTCAGTAACCTAAACCTAAAAACCTAAAACTTTTATTGAACGTAACTTTTTACCTCAATTAACCTTCAGCCCAAAGTAGAGTTCTTATCCTAAACCCCATGACCGCAGAACAAGTATAAGGATTGCAACACTAAATGATATATAAAAGGTGTGAGCCATCAGTGTTTTCACAGTGCCGCAGGGTTAGTCAGGGTGATTCATGACGATGGGAGAAGAAGAAAATAACCAGACTATTATTCACTTTACGCTTGAAAACGTCTCCGAAACAGATAGTGGGTTTAGAATCACATACTGTAAATGCTGTAATGTAAAATCTACAAAAGTGGAATTAGATTCAGTTAAACTATTTATTTTTCCCATTCCAATTCACCAATGCATAGCTGAATTTGTTCTTTCTTGCTACAGTTTTCAATATGTACATTTTCACATTTGACGTTTAATTTAAAATATTAATTAACCTCCCCTCCTTTATTGACAAGTGTATGGGTATAGTATATATTTGTTTGCTTTCTCTTTACAATGGTTTTTAATTGTTTTCTTAAGCTGTATTTGAGCTGTTTTTCTTATGAAGTTCTGCAGTATGAAAGTATGAAAACTGACATAAGTTTCCTCTCAATAGGACTTATGTTGTTACTACTGCTGCTCCTGTTATTACGACTGTTAATAAAAACTAATGGTAATAACTATAACATAATTACTACTATTGCACTTTGTTATTCAGTGCAACTCCATCAAAAGGTGACTTTAAACAACTCTAAATCCTCCACACCCACACGCTGCATCTTTTGTATTTAACACATGTACAAATAGAAAACGAGACTTTGTGGTTTAACAAGCAGCCAGTCATCATCAACAGCTATCTTAACGTTGTCCTTGCAGTGAAGGTGCAGGGTTCACACACCCTCGTACTCTGAACAAAACCCATTGATTCTTAAATGTAGGCTTACCAGTAGCTAAAGTTAGCAAACCAGCTAAGAACACACCATATAAATACGATGCTATGATACATCCCCCCATCAAACTCCCGGTAAAACAGCAAACAAGCCGAGCCCCCTTTCTGTCAAAGTAACAGAGCATTACTGGGATTAGTAATCTAATAGATCTGAAACAATTTGTCAATTAATTGATTAGTTGATCGACATAAAAGTAATCAGCAACTATTTTAATAATCAATGAATTGTTTCAGTCATTTCAAAGCAAAACACACCAATTATTCTCTGGTTTCAGGTTCTCAAATGTGATCTGTTACTTTTCTCTGTTTTATGTAAATTGTAAACTCTGTGGATTTTGAACTGTTGGTCAGAAGAAAATGAAACATTTGAAGATGTCACCTTGGGGTTTAGAA
This sequence comes from Macquaria australasica, assembly GCA_005408345.1. Classification (NCBI taxonomy): domain Eukaryota; kingdom Metazoa; phylum Chordata; class Actinopteri; order Centrarchiformes; family Percichthyidae; genus Macquaria; species Macquaria australasica. Next base: position 544,864 of record SEMN01000255.1, on the reverse strand, counting down.
ACGTTTTTCAGGCATTTTTCACTATTTTCTGACATTTCATTTAATTGCAGCTGTAATCTAATTACAGACTTTCCGATTGTAATCCCTTACACTACCTGTTGCCGAAAAAAGTAATCACATTACTGTAACACGTTAAGTAATGCGCTAATGCCCAACATTGAATATAACGCAATGTTATAAAGATTTGAACCTCTCTGACACAGTTCAAATCGAGCATAAAAGCTACACATATTGAATCACAAAATGCAGACGCCCCCATAGTTGTCTATCCCATTTTGTGTCAATATGAGCTCCTGTTAGCTATATATATTGTGTCAAAGTTAACAAGAGATATAATTACCCCAAACTACACTCCCACGAGTTGAAAATGACACATAATTCCAACAAGTCCTCCAACCTAAACGACAGAATAGGTCGCAAAACTACATATATAGGCGTATCAGACCTTCGTTATCATGGTAATAACAACAACACGTGGTTAATGTTGTGAAACGGACACAGTTTGGCACCAAAATTACTTGGTTAGGTTTAGGAAAAGATTATGGTTTGGGTTAAAATAGCTACGTTAGTTACGTAACTTAAGTTACGTAAGTTAAAATAAGTCAACTTTGACTTTTGGTTTCACACGGGACACAAACAGCGGTCTCCTGGGTGAAAGTCCTGTGTTGTGCCCTGATGTCCTCCCTATGTGGGTTTTGGCGCTCATTTTAGGTCGACGCCTAACAATAAACGTAAATATGGGTCGTAATCAGCTGCTTGACCAGACGACCTATACGGCCGTATTGTTGGGGAGTCTACAGTCTCCATAATTCCCATTGGCTATGTCCAAAGGTTTCTACATGTTGGTTTTTGTATGGAATAAACAAACAAGATATCTAATCTGATCTAATACAAACAGGGATGGGGTAAAGTCAATTCAAAGATTTTACAGTTCATCGCTTCTTGATTTATAAAAGCATTACTTGATGTCTGATACTACTGACTGCATTTTTCATGACACCAAGAAGAGAGAAATCCCAAGTAAGTGGAAGAAGAAAAAGAAATTACAGAGCTCAACTGGTGTATGATTCATGTTATCAGTGGACCTATGTCTTCACCAGTACATCTTTTTTTTTCTGGATTTTCAACTTTTCAAATACAGACGTGACTAATTAGCATGGTGGTAAAACACAGTGTATGTCTCCAACTAGGCAATGTAATGGTTTTGTTGCATTTGGGAAAATTCAGGTAAAACTAGCAGTCACACAGATCAGAGGCAGCTTACCAAAGTCTGACATATTATCATACCTGGCAGATTCTAGCTATTGTATCCTGCACAGAATAATGTCAAATGTTGCACTGAAAAGCAACAAGTGTGTGTTGTTCCACACAAGACACGTGCTGAAGAGGACACATCCTTTTCGACAGTAAATGGAGTCTGTGAACGAGAAGAGAGGCCTCCAGTAAAAATAGCATGTTGGCTGGTAAACAAAGTGGCTTCAAAAAGGAAGTGAGAGGTTTAATATCAGTGAGTCGCTGAAGCAGCGGAGAACACAGGGAAAATCCAGTCATTGTGTTATTCGCAGTACATGGCCTACTGTAGCATATTTACATTTAGCTGAGGTTCCTGTACAGGTCACTGGCAATGTCTACAAGAGCAGAGTGATTCCTACAACAATAGCAAGCAATGATGAGCCGCTGTGACTAAGCCAAATGTTCCTGGGAACCTGTAGAGCTCAACAAAGTCACATTAATATCCTCACTAAACGTTGGACTCTCACACACAGTAACATCAATAGAACAGAGACAATGAAATGAGCTCACAGACAAAATATTACAGTATCTTTCTGTTTTGATAGCCTGCTCACGTTCTCTAAGCTAACTTTAGTTTACATTTTGTGCCACTGGTTTTCTGTATATCTCATTTGATCATACATCCACATAGTTTAACTTAAATGTGCTCCAGAGATTTACTGTAGTATTGCACTTACTTGAAAACTTGTGAGAAACAAATCAAAAAACAGTCAAAACTGAATTGACAAAGGCTGAAATATCTTAACTTTTATTCCTATATGGGTCGAGCTCGAAAAACACTGGATCCTACATTTCCCATAATGCAACTGAATAGTGTCTTTTCTTTAGACCCTTCTGTTAAAAATCTGTCTCCGGGTCTGTCCCAATACCCACACTTGCATGTGCACTTAAGTATGCGTGCATGCAATGGCAGGCAGTGGAAACAAAATTCCTCCTGCACCCTGTCAACACATACAGTATACAGTATATACATGTTTCTAAAAAACAAACAAACAAATTCTGTGAGCAAAATAATCCACCATGCAAATCTTTGTCTCTAGGATTGGCTATCCTGTGGAAAAATGTATATAAATATGAGGACTTGTTGTCACTTGTTATGTGAAATTCCTGACGAGGTTTGTCGGACTAAAAGGTAGATTATACAGTAAACTCACTAAAACTCTTGGCAGTGTGCGTGTTTGTACTCATTAAAGCACTTACAAGATTACTTGTGTGTGTTTATCAATAGGAAACTGAATTGTAGCCATGTTTTTGGGACAGAACGATTAATACTTGAATAAAAATGTTCAGAAAAACATCCAGATAATAAAAATTAATTGATGTATCAATTTCAAATAAAACAAAAGTATTAGGCGTAAACTTCGTTAAGTTTTAATTGCTTAACGAGACTCGTTTGACACACTTTACATGCACTGTGATCAGCCACAAAAGAACAGCTGCTGCCCTTGTAAGATGTCCTGACAGATGGAGATAAAACACCTCGCTGGCGGACAGTCCTTCCCAACACTCTGTCAACACTGTTTATGTAATGCACTATTTGTGTATTTACGCATGTAGCAAGGCACGGCACATCAAACACTGAGATGCATATTTACTGTTAAATGAGGTCGTTCGAGTGAGACACTGGGTTTGGATTTCTGTTCTCTTCCTGCCTATGATAAAAACTAAGTCATCAGATATTTAGATGAACTGTAAAATGTCATAATTTTGACTCTAGTTCTTGGAGGAGTCGACAGTTTAAACCAGATCTGGATTAGAGCTACAGAGACTGGAGCTAACAGCAACAGTGATGCCACCTTGTCTAAAGGATATGTGAGAACATCAGCTTTGTCCTGTAAAGTGTATTTTGTATTTCCTGTTGGGAAATGAGGAAAAATTTATAATTAACAGGAAATAAAAATACACTTTATACTGTAGTTTTTCCTAACAGGATCAAAATGTTGTACATAAACTAAATACATCTAGTCATAACTGTCAGTAATAACATTATTACATGATAATACCAATTTACCACTTTAGTTGAATCAATGTATTAATCTGTACTTGTATGACACCAGTCAACAATGCTATATCGCTATGGTTACTAGATTACACAGCCAAGCCTTTGCTGGTTTTTAACTTCAAGACCTGTCATCAATGCCACTTTACTCCCTTGTATGTCAACAATCTAAAACTGACTGACTCGATGTACCGTATCAACCATGACCCCACACACACACACACACACACACACACACACACACACTCTGTGGATTGTGTGTTAACTCGTATAACTTTGAAATGTTTTGAAGAGCTCTGTAAATACTGATAGAATGAATGTGTTAATAATAAATAATGGGTACAAGTGAATAAATAATGGGTAAAAGACATTAGGTGTTGTTGGTGGTAGTGCTCTGGCATATTCCAAATTTGACTCTCTACAGTAGCTTAACTGTAATTTCTGTGTTAATATAACCCCCATCCCAAGTTTTTAATATAACACAACACAAGGATTATGTAAAAATGTAAATGTCATAAACAAGCGGACGACTCATTTGATTTGGAAAAACTCAGAGCCTAATAAGTCAAAGCTTATGACGATTTCTACTTCAACAAATAAATTAACAACATGGCAACATGTGCTGACATGAGGTCATGAATACAGTTGGCCAAATTATGTTGTGACGGGTAACCAGCTGTTGAAAGAGGACTGCAGTCTTGCATTCAGAAATCCTACTATACCGTACAGTTTGTGTGTATATATATATAAAAAAAACATTATTTACCGAAGTGAAAGTAAACATGCTGGTGTAAAGATCTAACAAAAAGTTAAAAACATGATCTGACGAGAGCATGTGGTTTGAAAATAGATTAATTTAATTAGAAAAACTGAAAATTAACTTAAGATAACATTCAGACATATACTCTGTATACAGTAACTGTCCAAACTACATAATTTTCCAGATTGAGATCCTAAAAGGAGATTTGATAGATTTTGTTCTCTGTAATAAATGTATAAACACATCACATTACTTCAGGAAAAACATAAGTAAAAGGAAAATTTCCACCAAGATACCTATTGACAATAAAAGGATGAAAGTACCATTTCCACCTGTGTAAGTGACACTTCACATAAGTGCAAAAGAAAGTATAAAAAAGTAATTGAAAATGATTGTTGTCCACATATTAGAGCATAACATTACCCAGTTATTTATTCCCAAGGGCCTGAAAAATTACAAAACTTAAGAAAAATACTCTATTATTAGCTCCTATGTATTATTATTAGGTCCCAGATTAGGTCTATTGGCAAAAAGAATTAAAAAGTATTAGCATGATGGACCAAATCATGAGAAATATTTGTTTTATTCTGAAGAATTTCAAGGATGCAAGAGTCAGAACTCACGTAGTCAGCGCAATTTTCCTCTCAAGAAAAAAAAAACATGAGAAAAAGACTGCACTGACAATGTGTGCATGTGATTTGTACCCAACAACAGGTACCATATCAGGCAGGATATGGTAAGGTTTGAACTGTTTTTACTTACACATTCACACCCACTACTAAAAAAAAAAAAAAAAAAAAAAATAGTGAAACTGTGAACGATCAAAATGGTTCATTTTCTGATAGATACAGTTGCTGCAACAGACTGAACCAAACTGCAAGACTGAAACGCTCTTATTCTGTCTTGCAGAATAACATCAACTGTAATATTGTAAACAGGAGGTGAAATCCTGACAAGAAGACATGATAAATATCTGCGTATGTGTCAGTTAAATTTCAGTTTCAAGAGGCTGAATTTGTCCAGAGACACACCCACACTGATGACACAGGAAGGTCTCAGAAATGCTGACAGGTAATATGTGCATTAATTATGAAAACCTCATGGTCTCTTTCATTTTTTCTTTTTTTAATTTTCATGTTTTTCTAACCACCTTTGACAGAATTACACTGTCCAGTGCAGCAGGAACACATCAGGACATCAAAAGAAAGGACTTTTCAATCAATTAATAAATTATTCCAGATCCCGTTAAGTGAAATTCAAGGAACTGAACTTGGCAATAGACTAGCAGAGTGTTTGATATATCATCACAAATCTCCATCGCAGTGTTTTCCTCAGGATGTGAAGTGTTGATGCTATGGGACAGGCTTTCAAGGTAGTCTTTTCAACAACTTGTTTATCTCCATCCTTCTAGAAATGTCAAGGATTTCCAGGGCCCATAGGAAACGTGCTTGTCAAATCAACAAACATTAATGTGAACTAACTTTCAAAGAGCACAAATGGAACATGGTGGTAAAGCTAAAAACAAGGCTGTGTGTCTCTTAGTTCCTGAAAAGTTGACTTATGATGGAGATGTGAGGCTTTTAACTTGACGTCAACAGAGCATCCCATCTGTCGAGTGAGTCTTACAGTATGAAACCGTGTCTCTACACGCTGCAGTAATGTAATATAATATTATCTTGAACAAGGCATGAAATCTTGTCATGTGCCTCAAACAATGATAAAGAGTCTCTGATTTGAATGTGTAAAATGTCAGCTGGGACAGACAGACGATGAGCAGCAAGAGGAGGGAAACAAGCTCTTTCACACATCCATGTGCATGCACAGAAATACCTACACAGTGTTGTATTCACACACACACACACACACACACACACACACACACACACACACACACACACACAAGCTACATGTTAGCACATAACATATAGTGGCAAACACTGTACACACAGCTGTACACATGCATATAAATACACATGCAGATGGGTGACAAATTAAAAAAAAAAAAAAATCTACATGATGTGAGGTGTTGGGCTACCACGGGCCTCCAGAACAGCTGTGTAAAGACAAATTACACATGTAAACACACACTCTGACAAAAATATGTACATGTACACAGTCATAAACACTGTGTACAAATAAATGCACAGAAATATTGTATGTACACACACACAAACTGCAAGTACACACACTTACAGAACCACACACAGTCAGAAATAAACATTTTCATAAATGCACACACATTTCATTAATAGACATTCATTTACGTACACACACACGTAGTTGTAGTAGTAATATTTTATGTGTGTACATACTGTAGCCTGCATTATGGACAAAGCATAAAGACAAGGGCACATAAAACATGTAAAAAGACAAACACACACACTGACAAATATACATACATGTACTCCAAGAGCCATAAACATAGTGTACAAATAAATCACATAATGTATTTAAACACACACACACACACACAGCTGCAGAAGTACACACACACTCATAGAGCTACATAAACAGTCAAAAATAAATGTACACATTCACTAACACATAAACAAGTAGACATTTGTTCAAACACGTATTACTAGTAAAAATAACAATAACATCCGTACCACTGTAGAAGTACCCGCAATCATAGAACCACATACACAGTCAGATATAAGCATGTACAGACACACACACAGACAAATATATGTACATGTACACACAGACCCGTACACATTGTGTACAAATAAATGCACACAAATACACTGCATGTACACAAGTACACATGCCATATAATCACACACATGGTAGTAGTTATAATATATGTGTAATAAGCACGTACATATATGCACATGTACTGTAAACACACACGTAGCCTGACAAAGACAAACACAACTGCAGAAGTACACACATACACATTCACAAACACAAGTACACATCATACATTCCCACACATGTAATAATATGTAATAATATGTGTAATAAGTACATGCACATGCACACAAAAAAGACACACAAATACATACATGTACACATAATGTGTAAATGTGTGCACATAAATACTGTATGTACAAACACACACACTCAAAAAGCAGACCAAGAAAAACCACATATACAAAAACACACAATATACACACAGAGAGATCAATGCAGATATACAGTACAGTGGACACATACACACATTATGTACACACATGCACAGACTCATATACACACACAGATCAATACATAAAAGTATGTGTATAAAAACACACACACACACACACACACACACTCGCATACACGAAACAAGTTAGGGAGTTGATTAGTCAAACAGTCACTGATGGCAACAAAGTGATGCCACCCACGGACTCTGAGCACGCAACACTGTCTGACTGAAACCATAAACATGTTTATATTTACTCATTGTCTCATTTCAGATCAGACCTAACAACACACAGTGACATTTAATATCTTTAACTAACCACCTCATGCGAGCATTTTCAGAAATCTAATGACTGGGGTAATAATTGGGATTAGGGATTAAAATCGGCAACAGGAATAACTAATATCTCATCAGCAGAGTGAAATATAAAATATAGTATCTACTGTACAGCTTTTTAAAATTTCCCTAAACAAATAAAAAAAATCACAATACTGAAGGAAACAGTTAACCAATTAACTGGGTTATAAGAAAAAGAAAAAAAAAGAAAAATAAGTCAAAATAACAGTAAAAATCTCTCCTAAATTCCCTAATTTCCTAAACTGAATTTTAACATAATGATTAAAATGTCAAACTGCACTGAGTCATAAGCAGAAGCAAATGCAGTCAACACGCCTACAGTCAAATCTACAAGTCCCTCAACAAAACATTCAGAATCATGAATTAAAGTGTAACTACAGTAATCACACCACAGTCACATCAGTAAAAATAAATATTGTTGACATTGTGCATACGTGACACGCTGTGAAATATTGTGAGTCTCATTTTGAAACTGCTCGTTTCAGTCATAAACAAGAAATTAGCAAACAGACACCTTTGACAGGAGATGTGAAATAGAAAATGTAAACATACACTCAAGAATGACAAAAGAAAGAAAGTCAAATTGTGTATGAAGATGACTGTGTGATCCTGCAAAATGATCACTCTGCACCCAACAGCAGGATTTTTACTTTGAACTGGCTGACAGCAGTGAGCAAACACAACACCCTGATAATACTCAGCCACCCTCATTTCACTCTTTTTTTTCCCTTTCTTCTTCTTCTTCTTTTTTTTTTTTGAACATGCATTTGTTGTTGCTGAAAAGGTTTTTTTTTTTTTTTCCAGTCGAAAGTGAGTGGGTTGTCAGAAAACCGAACAGGCAAATTTCCCCTGGTGCTCTGGTAATATTATCACTCCAAAGCATCATAGTTTCAGTATGACATGGATTTATTTATAAGAAGAAAACAAGTCTGACACCAATTAACACAAAATACAGTCACAGGTTAGGGCTTATATGTCAGTTTGAGCAGCGTATTTTGTAACCGACACACATCTTGAAAAACAAATTCGACACAAATAAATGTCACGTTAGAGTTTCAGCATCTGCTTCACTTTCAATATGACCAATCATTTCATAGATAAAATAAAAATTGTATAGAGTGTGGAAATGCTCATATTGTAAAATTTATATTGTTTGATTTAGTTTAAACAGTTTAATTTCCAAACAAGCTTGAAATAAGTCACATCACATTCACAAACTAGAATTTAAATGTAAGTGTGGAATTACATTAAATATTCTTTAAGATACTAAAAATGTTTCAGCGCACTAAGCTTCTGTTAGTAAGCAATACATGAAATATCACACATTCAGAAGTATAGATTGTACCTAAAAAAGAAAATAACCGTTTGCCAACATTTAACACCACTCCACCCACTACACTAGAGTTTATATGTCACCTTTAAAAGGATCATCGATCAAAGTTATTCTCAGTCTGATTCAGAGTTTCACTATTACTGGGGGTTTTATTTATTAAAAAACAAAAACCTGAAGCAAGCAAACCACACTTTGTGCACAAGTCAAGGTTCAAATAATTACTAAGCAGTCTCTTCTACACCAACATCAACAGTTTAAGTTTGTTTTTCACACTTACAAAACACTCTGAGGAACGTTCAGGGGCCTGTGACAAAAAACCAACCAGCCTCCGACTACAATTTTCTAGCGTCCGACAAAAACAGTAAACACAAAGTCATATCAGAACTAAGGTGAACAATTTTTCCCCAGACAGCAGAGCTAGGGTTTGTCTCTGTGGGATGTAAACAGCCGTCGCTGGAGACGATCGTCCCGCCGACCCATTTCACAAAGCACACTTGAAAAACATGACATAATCCAGCATGACTGTGCTGCCTAAAAATATAAAAGGGGAGACAGATCAGCTTTACTCGGCGTCTTATACTACCAAAATTAGTCAGAGAGCAAAGGAGAAGACGTCTTTGATGCGATCAGACGCGTTTCAAAAAGTGAAAAGGAAGCTGAGAGGATGAGAGAACGAATACTTTTCCTCTTTCTCTGCCGCTGATATTTTTAAGTTGAAAGAGGGGAGAAAATAAAAGAAAAAAAAGAGCAAGATATGAGCAGAAAAGACAGAAGGAAGGAATCAAGATCAAAATAAAGATTTTCCACAAATAAGAGCATTTGTAAATCTATTAATTTCTACATTTAGATAAATAAAAACAGACCTAAGAACAGTCTTTATTCTTATTTGAATTCAGTTTGAGAATATGAGCTCAAATTTAATGTCCCCCATTTTTGTATTACCAATATTTTAGGCAGAAAGACAGGCTGAAAATAAAAGAAGATGAAATGAAAGTAAAAAAGAAGGGTGCTGTTAAATTATGAAACACGCAAAACTACACGGAAGAGAAATGTGGGAAGCTTTTGATGTATACCCCCAAAAAGTTTGTCATTAATTCTGCATTATATTCACTAGTCATAGTTTAAATTCCACTATGAAGCGTTAGTTTCTAAAACGTGGGCTCAGTCTGAATCATGTCACCTTTAATGCCTCATCGATCAAAGTAGTTCTCTTTTTGATTCAGTTTCACTGCAAGTAGAGGAATAGTAAAGTCTACTTTTCTCTCTTTGAACATTTCGAAGCAGAAACAAGAGAAAAGTGAAAGAAAGAAAAAGGTATGAAAGAGGCCCAAAATAAAAGGGAGAGAGGGAGAGTAAAGTCAGACAGACAGACAACGTTGGTTAAATTGTGGTGCGTGTAGATCTGCTGCAAATAACAGATCGGCTGTCAGAGCAGAGAAATGTGGGAGGCTGTACAGACAGAACAAAAGTCCGTAGGAGAGCTGGGGACTCCATTTTGAAAAAAGATGTGAAAACAACACCACCATCTGTTGAAAGTGTTGAAGTGGTGAGGAGACAACCAATTATAACTAGGCCTCACACACCTCCACACTTACTGAACATGTCTCAAGATAATTACCCCTTCATGTACATACACGTTATTATTATTATACTTTCTGGTGCATTATGCAAGTTGTTTTCCAAATGGTTATACAAATCAATTCGTCCAATTGAAGGATTGCATAGTGACTTGTGTGAAGCTCTGAATCATGGTGGTATCAAGGATTAAATCAAGTGGTTTGAACTTTACTCATTGTGACTAATAACACGTCCTGCCTGAGTGCTGCTGGTGTAAAACGAGAAAGTAGAGCTCGGAAAAACTACGTGGAGAAAGTGAATGAGTAACACTCACCCCCACCTCAAAAACTACCATCCTAATTCCCCTGAGCAAGGCACTTAACCCCAAATCGTGTGCTCCATATGTTTTGACACCGGTGGTGTGTGGTTGCTCTGGCAACAGACATAGGGCAATGTATATAACGTATAGTGTGTTTGACAACTTTACCAGCATGAATCTGTTGTGTGTCCAGAAATGACTCTGTTTGGTACGTAGTGCACTTTTCAACCGTTTCAGTGCCTGAATAGTGAGTGTAAAATGTACGTGTCCTCAAAATGTCCCACAATAGAACAAAATATGTTGCGGTCATAGCATGGACACTACATTTAGCTAAAAATCTCACAATTCTTTGCTTAATAGATGTGAAAATGACAATACTCTCAGCTCTTGATGGGTCAGTGGTGTCACAGATGTCGACTTGAGTATTGGAGTGTCACTTAAGATGGCAACAGGGATCTTCCAAGGGGAAGTCAATGAGGGGAAGTCAACAAGAGTTTGTTAACCACTGCAGAGTGAGTAAAGATGCTCAAAAGCATCTTGCATTCTGTGAATTTTCACGCTGAACTTCCAGTACATTGCAGTGGTGGTGGTGTTTATGTCAGGACTTATACAACATGGCTGACAAACTGAGCAGTTCACAACCCCACTGAACTCACAGGCAGTCGCACGCACACCACTGGTCATTACATTGGCCAACACTCCCCAGCAACAGGCAACAACAAGCAGAACAAAACTCCATTCAAATGTGTGCTGACCATGTGAAAAACAAGCAGTAATATCCCTCAACGGTCAAATATTTGTTTTACTGTTTTCTATTGAATCTGAAATAGATAGATGGATATAGCAGATAAATAATGTACTACATACACATAAGATAAACATGGAATAGATATTCATGTACGTGATGCACAGATATCACATCACTTTACCATTGCATCTCTACTGTAGCTCACAATGTTTTTGGGCCTGTAGTGGCCAGTTTTACACCAAGCAATTATACATACATGATTACATACTTAAACTATGAATTTGCAACAGTAAACCACAAAGCTGGCCAACTTAATTAATTAGGTGGGTGGGAATGTCGGATCGTCAGTTCCAGGAAGTTGCAGAAATGATCGGATACAGACCCCCCCAATCAGACGTAGGAAAAGGGGAGGTGAGGGTTTCCGAAGCTATTTGATCACCCGACAATCACTGCTGATGAAGCATACTGGCAGTTTAAGAGACTTCTAAAGTTTCCCTTTTACCCCACATCTTTTAAATGTTTAATCAACATCAAAATGCTCAGATATCAGACGATAACCATGATCAAAGCTGGATAAGCTTATCCCCCTATTACTATCAGATTCACGTACAGATGTTCATTAAAGAAATATGACCACCGCAGGAGCAAAATGGCCTCCCTGGTATCTCAGTGTGGGCAGTTAAACATCATCAGGTGTTCACTGTATGATGGGTGGCCTTAATGATGCAGAACAATCTGCAGTTTAGCCTTCGTCCTCTCTACTAGAGGATACCTCCAGTAAGTCTCGAGTCAGGCCAATAACAAAAAAGACAATTCTGAGAAACTGTTATTAGCAATGCTGATGTGACAGCTAAAAGGAGACATTCACTGTTCATTTCACTCAGCTAGAACAATCTAGGATGGTCCAAAATTTGTTTCACCTAACAATGATGAAGGAAAAGACATAGGCTACTGTATATCACCGCACTCAAATACACAAAGTCCCACATTATAACTAATTCCTGCACTACACCACAATATTGTTAGACTATAAAGGCTCCATTTGCTGACACTTAATAACCGGAAAAAGGGTAGTTACTGCAAGTGGAGGTCCACTAGTAAAAAGGGCCCATTACATCCGCTTACATTCAATTAGCAGTCTTGTCTTTCAATTAGGAGGCAGGAAATTCATTTGAAAGGCAAGAAGGCTGCTGCAAAATCAACAATTAACTGCTTGGTCTTACCAAAATTCAAGTTTCAGTCACTGATCAATCACACAAGCTGACAGAGGCCAAGTCAACACTTTGGACTGAGAAAGAATCAGAGAAGGTGACAAGCCTACAGTCGGTGTGAATATTAAAAGGTCATAACACTGTTTTCTTTGTGGCAAACCTCTCTCTGTCATTTTATTATTGACCTAGTTTTAAAGTCTGACAGGCTGAGGTCTAGAAAAGAGACAGGCCATGACTCTAGCAATAGGGTGAGCCATTCATTTATGCTAAAATGTGGTTGTACTGTATTAAAATACCATGAAATAAAATCATCCAAGAGAAAACTACCTGCTGTTTCCAAGTGCAATGAAGCATATAGAACAGCACACCACTGACTCCCACTCTCTTCCTATATGCAAAGTGTGAAGGATCTAGAAACAATGAGGCCCGTCTACTCCCATGTCCTTAGGTTACACTGAGTTATGAAGCATTTTATCATGTGAGAGGTGAGAGGATGCTGATGTAAACGATTCCATGGTTATGTTTAGGGACTAGCTGCACTTGGATAAGGTTGGGGAAAGATCGTAGTCTTGTTTAATACAGAAAATGTCTCGAGTGACTTGAGACACAACGTGATTATCGCCATTTAATGTTAAACCACGCTCTTTCCCTTACCTTAACCTAACCTCGGACTCTGGCGTTACAGTCCCGCACTTTGCACGCCCACGATCCACCTCGACTACCTCCAACTCAAACATAATCCAGTCAGTAATTATGTTTGTCACGTATTTAGGAAAACAACTTGGTACTACACAGACTAAACTAGGAGACGGGTCTCCAAAAATGTGTCATTTCAAATGACCAGTTTGGCTGTAAAAAGGAGAATTCTGTGCGCATAACATCGACTCAATGAAAACAGCTTCAAGATAAAGGTAGCGTTATTCTGGACTTTTATTATTGTCAACAAATCCCAAAAGACCAAAGCTAACAATTTCCATCAATACTTTCATAGCACAGCAGTGCACAAGTAGAGCCTCACAGAGCTGCTAGCATGGCAGAGTGTAGTTTGAAAAGGCTACGTCATTTCTTTAAACAGCTGTAGTTTTTAGCAAACGTTACTTAAACAGGAGTAAGTAGTCCATTTGTTGGGAACCATTTTCAGTCTCTTCATGGAGTTTGTTGACAGTAAGAAAAATGTGGAATATTGCCAGCCTTATTCTTTACAATCTCACTTAAATACTTGAGTATCCAGTTTACGTATTAAGTGCAGTGTTTTAAGTGTCCAGTGCAGCATACAATGTGAGTAGAGAGACTTCAAGCTTGCTTCAACTAAATCCAAGTCTGCAAGAATCAAACCCGTGACATTTAGTGTGGGTTTATGAGTTTTTATCAAACAATAGACCACTCTACCACATCTCCTTTAATGCTCTTTACCTGCCTCTCTATACATAACAATGAGACTTTATGAAAAGTTATCAATAGACAATAAGAGCTACAAGAATACCAACACAAACTTTTGTGAACTTTTAAATAAAAGGGGGAAAAAAGCCTAGATCCTCAAACAACCCTACAGTATTTACACTTTAAACATGTTGGTGCAACAGTAAGAAGTTGATTGTATCTGGTCAGGTGGGAGGTAAACTGACTGTTTGTGTCCTTAAACCTTAGCACTTCTCTCCTCACATCATGCGTGTCTGTTTATCAGCCTCTACATCAAAGAGCAGTGTGTGTGCACGAGTGTGTGTGTGTGTGTGTGTGTGTGTGTGTGTGTGTGTGCACGAGTGTGTGTGTGTGTGTGTGTGTGTGTGTGTGTGTGTGTGTGTAAGTTGATGGCATGCAGACGTCTAGCTGTCCTTATGTGGGAGACTGCAGGCCTCCTACGGTCTGGGAGACAAGACAACCACAAGTGGGAGACGTCTCACGCACACACACACACAATGGCACAGCCTCACTGTTGATAAGACAGACATTACTTGATAAGCTTTTTAAAAATGTGTATTCACTGTTTGTGTCATAAAAACCTTATTTTCTTAAAACAAGTGATAACTATCTGCGAGTGCAGTAAGAATACTTCAATCTGTTTCCGAGATATCAACTTTTCAAGGAAAAAATAAAGGCAGGTTATTGCACTAGCATCAAAAACTGTTTTATTTGATATTAGAAGATAATTTAAAAGTTAATTTGCATTGGAAGCCTTCCTGCTCTCATTTCAAGGACACAGCTACAGACAAAAATAACTTGATACGAAGGAGACTTTTGGGGTGTGTTTATCCGGTATTCTTTTTTCTTACATTGCTGAAGAAACATTTTTTACTTTTAATGTACAAATTTAGAGCCCCAGGTGCCATGTTACACATCCTCTGTAAGATGACTCCAATTTCAGTTTGCTATATTTCATATGATCTGCTGTTTTCCTACAGATTGCAAATAATTACAGTAATTACACATACAGCAGTGACAAAGACTGTCCTTTGCTGTGGTTATAGTACAACGGTGATGAGGTAAGAGATGCAGCTGTGTTGTCTGCACCCAAAATAATCTTGCATTTATTGTATTTTCCTATGTGGTGAACCTCAATGGTAACTCCATCTGAGAACAAACAAAAAACTGACAACAAACTGATTTAGCAAGAGCTAGCATACTTAGCAAACTTTCCCAGAGTAAATAAAAGTTTTAAAAACTCAGTTGTTAGTCGAGGCCATGTCTCCTGTTGCAGCGGTGGTGACAGACGTGGCAACATTGCTGGGTAACGTTCCCAAGCAACGGACCTTAAAGTGAGACAACAGAGTGGAATAAAAGTGGACTCATTTGCAGATATCTGAAAAGTTTGTTGTGCATGAGCTGAAATTGTACTTGTGTTGCCTTCAGGGTGATATAAAACATTATTCCGGACAAAGCAGAGGGGAAAAAAACACTTAACAGATAACAAAATAAACTATGGAGTCAAAAATGTACCAAATACTGTGTTTCCTGATGATTTTAACAGTATATGCCTAAAACAATAAAGCTAAGGCAGCACTGTTGCCCACCAGGGTGACTGTTGTTTCTAGTACAAATTTAGACACAAGCAACAAAGAGATGAGAAGTGTAAATCTGTGATTAAAGGACCTAATTTAAGGTAAAATTTTATAAATTTCACCCATTTTTCCCCACAATAGAAACATTCACAGTCACATCCATTGCATAATTTTGTGACATTTTAAAAAGAAGTACTGTGTGTTTTCCCACGTGATACACCAGGGTACACCCAAGTGATTTGGTAACTCCAAGCTTAACTAAATGTTATGAAATATTTGTCATAAGTCACAATTTAACCCAGTTCAGCCTCTCAGCTGTCACAATAGGAACAGTGAATGACGGAAATGTTTGACTTTGATGGCTTTCTACTGATGAATTTCCTGATTAAAATCATGTCCAACATTTACAACTACTGGGGAACAATCACTATTGTCTCAGATGATGAGGAAAATTTATACAAGGAGTAAACATAAACTAAAGAAAATATGAATCATTAAACAGTTTAACATTCGCACCCCTGAGATTTGGCACGGGTCTGATAGCGCCCAGTGAGTCAAACATATTGAATACTAATTACATGCGTTGATAAAGAGCAGGATTGTCCAGTCATGAGGAGATATTTCTCTTGGCAGCAGTAAGTCCTTCGCACCTACTGTGAAATGGAGTTCAGAGTCATCTTTTCACAAAAGGCTTTTCTGAGGAAATATACTTTGCTGACCAGCAATTGTACATAATAGGCTGTGAAACTGTGCCAAACACGCCTCGAGAATTTTACACGCATAATGCTGCATTGTACAAACGCGATCAGAGCGATAAGTCAAAATGTGAAAGTGGATGACATTAAATGGTGATGAGGATTTTGGACCAGGCAAAGGCTCCCTGTGAGCTGATCCACACTAATTGTTTTTCTTTGCATGGCCACTTCAGAATAAAAACTTTCATTTTCACCTTCTTCATCACACCGTTTCTGAGACAAGTTTCCTTCACTAAAGCTTAAAGATCGGTGAGCTAATTCACACAGATGTCTGTTTATAAGTATGATTATGATCATTTTCATCCTGAGACAGCTTTTTCCACCATAACGATCGATTCTCACCAAACTGTTGACCACCAAGCAGGTTTGAGTTTAAGCAGCGGGTTTCTGAAAGGGTTTTATTGAGCCTTGAAGGCCACAGACTTTTCTCAATCCGTCCTTCACTTGAAATGAAAATATGAAAGCCAAAACAGTGGTGGCTTTGTGGTAAGTTTTCAGACATCAACAATTGGCCAATTATCTGAGCGCACATTTTTAAACAAGTGAGCTTACAAAGATGAAACACATCTTTTCTGCCAGGTTGCAGCCCTCCAGTGCAGTCCCGGCAATGGACAAAGCAACTCACTGGTGACTCATGACAGTAAAAATAATAAAAATGATCTAAAGTCAAACCTTTCTGGAATTGTAGATGCCATCTTAGTCACTGCTTCAGCTCTGTCTTGTTTTGTATTTGCCAGCTGGCAGCTTTATCTGTAATTTAAAGCAGTGCAACAATAAATTAAGATGGCAGGTCCAACTGAATTAAACCGCATGTTTTTTTTCTGCTACAGCATACAGACCTGCTTTGTAAGTCTTATGTCCTGTTCTGTCTTTTGAAAAAAATAAAATAAAATGTCTGTGCATGTATATAGCCAATAAAATTTTATTTTAAACTGTATTTGCATAAAGCAGTAACGTCTATCATTAGCTGACTATAACGCTGACTAACAGCAAGACAGCAGCCTGAGACGCAGACTTTGAACAACAATCCACATTATTAATGTCTCCTTCATCTAAAAATATGGGCACACCTTGACTTGCTGAACGAGTGACCAAACAAACAAGCTAAGATCAGTTTGCAGGCTAGATTAAATAGCTAATTAGCTCTTTATTTAGCACATTAAGTTGCCAGTTTATTAGGAACACCTAGTTAAAACTAATGCAGTCTAATACAACAGTCCTGCAATAAATCCCACCACCTGAGAGATGTCGATATGGTCATTTTGGAGGCTGCAGTTTGTGGTGCTGTTGAACTGTATTTCATTATAGAGACAGATGTTTCTATTACTTTGTCCAACCAATTAAATCAATGAGGATAGACTAAATAACAGACACACCTCTCTGTATTCATGAAGGTAGGATTTATTGCAGGACTGTTGTATTAAACTGGCCCGCCCACTCAGAAGCTAAAAGGTGCAGTCAAACAAGATTTGACCTAATTATGGAAATATCTGTTGTTTATACCCTGTTTATATAACTGCACAGCTAAAATAATACAAGCAGCAGAGACGGAGAGACTCTGCTTGGCTGCAGTGAATACAAGGAAATGAATAGAGTGTAATGAGAATAGAATATGTGATAAAACAATGTAAACAACAGCAGCAGTCTACAAAGATGTAAATTATACAACATTACCCACACCATTTCCTGTCCCACCTGCTTTTGGCTACACCATGCGAGTATATCAAGGCAGGCAAAATCCAGTCTGCCTGCGTCTTAAAAGGAACATTTCTGATATCGATATTTGAGAGCTTCAAAAATCTGATAACGATCCTTTTTTGAAGCTGTGTTGTGGCATCACCGTTTCTTAACCACTTCAAACATACAGTATATTTGGCATTTCTGTGCTGCAATTTCTTGTTAATTATCGGCTATACACGCTTATACACGGTGAAATACACCTACAACAAACAGCCCAGCAAATTTCTAGTTTTTCCTTTCGACAATAAAAATAACTGACTTTTTTTTTCCACTGCTAAAAAAAGAATGCCTTTTGTGATTTCAATTTGACTTAAAATACTGGAAACACATATCATAGATGCTTTTTTTTAGGCCACCCAGGCAGGTAAGACGTAAATATGCAGCTGAAGAGATTTTGGTCAGAATTGATGAATAGGATTTAAAAAAAAAAAAATAATTAAAAAAAAGGATGGGAAAGTCCAGTTCATGTCAGAGTTCTGCTTTATTAATGACACAGAGCTTCAGATCAGTGAGAGGCAGATCAGATAAAAGGCAGACAGTAAAGCAGGTCGTCTGTGATCGCTCGGCACATGATCTCTCTACCTCAAATTAGCAGATTGTTTCCTTGCACAGCGTGGTTTGACTGGTACACAGGAACAGACCTGTGATAGGGGAATCCTTCAGAAACTGTTTCTGATAAATAAACAGGTGATGAGTGCTGGGGATACTGTATGTGTTCCAGGAATGTGAATATATATCTTGGCTCAAAACACACCATATTTAGTCAGCTTTGAGGTGAAACAACAGGGTTTTTTTTTTTCTTGTCAACTTCTGAAAAACAAAACTGAGAAAAGGTTTGTGGGTTTCATGCTTTACTATTCAGAGAGATGTGTTTGACAGGAGGCAACGTTATTGCTGCATGCTGACATTTAACATTTTGTGTGTGCCATCTGTGGAGCCAAATAAAGCCCACACACTCCTCTCACCTGACCTCTCGACACTTTTATCTCCTTTGTTTTCAGTTTCTTTCATCTTTTCTCCATGTTTCTCTCATTCTGTAGATTTACAGTGATGTAGCAGCCATGTGGAGGTTTCTCGTCTCTTCACAACAATATTCATGAACAGCTGATCGTGGAGTTGAAACTATTAGTCAATTAATCAATTAGTCGGTCGACAGAAAATTAATCTGAAAGTCTTTCGATAACCGATTCACGTGAATTTTTTTTAAGCAAACTTTACTGGTTTAAACTTCTGTTCTGGTTCCAAATGTAAATATTTGGAGGATTTCTTAGTCTCCTTTGATGATAAATTGAATATATTTGGGTTTTGGACAGTTCAACAAAACAGGCAATTTAAAGATGTCACTTTGGACATTTTTATACTATTTTCAGACCTTTTATAGAAAAAAACTATTCATTGATTAATTTAGGAAGTAATTGGCAGATTAGTCTAAAAAGAACGTCAGAACTAAACAGACGTGTTTTTTTATGAGCATTTTTGACTCAGAACTGATAGTCATTGTTGATTGTGATATGTTTAGATAATGTTGTCAACTAGCAAACTATTGTCCGTCATATCCGAGTAGCTCACAAGCCAATATACACTATCGAGCAGATAACAGCAGCTTGTTTACCTGGCAACGAAGCACTGAAAAAAATCTAAAAATTGGAAATAAATCTACACATCAAACATCATATCAAGAATGGAGGCCACAACAAATGGTTTCAGGTATCCTTCTGTTATATGTTCAGCCATTATGTGCACAGCTAAAAGCTCAAAGATGGCATCAGTTGCTAGCACACAACAAAGTCAACAAGCACACACCTTCTGCAGAGTTCACCTCATTCTACACCAACAGTCTCTCTCTCTGTTTTTCTGTAAAGTGGGAGTCACACTCCTGTAGATTTTTGTTTTGTTTTGCAGAACTGCATATTTTTAGATTCTGGCACATACAGTAACAGGGTGATGTACCTGCTATTTACAGCTGTGTGGAAGATTCAAATTAGTTTTTCTCTTAATGTTAACATTCAAAAGGTCATGCTCATGTGCTCTAAATGCCATGCTTACAACGCGTGGAACATCAGGAAATGCAGCAAACTGCAGAGAGGAAAGTGACATTTCTGACAGAAGAGATGAGCCAGGTGGTTAATATTTTACTCGATTTACTGCAGTGATTGGCAATAAAAAAAAAAAATTAAAAAAACTTCTGTTCCTACTACTGTGTGTGGCTGCAACTGTAGAAATCCTCCTTCATGCATGTATCTCTCTGCTGAAAAAACACAACCTAAAGTCACTTGCTGGTGTCTAGATGGTCTGAGCTCATTTCTGATGGGCACCAATATGAGTGTGTCTAAATGTAATTATTCTGTTTTTTCATATTATTTACCGAGTTAGCTTTTCAGTGATATTTTATGTAAGTTTTATTTAAATAAGGTAGTTCTGACCGGGAAATGTCTCTGAAAATCAACAACTAAACTGACTCAATTTACTGTCAGACCTTATTTTTGAGTACCAAATTACATAGTTCTGTCCAGTACTCTTGTAAATTATTAGGAAATTGCGGGCCCATAAAATAAAGCCTTACAGTTTTATTTCCCAAATATGAAGGTCCAAATACTGTTTCAAAGCTTCCTCCATGCTGCCAGAAATAAAATTCTGCTGGAGAAATACTGAATGTGTCATAAAAGTAGTCCAATTTAAAACATAGTGTGCTTAAAAACACTGAAATCCACCTGTTGAACACATCCAGGAAAAACACAGAGGTCATGACCCCAGTCCTGAATGCAAAACGGATGTGCTGATGGGAACAGCTGGACTTCTGTTGGTCAGGAACTGAGTGATGCTAGTTAGATGGTGAATGAGGTAAATGCTGGCTGACCACACATGACGAACACATGCTTACAATACTGTGTATAACCAGACCAATAATTATGGTCTGGGCACGACCATCTGGTCAAGCTGGTGTAGCTTCTCTGACCAGCAGCTGACGGTCAAGCTGGCTAACCAATCCACATGGACTTGTGGGTCAGGCAAGGGTCCGCATGACGTAAAGATGAATGAATGCCTTATTCAAGTGTTGTACACCCAAAGGAGTGCAGCCCACAAAACACTACTTACTGTGCATAACATACAAAAAGCAAGAAAAAACAAAGAAAGCAGAACACATTCTGTTCTGTATCCATACGTATAAAAGCACAATGTAGTGTATCACATACAAACATGGCAAATTAAACTACAACACATTTGTTTGTTGATGGTAAGGCTTTAACAAAAACCGAGACACCTTGTATGTAAACATGAAGTGTAATCTGCATTCATCTGTCATGTCAATTTTAAGGAAAAGCATTAGTAGTAATGTTAATAACAACTGTAGTAGCTGTTATAGTAGCTGCTGTAATAGCAGTAATTGTGGTAATGTTAATAATATCAGTAGTAGTAGTAGAAGTATATTTATAACCGAAGTAGCAACAACACTAGCAGTAATACCAGTAGCACATGTAGTAGCTACAATAGTAGTTATTTCAATGAAATATTATTAGTAATCATAGTAATGGAAGTATGAATTCTACACCAGTAGTAGTAGTAGTAACAGCAGAATTAATACTTGTAGTGTATTTAATTTATATTTTTGCCTCCAAAATTTCTTTTTTTAAGTTGTTTTAATTTACATTTTAATGTTTGAATTATCTTGAAACTCACTGGACATTGGAGAGGAACAGTGATGTTGTCAGTAACGTAAAGTGCTCAAGAAAATAAGACCAAAGTCACGGCAGAGTGCAAAAAAACTCAAACATAGCACGTATCTGTCAAGGTGACCTATGAAGATCCCAGTGTGCCAAAGGCCTTCAGAAAAAGCGACATACTCTTGGCAAATGTGATTGCAAGATGTTCATGTAAAAGTGCGTGCTGAGCTAAAGTGACTATGTGGGTGTCTGAGTGTTTACCTGCGTGAGACAGTATGAGGGTGTTAGCAGGTATGGGTGTGTGTGTGGGTGTGTGCTGCGACTGGGACAGGATGACTTAATGATAATAATCTCTCATTTCCATAGCCGGCATGCTTCACGGCAGGATCCTTGCCTGATTTCCTTATGAAGCTTCACAACAGCAGCGAGGTTGACACAAACATCGGGTTTCAATTCACACTCACTTCTCCGCCTTAAAAAAAAAAACACTGAAACCTCCTCCTACGATATCAGCCGTGCTTAAATTTAATTACACCAGGTTGTTAATTAGACAGAGACCTTTACGGGAACACTCGTCCTCTGCAATTCAGCTCAACAACTGACCTATTATTTTAGGACAACTACATCTCTGTCAGACGTAAATACTGGGACAGTGATGTGTGTTTTTAAGGCTGTTATTGATTCAACATCATCTCGCATGGAGGCATTACATAACCTGCTGTATGCCAGTGTGTCAGCATTCACACCAGACAGAGGGAGATTATTTTAGTGCCAATCCTCTAAAAAAACAAAAACAAAAAAAAAACACGTCCCTTGAAGCAGGTTTCAAATTAAAGAATCAACTCTCCTATGATTGAAATACTAAAATCCAAAGATGCATGTACATGTTTTTGATGTTTTGTGCGTGATTGCATAAACATTTCCTCATAATCCAGTCTAATACACCAGTATTTGCTTTCTTTAGGTCAACTGGGGTTTTACCTCGGATTAAGTTCTGTGATTTTAAACAACATGTGATCATGCAACATGCATTTGTAACGTGGGTCTGGCAGGGTTAATGGCATTAGTTTTTTTTTAGTTTTTTTTAACAATTGCTAACACGCATTTCACAGTTTCGAAACTGTTCAACTTCCACTTGTGCAAACAAAACATTACGTACACATTTAAGGTTCAACTCTTGTGCCACAACACTCACATGCGCCTCCCAGCAGTAACACTTTGCCCGTCATTACACAATGACCTAAAAAACACTAACAGGCAGCACAATATGCATCACTATTTGTCTTTTAAGTATCTTTCATTTATTTAGCATAAACCATGCTTACATTACAGAAAATGTCATTTTTGCAGAATTCCAAGTGCACAAAATGAAACTAAAGTAATTCCAGTTATGCAAGACAAAACTAAATATATATATGCATGTTTAGGGCAGTTACACATACAGAAAAACAACAGTGCTTGTCAACCCTGTGTTCTGCATTTGACCACAAGTTCTCATCCACATTACACCTTATGTCCTCTCTCGTCTCTCTCGTCTCTCTCAGACCACCTGGGAAAGGATCTTTTTAAATGCCTGACCCATCCCTGCCAGTCTCCTGCAGATGTGTCCAGACATCCAGCATTCATTGCAAATGAGAATGACGAAAAGCCTAATCATCCCACACAGTTACAAAAGGCACTTGCCCCCTCTCCTCACCTGGAACAAGTCTTTCATAGAGGACATCAAGGAATAAAAATAGACGCTCACTGTTGTTTGTCCCAATTAGGACGTTTATGCATTTTTAATTGTTTCATATTTATACTTTTTAGACGTAGATGTAGAAGAACGTAGCAAATTGCAGTCTAATTTACAGTAATTTTGTGTTATGTTACATTTCGAACGTGAACTGAAATTGTATATAAACAAAATGGAGTGTAAATACACAGATTTGGTGGTGGTTGATTTTGAGTGAGAAAACAGTACATGACTTTGAAATTATGTGGTCATTGAATGCACTTTGTGTCAAAGCAGTGAAAAGTGATTACACAGTTTAGTCCACACTGACTTCTGTTGTGCAAAAAAAGTGAACTCAATATTGAGTAATGTGTATTACCAATTGTTTAAAAAAAAAAAAAAACTAAGTCACTGCCCTGACTCAGCTGTAAAGAGTGTAGTTTCATTGCACACATGAGGAAATAAAAATCATTGCCAAGCTTAAATCAGGTATTAAGTTTTGGTCTGTAGTATAGTAATTCTCTGCTTCATGTTTGCTGCATCAGCGGCTGCAGAGTGAAAAGATACTCTTGAGGGTATTGAAGTTGATTTCATAGCCAGGTGCGTGATAGGAGTTTGTTTAAATTTGTTTGGAGTGTCTGTACAAATTGTTCTGTCATTGTAGAGAAGCATGACTCAGACACTGCCTAGGAGGAGTTTGGTTACATACTATTTTTAAATCAAGTAAGATAAACTTGGGTGCATCAGCGGCTGCTGAGTGAAATGATACGTTTAATTCCTTAGCACGACCAGAAGACCTTCGTGAAACAGCAGCATAAATTTCAACTTCTAAACCCAAAAACTACAAAAGGAAGAACAGTGGGAACGTCAAAATAAGACTACAGCAGCAGGCCGGTGGTTCCTCTGTCCTCGCATGTACAGTTCAGTCTGTAAGCATTGGGACAGTTTTGTTTTGGCGCCGTACTGCAGTACATTCGATCTGAAATGAACCAGTGACAACAAGGTTAAAGTGTTGACTTTTAACTTTAACTTGAGGGTGTTTATATTCACATGCAATGAAGTGTGTATAAACTGCAGCCTTTTTTTGTTTTATACATACCCCTTTCCCTAGGGGGAAAAAAAAGAGGCTACGAGTCCCACACTGTTCATTTAATATGAATACAGACGCCTCCAAAACTACCTTAAAGCTGAAATTCAACTTTGAAATTCAACCTTGAAGTCTTTGGATTAGAGCTTAAACAATGAAGTGTTATAATGCTTATGGGCTACACTGTATAATCAATACTGTAAGTGCTAAATAAATAAAAACACCTAGGAGATGAGGGGGATAATATTATTTCCCCTCTTAGAATATAAATGACCTAACAGAGCAGATCTAATGTCACGTTGTACATTTTAAATGCTACCATACGTACGTCTGAAACTGAACAGTCACTTCTACAAAAACACATACTATAGCTGTATCATCATTAACGCGGAGCAACTCATAACCACAACAGGCTTTACTTTGATGCCCACGGTGCTTTTTGTAGAAGCAGGTGTGACTTTATATTTGATTAGATGATTACGGTTTGAATGAAAGTACCGTATTTATTGTGGAGTTTCAATTGATATTTATCTGAAATCAGATAAGGGTGAATTTCAATCTGGGAAGCAAATGAAAATAAAAATACAACTGTTGTTTTTTTAAATAAATGTATGAATGGATGAGCACAAGTCACGAGCCCTGTGTTTGGAGATAAAGAAAGTGCGAGCTGAGGTGCACTGGTACAAGTGAAATTATTCCAGTACCACCAACAGATAAGTGAATACCAACCGAATACCACCAACAGAAAGTGATTAAAACCTTTCTCACCATAATATGGTAGCAATCAGTGGCTTGAGGTAGTTGACGGCCCCAGTGCACGCTAGTTACTAGGGCATGTATAGCCAATGGCACCATTTTTAATTTAACGTGAGTTCTTCTTTCAACACAGGCGTATTTCTGACTTGCAAGGGCCCGTCTGCCAACACGCTGCTGGAGGGCCCGCTCTCTCTACAGGCCCCAGTGCAATCAAACTGCCTCCACCGTTTATATTTACACCTCAATTTATCTAAGCACCACACCCACCTTAAAGCCCTCTGCTTCAGGAAATGGAGTGCAGTCTAATACAACAGTGCTGCATTAAATCCTGCCTTCATGAAGGTTGTAAAGTTCAGTTGTTGTTGAAACTGTTTTAGAGAGGTGTTGATTCATTTCAACTGAATTGTGCAGATATGCAGATTTTTATTAAGGGATTTTGTGGAGGTTCAACACCACAAACTGAACTCACCATGACATTAATCTTTAAACTGTAAATTCATAATATACACATCTTTGTACAAAGTTACATAAAGATTTGGGCTCTTTAAGATCTTTTAGTAGGGGCAAGTATAAATTGATGTTTTCCTAAAATGATACTAGATTTTCAGTTTGTTGTTTTGCATCTCTAGCTGGTGCACCCTCCTTTATTTTCCACTGCACACTTTATATACTTGTATTGTCTGGTTAGCTCAGTAAGAGCCAACGCAGTTAACCTCCTACACGGACATTAACTGTCTCAACTGTGCCGTCTGCAGTGAGCTACCATTCAACCTTTAACATTTCTAATATCCATTTTACGCTGACTTAAAGTGAGAGACACCAGTGGGGTGAATATTATCTTCCTCACAACCGCAGGTGACTCAGAAACACACAAACACACTCACACGAGAAGAAAGATGTGAAACTTTATATATTCAAAGTTCAAAGAAAATGAAATTCAAACGCAGAATTTCACAGCTTGGTGCTTGTTTGAGCATGTTTAAATCTGTTTTTGGGATTTTACCACATTTTTCTGTCCACGTAGAGAGGCACGACTCAGATATTCAATAAGAAGCATTTAGTTATTCTCTTATATTCTCTCTTACAAATCATTTTAGCCCTGTACTACAAAGTTCAAGGTTAAGTTTACAGAAAAAAATACAAGGATCTAGATGTTACTGTGAATTAATATGCTAATTTCCTAATCAAACTGAAAATAAATACATTATTGAGCATTAACTTTCCTAAATAAGAGTGCTACTAGACACTTGAACTGTTTTTCAATGACAGATTTAATAATTTTGTCATGTTTAAAAGAAAATAATACACAATTTGAACTCTAGACATCCTAAAAAAATTAAAGGATTTTTATTTATTAGATATTGCAGTAGATACTTTATTAGGGTATTAATGCCATTAATACACAATCTACATTTCTTAACGTTTTTTTTTTTAAACACTTAATCATTCAGTCCTCCTTGTGTGAATTGACATGACCTCTGTGTGTGTGTGTGTGTGTGTGTGTGTGTGTGTGAGTGAGAGAGAGAAAGTGTGAGAAGGAAAAACAAACCCAAAATGTCAAATGTCTGCCTTCTCATCATCACACAGGAAGCTTATCAGGCTGTGACATTTTGATTATCTGGTTCTTGTTGTTTTTTATGTTTACAGAGTAATAACATACCTGTCAACAATATCGAGATCGATATTTTCATGTCACGCAAAGGAAGCTGCAACATCTTGTTATCTGAGATTTTATTCAAATCACTTTTTTTTTTCCTCTAAGAACTAAACCGTTATTAATTATGAAAAATACCTTAACTGCTGTTTTAATTAGGACTTTTTATCTAACATGTACGCAGCGATAAATCACTGGAGTTTCTCTTTTGATATAATTTAATAGACAAATAAAACGAACTTCTGCCGACCTTTATTCTTCAAACTGCTGGTTCAATAGTATGCTGCTGTGAAAAGATACATTAAATAATAAAGTATACGGCTGTAGAGTGATAAGATTAATAAATACATTTTTTTTAAAATGCGTTAAAAAGCAGAGGAACCGCAAAAGCCTCGCAGAGGAGACCCCGCAGCGAAGGAATAAAGCTGGATATAAGACGTGAAAAGGCTAAAAGTTGAAAACAGTGGTCACATTTAGATTTCATTTCATTCATTTTTCTTCTATTTTTTTTTTTTTTTTTTAGCTGCAGCGACGTTTTGTGTGTGAAAACAGCAGACACGTTTTGAGTTTTGCAGGTCATCGTGTCTCCGCATAAAGTGGGTCCAGCAGCAGCAGAAAATTAAATATAGAAACTTTATGCTGCTGTTAAATATGAAGAAATATTTTATTTTCCGTTTCCGATTTTTATAAAAATCTTCCGAAGTGACGACGTGGTTTTTACACTTTTACTGTAAAATTATAGCGAAGTAATTCCCCTTCTACATGTGTGTTGCAAGTTACAAATAACCTAATTTAATAAAGCATTTCTCCACCCCACCAACACCACACTGTATATTACACAACCAAAAATCATACACAAAACACACAGTAAGGCGTTTAATTATTTAGTTAGGCTATTAATGGATATATTTCCTTATAGGGTCTGCAACGTGTAGGTAAAATAGGCTACCTTATTAAGTCCACGCATTTTTTCGTTTTGGTAAAAATCACATTTGACCTGGGTTGTCTTGAAATCCTGGTAAGAAAAGTGACAAAACAACCTCATTTTCTAATGAATCTTGGGTTACACTATATGTAGGAGACAGGAGGTCTGTTGCGAACGATTTCACAGCAAAACTAGTGTTTAATAACAGCAAATAATGTATATAATGAAGATTTTAATAAATAAAATGACCAAGAGAAACAGAATAAACGCATATTTATATGTCAAAACCAAAACAGCAGCGTAATTCCGTTTGTATGAATATTAGTTATACATAAAGAGATCAGAGAGAATACACATGATATAAAGCAATAGGCTATAAATGACTTTAAGCTCAGTACAAAGCGCCACAGCTACACTATCAGAACCTAAAGTGTTATTTATTGGTATATTATACTGATTATTTGGATGAAAAGTGTTATTTTTGCCCGACAAACGCTGTGTAAACTGTTGGACTTAAAAAGATAATATACCTCCTGTAACACAGACTCCGTGCTTAATAACGAAAACAGTGGCTGGTTGTGGTTTATGTTAGTGTTGGATCGAAAATGAAAAGAAACGCGTCGAAAATAATGTTTGAAGTGAACTGAAAAGCATTTTCAGGTAAGTTGAAGAGAAAGCAGAGAAAACACTGTTGGAGAGAACAGGCCGTTTTCTGTGGGAAGGAGTCGCCCTCTAGTGGAAAGAAAACTACTCTACAACAGTCAGTCACACACACACACACACACACTGACATTTACCAAGTATCATGACTTCATATTGCTTGCCTGGTTTCAGTTTCTTAAAAAACACCCATACAACGAGAGCTACTCCCACCCAGGTAAACACTCAGACATGGTGACTTATTAAATGCTGCCGTGAAGTGGAAACACAGTCAAACACTGCCAATGTTTCCTGGAAAGCAGACGTCCCCTGTGTGATCAAAGCAGTGAAAACCCAGGAAACCTTTGGAGCAACACAGTATTAACCCGCTACACTGAGGTAAGAGAAAGCCACCCGGTAACATGGCTTCAGGTAGAGGTACCTCACTTATAATTAATGGCAATTTATACTTTAACCTTACAAGTTTCCATTCTTTGTCGGGGCTAAAACTTCTGATAAGCTCATAAAATATGATACACTGAGACGTCACACAGAATTTAAAATACCTCTTACATGTTAATGCATCCTTAATTAGTGTAAATACACTGAACAGAACTAGACTTTTGGTACTTTGAGATATATTTTACTGCTAATAGTACTATACTCTTTCATATGTACAAGGATTTTCACTTTTAATGGCTTTTTTTCTTGTATTAGCATAATTTCAAAGACTTTAATGAAGCTACATTGCTGGCTATAAAGTGGTATATGAACAAGTGAAATTCTTTATTAAGTATACACTTCCTGACTTTATAGCTTTATAGCACCCCCAAATAAAATAAAAAAGATGTTGTGCTAATGTTTAAGAATGCATCAGCTGAGTTTTGTTCAGTTCAGGACATTTGGGAATTTTGGAGCACTATAACAAATCAGTGGGTGTGTATCTTTAATTTAAAAAGACAAATATTGCGTTGCCAGAAGTTCAGCTGTAAATAAAACGGGTTAACACCCCTGCATCTTTGCGTGTTTATTAAAAGACTAAAGTCAAACTTAAAAAAGTTCAAACTCTGTTCTGCAACGTAAAATAATAATAATAATAATATTTGGTAACTCTGCCTGTAAACTCATGGTCCGACCTGCTCAGGTATCTTTAAGAAGTACACTGACTCATGGAGGCACTGCTGTGTGACCTGACCTCCTTATGGACCACTGACAATAGCTGCAACAGTCTTTATCCATGCTCAGTGTACTGTCCTACAAGTACAATTTTGAGGTACTTGTACTATATTTCTACACTATGTTTCAGAGGAAAGTACTGTACTTTACTGAACTGCATTTATCTGACAACTGTAGTTACTTGTTACCTTTTAGAATACGATAAAAAGAAAAAATATATATGATGAGCTTATAAAATACAATTTATTGATCAAACCAGTGGTTCTCAACCTTTCCGGCTTGTTGCCCCTTACTACAAAGCAGTGTCTCGTTAGAGCCGCTTATCATGTTCCAGATGTCTGTGATTTGTTAGCAATTCCACTAAAGAGACATTTCCCCTTTTTTCCTCTCCCATTAATCGTCTCATGACCCCTTTAGATTTAGCTTCTGGCCCTTTGGAGGGACCCGACCCCCAGGTTGGGAACTGTATATATATGAATCATATATATATATATATGCCAGACATTTTTCTCCAAAACAACTACTTTTACTTTTCATACTTCATGTACATTTGTTTTGATAATACTTTTACTTGAGTCGGATTTTGAATGCTGTACTTGTACTGGAGTACTTCTAGACTGTTGTATTGGTATTTTTACTTACAGTAAGTAAAGGATCTGAGGGTTTCTTCCACCACTGGGGATCACTTTGGAAAAGCTCAGTTTTTGGGTGAGGGAAAAATGCTGGTTTTGTGTGGAAGGAAGGCAGAAAAGCATAAGAAAAAGATGCTTTTTTTATTTATTTTATTTAGCCAGCTTAATGTGGACATACTCTTATCTAAATATCTTTGGGCAAAGAGATCAAACATCCTCTACCTGCTGGCTGCTTTTGATTACGAGATAAATTCAGAAAAATCAGCTACATGTTGCACTTTGAAACATCACTCTATTTTTGTCAATGCTGATCCCTCAATATTATAGTTTTCATAAACAAATGATTCCATGGTGGAGATGATTGGTAGCCTCTAACTGGTGGAATTGTTTCTGCTAATGATTCCCAGAATAATGACTTACTGCACTTTCCCATAAGCCCTGTTGTTTTCTCTACACGCCCTCCCCTCTCATCGCTCTGTTTGTTTTAAAGATCAAGAAGAAGAACGGAAAGAGCCTGGGCTCACGTTTATAGACCATGTAACCTGACATGAAGTTGAAACTGTGTGGTTGGAATTGAGAGGTAGAGGATGGTGAGATTTTGGAGGCTGTGAAGTTATTTCTGATTAGATCTCTGTGGAAAATTAGATTTACTGATTTACAAGAAACCTCAAAATGAAAGTCTGACTTATTAGCTACACTAAGTTTTGTTCCACCAAATAAAATACCTTGCATGACATCACCACTGTGGATTTCTGGCCTAATTTAAATAGCCTGTGTCAAGCTAAATGCTAATACTTAGTGACAGTAGTACACAGCAAATAAGAGTATTACTTTATTACAAATTACAGGTTATATTTATTAATCAGAATAACTACTGTTGTACAATCACACTGTAAACTGATCTTTTGCACTACTGTCTTGCATTGTAAAGACACACCTTACACACTTTTGCTGCTCCAAGTGCAAAAACTGTATTTTAAAAGACGCTAACACTGATATCTGCATCCGATTTTTGTGTTTAAATCTTTTATTGCAGCTTTCTCATGACTATTTGTGACTAGTAGGGCTGCAATTAATGATTATTTTCAGTTTTGATTAATTTGCAGATTATTTTCATAATTAATCGATTCATTGTTTGAGTCTATAAAATGTCAAAAAAAAAAAAAATTCCCACAGCCAAAAGAGATGTATTCAAATTGTTTGATGTATAAGATAAGATAAGCCTTTATTGTCCCACAGCGGGGAAATTTTTATTATGTATATGTATTCTACCAATAGTCCAAACCCCAAAGATATTCAAGTTTACTATCATATATGACAAAGAAAAGCATCAAATCCTCACATCTGAGAGGCTGAAACCAGAGAATATTTGGCATTTTTGCTTAAAAATTGACTAAAACAATAAATTAATAAAATTTCTGTTGATCGACTAATCAATAAATCGACTAATCCTTGCAGCTGTAGTATTTAGTAACCTTTATTTTAGCTTGTTCATGTTACTTGTAAATAGATGCTCATAATATGTGTATACACACACACACATACACACACATATATACACACATTATATATATATATAGTTTTCTTTTTTTGTATCTATGCATCTGTTCTGTGTGGGATCAATAAGTGTGTCTAAATGAATGACACAGCATTAGTCTTTAGCTTGTAACAACTTCAAAGCAGTGAATTAAACAAACATGACTGTCTCAGAGAGGCCACTAGAGGCTGACAGTCCTCTCAATGAAGGCACCTTGTTTAAAGTAACTGAACTGGCACATATTTCAAATGCTACGCAAAGCGCTTTTCAGTTTGACAGACATTTTGAAAAGATCAGTCGAACTCTGTAACCTCCATATTTCACAAAGCAGAATCAGGAAATTGTGCCTCTAGCAGGCGGACATTAGTCATTTTACTATGAGAGTTACAAGAGTTTTAGCCGACAAATGAGACAGCTAACCGTAGAATATATATATATATATCTGAAAACTTCTTTGTAATCTGTGGCTTCTCTTACAACCCTGAGTAATGAGCAGAGTGATGTTTGTGGTGTTTAGTCATTTACTGTATCTCGGAGCGTAATTCGTGATGAGTAAAAGGTGCAACAGAACACACACGCCCACCAACTAGTGACCTACTACTGTTTTCACCTTGACAGGATATTCAGCTCTGACTATTGATCTCGAACCTGACATCTGACTCATGAGAACACACACACACACACACTCTCTTATCCAGAGGGTTGTGAAAGATCTAACGTCATTTAGGGATACAAATCATCAGCTCTCAACCGGGCCTACAAGACACACAAAGACATACCCCCCTCCCCCTCCCACACACACACACACACACACACACACACACACTAATTAAAAAATGTTGACATTTTCTGGCTTTTGAGAGTTTTTAGATCCCTGCAGTTAAATTTTCATGTGAATTTATTCCTTTGTATTCTATATTTCAGACCATAAAGGGAGCTTACATCCAATTATGAGATTTTTTTTCCTATTTTAACCCTATCTAAATTTAATTAAAATCTAGAAAAAAAACTTTGCCACAACAGTTTTCAAATTTCCAACAACTCCGTCTGCATATCATTTGAGCCCACATGTGGTACCTCGACCCCATGGTTGAGAAACATTACTACATTACAGTACTGACTTTTGAATTTCTAAAGGTGAGAAGGCATTTTAAAGGACAATGTCATGGTTTCACGTTCAGACAAACCAAAACCAGTTTGATTCAAACCAGTACCAAGCTTACACACACACACGCATGCATACAAGAGTAATTCTGACCCCATTTTGCTCGTTCTGTCTTTTATTGTTTTCTTCTTCATTTCATTGTGGCTTGTTTTAATCCGTTCTCGTGTTCAGCATTTACTGTAAAGCACTCACAGGATAAAAAAAATACACTCGACTTGGCTCGTTTTCAGGTGAAGTCGAGTCAAAATTGCTCTGTGATTTGACATCGTTTCTAGGTTTGGGCTACAGAGTTACAGAGGCCATCACACCCGTAACACACACAGCACACACACTGAAGCAGAGGATGGATACAACATGGATAAAACATTTGGACTTTCTCTTATTGTTAGGCCGATTAGCCGGATGTTCACTTACAATGGAGGGTGTAAGTCAATGTTAGGAAAGTGGACCTAAAAGACTGTACATTCTGGGTTTTATTAATAAGATTTTTTTTTTTTTTTTAAATCAGCTCATTTTTACTTCAAAATTCTATATACTTAGAGACTGAAAGTTCATTTCTGACCTTGGAAAAAAAATTCTCAACACAAGGTCCATTTATTAGCTATTCTGGAGAATTAAAAATGTATTTACTGTATTCTCCCTGTCCAGGACAGCCACTAAAGGCACTTTGTGGTGAGATTGTTTCATCAACTTCTGTTTTCAAGGTCAAGAATTAACTTTCAGTCTCAACTTTTAAAAGGAAACATAGATGAGAAGTCCTTAAAGTGGGTGGGAAATTTTAATTTTGACCATCTGACAATTGGACAAACTCCATCTGCTGAGGAAGACTGTGTAATACAATCGAAAGCTCCAGGTACAATATTCCCTTGAGACTAATGCATTTGTGCAGTCATTTGTATGTGACATTTAAGTAGGACTATTATCAGAAAAATACAGCCTATTCTCAGACTGAAAGCATGGGGCAGATCGCTGTATACCTCGAGGGAGCTATGGTGCCAAGTCATTTTGTAATCTCTCGTTTCTGCTTTAATCCTCTGGCTGACACATAGCAAGTTCTCACTTCTTCTGCATCTGGCGGACCCAAACCTTCAAATATAGCAATATATTCCTCTCAACCCAGTTGA
Source organism: Macquaria australasica (assembly GCA_005408345.1). Taxonomy (NCBI): domain Eukaryota; kingdom Metazoa; phylum Chordata; class Actinopteri; order Centrarchiformes; family Percichthyidae; genus Macquaria; species Macquaria australasica. The sequence continues at coordinate 510,601 of SEMN01000255.1, read as the reverse complement.
AGAAAAAGAAAAAGTCTCTACATGTTCTTGTGATGTTGATGTATCCATCATGAGGTGTAAAATTAGGCCCAGCCAACTGAAATCTCTTTAAAACCTTCATGTTTCTGCGGAGTGCTGCTGAATTTGAGTCCCTCTCTTCACCTGTGGCTTAGTGGAAAAGTAGACATTTCATTTGATTCATCTGATCAGTCTGACAATCAACAAGAAGTTTTAATATTTACCATTAGTGTAATTTAAGTAACTGTAAATATAATTTTGTGCTTGTAGAATAGCAGCCAAATCAGCATAAATGTAGCTTGATAAGACTGTTAAAGGTTCATGTTAAAAGTGGGAATTATTTGACAAAACAGGCGTCTTAAGATAAGCCCACATACAGTTACAGGTGTCTTGTAATTATTCTGTACTTGCTGCTGATACTCACCCACCCACCTTTTTTCACAGTGGTATTCAAAGTCATGCCAGGGGACTCCCAGGAGTCCTCGTGGACTTTATTAGTCATGTGGCCCACAGCCAAAAATAATAATTACAGTGCAATTACATTTAAAGTCTCCACGTATCAGTTTCATATCATAACTATTTTCACATGCTACAGCAAAATCAAACGGGTCTATGGCCAATTCTATGGCAACTAAGTGACATAAAAACATTTGAGACTAATGAGTAATTTCGGGAGGACGAAAACACTACTGATAAAGCCGTAAAGCAATGTTTTGATGATGGCTCCCCGAATTATTTGTGTAAAGTACACACATGTATGCCTCGAGCATGGGGGTGACCATGACTGACATTTCCGCCAACTGCAGCAGTAGTAACTATACTCTAATAAAAGTAAAATAAATAAATACAGCTATCAGAGAACATTCAAATAGAAGGATTTGCAAATCTTAATTTGTGCCTAGGCGGCATGATTTCATATCTTCAGTTACAATGGCTTTGAACAGCTGAATAACGAGGCCTGTCAACAGAATTTATTAGACACAGTCAAGAATAGTCAACCCTCTCTATTAAACTTAGGTTTACATATTACTAAACTGTTTTCCCAATTCCATTGTGCTGTCAAAAGTAATCGTTGGCTAGATTATGCTCAGAGGCAACATATTTTTGAGGGAATGAAGCGCTAACATTTTTGTATGGCATAAACGGATTTGCAGGGAGGTGGTTGAGGTGGATGATGGGTGTACAAAATACAAGCACAGGACTTTGACACCAGAGTCTGGGGGTTTGAATCCAGACTCTCATCTGTTGTTGGGGTTTAGGCAACAAAAGCACTTCGGTTAAGGTCTGGGAAAGATCGTGGTTTCTGTTAAATGTTAATCAGTAGGTTGTGTCTCAAGTCACTGCTGACTTTTTCTCTATTTACCCAGACCATGATCTATCCCTAATCTTAACCAAGTGCTGTTAGTGCCTACTGCAAGATCGGATTGTTTGGCGGAAAAAGAAATTAAGTACCTTGTCAATGAACATTTTACTGATACGTTCACTATCAACAACTTACATTATTTCACAACATTTCCTCATTATGTTGAAAGAAAGCATCCTAATTTCTAGAAGACAGGATTGGAATAGTTGGATTTTTTTTTTTTACTAGGAACTCAATTTAATCACATCTGGCTGATTCTGTGTTTATAACGTCATCTTATCAGCAAACCAAAAGTATCTGGTCAGTGCTGTTTTGCAGCTGCTGTTTGATTGTTAGTGGATGCCCATATGTGGTAGAAGCTAGCTTTAATGGCTAGTTTCATGTTCAAGTTGACACTGGATGCTTTGCTTGCTTGCTTGCTAACAAAGCTAATAGCAAACTATTCAAGTAAACTGAACAATGTGGACTCCTTTAACATTAGTCCCACCATCTTTTCCAGGTGTTTCTTTGTTTCTTGCCTGGCTTAGTTATTTATTAATCCATTATCTGCACACAGCTAACTCTCCAGTGGATGGAACATTGCTGGGAAACGTGTCATGCAAATATTATCCATGTACAGTTTAGCTAAGTGTTTACCCAAGGCTGGGACATGAATGACAGCTACATCAGATACTGTATTTTTTAAACGTATGGGGGTGGGAGAGTGTTTGGAGCTTCTCTACCCGGCAACACAGCAGCTGAGTCATCTCTGTCATAGCCCTCCCACGCTACCCACGCTGCACTGCTCTCGGTCTCTCTCAGTGGTGGAGATGCATGGCCACGGACATGATACCAAAACTAACTGCATCACTTCATCCAGGCCTACAGATGACAAAAACACACATTTACCGTAAAAGGGGGGGAGCCTTGACGGAACAGGGCTTGCATAGGTGGGTGTGAGTGTGTTGCGTGTGTGCGTGTGTGTGTGTGTTTGTGAACTACCTTCTGACAATATATGGAAAGTGATACCACTTATAGAACATTATGAATAATGTGTAGAATGAAAGGAGTAAGAAAAAAGAGCAGAGAGCGAGAAAGAGAGTGAAAGAGATATTGATATTGAGACCAACCGCAGTTTGATGATACTGAACGCTGACATTTATGAAGGTCAAGGTCAAAGTTTATCATGACAGATCAGTGGAGAAATGGATCTGCTAAAAAATACCACAGGCATCCCATAGTAAACAAGTCAGATGAGATTCACAGGTGTTATTAACCAAGACACATGTCAATACAAAGCAGGCCGTAACTACCACTGAGACATCAAGTTATGCAAGTTTTTGTCAAAATTTTAGTTTTTACACGGAGAAATGTATTTAGAAAGGTATTTAGATTTAGAAGAAAGGGAAAGGTCTTTCATGTTTTTCTCAAATTTAAGCCTAAACAGGAGGCATACAGTATGTAAGGCATCACCAGGGTAAAATATAACCGCAACCACTTGACTGCCCTTCCTGGGTCTGTTGACCTTGTTTTTTTTTTTTCCCCGATTGAATGACCAACTCTCAAGAAACGGTACAGACAAGAATAACACGTTTGTTACTTCTTCAGCTGTTTAGCTAGGAGCCCAAATTATACAGTACTTTCTACGTCCACGTAGCCACGAGGATCTGAGTGACATAAAATTCGTCTCTGTCCCAGTGGTTCTGGACATGGGCTGCCCCTCGACATCCACAGACTGCATGCGCCTACAGTGTAGTATGTACAGACCAGCACGCGCATCCACTGCCTGCACTGCTGTTCATGTATGTTTTGGGGTATATTTCAACCACTGGTTGACAGCAGTTCACAATATTAATACGTTTAGATTAATGTATGATGAATTATGTGTCTACTTTTTGAGCAGCCAGCAAACTAGTCCAATGATGGTGTATTTCTGTAGACCAATCCAGAAAATACCACAGACAGAAATTAGCTAGCAGCTAAATGTGGTATAAAGCACCTCTTCTCTTTGTATGACATTAATGTATATATATATATATATATATATATATATATATATATATATATATATATGCACCATTGCATATATAGTCAATGGAAAGACGCAAGTGGACATGAATTGACATGATTTCACCCATGACGATGCAAATTTAGGCAAAAACACGACCATGCGACTGGCAAATGTTTAAATTTAAAGGAAAAATTTGTGCGAATCCCAGAGCTGAATGAATCTATTTCATATTAGTACCGAGACAAGAGGAAAAAGGTTTAGCAGCACTAATGTTTAGCTAGGTAATAAGCTGCTAATGTTGTAAGATACAACTGTTAGCCAGCACTAAGGCTGGCATCTACTAGATATGTTAGCCGGTGTGTAGCGATCAAGCCCCCAGGAACAGCACTGGGCTGTGAGGCGATTTTGTCTTAATGAACACAAGTCAGAATCACAAGTCACATGACCCCCTTCTTCCCATACACAATCATTAAACTAAAAGGCTGTAAAACAACGAATACAGTTCTCCTGGCATCAGAAACACTCTGAAATTACTCTTTGTATTGTCACAATTTAAGCTATTATGTCCAGAGAACTTATTCAGTTTATGCGCACAGTGCGGCACTTTAATTGGAATGAATGGGGAACCATCTTGGAACATGGTAACCAGTTCTCTTAATACACCCATGGAAGTGAGGGTTTCATGACCATGCTAGCTGAAAATCAGAGAAAGTCAAACAGATGCATTGGTGAACACATAGATCTTAATCATGCCTGTTTTTGCCCGAGTTGTATGTTCAGATGTGTAATCAGATGTTTGCAGCTACTGCACACCCCAAAGCTGACCTCCAATATGGCTGGATAAAAAGATATAAAGTCATATGTGGTGTCTACGATGTCGAACGTTTCTGCCACTGCATTACTGGGCCTATAAAAGCAATTTGTGATTTGCGATTGAGGAAAACAAACAACACATACCCTCATCTTCCAAATAATAATTTCCAAAAAAAAAAGTATATTTCTATGCATCGCTGCATGTCCCGACACGTTATTACAAAACTACACAAGAGGATGCAATCTGTGCAGAAATACATTCGTCACTTATAGCTGGCCGACTCAACAAAGTCTTTCGGTTGATTCAAAATGTGAATCTGGAGTGCAGTGCAGTAAGTGTGTTTTTGATGGTCTCCACATATGCACATTGAAATAACATACTGTTCACAGATCCTGTATGATGTGCGTCAGTATAGATTGTGAAACCCCCACTAACGTCACTAAAAGACTCATTCTTGTACATTGATTGAGGTGATTAAAGTGCTCCTGAGTTGGAGCTCTTTGATCACCTTGTTCCATCTGAAGACAGCTGCTGTAATATCACCAGGATATATAACACTGTGACTTTCACTTCAGCCCCTTCAAAAGGTGCGGCCAGTGCGTCACACCATGATTACATGACTAAGTTAGGAGAAGCAGGCTACTTGCCAAGTGCCAAATATACCCAATATTTGCCGCAACCTGACCGACAAAAATGAACACATTTGTCCTCACAGTGCTATTCACCATCTCTGATTATCCACTGTCAGATTTTACATTACATTTCTATTTTTAACCCATCGCTGCGGGACGAGAAACTGCTTTTGCATGCTGTGCTATTTATTGATCAGGGAAAATGACTCACTATCATCTATTTACAAAAAAAAGGGGATTCATCAGCTGCTTTTTGAAGAGTTAAGAGAAATAAAATGAACTTAAAGTAACAACAAATAGCCATTCAGCGCCTCACAAAGTCCAATCCACCAAACTTCGGAAAACATTTGTAATATTTTCCATCTAGCTCTTGAATCCTTCCTGCTCTTTAGCCGTGTTTTCTCCAGTCTTACAAATATACAACCTAAAATCTGGATTTTTTAATTTATTTTGTTTTAACAAACCTCTTGAAGCAGAAATGCTGAATCTAGAATGACGGAGCAATTGTCCTGAAACCAGCCTATACATTAAAATCTGAAAGAAGAGAGTTTCCTAGAACTGCATTCTGGCTAGCTTGATAAATACCAGCCAATGTTGAAATAAACTGATGTCCAGCTTGCTTTCACTCACCAGTTTGTCAGTCTTCATCCTCCTCTTCATCAGAAAGTCTTCACTGAAATCTAAGAAGGGCAAAGAAAGAGAGGGTAGAGGAAAAAGAAGAGAGAAGGAATGTTTTAATCACTCTGAAGGAAGCCAGATATCTTCCCACACACATTGCTGACTGTCTTTCTCATACAGACACACACAACAAACACACACACACACACACACGCACACAAACACTAGACACCTCCAAGGGTCAAGATGAATCAGGAGAAGAGAGACAAGAGGGGGGTACAGAGATTCAGAGATTGAGAGAATGACAGGAGGACAGAAAATATAGAGCCAGAATAGAAAAGAGGAATGAATAGAATGTAGAAAGAAAAGCAGATGACAGAGGGAGGAGAGCGCAGAGAGAGAGAGACTGGGGAGAGAATGAAAGGCATGGCTTGGCTGAGTCATCGGTAACTACCACTTCCTCTGAGCAGCTCTCTACTAATGAGTGGCCAACTTTCTAAGGCAAGCATACAAGCGCACACGCACACACACACACACATATATACACAAATTAAAAAAAACACAAGAATCTCCTAGTTACGCTATCCTCTCTCAACTTCAAACTGCTCACACCATTTTCCCTTAAGCAGAAATGGGATGACTGTGTGTATGTGCATGTCTGTGTGTGTGTGTGTGTGTGTGTGTGTGCTTGTGTGTAAGAGAAAGCCTGAGAAGTCGACCCATGAACTGACCTTACTATGTGTGTCATGAGAAACGGCACAATCTGCTGCTAAATTCCCAGGAAAAACTAAATTCCCAGAGGCATGGTTTCTTAACTTTTATCCATCCAGGGAAGGGTTACTGATCGCTTTAGCTTCACATCCATACTATACGTTGCTGGAGAAATACAGCTAAGTGCCTCGCTTAAATATAGTTAATCATTTTGGGAGAAAATGCTTGTTTGCCTTCTTGCCGAGAGTAAAATCAAGAGATGTTTGTGTGTTAAAGTGAGAGTATATAACTTTTGAGAGAAGAAATTACACATCATTTCTTTTAGAAATGAAACACTGACTTCATAAGCTATAAAACACACCTATGCTCAGTTCAGTACACTCAGAGGTTGTGCTGCTACAGCACTCCTTGGTCTGGTATGACCAGTAGCTTATGTAGCTTATGTAGCTTATGTAGGTAACGTTACACAGATACTGCTGCATAACTGACATTACTGAGTCAGTTTCCTGACTTTCTTTACTACTTGTGGTAATGTTGCTCAAAACATTTTAGCATTTACTGTTATCCTATCACTTGTTGCTACACTGGCTACTAGAAGCAGGGGGAAACAGCTAGTCTAAACTATGCCTACCAACAGCTCTGAAGCTCACTAATAAACACATTGTATCGTGTTTGTTTAATCTGTACATAAACAGAAATGTAAAAATGATAAGTGGTGTTTTGAGGGGAAGTTATGAGTGGAAACAGTTTCTTTACAAATACCATATTATCTTCTGAGCAGCATCCCTGGCTAATGCAGATTGCCTGATACAGCACAGGTTTCAATTTTGGTTTTGGCCTCTAAAGGCACTTTTTAACTTCAGGTTGCTCCACGCAGTAACCTCACCCGGCTGTTATTGGCCAAGAAATAGTTCCACCACACATGTAAGTCCCCCTAAAACCACATTTTATAAAGGTACTTGTTAAACCAACATGTACAACATGTTAATTAGCAGGCTTTAGAGTTGTTTGTAGGCATCCTTTGGACAGAGCCAGGCTAACCGTTTCCCCCTCCAGCTTCGAACTTATCGCACAAAGTTAATGTAAATTCTCTCATCTCCCCCTCGGAAAGAAAGCAAACAAGCATATTTCACAAAATGTTTAACTATTCCTTTAAGAGCACCTTAACAAACCAAGGCCTTGTTACAGCACATCTGGGTGCACCAAGACAAATCTGAACTTTGAGGAAAAGGTCTGTGATTTAGGAGGTTTGTCAGTTGAGACAGACATACTTTGCAGGATTTGAAGTGATTTGGAGGCAAAGCAAAATTTAAAAAAAAAAATAAATAAAATCATTTTGTGAGTGGAGTCACAGTGCAGCGCCAGCGTCAAAGCCACATGGGATGGCAAAAGTTAAGCTCGGGTCAGAAGAGCCCCGAGATCAAAACTGGAAACGAGGCTGATGGTGAAAGCGAAGGTTTTCACAAACTTAGGGCACACGGCTAAAGTCTGGTGACTCATGATGACATGTGAATCATTACAGGGGGATATGTCTTTGATCCTTAGTCTGAACATGACTACACGGGTTCAGGCCATTGGGGGCTGTAAATTTCTTTTAATTCACTTGGGCCTCAACTGGTTTCATTTTATGTCATTTTCTTTGTCTAGTTTGTTGTAAATCGGAAGACTTGAAACATCTGCACCCTCAGCCTGACCGGCACTTTCTGTGACATTTAAGAACATGTCATCTTGCCCAAGGTTATACATATTGACACAGCAGTAATGAGACAGATAAAGTGAAAACAAAATTACTGTATCACACTATTGTTTGTCTTCTCCTCTGATATTCAAGGCCCGTGTACAGTCAGATGCAACCCTTGAGCCACTCACTCTGATCCAGTTTGCAATGTTTCAGGACAAGTTTTAGCACTGCAACTGACCTGAAATCATCCATAATACAGAAAAGTGTCAATCCCAGATTTGACCATTATTCTGTTGTCTGTATTCACAGTATAAATCAGCCTGCCTCTGGGGTTATTGTGATACAAATGAATTCCCCTTCCGTCCAGCGCGGTCTCCTATCCGGAGGAAATCATGGGAACTCTGAGCCAATTTCGGAAATACACACATCCTCCTCTCTGCAGTTCCCACGCTTTTCATAACACACACATATACACAAATCCTCATATACCAATAGACACACAGGCAAGTGTGTACGCATATTATGTGTAGTCATACTGGCAGAGACAGAAATGGGGAACACTCACAGATCATTGCACCGGATGCTACTGTAGTTCTGCCTGGTTAATTATATATATAGTATATTGCTGATGAACAGGATATGACAGTTTTGCAGCATCAACTGCTGCACTGCAGACCGTCTTTGCCAGTTTCTGGTAGAAAACCATCTGGCTAGAAGCTACCCTGCATTATCACTGTACAGCCCTGTCACCCTTCAGCCACAGTATCCTTAAAAAATACAGTGTGCTGTAAATAATGTTTGAAAATAATGGGAAAATATATAGTGTATAAATTGGCGCCCATGTAAATGGAGGAACACAACAGTGGCCCCTTCTGCAGCTCTGTCAGTAGTTGACACCAAAACTGGAGCTATCATTGCAACTGATGAGCTGTGTGCAGGTTTTCACAACGCTGGCGGTTCCTTGATTTTCAAATGACACACACAGAAACAAGACTAAGAGTCTACAACCACGCTAGTTACTCTTTGAGGCTGTACTCAAGCACAGTGTAGCTTTGAGCTAACTCCTAACTTCAACACCCTAACATTCTCACAATGACAATGCCAACATGCTGATGTATAATGATGCAGGTATAATGTTTGCAATGTTCATCATCTTCATTTAACATCTTAGCTTGCTAACATTTGCTAATAAGCTTAAAAACACAACGTACAGCCGAGGCTGATGGAAATGTAATTAGTTTTGCAGGTGTTTGGTCATAAACCAAAGTGTTGGACAAATTAATGGTGGAGCTACGTGAAAAGTCAGGGGGTCAGCAAAGTCAGTAGGATTCATCCATAAGGACCATGAATGTACAACATTTTATGACAATCCATTCAACAGTTGTCAAGATATTTCCGTCTGGACCAACGAGGTGGACGAACCAATGGACAGACCAACACTGCCATCCATAGAGTATTAATTATGTAATGCCACTAGCATTAACAAAAATATTTGAATAACATTCGTGGTACGTATAGAAGTTACTGAATGTTACTTACTATGAAAAAGAACAGTGTTTCTAAAACACAGAGGTCACTGGAAAACCTATGGACCCAGTAAATACCTAGTTACAGTATCCAGTATATAACGGTGACCTTTTATATACAGTAAATAAATGACTACTAAACTTGATCATTACAAAACCACTACACCTACAGGGAGGTAATGAAAATGAAATGACATTTTCTTATACTGTTCTTACTTGTTTAAATCACGGACTTGCTGCTACACAGACTCAGTGCATAAAGAGAAAAAGAGAAAGTAAGACTTTGAGAAAAGCTGGCTCAGCAAAGTGCTCATTGTGGGAGGAGTGTGGGAGATTGAGTCTATAGATGAGTCAAGGAGAACCATTACACATAATATCAGAATGAATGGCACAGTGGTCTATCTTTAGTGTCCGTGTGGGAATAAACCTTCAACCCTTGCACAGTTGTTGCTATGGGTTACGTGCCCATGCCTAGATATTGTACTACTGTACTTCTTTAAAATAAGATTGTGTTCTACATTTATTTCCTTCAGAATTTGACATAACTGGATAAAATGCAGTATGATTAAAAAGGAGTGCTTTTCAAAACTCCCGGTATTGTTTAAACTGTAGTTTATAGTACACATTGCTGTTTGGTGCCAAAGATACAACATACATGCGTGTACACAGGTACATATGAATAAACGTATTGCAGTTGGAAGACATTTATTAATGGATTTCTGATAATCTGATAATGAAAAGTCAAGTGGTATTGTTGGTGAAATATGGTTGATGTTCCTAAATGACCAGTTACAGAAAAATAATCTAAAAATCATGCAGTAGAAATGTATTTTGCACATTTTAGTCATTGGTAAACTTATTCTTCAACTAAGCCAATAATATACTTCAGACCTACCACTGAATGGGCCTGGTTTCTTACAACTAAAACAGCTGCTAAACAGATAAAATCATGTCTGGCTTACATGAACAGTTTAAGTTTCCTATGATGGTGTAAAATAAATTTGAGACATTTAAAATGAACAAGGATTCAACTGTTCTTTATATAGAAACACTGAGTCTTTCAAAGCACTGAGCAGGATTTTCCTCCTTAAAATGCCATATAATTACTTCTCCTACAAAGTCATTTTTTATGGCTGGTTAGTAGTCTGTCAGCATCCGTGTCTGCAGAGACTGCCTTCTGCCTGCGTTACTGTTGTATTATTTCTGGATGTTCAGGACATTTTGGGCAGTGGTTGGGTGAGCCTGCAGTGCCTGAAACAAGTACCACAGTTTCTTTGAAACAGCAACTTTCAGTTGTTTTGGTTGCCGAGTTGTATTAGCAAAACACTGGTTACCCATACATCCAGCAAATGCAGGGCAACATAGCATCTCTCAGAGTTGTTTTTCTGGTCACCTGACGAACGTAAGTCAGTATTCACTTGCCTTGAAACTCCCGATACAAATACTTTGGTACCTTGCCAAATGTTCGACTTTCACGTTGAGCAGGTAGCATATGGTTGGCTTGTGTAAGTTTGTAAGCTGGACATCTTCCCGCTCTTTTATACACTCTTTACGCTCTTTTATCATTGGCATTGATTTGGTTATGTCTATAAGCTAAGCTACAGAGTGTGGTGTTGATTCTCAGTGGGATTGTCAGCACGAGCAGCTCTTTCACATTTTGTGTAATTTTACCATTCATGTCAATTGATTAAATGTTAGATAATCTTAAATTTGACATAATTTGTTCACTCTAATTCATTACTAATCAAATTCTATCAAATCTTTACTGTCTTCTTATGTTGTACTTTCCTTGTTTTATTATGACTGGTTTTATCTTGCTTCTGTCACTTTGTCGTTTGGCCTTTAAAACGTGCAATACTAAAGATTATTATATTATTGTCATTACCCAGAGCCAGATAAAAATATCAATATAATTTTTCGCTTAGCCTTCGAAGTAACACTAGGTTACTACTACAAGTAGTAATCTAGCTAGCCAGGCCTTCTATTAGAGCAGACAAACAAACTGTTTAATCTATTCTTCACACTTTTGCTCTTGTGCTTTTGGTTTTGGAAAGGCAAATTAAAAAAAAGACACAAACCTCCAAACTCTTAGACACAGGAGTATCGCTCTTTCTATGTGACAGGCTTGCTGTGCTTAGTTACGGTTGCTAAGTTATGACTGGACAAGCGATAAGCCAGTTCAACTCATGTAAAATCTAAGATGGCATGTCACAATTTCTTCAGACTGGAGCGCTGCTCAGCAGCACTGTACTCAGGTGCGGACGCTGAAGGCCGGAAGCTGCAACAGTATATTCTCCTACATTAGCATTGACTCATTTAGGCACTCCTATGTGTCTGTGTTGAGTAACCAGCAACTTCTTCCACCTCTTCACTCTGCGGGGCGTCCCGGTGACTCAGCAGGTGAGAGGGGTCCAACTGCTGACCTTATTCCGGGGTTACTTGCCAATGGGAAGAGTCAACAGAGTGGGTTGTGTCACTTCCTTTAGGGGCCTTCTCCCTCCCAAGAACTTTATTTAACATGATTTAATAATGTTCATTGAGTTTTTCCACACGGGACATTAAACAGTGTTTATGTAATGTTGTTAGTCAGGTAACAGCCAAGTCCAATCCAAAAAGGTAGCTAAATATTGTTTCTTGTAGTGTGTTTGCTACTCCAAGATGTATTCCACTAAATTAGCTCAATAGATACAAAGCTAAACTGCTGGATATGGCAACAATAATGTCAGTACAGGGTATTACACATTGTGTCACGAATATATTACATTATATAACCTCTGGGATAAAACTGAAATCATGAACCTCTCGTGATGACAGTGTGATTTTAGTGAATTTTCTTTGTGTTCTTAAATACATAATACCTACAAAACTATACATAAAACAAAAAAAAATTGCTATTGTTGCTGACTTTAACTTCCTGCTCAGAATAAGGAGGTATCATACTGTAACTTCTGTGACAAACACAATATCACTTTACGCAATAAGCTAATCTTAAACAGCCCTTTTTCTGACTCGGCTTCTGAAGCCACAACACGTTTAAGTTATATTATTGCAGGTGAAAAAGACACTTCATTTCCATCAGTCCGTCTCTCCTTCAGTCTTTTCCATTTCTTCAAAACAACACTTCCACCTCTGTCCTCTAAACTATGACATTACCATTACTGGTTGCTGCTGTCGCTGTGTTGACGTAAAGTGGAACAATTTGTCTGGTGATGTTTTACCAATGGAAACACTGTTGGGCAGGAGTACTCGGAGATTTCACAACTAGTGGGAATTAACTAGCACCCACACACATTTACTGCATCTCTCTTTTTCTGTTAATGTCACAGTATCTTTATCCATCATGCACATGTACAGGGGTGGACAAAATAACAGAAACATCCATCAGTCCTGCAGTAAAAAGCAATGGCTGGCTGTTGCATCAGTTGAAAACTGCAAAAATACGTAATCTAAAAAGTGGAGACACCAAACATAGTATAGGAAAACGGCATTATCAAAGAGGAACAGTGGTCAATAACCAACACTGACATAATGATATTTAACAGAATATTTACTTTTCAACAGACCAGCTACAGCCTCTGAAATGACCATCAAAACAGTCTCAACAAAAACATATCATCGCCTCAGGCATATATTACATTGTAGTGTTTATTTTATTTTGTCTGCCCCTGAGAAATTAATTTCCTGCTTCACCTCCCTCGTTTTTCCTCCCACATCCCCCCCAAACCTTTGCTGTCTCCTCCTTCTCCATCCAGTCTGGGAGAGTCCGGTCTGGTTCTGGATCTGGGTCGTGAGTCAGAGGGAGCAGAGGATCTGACTCACCTCCTCTTGGGTCTAAACAGTATTCGTTTCCAGGTGGTACACTGAGACGCTATTGTGTTTCCGATTAGCCCACTGAGACACACTGAGAGACGGGGCCGGGGGGAGATGAGTGAGGCACTTTTCCCTCAGAAAAAGTGGGTTATCCTGTGTCAGTGTGGGAGCCTACATGGAGTTGCCAATATCTGCATCTTGTGAGTTTGTGTATCAGTGTGGGAGGTATTTGTGCGTATTCCAAGATTTGTGTGTGGGTGTGGGTGTGTGTGTGTGTGTGTGTGTGTGGTCCTGTGGGCTGAGTGTGTGTGTGACAGAAAAATTTCCAATGTGATTAATGCCTGAGTGAGACCACCAGAGTGGCTGCTGAAGGTGGGAAGTCTGTCTCCGCCGAGGGTCTACTAGTGAGTAGTAACGCACCAATCTGATATACTGGATTGGTATCATTGCCAGTTAAACTGGGAAACACATTAAATACTCTTTTCTTAGTCAATGCTGTTGCAAATGTGTAAATTAGAGCTGCAACTATTAGTTGATTAATCAATTAATTGATCGACAGAAAATTTATCAGCTACTTTTTTGATAAGTGATTAACTGTTTGTCATTTTTCAAGCAAAAGCGAGAAACATTTCCTGGTTCTAGGTTTGCATATGTGCGAATTTTGCTACATTTACTTGTCTACCATTACAGTAAATTGAATATATTTGATTTTTGGACTGTTGGTCAGATAAGAAGACGTCACTTGGGGTTTTTTTTTGTTGTTATATATATATATATATAACCGTTTTCTGATGTTCTATAAGCCAAATGATGAATCGACTAATCAAGAAAATAATCTGCAGATTAATTGATCATGAGAATGCAGCCCTAGTGTAAATACACAATTTTATAAACCTTTTAGAAATAAGAAAATAGGAAACATTTTCACAAGGCTAATAAGGTGTTTAGGTATTGGAATCGTGTCAGGTGCACTTCTTTTTATTAGATAAGATCAGTTTGTAATTCTTGAGTCATCCCACGAGTTATTCTGAGATAAAGTCACTGTCCTGCCTTAAAATCACCATAAAAGATAACTCCGATGTGAATCAGTTCCTTTTCTGTTCTATGCTTTTGCGCTTTCCACCCCTAACCTGCATTTTGCAAAGTTTCATCAGAACTCAGACATCAGACTATGAGCCTGTACGCTTTCTGTTCACATTCATATTAAAAGGAGCACAACAAGCCAGACGAGGCTGGAGGAGGCGTCTGATTTCCACTTTCTGAGTGGAAACAAACGAAAGCCAAAGTTTCCAGGTCACTCTGTGTTTGACTTTCACATTTTGCTCTCCAAAAGAAAAACTTCCAAATCAGACAGAGTGTGTCAGTGACAGCCCAGTCAAACCAAACAGACTCCTCCGCCTGCCGTTTGTGTGGAAAATTAAATGGAAATTGAAGCTGCATTTTAAATAAACCGTCATCTTTCTTACTGGGAGTAATTACATTTACTTCAGAATATTAACTTTAAAAAGACAACTGAGATGAAGACACAATAGCAACTATCTCATACATAATAAAAGCAAGAAAATAATCACCAGTGTTGTGAAGTAGTTTGGGAAATGAGCAAATATCTGCTCATAAATTCAACTCATTTACTGTGTCTGCACAACAATTATTGGCATTCTGAGTAAGAACAAAATCCTGAAATCTGAACAATGTGAAATGTTTTAAAGTAATATTTAAAGACATACTAACTGATTTTGTCCTATGTAGTGTCACCATCAGGACAAAAACTTATTTTGTCAAATTTTGGTTTATGACCAACATGATAAACTAATGAAATTCCCATCCGCGTCCTCAGCTGTACTTTGTGTTTAGTGCTAATTAGCAAATGTTAGCATGCTAACACGCCAAGATGGTGAACATGGTAAACATTATACCCGCTAAACATCAGCATGTTAGCATGCTGACGTCAGCATTTAGCTCTCTGTGGAAACTGGATTGCTGTTGGAATCCACTTCCAATGAATTGAAGTTCCTTTAGGAATGAAGATTGGCCTGAACAGGTGCAGCTGCCCCTCTGTCCCACCAATACTGGAAACCTTCAACTCAATCAATATTCACTATAAAGGGGAGACACACACACACACACACAGAATTAGCCTAATGCATTGCCACAGCTGTCTCTGCCTTCACTGAGCTGATCCACTGTGTGAAACAAAACCTGACTGCTTCTCACTGCTCTCCTCCATTGTTGTCTTTAAGTATGTCAATCAATACCGCCAGCTGGCACCCGCTAACCAATCAATACCACCCATTCCTCAGGGGGCGGGGTTTCAAACATTCACCCTCTGGAAATGACAGTGGTTGAAAGAGTCCACTGATGGTGTGCTGGAGGGCAGGAACGCACTGAGTCTTTATTCCAGCACCAGCTGATGGGGATGATGTGGGAAACACCACCCTCTTCTGGCAACAACCAGGACCCACACTGAGGACAACATGATAATTTTTTTGTCTCTGGTCTGGTGAGTTCATCTACTTTAAACTTGTCAGTGATATGTTCAGAAAAAAATAGAGCCTCCAAACAACTCCTAGAACTGACTAAGACAATAACTTTTTGTGGATAAATGTATTCAATTTGTATTTTTTCCTATTGACTTCAGTACGAATATGTGCCTTAAAAGGTATGTTCTATGCAGTCTAGGGATGTCATATAACAAGATTTCTATGTATTAAAGATAGTTTCTTATTTAACTCTTGCTGTAATTTGGACCCACAAGTTTGCCAACTTACAAAGGGCAGGTTTTCTTTTCTACTCTGTTAGTGCTGCGTTCTACATCAGAGGTGACTTATAACAGGAGGAGTTTATTGATTATTATGAAAATGTACCTAACCGCCTTCCACACAAAGAGGTAAGAAATCAGCAATTAGTAGTGATTCAGTGTCTTGCTCAAGGATACTTAAATTTATGCTTACATTCTGTATACATAAACTTACACAAACACCTATTTGTCGATGTATACGCAGTCATGTAAACACATACACACATAGACACATGCATATTCATCTGTAGCTACACCGTCTTGTTTTATCCACTTAATCGTTTGGCTGTTTTAACCTGAATTTAAAAGCCTAACCAGGGACGTGGGCAGCACATTAGCTTCAGCTGGACGCCCCAACTGTTGCACCGCTTCTCCTTATGTAACAGTGTTTATCTGCATGGTCCCAGTTTAATAAATGAATAATAAATTAATCAATGCCTGACTTTCTTGTATCGAGGTCCAAAGGCCCTCTAGGTAAATCAAGATTTAAACCTTACAAGACCACAGATTAACAAATGAGACATGTAAAATCGGGCAATTAAAAGAAAATATATGAAATAAAATAAAATGACATTAAAAAAAAATAGGTGGAGAAATAAAAAATGGCATTAATAAAAGGCTTTTTTTTTTTTTAAAGATAAGTTTTATGGAGTGATTTAATGATTGAAGGAAGGTCTCAAATTCAGCAGTTTTCAAACTCAAACAGCAGGTGGAGGTCCTGTAGGTCAGTGGCTGAAAGGCTGAAAAGTGTGGGGCTGCAACAAATGATTATTTTCATCATTGATTAATCTCTAGATTATTTTTTGGATTAATCAATTAATTTAGTCTTTAAGATGTCAGAAAATCACAAGTTCCAAGGACCCAAGTTAATGTCTTTATATTACTTGTTGAGATATTCACTTTACTATCACATAAGACAAAGAGATGCAGCAAATCCTCACAGCTGAGAAGCTAGAACTAGGAAATGTTTAGCATTTTTGCTTGAAAAATAAATGATGAATCGAGTCTTAAATTAGTTATTTGATCGACTATTCGATTAATCAGCTAATCATTTGGAGTGTTTGAGTGGTAAATGAGTTACAGGCAGTGAACCCTCTGGACATTGGTAAAAACCGGAATGGTTGTTCATTCATGATCATCCTATTAACATGCTGTGTTTTTTTATATGAAAAAAAAAAAAGAGAATTTGTAATGTCTGTGCTTTTCCACTAAGTGGCGATATAAGCCTGTGCATTAGCAAGGGGTCGTGACATTGGCTCCATTCACAAGATAAAATGTGGTGTCCTAATTACTGTACAGAATCAAAAAAGGAGATTATATCAGGTTGTTTTTTGTTTTTGTTGTTTTTTTAAATTACTTTAAAGCCTTTTCAAAACTTAAACCTGACTGATTTACTCACAGAAACTCTGAACATTCAGGTCAGATTCTTTGTTGGTCCCTTTTGAGACAAAAATATTATGTCAGCTCTGTTTTTAAGAATTAATTATGAACATTTCTTGATCAAGTGGTGCAATAGCTCAACATGCATAAAACAGGCATATTTGTTCTGTTCATTGTGGTGTAGTTTTGACTTTGACCTTTTCTTCCTACTCAAAGGAAGTTGCTGTAGCTTCAGCTCAATTAAATAAAAAGATGTGTAAGTGCATGTGAGGCAAAAACCATTTTGCATGAAAAGATAAGCAATTGGCGCGTGAAAACTTTTCTTTTTCTGAATAGAGTTTCAGGCTCCACCACCACCACTTCCTCTGCTGTGAAGCCACTGGGTGCAGGTCTTTACTGGAAACCAGTAGCTCTGACTAAAAACCCCACACTAGTAGTGTACGGTGCACAGTGTATGACAGTTAACCCCTCAGTGGCGTCACACACCCTCCATCCACCCAGCTGCACCCCGTGGTAGCATCTTACTAGAAACCAGTAGCTTTAACTGTAAACCAGAGTGGTCGCCCAACAATACCTGCCCAAAAAAACCTGTGTGTATTATGGGTGTGAGTGAGCAATTCACTGTCAGTTCAAGAAGAGGATTTGTTTCAAAGTTCAAGTGCTGATAACACACATGGGAGTGTTGCCTGTTAAGGTATGAAAGTGAATGATGTTACAGTTGCTGAAGTCACTTCAGTTTCTCTGACTGAACTGAAAATGGAAAGAGACCAGTTCCTGATGGTCTCACTGTCCAACTACTGTACAAAACATGCTGCAGAGTCTAAACCTTCATGACACAGAACAACTCTGCAACAAGCAAAACTGCAGCCTACCAACAGTTTACACTTATACGAATAACGAAACTGCAGTTGCACGTCAAATCAAATGCAGAGTCATTAAGAGATATAATACATTACATTAAGAGATATTATAATATATATATATATATACACACACACACACACATATATACACACATACATATACATACATACATACATACACACACACACACATATAAAGAAAAAACTGCTGAAAAAAATAAGGAAATACTAAGACAACTATGCATATATGCACTGCCTTCTGCTCTCTCTGTCGGTCTCCACTGCAGCTTTTAAAGTCCTGTTTCTAGAAAATGTCAAATGTTCTTATCTAAAAGTCATGTTCTTGCATGTTATTCCTCAAAAACATTTCACCTCTTCTGGCAGTATTTTGCTCGAAAAGCTGTGATCTTGAAACAGCTCAGGCCCGACTTTGACAACACTCACACGGACAACCCAGAATGTTTTTTGCACCCATACGATAATGAGAAAGGTTCTGCCAGAGAGTTCTTCTGTGCCACCAAGGCTAAAAAAAAAAGCAGTAATCAGCTAGTGGTTGAAATCACAACAAAAATCAAATGAGCCGATTTCTTCCTCCCACCCTCCTTGGTGGAGGTACAGTAACACACAGCAGTGATAAGACAGCCACCCAAAAGTGTAAAGTACATGTTCTGCAAGTTATCAACTGATAAGACTTTAGAAAGTGTGATAAGATAGGAATGCTGCTGACAGGTTAGTCTGATCAGCTTGCCTCCAAACCCTCTGTACTTTCACTTTACCTACAAACTAGAGGATAAGAGGTTACAGCTGGCCAGGGGAGCAACATGTATGCACACACACTGCACCCACTCACTCATACAGTGTGCACAAACAACCTCGTAAAATTCACACACACAAGCCTAAACACTCCCATACACAAGCCAATGCATACAGACAAATTCTTCTAGACTCCTTTACACACTTATGACATTTACACATGACTAGAGCACTGGTTCAGTGAGGATTTTGCATAAACCAAATTTTGTGGTTTTCATGTTTTAACCTCAGTAGAAAGGATCTCATTCCTCACAATCCCTCACGTGTTCAGAAAACACTCAAACCCCATTGTCAAATCTAAAATACACCTGTCAAGCTACAAAGGCTGCTGGTATTAGTTCCTGAAAAGTTGCGATGTTGTAGATAAGGTCTTTTTGTCAAAATCGAGGCTTGACAGTCACAGAAGAGGAAGTGCTAACTGTCCCTCTGCTGTGAGTGACGCATGTGTTTGCGTTAACATGCACTGTGGTGATGCATGTACTGTAACAACTTGCATGCAGAAGAATCCTGTCAAAAATCAAGTCTCATCACCTGTGACACTGCAGACTCTTGTGGGTCCGAAGAGGATCTGAGGGCTTTTAGCACTTAGCTTATAGTTTACAAGTATAGCTGCCAATTCTATGCTGGTGTCCAGTATCTATAAATCCAACTGTTTCATGTTAAGAGTAGTCTTGTGCACATCCACAAACTTCAGCGAGATAGGTGCTGGATAGGTTAGGTGAGGAGTACCCGCACACTGGATTCAGAGCTCCCTTTCATTTTATTAGTGACATTTCGACCATCTACAGGTCCTTAGGTGGTCAAAACGTTGCTAATGAGATCAAAGTGAGCTGTGATTCTAGTGTGCAGGTACTCCTTGTATCGCAATTTCATGTCGAATATTCCCTGAATTCCACATTTCCACTTTTAATATTCTTCTTGTCAGGGTGGAAAAGAGTCCCAGAACATTAAAAGGAATAGCTGGCATTTTGGGAAATACGTTTATTCACTTTCTTGCCGAGAGTTCGATGGGAAGATCGATACCACTCTCATGTCTGTACACTAAATATGAAGCTAGAGCCAGGAGGAGATTAGCTTAGCTTAGCATAAAGACTGGAAGCAGAGGGAAACAGCTAGCCTGGCTCTCAACAAAAATACACCCACCAGCACGTCTACGCTAGGCTAACTGCCTCCAAGCTAGGCTAATTGCCTCCCGGCTCTAGTTCCAACCCTAATGCACACATGAGAGTGGCATCTATCTTCTAATCTAACAGCAAGAAAGCAAATAAGCATATTTCCCAAAATGTCCAACTATTCCATTAAGACCATAATGAGACTCTCCACTGAAACTACTACTGCTGGAAATGAAACATAGTGGCTGTCAAGAAAAACCACTTTGCATCTGTGACTTTATCCACTGCGGTTTGGAAAAGGTTTCATAACAAGGAACAAATTACTCCTACAACTAAAGTGAGAACACGTGCAGCTGCGAAAGTTTGCCTTTTCAAATGCTGATTTACTGAAAAATCTAATCATTTCAGGTTAGGGGCCTCCCATAGACACCAAGTGTCAAATTCTAATCAAACACACTGAATCGCATCTATGCTGTATTAGTAGAGTTAAAAGTCAATTACATCATCCCTGTGTAGTGGCAGCTCCAATTCATTTCTAATCTGACCAATGAGACACCATGATTCAGGCTGACTTGGAGCCGATAAGAATTACAAATGTGACAGTGAGATGACTTGAGCTAATTTCAGTATGTGTGATGTAAAAGCTGCCTACTCATTTGGTTTCGTCGCAGCACAAATAGACACAAGGTTTACTTTCATTTGAATGAGCTATCTGCGGTTTGCATGTCTCTCTGCAACATAAAGAGCAGAAGTAGCCTCTAAAGGCATCTGTTGACTGCATGCTTGGGAAAGTGAAGTAACCCCATGACTGTGTTACAGTCTGAGAAGGCAACAGTTAAACCTCTTCTGTAATTGACTGGGCGGTAGCTGCAAGCTCAGTCGTCATGCTTACCAAAGATGTTTCCCAAATACAGTTTTTGCTTTGCTTGTACTGTTTGCCCTGATGGTTTGAGGTTGGCGGTGCTGGGTAACTTAAAGCTGCTATAATCATTATTTATATAGCTCTACAGAGCGTTTCAGCGTCTTTCAGCTAATTGTTTTGGTTTATTCTTATCACTCTCATTAATGTCGTTTCCAGCCACAACACTCTTAAAAATAAAACTGTTATACACCAACTGTACACCACCTGGCAGCAAACAGCAGACGCAGTTAGTGACTAGCTGGTGAACACAGTGGAGCATTTAGCAGCTAAAGAGCCAGATATTTCCACCAGGAGTTGGTAGAGAGCAAAACAGAGCCAGAAGAGAGTGAATATTGGACTTAAATTCATCAGGTGGACCCAAACACAACTGCAAATGAATGATAATGTTGCTCCGTATCTGCTAGATGTGTAAATAAACAACTGTTTAAAGTTTTCCGCACCAACTTATGAGGTGATAATGTGTCACAGTGTTAATGCAGGTTAAAGTTTAATCTCTCATCTCGTAATCAGAGTTTCTTATGTCACAAAAAAAGCATAATAAAGGTCTTTAAGGAAATCATTTGGCCGCCATTTGATTTGCTGTAAGTAGTCGCTGCCCAGCTCCAGAAACGGTACCTTTGGTTTGTTTCGACTTTCCGTTTTCTGTAGTGTGATATTGATCAACAGTGTGCTGGAATCTTTGGTTTCTTCAGCGTTAGAGTTTGAATTTCCCCAGACCTCTCTGAGCGTGATAAGAAAAGAGGTCTGGCAATGTAACGTTAACTTTAAAGGTTAATATGTTCGTTTTGGTCACGCCTTCAACACGCTTTCACTTTCCGCTGTGGCTGATACTTCAACACATGAACTGACGATATATTAAACTGAATCTCTCTTGCACCTGAATCTCACCTGGCTGTGACGGACGAAGTTGAACTTGAAATGAACCTCACACTTTTGTTTCTCACCTCTCTCTGCTTCTGCCTGCGTCGCCATAGCAACATATCTTGTTTACATTTCCCCTAATTTGTCTATACGGATGCACAGCACACTGAGCAACCTATAATCAGCCAGCTCCTGCTTTAAATTTATTTCCATGCTCACTGACTCGCAACACAGCAGCTGAATATCACAGCTCTACTGGAGAGGGCATTCTTCACTGTGATCATGGTTATAACAAAGATGTGACTTCACTACGGTAAATGAAATTATAGAGGGCTTATAGCTTTATTCTGCAGACAAAGCCACCTTTATATTGAGTGAAACTTTTATTTTTTAAGGGGGAAAAAATGTATGGTGGAAGAGGTTTTAAACGGGGAACAATTAGGTTAGCTGCTTCCCCATTTCCAGTCTTTGTGCTAGGCTACGCTAACAAATCCTGGTCCTAAATGGACCCCTTATTTCAGCTAGAGGCACAAGTTTCATTTCATTTAAGTATGCTAATAAATCATGCTAGTAGGGCTGCAAATAATGTTTATTTTGATTATCGATTGACTATTAAATGATTAATAGTTTTGTTTATAAAAATGCCCAGTATAATTTCCCTGAGCCCTAGGGGAATGTCAAATGTCTTGTCAAAGATATTAACTGATACAGTCATAAGAAACGGACCAAAGCAGCATATCCTAACATTTGAGAAGCTGGAACCAGAGAATGTTTGACATGTTAGCTTGAGAAAGGATTAAACGATTAATCAGTATAGTTGCAGATACATTTTATAGCGACTGAGTTATCATTTAACCTATTAATTGTTTCAGCTATATCCTTGTGAGCCAACATGCACAGTAGCAGGGCCGTGGAACTGGCACACCTAAATGGAATGCAGCCATCATTAAAACTATTAGTTAGATCTGTGTTTGACAAGCAAGTATTAATTAAGAAAGTTACGTTTATTCATGTAAGCGCCTTTCTAGTTGGAGTGCCATAAAAAACAGACATTTTGACATACAAAAAGCACAGGTGTAAATACTAAAATTAATGAAGGCTGAATTCCATTTAGCTGCTTCAGTTTCAGAGTCCTGGTAATGTGCATGTTGGCTCACTGTCACGGCCCACTGAGACACTGTTATTAGTAACACCTGAGCTTTTCCTACTATGACAAGTCAAAATGTCTCCTGTGAAAAAAAGCTTATAAAGGAAGATGTCAATCAAGTCTGTAAGCTCCAACACACACCTGAGAAGAGGTCTAATTAGGTACAATACGAGAAAACACCTGTGCGGGTGTACCATGCATGTGTAAGGGCTTTCTTTAAGGGTTTCACTTTCCGATAGCATATGAATTACTACTTTGGGGGGTTGATAGGCTCATTGATCAATACCTCACTCTGTGATAACTTTGCCAGCTGCTCAATTTTTGGAATTCAAAACTTGTTTTAGCCCGCACACTGTTTTGGGAGTAACACTGCCCCCTAGTGGCATTTCACAAGTTACGACTGACTGGAAATTTTACTTGAAATTAAGATTTCAGTATTGAAGCATGATTATAAAATACTTCTTTAAATATATGTGTCTGTGTGAAGTACAGACCAAAATAACCATTGCAGTTTTTGATTGGATGTCGATATAAGTCAGATTACCACAGCCAGCTGGGCACAATGAAATTTATCAGCAAGGCAGGAACATGTCTTTCTGATTTACAAGTATTTTACATGTAATCTGTCATCCTGTGTCAGTGCCAAAAATATATGATAGGATATCAGTTAACATCTGATGAAGTCTACGTGTGTGTGTGTGTGTGTGTGTGTGTGTGTGTGTGTGTGTGTGTGTGTGTGTGTGTGTGTGTGTGTGTTTTGCTTCCTCCTGCTAAACATTTAGTTGCTGGGGATGCAAAATGGTGCAAGTGACAAGAGGAAGCTTGTGTTGCATGTCACTAGGAAGCACAATGAGGAAATGACTGAGCTGCTGTCTTTATATCTCTCTCTCTCACACACACGCACACACAGGGAATACAATACATGATGTCAAAGAACAAGCCCTTTTAAATAAAGGTTGTATAAATAAAAGATGCAAACACACTCCCTCCTATTGTCTCTCTTTCACACACACGCACTTTCTGTTCCCTCCTGCCACACACACTCCCGCTCTCTCACACACATGTACAGTCTCTCTTCCTCCAGCCACATGAATGGAGGAAACAGGGGCAGGGAAACCCCATGTCATTCATTATGAAACTCTCTCACACACTCTACCACCGAGCAGACTTCATCTACATCTTTACTTTTAATGAGTCCAAATAGTGGAGAAATGAGGTGGTGACATGACGATGGGCAAAAGAAAATATGAAAAAGAAAGTTAATAGAAAGCGAAGCAGTATTATTTCAAGCCTTTTCTTTGAATCTTTCAATTCTGCACCAGAGAAAACACAACTAAGGCATTTCATAGAAAGTGAAAATAAGAGAAAAGTTAACGCCAGTGTAGTGATGAGTTCAAATACCGTTGGAAATATTAAAACAATATCACAGCAAAGGGGAACAGAACAAGAATGCTGAAATCTCAGCCAACAAATGAATGATACGTCACCTTAATTTGAGCTGTCTTATTGCTTATAGCGCCCCCTTTAGGGCCAAATAAATTAATTACGTGAAATCAATCATGCACGATGGACAGGAAATTAGACTAGTTTGTCAAAAACATAAAATCTTAACTCAACGTCCACTTACTAGGTTTTCTCTGAGCTTTCAACCATACCTCAAGGTCATCATCGGTGGATGTGATAGCTAAGCAAACCCCATCAGCACGGCCTGCATGAGTGGATAGAGTTTGCTTAGTTGTCATCATCCGCCAATAAAGACTCTGAGATGCAGTTGACGGCACCTGAAAAACCTAGTAAGAGGAACTTGATTTTTTTCTAAAGGTCAAAGATGAACTTTCCTGCTTGAAATTAGATTGGTTCCCATTAAGGAACTTACATCCAAGATGGCAGCACGTGAGACACAAAGCCACACAGCTCCCTCATTTGAGCAATTTAAGAGTTATTTGTGTCACGTTATTCATCATATTCATCATATTTTTCTCTCTCAGCTTCAACATTTTCTTGTTGCGACAGGGCGGCTGTCGCTCAGCCATTAATCGTAGGGTTAATGGCCAAAGTCACCAGTGTTTAAATTTCCATTTTTCTGAGAACTAAGGATATACTATGCCAACATGGATGAGAAGTCCTTAAAGTGCTCAGAAAAATGGAAATAAAAACATCTACAATTCCATGACAACTAGAAAAACCCCAAACTGATGAGGAAGATTGCGTGGTGCAATCGAAAACTCCAGAGCAACTACTACTAATACTACTGAGGTTGTTTAGTACTTGTCCTGTGCAACTGCAAAAAAAAATCTGAAACTGATGAGCTGGACTAGCAGCATGTCTTATCAACATCTACATTTTTGCTTAATGTTTCACTGTATCATTCAGTTACAGTAGTTTCTTCCAAATTAAACCTTCAATTATATGTCTGATTTTGTCTTCATTATTCTGATGCTGCAGCACAAAGCATGTTAGGTCAGTTCTAAACAGCTAAAAATCATCACTTGTCAGTTTGTTTTGTCATAAGTTTTTAACAAAAGCACAATTAGTTGTGTTTTTTAAAGTCTTAATTCTGAGGCATGAGCACATCGAGGCAGTCTTACTCGTTTCCGACTGCTTCTGAACGCAGCATCTCCCAGTGACTTCCCTGACTACAGCAGTTCATGAAGTATTTAAGTGACGCCCACTGCATTCTGGTAAGACTCTTTCCAGGAGGTGACGCTCACCAACCAAACTTCACATACTGATAAGGATCAGACTATAAAAAGATCAGTGAAGTCCACACACGAATAGTTTCTGCGGGTTGGTAATAATTACCGGTTGCTGCTCGTCTGACGCTGTTGTGCACCCCTGGATACAACACACGGGGTAACGGGTTGCAACCAAGTCAAAGAAAAGCGTTTTAGGTCAAGTCATTCAATGACTTTTTTAAAAAATACAAAAGGAAGAGGAAGACCGGGTTACTATCTCTGTCTCACACCGCATACTTCCTTTTATCTTTGCGCAAACCGCCCATTACGCATGAGTGCGCTCTGCACGGCCCTTAAACCTCTCTGAACTTTTTAGAACAGTTGACAGTTCTGCATATACTATTTCTGTGCATAAAGTATTGAACATATAGCTGTGTAGTTGCACAAATTCAACCTCAGTGAATGCAAAGTTTTATCAAAGTCACACACACAGCTTCCTTGTTTGGACTTTGAAGAGATCACAGCTGTGAAGTGGAAAACTTATGAGTTTTACGCGTTTAAGTCATGAAAGAAAAATGCACACGATGAATGACAGACTTACCCCACATCACTGGCGGTCGGGCGCTAACTTTGCACGTCTTTTCTTTTTCTTTTTCAACTCAGCCAACATTTGCGAGGCGCGCATCTGCACCAGTATTTGACCTGACACATTTTCTTCCACCTTCAAACTTTTGCACTGCGGACTAAATATCATCCTGAACACACAGCAAACCAAGTGCGCGCTTTCTCTCTCTCTCTCTCTCTCTCTCTCTCTCAGCCTCTCCTCACTAACTTTCTTAATTGCTGCAGCTGTCGTCCTCAGCTCCACCATTCATACTGAGGTGGTTGCGAGACTTGCAGTGTAATAGATTTTCGTATTTTTGGTCACACCCACCTCCTGTCAGTCCTTCCCTCTCTGATGCAGCAGAGGAAGCCTCATTATGAATGTAGTTCTGTTTGTCTTCAGCGTTTAACTAGATCACACACAGAGAGACGTACTGTAATGTACATAGACGCATTCATTCATTTAACAATGGCTGAAAGTACAAACACACCTGTCACTGTCCTTTATGAACTATGGGGTGAACTCAGCCTGAGTATCAGAGTTAATGTTCACTCATAATGGGCTGCTTTTTCTGCAAAATACACACATTAACAGGGATACTTGGATCCAGACAGTAGGACGTTTAGGAAATAAAAATACAGTGAAAATATTGTTTTATAGGTAAATATTTTGGAATGAGAACTTATCTTGCTTGATGTTTTCATTATGATGGCCTTCGTGGCATTGTTTCCACCCTTCTGGGAGTCCAAGCAGTGTAAATCACACCTAATTATTTTTAAGAAGCTGTGGTGGGAATTGTGTATTTCCTTGTGGAGAAATGAACAAATAAAATGATGATACAATAAACAGTTGTCTTTTGTATATTTAATAAAGTAGAATAATAAAGAGCAAACAGAGTCAATCTATTCAGCTGAAGGACAGAGATCATACAGCGTTAACACACTACGAGTCTGACCAAGAAGGCCAGAAACAGTCACATACTTACACCAATCAGCCATAACATTATGACCACTGACAGGTGAAGTGAAGAACAATGATTATCTCGTTACAGTGGCACCTGTCAGTGGGTGGGATATATTAGGCAGCAAGTGAACATCTTTTCCTCGAAGTTGATGTGTTGGAAGCAGGAAAAATGAGCAAGCGTAAGGATGTGAGTGACTTTGACAAGGACCAAACTGTGATGGCTAGACGACTGGGTTAGAGCAGCTCCAAAACTGTAGCTCTTGTGGGGTGTTCCCAGTCTGCAGTGGTCAGTACCTACCAAAAGTGGTCCAAGGAAGGAAAACCGCTGAACTGGCGACAGGGTCATGGGCAGCCAAGGCTCATTGATGCACGTGGGGAGCAAAGGCTGGCCCGTGTGGTCCGATCCAGCAGAAGAGCTACTGTAGCTCATATTGCTGAAAAAGTTAATGCTGGTTCTGATAGAAAGGTGTCAGAACACACAGTGCATCGCAGTTTGTTGCGTATGGGGCTGCGTAGTGCAGACCGGTCAGGGTGCCCATGCTGATCCCTGTCCACCGCTGAAAGCGCCTACAATGGGCACATGAGCATCAGAACTGGACCACGGAGCAATGGAAGAAGGTGGCCTGGTCTGATGAATCACGTTTTGTTTTACATCATGTGGATGGTGGGGTGCGTGTGCGTCGCTTACCTGGGGAAGACATGGCACCAGGATGGACTATGGGAAGAATCAAGCTGGCGGAGGCAGTGTGATGCTTTGGGCAATGTTCTGCTGGGAAACCTTGGGTCCTTCCATTCATGTGGATGTTACTTTGACACGTACCACCTACCTAAACATTGCTGCAGACCAAGTACACCCTTCATGGAAACAGTATACCCTAATGGTAGTGGCCTCTTTCAGCAGGATAATGTGCCCTGCCAGACTGCAAAAATGGTTCAGGAATTGTTTGAGGAACACAACAACGAGTTCAAGGTGTTGACTTGGCCTCCAAATTCCCCAGATCTCAATCCAGTCGGGCATGTGTGGGATGTGCTGGACAAACAAGTCCGATCCATGGAGGTCCCACCTCGCAACTTACAGGACTTAAAGGATCTGCTGCTAACGTCTTGGTGCCAGATACCACAGCACACCTTCAGAGGTCTAGTGGAGTCCATGCCTCGATGGATCAGGGCTGTTTTAGCGGCAAAAGGTGGACCTACACAATATTAGGCAGGTGGTCATAATGTTATGGCTGATCGGTGTATAGTTACAACATGGCATACAGAGGGTAAGAGAGGAACATCCATCAACCTTGAGCTAAATCATGTCTTGAGCTAATGAGCAACAAAAGGAGGACTTATCACCTCCTGCAACAAGCTAAGTTCTTTCTCACAAATCAAACTTATAAAACCTCAAACGTACCAAGATGTCCCAAGGACACCAGATGTTCCTCAGATGAAACTTTCACATGAGAAAACATCAGAACAGTCTTTCAAAACGGGTTAATACAAAGCTATATGGAGTGAGGGTAATGCAAAGTTATATGTAATGATACATTTTGCTAATAATGTATTTAGTTTATTTGGCATTACTAACAGTAGGACATTACGTGACACAGAACTATGAAAATGTCGAGGATAACAGGAAAATCCAAGACTAATTTCCATTGTCGTCCTTAAATTTTCATTGTGTCCAAAAAGAGGATGATGTAGAGGCCTGTTCTAATACTACCAACAAGCTTCAGCTTTCAATTTATTCAACCTGACTAAAAAGGTGACTTTTATTTTTTAGCCGAGATTAAATTTAAACAAGTCTAAGAGTCTACCACCATGTTAGCAGCTCTGAGGCTGTACTTAGGCACATTAGCTATATGCTAATATTAGCATACTAACATGCTCAGAGTGACAATGCTAACATGCTGAGGTTTAGCAGGTATGTTTACAATGTTGACCATCTTAGTTTAGCATGTTAGCATGCTAATGATGACAATCCATTAAATAGTTGTTGAGAAATTTCAGTCTGGAGCAAAGTGGTGGACCAACCGCCTGACATAGCCATCTCTAGAGGCACGCCGCTAGCATGGCTAAAAAAAATATATAATGAAAGTGTCTGAAAATCAGTTTTCTATGGTATATTTTTCTACATGATAACTTACCTGGCTGGTGTTTTCACTACACTTGGTCTTCAAGTTCTTGTTTCCACCAACCCAGGAGTCCAGCAGTGTAAATCCAACCTACGTATTTGCAAGAAGGTAATAATATACCCGATTATGTGGCTAAAAAGTGGGTAATACGTACTGAACAACAAGCCTCAAAGTTCAATTTATTCATCCAGAAATCATTGAATTACCGTACTCTCATCCTAATAAACAAACATTTAAGACATACTGGAAGATATAAAAACCTGAAACCATAGATTAAAATACCATAAAACTATATTCCACCATAAACAAATACAAGAAATAAAACAACCATTCAAACAATATCATAAAAAAACTACAATTTAAATTAAAGTCACATACAATCCAGATCATCTACATGCAGGGGATGTCTGTCCTCCTTCTTCTTTCTTCTTCCATGTTTCATACAGGCTACTAATAATACAGGACATTATGCAGATTTATTAAAAGCTGGCATGCATAAAAAGACAGGGGAATTCAGCATATTTTCATGAACACACAAAGGAATTAAAAGCAGAAGTTGTGGCAAAAGCTGGGGTGACTTCCCTGCAGCTTGTTTCGTTTAGCTCTTGATGCCTTGCTCAAAAGTAGATATGGGCTATTAGCAGAGGGGAAATAGTGTCTTTTTCACGGCATTTGAATCTTTGGAAGTGTCAACCAAATTTTTCTTGCTCATGTCTCAATGGGATGGAAATGACTTCCTCACATGGACACACTTCTGTATTCAATGTAGTGAACCGAGATAAACCCCACCCAAGTTTCTGCACAAATGCTGAGCGAAAAATTTCCTGTTTAGACTGACATAATTCCTCTTTAAGTGCAAACTGTGTGGAAACACTGCTGCTTGTATTGTTGACCTGGTGAGGAAAAGTGGACGTTTGGAGAAGAGGGAAGTGAACATGTGGTGTCATGTAAGGATTTTGAACTCCTCCCAGTACAGATGTTTCAAGAACGTTGTCCCACAAATAATTCAGAGGAACAGATTTCTGTATGTTGGACTGAAACGTAGTAAATTAAGTGAGTAAGGGTGTGATACTAGCCTGTATTACCTAGATCAGTAGGTTGGAGTCCCCCTCATTGAGTTCCATGATTAATCAGATGGGTCATGAGGTGATTAAGAGGGTAAGAAAGCAGCAAAATTATGTGTATGTTTCCTCTAATCTTTCTATTTTTTTTCTACTGAATTACTGGATTTTACTTGTTACTCTTTGGTTGAACGGGTAACAACCAGTAAACATATGATGAGGCGTCGCAAGTAGACAATGCTTTGTTTCAAAGGAATAGTTTGACATTTTGGAAAATACGCTTATGTGCTTTCATACCAAGACTTCAGGGTGGGAATCAGTGACTATAGTGATCACTAATGACTTTCATATTTGCGTGAATCTGGACGTTGAAATCAAGTAAGGGTACAATGAAGCTGGTACTGTAGCCTCTAGGGGAAAGGAGAGAGGAAATGCAACCAAAATTGAACAAAAAATAAAGTTATATGGTCTGAAGTAAAAGAGTAAAGAGCAAATTTAGGTTAGTTAGTTAGTTATCCACAGTGTTGGTAATTGAATACATGTATTGTCCAGCTCTAGTTGTTAGTAGCTTTATTTTGTCGCTTTTTCCAGTAAGCTAGAAATGTACAAGTATTGCAGTGCATTCTGGCTTATTGGCACGACAAAAAAACTAAACATAAAAATCACAAAGGCAGAGATGAAGGATTTCCTGTCTTGTGGTCAAAAAAAGTACCAAAAAGTCACACAAAAGTCAGTCAGGAAAGAGCAAACTTCAAAATGTGCTCGTTATAGTTCATGTTCATTGTAGTTTTGTGTCATCAGCGATTCATTTGTACGCAGCTTTTCACCACTGATCTGTTTTTGTTGTTGTTTGTTTTCATTTTTTTTTTCTCATAATGTGGTCACGTTTCAAAATCAAAATCAAACTCTAGTATCAGTTACTCATACAGGAATTGAACAAGTTGATTGAATGAGTGGAACTATGTGGAACTTAAAAGAAGAGGACGTGTAACTGTTCAGACTCTGTTGTCTCAGCTCCTATGATGTACTGAAGAGATTTCAAAGGATACAAAGAAGGACAACTTCAAATAAAGCCCCCTTTTTTTGAATCATTTTCTTTACTCCTTTGCTACGTTACACTCAGTTTTGTCTCCTTGGTGGTCCACAGTCGGGCTGTGGTTTTATAAGGAAACTGCAGTCAGATCAGAGTCCTTGAAAGTGTCCTTTGTTGAATTGTTTAAGTAAGGGTTAAAACAAAATGCACTTCAATACCTTGTGCTCCTGTGTGAAGTGAAGACGTGAGAAAAGCCACAGGGTTTGAGGGCGTGTTCACTGTGACACACTTAGATTGGCTTATTGTGAAAACAAACACAACAGGATTTATTTTTTTCCCTGAATGCAGTGCTTTTTCCCACAGGCTCAATAGACAGTCAGACAGTCTGTCGACAGTCAGACAGACCTTACAAACACTGGAGTTTAGGTTTCCCAACACATGCCTCTGTTCTTCTAGAACAAAACACAATCTTACATTCTGTTTCGGCATTTAAATCTGATCCTGAATGACTTTCAATGAATCCAACAATAGATAGGCTCAGCTTCTACATCACCAGTATTATTGATTCAGTGATAGACCACCCCTGGAGCTGATAAAGGGACAAACTGCCTAACCTTGACAGCTAGTATGACTAGATAGCTTTTCACCTTTTTGCAATAGTGGAGGTTCCACTTGGTATGCTATGTAGTTTCTTTTTGAGTTTCACTGTGCTCTACAGCAACATTTCCACATAACGCCTGATAAATGTTCTGTGCTGCAACAGGGTAGGCAAAGATAACATTTGGTATGCATGAAGTTACTTGCTTTCTAAGCTAGAAGCCATGCTTCCAGCAAAAATAAAAAGAAGCATGATAGCATTAAGCTCAAGGCCCAGCTGAAGTTGAAAGGAAATTGGTCATTGTTTTTTAAAGTATCCAGCGATGAGGCCGTCCTTCTGGGGAAACGACAGAATCAGTCATCTCAGCAAATGCCCCAAAATACCAAAAACTAAAGTAGGGATGAAACAACTATTCAAAGAGTTTGAATAATAAAAATATTTGTATCTTTGTCAATCTGCGTTCTTGTCTGAACTTGTGTTCTCGGCCCAAGAAGTAATTCAAAGTCCACGTTTAGCCAAATACGATCCTATTGCCCGAAAGCAATTTTGCATCACCCATTTTATTGGGGATGCATCAGCTCCCGCTCCCAATTTGGGGCACACAAGTATCCCAGCATACATTATACATATACCAACAAACCAGCAGGCAGCAGCGATGGCAAAGAACATGAGCCAAACCGACAACTAGCATTTTTGTACTGAAATGGTTATTGTGTCACCTAATTTTTTTTAGGAAAGAAATGAATCATTTAAATATTTAACATACGGAAGATTTAATGCCATTTTAAAAGTTTGCTCCAACGCCCCCAAGATTACCGGGCAGACAATGTCCAAGGTCATCCTTATAGTCAGAACAGTCTTATCTCGACAAGCCCTTTGGTATCGGTGGCACTGATGTCACAGATCTTGCCACACTTGATTAAAAAAAATTATAACATATATAAATGAAAATGAACAGAGTGTATAGCTGTCAGCAAGAACGCTGTTGTCCCAGTTGCAAATTGAGTGTATTGCATCCTCCCATTCTTTTGAGATTGGACTTCCAAGTTCAAAATTTGAATGTGAGTTTGAACTTTGCATACTCAGTATTGAGACAGGTGAACTGGGAGTTGAGCGGATGAAACAGTTGAATCATAAACCTGGGACTTAGCTATGGCTAGTGGAAATTTTGCCAGTAGTTTTGCAAAATTTCATGGCAATCCAAACAATAGTGGTGGAGAAAGACTACCACCGTCAATGGGCCAACGTCTCCATCTCTCAAGCTCCGCAGCTAAAACTCAACAATGTCACTTGCTTCAATCAGTTGAACCTTTACTACCAGTTTCACCAAAGGTTGTTTCTTCTTTGATATAGATTATACCGTATTTGCCTGGGATTCTGGCTAATATTTGGCCGGGTGCCCATGTATATTCAGGACTGGTTCAAGTCAGGACCTATGACTTGTAGACACATTTGACAGGGCCTCATCTCCTCCCCCTTTATGAGAAAGTCAGCTTCACTGTTTCGGAATGATGCAGCCACGTCTAAGTGCCAGTTACATTGGTATCAAACATGTTTTCTATTTGAGTGTTGCTCAGTGTCATTTGCTGGTATTTTTAATTCAGAGAGCGACCGCAATGAAATGAAGACCAGTTTAGTTTTACTTTCACTCTTTTATCTTGTGTCCCTCTTTGACTCCTCTTTTTACACGTTTGATCCCGTTTCAACCAGGTGTCAAAACAGACAGATGCCATTTTGTGTGTGTGTGGGTTCGAGGAGAAATTGAGAGATAAGACCTAAACACACATTTCACAAACGTGTACCCACAAACAACCTGCATCATGTAATAAGCGTCTCCTTGTCAGCACGAGGCATTACTTAGCTAGTAAAATCTGTGATTTTTCCTCTTTAGTATTACTTAGACAACACTGTGGCCCTGCAGCATCACAAAAGCAGGGATACAAGCAGAAATAAGAGTCCTTTAAATGGCCTTCAGTGGAGACTCCAGGACTATTAAAACCACCAGACTTTGATCATCTTAAAAGACACACCAAAGACACCCTCGGGCTACCCCAGTTCCTGTCAGCCCTGGACTTTCAGTTTACTGGTTAATGTCATGTGACATTTCCCTGGAATGTTTAAGGCATGTTGACTGCAAGGCCACGTTTCCAGGAAACCACACACACATTATCAGCAAGCTAAACACACAGCAAGACACTGAAGGCTTGGTTATCTTACAAATTACACAGTAATACTGGATACCCAGTCAAACATGGTACTACATGGGTGGCATGTTGGCATAGTGAGGAGGGAGGTCAGTAAAGCTGGCAGGGGTCCTAATGATAAGATTGAATCTAATATATACGTAGGTATTCTCACACATTTAATGCAGCAAGTAAACCATGCCTGTTTTATTTTCTCTAAACATAATTCTTAATTTATGTTTTTGAGGATTAAAGCTGCATTTAATCTTTTTTCAGCACTTGGGGGCAATGGAACAAGCTAAGAAAAAAAACACACATTGACTATTATTACCTTAAAAAGTGGTTATGGTGAACATATTAGCAAACAGTTGCCTATTTACACATCCAGCAGACATGGAGCAAAATTATCATTTATTTGGAGTCTCCTGATGGAAATACCAGACACCTCAGTTGTTAAATACAGCCGATACAGTATGTACAGAATAAAGAGTCTCACAGTGATGAGAAAATGAAGCACTGGTGTTTAGGTGGCCACAAAAACCGTGTCAAGTATCCACCCAAACAACTAAAGAGTGCTGATAAAAAGCCAGGAAGTATGCTACAAAGACATAACAGAAATAACCACAAAATGTCTTCTTGTGGCAAAATAAAAGTCCAAGCCCATGCAGTCGCAGGTCTAAAAGTTTCTTTTAAATCATAAAAAGTATGTGAGTCATGTCTGGTTGCTATTTTTGGGCCTTTCCAAAGTTAAAGTGCTGAAGTGAAAATCCTTCAGAGAAACTTTGTTTAATAATTTGTTCAGCAGGAAGCACAAATGGGGTTTAGATGTGGGTGGACCAACCAATTCAGAGCTCAACAGATGCTTCAAATCCTGTGTTTTGTCCACCCAAACCATGGGAATTAGCCTTGGTATGAGGAAGAGTAGAGTTACAACACATAGAAAATACATTGTTGATCCATCATTATAACCTGCTTTTTTTGTGCAACTAATGACTTGACTACAAAAATACAAAAATGTATTGTCATTTTTAGGCAGTGAATGATCCAGAGGCAGTTAGTTGAAATGTTGACTTCAGCTCTGATGTATGTGAAGTAACCCTTAGGCAACATTCATCTAATCTCATTGTACAAAATAAACAAAGGAAACACAAACACATTTCACCATCTAGACAGTTTGATCCGAGTGTGAGGAGCTGCTCTGTGAGTTGCAGCTCTGTGAGGAGGGTGTGGACCACTTGTTTGTTCGGATGTTTTCCATTTGCTTTGGAATGTCCTCAGAGCTGTTGGTTAGAAATGATCTAAGAGCTGAACGCACACTGCACATCCTCCCACACACTAACTACAGGACATGCACAGGGTTTCCACACTCAGTTGGATTTCAAAATCCAAGACTTTTCAACTACTTCAAAAGCTAAGGCGGGGGTTTTCAAAGTCTGACACTGTGGGACCCCCCCAGTCAAAGTCGTAACAACTGGGGTTTTAATGTAGCTACCTTAATTGCCTCCATGAGCTGTGTGTCACAGTCCAACTACTGACCGTGTTGATAAGCGGGCCAAACTACAATAACTACTGAACTTCCTGTTGTTTTTAGACCACCGGCATACACCTGTCCATTTCACCTCACGCAGTATCTTTGCCTTACGTCTCTCCATCCTCACAGTTCGTCAAAGTTTGACTCTTCAAAACCTCGATTGACAGATTGGCATCAGCCCAAGAAATGGTCGATTAGATTTTGGTGATGATCTGGGATTTCCACCCTCAGATAGTTTTAGGCACATGCGTTCTGCGTTCATGCACTGGTAGGAAAGTCCCACAGTTCTGGGTTTCAAAGTCAAAGCTGACATGTAACAGCATCACACAACTGTGTGAAAGTATTCAAGAAAAAAAACACCCTGACACTGTGGACGATATCTGCTTTCATTAGCAATTGTGGCCATTTATGTCATCGCTAGCTGTGTGTTACTGCTGTGACTGGATTTCTTAGACTTTTTAAATTTTAGTTTGACCACTCGGATTACTTCTGTCGAGTACCTTTGTGGCCATTGTGTGGTGGCAAGTATCCAACTAGGCTGTTTTCTATGTCAAGAA
Source organism: Macquaria australasica (assembly GCA_005408345.1). NCBI lineage: Eukaryota > Metazoa > Chordata > Actinopteri > Centrarchiformes > Percichthyidae > Macquaria > Macquaria australasica. The sequence goes on along the minus strand of SEMN01000255.1, from coordinate 474,239 downwards.
AGAAATTGTGCTTATGAAAGTGCCTGTTGAATTTTGGACTCATTTAACCCTTAATATATAAATAAATTATTTTTCCAATTCAGTCCTTGCTTGCTGCGTTGACATTTTCTGTCACTTTCAATTTCTTTTGAGAGGTGAAATACAGTAATATGTGTATTGTTTTTAATCTCCCCCAAACAAATTTTGTTAGTTTTGTGCATTTCTTCCAATGAATGTTATCACTGTTTTTATGAACTAGGTCTTTTGTTGTATCACTTTGCAAAAACCCTAAATAAAATTGAACATTAGAGGGTAGCAGCTTGATCATAGGCCACGCCAGATTATCACACTTTCAGAGATTCACATAGCAATTTAAAAGGATTTGTTTGGTTTTTATTTAACGCATTAAGTGTAAGAGACAAAAAAAACATAAGCGAAGCTGAAAGCCAACTTTTTCCCACTAAGTGCAAAAGTTGAGTAAATTCAGTCTTATCTGTGGAGGACTTTTTTTTTTATTACACTGGAAGATTAGGGGACTCCATTCATGTGGGAAACCACCCAAAACCAACCCACAGCCCGTTTTGATCCTCGACTCACTTCATCTTGACCATACGATGCAACGCTGGCACCACAACAAGATCAGTGTTAAATAAACAAAACATGACTGACAACGCTGTAAGAAGTCTGACCAGTTTCAGCTAATAAGAGAATACAGCACAAAAACACAAAAAAACAGAGTGCAGTTCTCTTAATGGTTTAATGAGCAGCAAGACCTAAGCTGGTCAGAAACATAAAATACCACGGAAATGCATGTACTTTCCGAAAGATTTTCTTCAAAGTGGTGGACATACTAAGAGTAAAAAACAAAAAAGGCAGCTGGCATCCTGATTACCGCAAGAAGTGGCTGACTGAGACTCACAGGGAAATATCAAGACACACAATAAATCACAGTATTCATGAAGCGTGCAGGTACTTTTCTATTTTATTGTCTTGCCTTTGTCTTCTTGTCCTCACAACACAGTGGCCTGAACTCAGGAGAGCCCTCACAGGCAGCATGGACACTACAACTACAGCCAAATCCTTTCATTTTGTACTGACCAGTCCTTTCTGTCCTTGTTTGGCGGTGAAGAAAAGTAGTCTGCTGCTGAACTTTTGGGAAAGTGGTACCCAGCAAAAAAGTCCCCATTCAGGACTTTTTGTACTACAAAAATGGCACATGTCCTGCATCATTACTGCAGCCTAACTTCCTTTATGCTGTAAAAAAAAAAAAAAAAACCTAAATAGAAATATTATATTACAAAACTCTAATATTAGTTATTCCCCTTTCTAGTGGCTGAGAAGGAAACAAAGTCTGTATTTTCCAACAGTTCTTTTCAGAGGCAGTGATGCAGTAAGACACAAGACCTCTTATGGTCACATTCTGTCCCACGTGCTGCAAACACCTGAAGGTGTTAACAGGTAGAAATCAGTTATCTGTCCTACCTGCGCTTGCAGTGGGAACGTAAGGCTATGAACTGCATCTCTGAGAGGTTACTAGCCAGTTGACTAGTACTGAGCATCAGGATCAAAATGCTTGCAGAGGGAAGGCCTGCAGTGTGTGTGGTCCGGATGCAGAGCCCAGCAGGACGGGTACCAGCCTCAGCAGGTCTCTGAGAGGGATGCCCAACTGGCTGCTACGTGACAATAAATCCCCGAGTGAGCTGCAGCCTGCAGGGAGAGAGGGCAGAGCTTCAGACAAGTTCAACAACACTGTCACGAGAGTCATTTTCTTCAGTAGTATGCAGTAGTTCCGTATGAACAGGATGTTAGGACGGGGATTCGCTAAAGGAGACTCAATTATGTAATTTGATGAAAGTAAGTAAGTAGTAGTAGTATAGAAGCACTCAAATCCTTTACTTAAGTAAAAGCGCTAGTACAACAAATGTAAAAATACTCAATTACAAGTAAAAGACCTGAATTCAAAATCCTTAAGTAAAAGTCATTTAGTATTATCAGCAAAATGTACTTAAAGTATCAAACATAAAGTACTTAATTCGCAGTAAGATGTCCCCTGTAACGGATATAACATTATATATGACAATTAGATTGTTAATAGTGATGCAACAATGTGTAAGCAGCATTTTACTGTTGTAGCCGGTCTAGTTAAAAACTATAGAGTTTTAACTACTTTAGATACAGTTATCTAGTTTAGGCTACATCTACACTAACACGTTTTCATTTTAAAATGAAAACAATCTCCGTACACACAAGTGTTTTATCAGCGTTTCAAATATAATCTCCGTCCATAAAACACACCTGAAAATGCATATCACATGACCATTCACGTGCCGGTGTAAACAGGAAACAGATTGTCTACTCTGTTGGTTGCTTAGTTAGTTGCAGGAAATGCTATGAACGAAAACACAATCCCACAGTTTTCTAACTAAAACAGGGACAGCAGCGTTTTTAAAGGTCTCCGTTTTAGGGGTTATAAAACGCCGCAGTAGTGTGGACGCTAGGTGTAAACGTAGCAAAAGTTATTAGTTTTAAAACAAAAGCGCAGTAGTGTGGATGTAGCCCTAGTCCAGTGGTTCCCAACTTAGGGGTCAAACTCCCTCCAACAGTCACAAGATAAATCTGGGGGGTCATGAAATGATTTAAAATCTGAAAACTAACTAGTAACTATAGCTGTCACATAAATAAAGTGGAGTAAAAAGTACAATATTTCCCTCTTAAATGTAGTAAAGTCGAAGTATAAAGTAGCATAAAATGTAAATACTCACATAAAGTACAAGTACCTCAATACAGCACTTGAAAAAATGTACTTAGTTACTTTCCACCAATGAGTAAATCTATAGCAGGAGGATTTTAAAGCTGGACAAGGGAGTTATATTGCTGCTGCTCTGTGTATGAACAGTATACACACACATATGTTTACATGCAAATATATAAGTGTACACAGGTAAAGCTGTCCTGTTTATGTGGACATGTGTTTGTCTTACCCTCCAGCTGTGCGTGTGTGTTCCTGAGGCAGGGGATGGAGCGGTACACCAGGAAGCAGGCCAACACGATGGACTGGGCATCCTTAGGGAGGGCCTCCCCCCTCATGTAGGACCTCAACACTGAGCTGTTGTCTAGGAGAGAAAACACACACGAGGCATACAGGTGTTTTTATTTCGTTTTATTTTTTATTTTTGTATAACAGGTGTACCTACAGTTGTCATTAAAATAAATGTATTACTTTTACAGGCAACAAAGACCTGTCGTACGAGTCAAGTACCGAGAGTCTGCCTTTCTCCACAGGGTAACAAAACACTTGTGACTCAAGAATTATAATGCCTTAATCTGAATGGATTTGTAGTTTAAATATGAAACCAAAATTAACTACAATAAAATATATAACTAAAACAGACATAATGCAAAAGTAATATTCTGTTCACCAGATCATCACCATCACTGCTTGTCAATTTACTATGAGGTTTTTTTTAGATTTTATTATTCTTATGGGCATATTTCGGTGTAGTAACTTGTACAGTTCAGTAGTGGTTGGAAGATTCTCTCACTCAGCTGCCTCAGGGTCTTTCTGTAGGTCGCTGTCCAGTATCATCCTTAGTGTAACATCACCTACTGTAGACTAATATTCTCCCGTCTGATATCTCTGCGACTGTCACATCCCCTTGATCGCCTCTCACATTAGTCACGGACTGCTTTGCTCTAGAAAGGTGTTTTTAGCATTTAACTTCATGTCAAACCATTTCTTCTTTATTTCCGACACAGTACAGTGCTGCGTTGATGACACGTTGTTGGTAGCTGTGGCCTACTATTGATACTTTCTAATTGTTTGTGGTTGTTTGATACCACTACTGACACTGCTACATCTGTTGATTTCCGAAAGCAGGACTAGAAGCTCCGCGGTGTGAAAGTCTTCTTTTTACTCTTGGGTAACATTTTTGTGAATGAAACCTGCACACAAACGGAGCGGAAACTGCAGCCTTATGGCAATTTTAGAGGTGTTTATTATGCTAATGATGACATCTAATGAACACACACTTCTTCATTAAACAAGCGATTTATGAGTTTGAAGTTGGTCCAGTTAAGAGTTTGCTGAATCAGACTTGTACGAGCAAACCTCCCAGAAAAAAGTAAGTGTTTTAGGATAAGAATATGAAAAATGTTCTTGCATGAGGCCCAATGTCAGATATGCATTATACTTGGCCTGAAAACCAGCTGATACAATGATTGTGTTGACCAATGTTAAACACATCTAACATGTGCTGCTGCATTTCTGTAATGGGGACCATTTGTAAAATTCGATATACCAAAACTTCTCTAGAAACTGTATTTCATTTGATAATGTTCCCTGTCCGTAATAAACTTTTAGTATTTCATGAAATTCCAAGAATTCCATCATCATTTGGAAATCTGCATGACCTCAAGTATATATTCAGTGCCCTTCATGTACAAATTCACTGCAGCACTGACTTCTGAGAAAAAAAAGGACATATTTAGACACATATTTCATTCATGGGTGAGTTCCTGAGAACAGCAACATTCCTGATGTCTGAGGTCAAGTTAGTCTGGTTTTCCTTTGAAACGTCTGCCAGAGCCAAGAGGCTTCAAAAACATGAAACCAAAGGCATGTTAGAACCGTTTACATTATCACAGTATCGTCCAACTACTTTACCTGTTTCCCACGTCCACAGTGTGCATGTATTACTGTAAGTGGGTGTCTGCGCACGTGCAAGTAAGTGATGGAATGTGTGTTTGTTTGAGTGTACACACAGTCTGTTTTACTTCTAAACTATGACATTATTGTGCTACACCCTGTACAGGAAAACAAGCTCGAACACATCCAGCCTGGGAAATGCTCAACCAGTGACACTGCTGCTTAACAGAGCCAAAAGAAATAAAATTAATTATGTAAAGAAGTGATGCTTCTTTAACATGTTTAGTGTCGTTGTGTCTTCAATATGGGCGAGGACAATTAAATAGAGTTGGTATCTGTCCACCAAATTTGTAATTCATCATTAAATGAGCAGCTACACTGGGATAACTGACAATGTTAGGCTTGTTTATCGTCCAGGTACCAGAAAAACAGAAGAAAATATTAGAGGGAACTGGTTCCTGCATTGAGCGGAACGAGAGTAACAGCTGACTGTACTGGTTTATGGTCACATGGTGTGCTGTTAAGTCTGTCTCCCAAAAAAGTCGTCTATAAACTGGATTTATACCTGATGCAAGGGGTTAATGGGAGTCCTGCTGTAGATACCTTTGTGTCCTGATTCATAATTGAGTGTCAGATTTCACTCGTAGACATCACCGCCGCAACACTAAACAGGTGTATCATATGTGATCGGGCTGAATCGTGCTTTACTTATATTCCCCACAGCAGCTGTGTTTACATTCTTTCATTCGCTTTGTGATACGAGCGACGGTGAGAAGATCCGCCTAGTTTCATTGCGGAATATGGGTCAATTCCTTTCGGTCGCTGTATTTACATTGTTTCATTCACTGTAATGGCGTGGGGGGCTTGTGGTGGTCAGAAGGTTTGCAGTGGAAATGGCTTTGCTAGATGTGTGTTAATGAAAATGAGGAGATTACAGTCTTTTTTAAGCTTTCTTTATGTTGTTGTTACTTCAGCGTTTAATTATCGAGAACTATTAATTATCAAATAGTTCTCGATAATTTCTCTATCAACTGACGCTTCAGATATAGTACAGTCCATCTCTCTGCTGTCAAAACCTGTACATTGTACTCTTTACTTATTTAGAAAACATTAGCATTTGTGCAGCTGTAGCAAAGGAATATTTGAGTCTTTTACCAAGTAAAAATATCTACAACTAAAACTACTACTAGATTATCAAAATCACAGTAGATTCAATTTATCTTTGACTGTTTAAATTTAAAGCGCTGCTCCTCCATCCATCCATCCATCATCGCTCTCGCCCCTCCTCACCTTTGAGCCAGCTGTCCAGTGCTACATCCACCATGTTCTTCATGACAGGCAGGAACTCAGAGGTGAGCAGGGCGTCGTGGCGGTTAGCGGGACCCCGCAGCACCCTGCTGTCCCACAACTCCACCACCAGGCGCATCTGCCACAGGGGGAAGGTCTGCAGCAGGTCACCCCGACGCAGAGCACCCACCGCCTGAGAGACACCGGCAACAACATAACTTCACATGGGAAGAAGGGATTTTTATCTCTACCAGCGACTTCAGGTTTTCATCTGTTCGAGTACAAGTTTCAAAACTTTATGAACAGATTTATATTACATTTGATTGTCAGATTGAGCATTGACAAAAGAAAAATGGATTAGATTTTGGTGGTGATTTAGATCAGGGATTTGTGCCACTGGACCTTTTTTTAATAGTATATCTGATTACCTTCAGACAAACCGCTATATCCGTGAAACAAATGAATTTAGTTTCCTGTGCTCTGCTAGAAGATCACTTGTGGCAGTAATATGATAAAATGTAAGTACGCCCAAACTCTGAAAGAGAAAAACTTCCCGACAATCAGCTTGCTTGACGTGCATTGTTGAGATTTAGGAGGCGTGTGAGTTGGCTCCTATTTGACCCACAGTTACCCACAACACCCTTCTCTGAGTAGGTTCCCAAGGACATGCATCTCCGCTGAAGCATAATTCCAGCTTTAGTCATTTAATGCCTGTATTTTGGTCTTAGTGAAAGTAAGTATAAGTGTGTGTGTGTGTGTGTGTGTGTGTGTGTGTGTGTGTGTGTGTGTGTGTGTGTTACCTGCTCAATAGCGATATACGTGGGCAGCATCTCCGGACATTCCTGCATCACACATTCATACAGCATGGCCGAGAACAACACTAGAGTATCCTCTCTCTGCAAACAATACAGACAGAGTGAGTGATAAAAAAACACAAACTGGTTGGTGCATACATTACCATAATTCTGTCTAAAATCACAGACATTTTGACAATATGTAGATTGGTCCATCACAGCACAAAAAGCTCAAATGCCCAAGGTCATTTAGGTTTGTTTAGCAGCTCCAGTTTTTGGTTATTTTAGTGATTTAATCAGCAATTATCTTCTTTTTTTCCCTGCTGCTTGTTTTGGTGTGTTACAGTTTAAAGTGCTTGATTAGGATCAATTTTCCTTTTTCAGGTTCATGTCTGTATATTTTGCATTGTGGTACTGATGATAGTCAAATTTAGAAACATTTTGTACTTCTCCATTTGAGCACATATCATCATGTTGGGGAAAAAATTTAATCAGGATGCTTGCATGTAAATGTATCTGCCTATCTGTGTGTGAGAGTTCCTATTTCATGTAGTTTTTGGCATTTTTGCATTTAAATGTGTTTTTTAACAGGGTTCCTGGACACAAAAATAATGACTTTTGAAATTACTTGGAAGGTCTTGTAATTGAAACTGAAGGACTCAAAATTACCATGTCATTAAATTCAATTACAGAACGTTACACGCTACAAAATGACAAATTTTCTTTCACTTCACTGTGCAAGCTGAAACCAGTGACCTCTGTGCAATCCAACCAATTAACCCGAAGCTGTGATGAAGCAGCCTCTTTACTCAGAAAATAGGAGTCGAGTGATTAAGATTGAGCTGCCTTGTGAGTATAGCGAGTATAGAGAAAATCTGCCACATTGCTGCACAGAAACCTGAAGTGCCTGCTCTTAATGTGCTACACAAAACACAAAAGTTTCTGCCAAAGTTAGAACAGTTTGGGATTTTTCACGAGAAATTTCTGTATTCGCTCTTCTCGCTGGTCTTTAATGGGCGGGGCTCAGTAGGAAAAAGGTGATGTCACATACTTCTGTGCACCAATAAGGATTTAGCATTATTTTAATAAAAGTCTGATGAGGGTGGGTTGTTTGCTTATGCTGCCAGGCCATTGTCAATCAAATCTGATCAAACCACACCCAAACAGTCCTAATGAAGCAGATTAACTGACTGTTAAACTTGTAGTAAATACTTAACTTTTTTTTCAAAACTTTGATTATTTAGTCATGAATTTTTAAAGTGGCACTCCAGTTATTTAGTATTGCACTTCAATAACATCTTTCATTAGATCCCCCACCCCCCGCCTCCTAAATGCCCACATCTTTCAAACTGTAGACAAAATGTTAAGTCTCATGACTAAGGTGAGATAAAAAAAAAAAAGAATATTTTTTCAGACTCTGAAAAGCTCCCTCCAAAGCCACAAAAGACATAACACGACTGTTTTCACAGCCTGAGTAGTGCACCCCTTGACTAGTGAACTGATTTTTATGCGTTTCATTTTATGGAGATTTTAAAAGACATTTCCAATGAATTTAAGTCAGCTGCACCTCAAAGAACTTTTCCCAATTAATCTTGTTTACAAATCTGTTTTTGGCATTTTGAGCCGGAGTCATGGTTGAATGTCTTTCTCACAAGATTTTTATCAAGACCACAGACATTGCTGAACCTTGGAAACTTGTTAGCTAATCCAGACACATGTTTCAAGGTGCCAGTTCATTTAATATAATCTATTACATAAGCATATACAGACAGAAAGTCTGGTAAATACTTCATATTTGATTTTACTTTTAATTCATCTCTACTGAAAGATGACATGGTTGTTTGGAGAATCATTTTGCACTCCATAATGTAAGGTCTTAATTATGGTATACATTGATTTTTTATTTATTTATTACAGAAACACTCTGTGTTTGCATGCAAACTAATATTTTAATGTTATTCAGGAAAGCTAAAAATATAATTTATTAACAGTCTAGACATTTACTATAAATGGAACATTATTTTTTCCTGACTATTAGATTCTTGAATATTATTCCTGTGGTATTTGATGATTTTAGCCAGGACAGATGAGGCATACCAACTCCTCTTCCTGTTTATTGTTTGTCCTGGCTTTATGGCTAAATGTAATATTCAAAACAGTCCTTTTTTCACATATTTGTGACTAGATATGAGAATGCTTATAAACACGCTATCCTGAAGAAGACCCGATTCAGGATACACAACATTAGCAGGGATGCAGGGTGCATGTAAATATGTTTATTTGGGTGTTTTCCTTTGCTAAACCAGCTGGCTGTGAGGAAAGCGTTTGGGGCCGGATTTCAACAGAGCGGAGAGTTTCTGACAGCGATAGCCAGATCAACCACACATGTAACTCAAAACTCATGTTGAGCAAAGTGTGAATTAGTGCTCAGTTTCCATCGTGGCTCTGATAAAACATTCAATGACCTTTTCGTGGCTTTCTATTATTAAAATCACAGCACCTCCAGGAGCTAAATACCTGACTAAAATAAATATTCTAAAGGAGAGAACAGTTTCGTTTCCACTACAGTAGGACTGAAGCCAACCGTATAATACAATTAATGTGTGAATCAAGCTATAAAATATGTGGTTTCTACATGGTAAACTTCCCTGATACTCTCAGACTTGCAGAAAAAATTACCAAACTCCTCTGTGTCTTCCTGTTTATAATAAACCTCTAAACAATCCATGCTGTTCCAGAAATCTCAGAACAAGAGGAACCATGAGCCAGGTGCACCAGCTGTTCATTAGTTCTTAGCTTAGTTATAACATAAGTGTGAGATTTACACATCACAAAATTAAAACAAGCTGCACCACACAAACATATTATAAACAAATATTTACACCAGCTAATTACCAGGTGTAACTGTAATTTACCTGAACCAACTGTGAAATCTAACGCTAGCTTGCTAATATATAGCCCGTTGAGATTAGAGGGTAAACAAATGGAATATGGTTGACACATCTGACCTGACACGTGATTAAAATATTGTTTAATAATGATGTAAACGGGGAAATTAAAAATTACATTTCACCAAAATAAACAATATACCCCAAATTACCAAATAACCTTGGTTTGGTTAGTGTAAATGGATATTTCCCACTCATTCTATTTCTAACAATTTCTCCATGGTTGCATGTATAAATAAAACAAAGCAACAGCTACATTCACAAAGGATTGACAGTTAAGTTAAATACATCGATTGTCCCCCTAAAATTGTTATATTTGCAAGTTCTCTTACAGCTTGTGATACTATGGTGACTTCTTGTTTACATAGATGCTTGCTTTTGATTGGATGGTGCTACAGATGTTTCCTAGCAACCAATTTACGCATCACTCACACAAGTCCTTACTGCCTGAGACATTCCTTAAGCTGTAATGGTGCAACCAGTTTTGTAAATCATTAGTTTGAAACTAGCAAGCAGTTACTAACAACTCAGGATGTTTGACACAATAACTTGTGTGTGAACTAAGCTATATTACATTCAGGGTTTTATGTTTATCTGTTGTTAATATATATTTTATATATAATACAGGGTTCGTACAGCTTTTTAAGAGAAAAATTCAAGGTACATAAACCAAAAATTTCCAGACTCTCAAAGCCTTTATCATCACATCTAAATTGTTACTATAAATTCCAGGAGACAGCAAACAAATATGACAATGGGATCGTTTCATTTGAAATATTAGAAGATTTTTGGTTTACATGAGTGATTGTGTAGATGAAACACCAGATTATGTTGAAAATCAAGCATTTTTCAAGGAGTATATTCGAATTCAAGCATATTCCTATCCTTGAAAACATAACAGCTAAAATTAAGCATTTTCCAAACTTTCAAGACTTTGTCCAAACCCTGATAATATAAAATAAACACTTATGGTTCAAAATCAAGCAGTAGCCTGAAATTCTCTGAGGTAGCATTTTTTTAATATGATGATTTTATGATGAAAAAACAACAACATTGTTTTAGATTGGCAGAACCGACTCACATTACTTTTGATCGGTCAAACCAGCCACAGGTTCTCTCAGGAGAGTAAAATGGCTGCAAGGGCATGCAATTAAGGAGCAAAACTGGCTTCAGAGTGCACCTACATCTATTTCTGTGTGTTAAACTCACATGTTTCATTCCTTCAGATGTTTTACAGAAGAACTCGGCAAAGGAGACCAAAGCGGGCTCTGAGGTGAACGTAGAGATGGCTTCAGGCTGCAGAAACACATGAGGAAAATGTAAAAATGATTTACATGAACCAACACATAAAAGGGAGTATAGAGACAGTAATGGAAGAGTAAGAGGAAAGCAAGAAGAAAGGATTATTTTAGAAAATTCCAAATTTAGAGGTTTGAATTAAAGAAAAGGGCACAAGGAGACGCGGTCAAGAGAAGGAAGAAAGGAAGGAAAGGATGGATGCCTAAGAAGAAAAAGATGAAGGGGAGGAAGGACAGTGAGGACGAGTGGAATAAATAATGTGTGTTTTGTGTTCTTTTTTTTTCCTCTCTGGACCTGCAGGGGTATTGACAGCGTACACTGTGGCCATCAGAGAACCAGTAATAGTCTGTCAACCACACAGCTGCCTGCTGAACCTGTAGTGACAACCTGCCAAGACTGGACGCAACCAGTCACTGGGGAGGAGGTCAATTCAATTCCACTCACTTCTATTTATAGTCTGTTATTGGTGGACTTATTTCTTAAAATGTGTCGGTCTGTTTCAAGCCCAGTTATTAAAGGAAATGTAATTAAAGGCAAAAAAAAAAAAGGATCACTAAGTGATATACATTGCAATTCTGGGTCTATTCTGTCAACATGTCAGGACATTTCCAGCAGCTAAGATGGACAGAAAATGTTTCAATAATCTAAAGTATCCACAGTAAATGTCAAGGTTTGGGTGTTACTATGATCATGACGGAAACATGAGACCTCCCTCCCAAAATATGACATTAAATCTATTATGAATAATCAAGCGAACACAACTTTATAGTTTATCAAATTTTGAAAACCATATTGAATTTTTCAATGTCTTACAGTTCTACAGTATATTGCCTTAAGATCTGGTCCTTAAGGTCTGATTTCCAGCACCTCTGTAGTGCTAGCTCGGCTACCCCCGTCGGTCATTTGACCCTCGCCACTCCACACACAGTATTATTACTTCACAACAGAAAATGTCATTGTGTCTGTGCTTTAGCTGTGTGTAGCAAATAAACACAGCCTGCGAAAAATAATTTCAGCAAATAAAGAAAGGTAGTGCGCTCAGTCTGTACACACTAAAAGTTGGCCTAGTTCCCCAGATCACTCAGCTCTGACCTTGAAGGCTCTGACTCCAGAGTTGCGGTGGTTGACGGTGGAGGCCAGCAGGCTCTTCCAGCCTTGAGGGTCGTCTTTGTAAGGCAGCTGGCCGGCCCGTAGTTTTACGTACAACACCCCATCTCTGGACAGGATGGACCTGAGGGAAATGTAGAGAGATTGTCCTTTAAATCAGTCGACCAAATCAATGCACAAGATCAGAGCTTCCACTAATGTATCTGTGGCACAAAAATAATGATCTTCACACAGTGTATTTAGCGGTTTCATTGGAGAGATTGCCTGTAAACCTTTGTAAGTTTTAAACTGATGATGTTTGCAGTAATTTCCCTCTGTACTTACTTTAGATGCTGTGTTTCTTTGCTGAGGTCTACTAACAGTTCCCAGTATCGTGGCCCCTTCACCTTTATCTGCAATAATAAATAAACACCTAGGATTAGAATGACAAAATAAAAGGGATTAAGATATCAGGGTGTGCTTGATTTATCTACAAATAGCTTGGGTGGCATGAGGATACTGCTAATATTTTGCGCATTTACTCTAAACCAGCATCACTTAGCTAATCCTCAGCAGAGAGGGAGCTACACTGAACAGTCTAGTTCCCACTGGACTACAAAGTCCAGAAGCTGTGAAGTTTTGTTCACAGGCTTTACCCGTTTGAGAAGGTGCAGCTCAGGAAGCATGGTGGGAGCCATCAGCTCTACGGTCGTCTCATCGTACCACTTGGTCTCCTGAAACAACAGGAAATGCCGTCATTACAACATACACAAGAACAAAGGGTCATGTATGCACAGTTTCACTCTCACAGCTTAAACGTAAACTGTAATATAATGTTATTAAGCAGAACGCACATCCCAAACTTTAATAGAATTCATTCATTCAAATTATTTTAGAGATGAACTGTCTCTGCGTCTTAGTAGACTTACAACAACAAATAGTTTAATTGAAAACATGAATTTTATTTAATAGGCTCACATTGTGCATATAAAATGTATATGAATGTTTGCATTTCTCTCACACAAGGAGTGACGTAACAACTGACGATGTTCACATTGTCAAGCTGAGCTTTCTGCTGTGAATTAAATTGAAGTGAGGAATGCTGTCAGAGGTGGTCCTCACTGTGGACAACAACCCGTGTCTTTAACCTTCCACCATCCTTCATATGTGGAAATACTGAAATATCGGGAGCTCTTAAATATTAAGTGCCTTAGTTTTTGCAGGAAACTGAGGTGATGCTCATTCACTTTCCTCTACAAGATTGGATTTAAATTTGTGAACTTCCAGTCAGAAGACATCTTGCGTCTATAAAACTCTACCACCTACCCTCCCATCGGATGTGCACACTTCTACTCTTCCCAGTGTTGCCCATTTTCTATACAGGTCACACATTCCTCTTTAGCACACAGCCGCAGTGGCCTACTTTTTACTGAAAGCTTTAAAACACACCTTGCAGAGTCAGTAAGTCTTAAAATCTAAACGACAACAAAGCTACAAACAATGCTACAGCAAATGTAGCAGGACCTCACAGTGCTGCAGAAACACAGTAAGACTTCTAAGCTAGCCACAGAGCAGCAACAAAACCTCACAGAGGGAGGTTTAGAAATTACTGCTCCTGTAATTCAGGAGCTATTTACTGCATCTGTAAAGACACAACAACTACAGTATTGCAACTGTGGCTGTCAAATGTACAAGTTTGAAAAATCTGGGGCACTCTAGATAGACTGGAGGAAAATAATAGCTGAGTAAATATGGAACGCTGGAAAAACACCTACAGTTATTCTCATGTAAGCGTCTAATTTTCTGGTTGAACATCATAATGGATGGTTGTTTTTTTTTAAACTTTCTGTTTTTTAAAAGTGTTTCTAAAAATGGAAGCGAGACATCAGCACCTGCTTCACATGAGTGCACATGATCCAAATGACATAACTGTGGCCAAAATGAATGGACACACTGTAGTCATGTGCAAGGTCACACAACACCAGATGTCTGAGCGACTGTGGACTGCACCACACTGTGGACTGCACCACACTGTGGACTGCACCAATGTGTCAAAGCCTCGAACTGACCTACAATTATATGTTGGTAAAACTATTTTTTTATAGCCTATAGTGAACTGTAGGTAGACAGTTTGCTAACCTACAAGAACGATGTGTTTAGTCATTACAGGAAATGAAAAAAGCTATTGACAAAAACTTGAAAATCTCCCTTACAACATTTGCATGCACATTTCCGACACAGAGCTTCTTCACATTGAAACCTTTTACCAAAGTACATCAAATACATTACTAATCCAAACAGCTACAAACTGCAAGTGAAATATATCTTAGTTAATATGGTCTAATGTAAACATCCAACTCTGTAATAACGCTCATCTCTTTCTGGGTCATGTACCAGTGTGGTAATAAATTATTTCATTTTTGTTGTATTTTATGTTACATGTTATTTTCTTCTTCTCTCTTTTAGAAATGTTGATGTCTAGATCTTGTCCCATGAATATTTGTGTGTATTTATGGTCCCAGGGAACACTAGCAACCACAGAAACAAATGGGGATCCTATAAACAATTAACAATAAACAATATTTCAGCTGGTTAGAAATTGGTAAGTAAAAATGTGAATGAGATGCCACCAGTGTAGTCACTTTTGCAGTGGTAGGAAGTTGCTTTTGGTTTTTTTTTAAACCAGGCCTAATTCTAAAAAAGGGTGAACTTCATTTATGTGGTTGCAAGTGGAGAGCTGGTCTTGGCTTAATGGTGTGAGCAAGTTGCACAAATTACACTTCACTAACACAAACTGTGAGTTCGAGGAAGCCGTCCAGCTGACAGCAGTAACGCTGACGAAAAGCAAAACGTGCCAATTTGGTGGACAGGCGCATTTTTCTTGCACCTCACAATGAACTGAAACCAGCACATATTGTACATTACCGTTCGTGTTAGCGTGTGTGTGTTTTTGTGTTTGCTTGTGAAACAGCTTGTCAAGACAGAAGTGCAGAAATAGACAATTTTATAAGTACGTGTGACAGAAAACGAGAGAGAAGGGGAGGAAGTGCATGCTATGGGGCAGAAAAATGGTACCAAGTGTACTTTGAGTTTTAGGACATGTTTCATTATATAATATTAAACAGCTTGAACTGTAAAAGGAGAACATAGGGCTAAAGTAGGATGTTTTGGATGTTGTCTGACCTCCATATTCAGCCATGTGAAGCAATGATCTGTAGGCAGGAACAACCACTAACCAGTTCTCAAATATTAATAGTCCAGGTTGCTTCACATAGTCCTAACAGACTTTGTGACACCATTTTAAAGACAAAATCAGCCTCTACACTGAAGCAGTGTTGGGACAAGTGTCTTGCTCGAGGGATTAGGGCAGCTCATGAGCCATGTGAGCTTCTCCTTCATTTACAGGTTTGTGGCTACCCGTGTCAGCCTGACCGACCTTGATGAACTTACCTTGTAGGTGACCTCTAAGAGGGCGTAGCAGGGCTTCAGGGAGTCCACGTCGACAGGGACCAGCAGGCGTGGCTCTGCAGCCAGCACGGCCAGGTGCCGCAGGGCCTGCAGGTGGTAGCTGCAGCAACAAGACCAACATCAACACACAGCTTTTGATTACAGTAGAATATGAACGGGCCAGCAGGTCCAGTATATTGTCTTTTAATAAAATAAAGATAGACAAGCAGTCATGTCGTTATTCTGCCAAATGATGGAAGCTCCTCTTTTACCAAACCTACAGAAAAACTGTTTGGAAAACCTGATGGATTTATAAATCACGTTATTTATATTGTTTAATTGATTTATTGATTATTATTCCATTATTACAATTATGTTTTTATTAATTACACCCAAGCATAATGCAATCCAAAACTTCCATTAAAGTCTGTGTAAAGGAAATTCAGAGATTTGCTTCAATGCAAATTATACGTTAGAAAATTATTGCTGAAAACATGTGAAAAGACTGAACTATGTAATACTGAATTGTGGAGTTAGACCGTTAAACGGACATGCCCCCAGCATTTCAGAGCAGAGAATACTGCTTATTTTTTTACGATTTTGAAACCTAATTTTATATACTTGCCGATTTTTTTAAATCATTCAAATTTGGCTGGGAACACATTTTTATTACTGCTTTACACAGACTTCAAATACGTCGGTTGTGTCACTCTGCATATAAGAACCCACGATCCACTTTAGGTTTTTCATTTATCTAGTTTCCTTCGAACAGTAGGGAGTTTTAATGTCCCATGATGGTGTAAATGTTGTTTTAGGGGTTTTTCAACCCTGACAGGAATTAAAGTTTGGGAGAAACATGATATACTTTGTTTTACTTTTGGCATTTAAAATGTAAAAATAATCAATATTAGCATGAAATACTTGCCGTCAGTGATTTCAACCTGAATGTTTCAAAAATCAGACATCAAAAAATGTCACATGAATCTCGATACAAGCATCCACTGCTGTATGGGATGTTCTATGTGTGCATTTATGAGCAGGGATCAAGTAGTAATTGCAAATAATTTGAGGGGTTGCTTTAACTTGCATGTTGCAGCTGCAGGCAAGGTTTAATACAACAACAAACTCAGGTGGCCTCAGATTCAGTGGGTTGTCCATCACTAATCAAAGGTTCACAATGTTCTCCTCCTCATACATATCTATCTCCACCTTCTGGGACACTTTGGATCATCACATGCGACAAACATTACCACTGAGCACCAAACATAGACAAAAACGAACTTTATAAAAGCATCTACATACAACATACTACTATTTGACCATGGTCTTGTTATCATAGTGTGTGTGTGTGTGTGTGTGTGTGTGTGTGTGTGTGTGTGTGTGTGTGTGTCTCTCACCGGTTGTCAGTGCTGTGAGCAGGGAAGTGGGGGTACAGGGCACACAGCAGAGCAGCAATGGCTGAATTGGAGGTACTCAGGGTGTACCTAACATAAGACAACATCAAACATCATAAATACTGAAAATACATTTCTCTCTCTCTCACAATGAAACTCTCACCACTTGCCACAAACAACAGCAAAGTGTGCACTAAAATTGCCCATTTGTTGCAACAGTCAAACAAAAAATAACAACCGTCGGCGGCGCTGACACATACACACAGTGATGGGTATGTGAAGTAAACTTGGGACAGGAGCATAAAAATAACAAAATGACAGTGTTCGTGATCACAATAAATGCAGGACTGTCTTTCTCACCCTGCACTTACAACAAAACACAAAAGCACTGTCAATATTGCACAAGTTGTGGAAGACTTTTTTTATAAACCCTCTCTTCTCTGTTAGTGAAACCAGGTGTGTGTTGTAATCTAGTTAACGTCATCACAGGCCACAACAGAGCCTCTTAAACATAATAGTTGGCAGTTAAGTGTGTACTTTGACTAATGGAGTCATTACCATAAAGTCGGGTCAGACAATAAAGGCTGCGTGTACATGGAAGGTTACTTGTGAGAATACTTAACGGTCAGCTGAGGTAAAGGATGTTGCCCTGTAATTAAATGGCTGCTTGGGGCATGTTTAGCATGTTTAAGAGCCAGTGTATGTTTAAGAACTACACTGAACATTACATTCCTTCCACACAAGTTTACAATTCAAACCTAAAATAGAGACTCACAGTGTGTTAAGGTGACGATAAACAGGCAACTTCTGCTATCAGTATCAAATTGACCTTTAAACTCTTGGATTCAAAGCAAATAAATGGTGTTCAGTGAGAATTTGCTATAAAGATTTTTAAAGCAATAATTTCAAAAAGTATTCTTAAGTATTCTCATTCTTATTAAATTGTCTTATGTGATAATAAACTGAATATCTTTGGTTTTGGACTATTAGTATGACAAAACAAGCACTTTGAAGACATGCCCTTGGGCTCTTTGAAACTGTGACGGACATTTTTCACACACATTTTCTGGACCAAATAATTAATTGAGAAAATTATCGACATTGATTGATAATGAAAATAATTGTTAGTTGCAAACCAACAACAGGATGATGTAAAGGTGTCAGAAAGAAAAGTATACATTTCTGTTGCACAAAATTAGATGCATTTTTCTGACCTTTCCCTATTTTTGGATACTTTCACCTTCTCAGGCTTTTAAAAATCCTTCAAAATAAACAGCCTGAAAAGAAATCATTCTTTGGTCGAACTGCTCACAAACATTAACATATGACAAACAGGTATTGATTTGTTTTAAGCCAAAAAGGTTGGGAATCACTAGCTCTCTTCACCAAATATGGTTAAATACTTCTTACTGCTTCGATAAAGCACCTTGGTTAAACTGCGAGGCATCATCTTTTCAACCAGTTGCATCACAGATTTTCCCTGACCATTAAATGAAATCTGCAACTTCAAACTTTCAAATGCAACTTTAGAAACAGAAACTTCCTGCTTTGAGGGTTAGGTCAACTGCCGCTACAATAACAGGACGATGGAACCGTTAAAAGGAGGATTGTTGGCCAACAACCAGTACCTCTGAGTCACTTTCCTTTTATGCTGGGCTCCACATTTTCAACTTCTGAAGTATGAACTTCCAGTATGTGCAGCAAAAAATAAAACTTCTAGCTGTTTTACTATTGTTTTCTACTACCCATAAAGATGTGTGAAGTTATACTTTATTAGTCCCAGTGGGGATGTTTGTCCTCTACATTTGACCCACGCTATTTTAGGAGCAGTGGGCAGAGTCCAGGGCCGGCCGGTGTTTTTGTCAAGGGCAATGGCATAAGTATTCATAATACCCCACATGCTAGTGTTTGGTTTGGTAGGAAAACAGAGCACTCACAGGAAACCCATGCGAACACGGGAAGAACATGCAAAGCCCCTGTCAGCCTTTGGTATAAGCTGATATAGACCTACAGTATGCTGCAGCTATCATTAGTCTGAACGTTATGTGTGAGTTTGGGTGGAAAAACTTAACTTTCACTTCAGTTTCCTGCTAAAAAAAATGAATAAATGGGAAGAGAAACTAACTGAGCAGACAGAAAGAGAGAGGGAAGGAGGGAGGAAGGGCAAGAAAAAGCCACACGACAGAGATCAACAGTAAAAAACAGAGGTGAGAAAACGAATGAGAAAAAAACTGAATGACAGCAATGTAGCGATAACGAGGAAAGTAAATGTGAATAGAAAATTTCAATGCAAATGGATCAGCGACTGAATGACAGACGAGCAGGGGGAGAGAATGAAGAAAATACAACAATGACATGGCACCAGCATGCACTTTAACCTCTGCAGAGCCGAGGTAACACACTCGTCATAATACACACTATGGTGCATGACATTCAGACTGAGTC
Source organism: Macquaria australasica (assembly GCA_005408345.1). NCBI lineage: Eukaryota > Metazoa > Chordata > Actinopteri > Centrarchiformes > Percichthyidae > Macquaria > Macquaria australasica. Next base: position 454,915 of record SEMN01000255.1, on the reverse strand, counting down.
CCTGCAGCTGCGTGGGCTTTCAGCTCGCAGGTTTAAAATAAAACACAAATCAAAAGGTTCATCTGATTACAGCTGTAGGTGGACAAACATTTTCAACATGTAATGAGAGAGTGGGAGCCGTTGTTTCTCTTGAAAATACACAGGCCAAGGTCAGTGGTTGGAGGAACCTGGTTTGGGGGTGTGTGTGTGTGTAAATGTCATTCATTATGCACAAGACCACACTCGAAACAGATGTGTGTATTTGCGTGGCTAACCTACACACCATCTGTGTGTACGTGGTGTAACTGGTTCTTCTCAGAAACAACAGCCCCAAAATTCAGGTGCCATATGACAGGCTACGGGTAGAATATAATTAACCCGGGCATCCTCATCAAAGAGTCATGAGCCAAAATCCAAAGTGTATGTGTGTCACTGTATTTTAAGTTTTATTAATTCCTGCTGTGTTTGCATCAAGGACTCCTTAGAGGTAAGTCTTAGTAGTAGTTAAAAAAAAAGTCTGTGGGTAATCTGTGAAAAGTTTCTTGTATTTTGCACATTTTTGTAACCAACAGTATGTTTATTTTGACTGACCAGCAATAATTTACAATGCTATCAAACAGATAAAAACTAGTAAATCCTTGTATTTGAGAATATTTTAATGCTGTGGAAAAAGGTCTGTACAGTAGTACCTGTGCAGGGTGTGTGTGCGTGTGTGTCTCACCTGCCCCCTCCCAGGAAGAGCAGGCCCAGTGCCATGTGATGAGCCATGTGGAAGCCGTAGTTCATCTCGCCGCCGGTTCGCTTGTGGAAGAAGCGACAGAGCTGCAGGACCTTCAAGTTCCCGGTGCCGGCCATCACCATGGACATAGCCAGCAGAATCATTGACAGACCGGTCTGCAGGTTGTAATAACCCATCTGCTAGAAGAACCAGCACAGATGTTGACAGACAGAGAAAGAGAGAGCAAAAGGAACATATAAGAAATAATTATCTAAAGTCTAAGTAGATAAGGCAACACAGCACTTTTCATGACTTTGACAAACTTGTAAGGCCATTCTTATACCAGATCAAAGTACAAATTCAAACATACACATACAAACTTATCCAAACACTTACAACAGCAGCTGTACCAGCGAAGGACATGATCTTCATGAAGGTCTTGGCAAACTCATAGAGGCAGTCGAAGGCATCGGAGTTGGCAGAGCCGGCGAAGCGTAAGCCCAAAGCCAGACAGGCCCCAGCGGTAATGTAGTCTTGGGCTTGGCTGAGAGAAATAAATAGCATAACATGATCAGTCATGGTGGTGGGACACTGTGGAAAACATCACTACCACAACTACAGAAGCTGGTGACAAAGTAATCATGGATTACACTAAATTCCCCTGAAGAGGCACAATATTCAAGGTATAACCCAAAATTTATATAATAAAAATTAAATGCCATACTAAATACTCACGCCATTGTCTCCATGTTAATGTCTTCCGAAGGGTCAAAAGCACCTCTCATGATCTGAAACAAAGCAAATGCAGAAAACAGTAACAGTCTTATTGATACTTTCTATAGACAGTCTGTAACTGGCTGTTTGAGCATTTCTAACATTTAAATGGGCATAAAATTTTCGCAACTGAATCAGAATAATTGCTGTCTTGAAAACAACTGTCGTTTACTAGAAAGATATTAAAAAGGTACAAGACGCTGTATATAAGAGACGACAAGTCCCAGGGAGTGCTGCAGTAAGAGACATCCAATCGCCTAGAATTAAATGATTATCCCAGTGCTGGTAATGAAGGGCTGAAGTAAAAAATTGTGCTTTGTAGAAATTGTGACATACTAACCAGACAGAAAAAAAAATTAATTTCTAAAGAAAAAAGTTGATACATTTATAACCAACGGCCATTGCATTACCATTATTACCATTATTATTAACCATTATTTAACCATTGCCTTTTCCTAGCAGCAGACCAATGAAACACAACAATCTTTACAGCAGACTAACTGGTTCACTGCCTCGCTCCTCTACGGTGGTTGTTAAGGTAACTGCTGAGGTGTTTCTGCACTGCACTTTGTTCAGACAACCTGTCAAACATTCTTCAGTGGATTTTCTGCTCATGAAATACATGACGCTCTTTTCTTGTTCATCCAGGGTGGCTATTTCTGCTCATGCTAACTACACAGTTGTTCTTTGTGTGCATCAGGAAAGAGCTACTAGACAGTAAGTGTGTACAATAGCAAATGGAAAAGCTTTGATGAACTGGATATAGCTGGAGTAATTATTCTGTTACAATAATTGCAGACAAAGTAACAAAATCTGTGTACCTTTTTTAAAAAAAATTTTTTTTAAAAATCCACCGCCGGAACTGACTAAATAACCAAACTGAAAAAGTTAAACATACCCCACCTCCACAGAAATGAACCAAAACTCACAGGTGGGAATTCATTACAAGACATAGTGACTTGTTGCCCATCTGCAGCATCACAGCTCCAAATATGTCAGTTCAATAATGCTGTGTGTGTGTGTGTGTGTGTGTGTGTGTGTGTGTGTGTGTGTGTGTGTGTGTGTGTGTGTGTGTATTTTCTCACCTGGGGTATGTTACTCTTGACCCACTCAGTATTAGGGAGGATTTCATCCCACATGATAATACACCGAGCAAGAGTCTGAGAGAGGCAAGAAAGAGAAGAAGAGAGACAAGTATACCAGATTATGGAAAGGTGGGAAAAATGATTTCTTTCACACACACACAGACATACAGAGAGACACACACAGACATACAGAGAGACACACAGACACAGACACACACACACACCCTCAGCAGCAGAAACTCTGGCTTGATGAAATCCAGCAGGAACCAGGTGTCTGGAGGTTTCAGCCAATCAGCAATCGACCTAGTGGACAGAACCAGGAAGAGACAAGGAGGTGTTAATACCCTCCTTCAACACCCTCTCACCCAATAGACAGACGGCATCAGATGAGCCTCAAAGAAGACGGGAACCTCTTGACCAATAGCAGAAAGCTATGGAGGAAGATGGAGGAGTCTTCTTGTTCTCTCTCTGTAGCGTAATGTAGCAACTGGACTCGCTGAGGGATAAGATTTTTTCATCGGGCAGGTTAGGATGTCCTGCTCGACGCTCACATGAACAAGAAATGGGTAAAAGGTAGAAAGCACACTTTGGCCATATTTATAAAATTCAGTGTCAGGTTTAACGCAGTAATGGTGGACGATTCTGTACCTGTCATACAGTTTGCTATTCAAAAAAGTACAATATTGGCTTCCGGGATACCAATCAATTTTTTTAATACATTTTTTATTGTTTTGTATCTTAAAATAAAGTGGAAAGTGGGCCAGTAGGACATCTGCTTTTGATTCGCTATAGCACATAGTCATATCAATAATACATATTGTGTCCATATCTAATCAATTTTTTAAACCTTGAGCAGGGGAGTATTAAGAACATAAATCGGTACATGCAGATATACGACAAACATTTGGGAGTGAAAAGAGATACAAATTAATAAATAAACTAAGAAATAAAGCAAAATTCCTTTAAATACGTGAGAATATACTTATTAAACACAATACTTCAAGTTAGTGCTATTATTTAGTAAAAGCAGTTGTGGCTGCAAGGGAATCATTTGAATAATATCTTGCAAGTGATTCATTAAATTTCACTGCACACAAGGTCCAACTAGTCAGCACATGGAAAGTACAAGGTGGAGGAGGATTTTTATATGTATAAAAAGAGTTTCTTGTTTAGTTCTATGCTGGAAAAGATGGGTGAATCTATCAGTTGTTTGTCTTTTCTCACCTGTTGTTGGTCTTGAGGTAGATCATGGCGAGGGCCAGCGTGGCCCCTGGACACGTCACATCTACATTTATAGTGTCACCCTCCTGGAAAGACCATTGACAATGTTTGGAGAAAGCAAAATATTTGGTTAGTTAGCTAACCATAGTAACTAGTCAACTAACATTCAATATTTTGTTGTCAACACATCTCATTTTAACATTTTTGAAACTTAGCTAGTTAAGTGTTAAGTGCAGTCAGCTTTATTTGAAGAGGTGTGTGCACTACTTGCATACCACTTTCAACTATGTAATGAAAACTGACAAGAATATGAAGTGAATATGAAATTATCCATTTCAATTTTTATGACCTGATAATGTGTACGGTGGTTTGATAATTCAATTCTCAAGACTGACTCTGTAATGATGACTATGTTTCTAAATTACAGTACCTCAAACAAGTATCTAGCCTTTCTATACTGCAGTTTCTTTTTTACTAATAAACAAACATATATGGCAATACAATATCTGAGAAAAACCAGTATTGGCTGATAATATCAGCCCTGCTGATGCATCGCTCAGGCTCTACAAGGCTTTTAAATACAATAAAGCTATTACACATTATAGTAAAGTTATTACACTGTGAAATGCTACAATGACAGTGTTATGAATAACTTCCTTGACTTCAAGAATGATGAGCTTCATGGAGATATATTAAACTAAACAGTTTTACATTGACACAGCATTTAGCATAGTAACAGTACAATCAATAACACCGCAATAACAATGTTCTTACATTTGAGATAACAGTGTCATTGCAGTTCCTTTCTAATAGAAATAGAAAATGATTCGTCCATCTACCTTGATTTGGTAGCTGGGGGACTTATGTCTCTCCCTGCTGGCCCCAGCCTGAGCTCTTCGGTGGCCCCCCACCATGTACTGATACAACTGCTCAGGGACATTCAGGTCTGTCATCCCAATCAGGTTACTGCCATGCTGCAAGGAGAGAGAGGGGAGGGCGGATAGACAAGGGAAGAAGAGAGGATGATGATGACAAGGAGAGGGAAGGGGAGAATGGGGATGTGAAATAGGACGGGAAGAGAGAAAATTATGAGACAAGAGTGGGAAGAGGAAGTGGAGCAAACAGGACAGTGGGAAAATAACAGAGGTGGAGGGAGTGGTGGAGAGGAGGGAATAAAGGTGCAAGTGTTGGAGATTAGGCAAGTTGGGAGAGATGGACAGAGAAAGTAAAATAATTTAAGTGGAGAGAAAAGTGGGAGATAATGAAGGATAATGTCATACAGTGGCCAGTTATAGAACAATATCAGACAAAAACCACAGGGGTCATTGTAAACCTGTGTGAGAACTTATGTTCTTCCTCTTTCTCAGTGAGCATGCACACAAAATACCTCCCATTCAGCCTTCACATGCCAGGAAAATTCAACCCTCTTTCTTAACCCACTTCTGTACTATTAAAAATTAAAAACTACTAGTCATGCTAGTGAAAAGATATGGTGGATCAATCCTCTTTTTACTGTGTGCCTGACCAAAAAAGAGCAATGACAATGAAGTTTAATGGCAGAAAATGTTCATATGTTCTAAAATGTCAATGATAAATATCAGGTCATGGAAAAATAGTACCACCAAAATATACAGTATAATCATAATGCAAAAAAACAAAATATTAATAGTTCAACTTCATGTGACTTTCTGTGACCACGGACAAACCCGGCCCACCTGGAACTTTAACAACATTAAGATGTTTCTGCAATTATTTCTTTGACCAGCAGCGTGTTTTTACTTTTACGTGTGTGACTTACCCCCAGACAGACCATGCCCAGTGCTAGTCCAGCAGCTAGTGAATAGGACTCTCTGTCTGTACAGTACTCCATCTCTGGACCAGGGGGTCGACCTGAAAGACACACACAGAAGCCAAAAAACTGAATTATACCATCTTTTGTGACAAGAAAATGCAAGAACTCACTCAAAGCAAGATCAAAGGTCAAGAGCGGAACACAGGGTCAGCCTCTTCTACCTGAATACAGATAAAATTAGTGCTTTTAATGTTGACCAACAGAGCTTAAATATTAGGACCGGACCAAGAGTCGCTCATTAAGATTTGTAAGGATATATTTTCTTGTGTTTGAGTGTTGCTGTCTGACTGAACATGAACATGCCCAAATTCTAAATAGTGCTCACAGGTGTACAGTATGTGTGATACTCAAAGACACTTTACAGTACAAAAACAGAGCAGAAAATACAAGGTAAAGATAAGTTTTTTGTTAACTTTTATATATGTTTAGGGCTGCAACCCACAACTATCTTCATTATCGATCAATCTGATCATTTTCTTAATTAATCGGTTGACTGGTCTATAAAAGAGTGAAATACGCTTGGTATATTTCCCACAACCAACGAGGCTTATTCAAATGTCTTGTTTTATTCAACCTACAGTCCAAAAGCCCAAAGATATTCAGTTTACTATCACGTGAGAAACAAAAACATCAAATCATCATATTTGAAAAGTTGGAACCTGCATTTTTGCCTGAAAAGTGACCTAAAATGATTGATTGATTATAAAAATAGTTGCTGATAAATTTCCTGTCGATCGACTGATCAATTAATCGACTGATCGTTGCAGCTCCATTCATGTTGCTGCATTTTGACAGCACAATTCAGTACCTCTGACCAAATTTAATAATTTAATTTAAAAAGTTGGAGTACCCCTGTTTCAAACGTATAGTTAGTCCAGGTCTTGTGTCATTGTGTGTTTGTGTCTTTTGCACACACAACCAAAGACAAACACACACACTCCCCTACCTACCTATCTCAGACAGCAAGACCTCAGCATTGTGTCTGTGTCCTGTTCCCTGGTACACCAGCCCAATGCCAATTACAGCAGCAACCTGCAGAACAGACAGAGAGAATTGAATGCTTATTGTTTAATGTTTGTGTGTGTAAACAATTGCACATTCTTGCAGACAAACATAATCCACACACAGACACCAATAGTTGCGACTCATATATAAGCACTTATAGTACTGCAATTTCACAGTCCACAATGAATATTATTCCTCATTGCACTGATAGACTGATCCATTGCACGCTCACTCTTACCTGAACATTGTGCGGTACGTCCAGCTCTGTAGAGGTGGGTGGGAGAAGGGCAGGGATGTGTATACTAAGCAGGCGGGTAATTGACATGTCCATGGTGCCCAGTTTGGCTGAAGACACGCCCAGAAGAAGCCCAATACTGGTCATCTCATGGCCCTGACGGCACGACAGGGACAGAAAGTTGGTACATTTCACAACCGAAACCCCAGTGGATTTGGGGTATCAAAGACACGACTAAACAGTTGTCAATGAAAGAATATTCATAACTTCCTAGCACAGTCTTCACACGCAATACAGTGAGTGAACATTTTGAAGGCTGAGATCTGAGGGAGTTCTTTTCTTTTCTACAAATAAACTGATTTCTTCGAAGAATGGTCAAACCATCGGACCATGCAGTGTGTGATGTGTGTCCCCAGTGTACTAAATACCTGCTGCAGCAGAACAAATGACTTCCAATGTAATCAGCTCTAACTGTGACTCTGAGGAGGTATCTGAGGTGTCCAGTCGGCTTCCACAGCAGCTCAACATGACTGACACTTTTCATTAGACCCCTGTGGATCACCTCTGTGTGTGTTTAATAATCACAAAGGCACACCATGTTCTGCCTACATGTTATAACACCAACACTCTGAAATAGGTCCTCTATAATTTAAAATTTTGAGTGTAAATAAATAAATACTGGGCATTTTTGCTCTATATTCAAACTCAAAGATCCGGTCACCAAGTTTCTTTTTTGGATGAACGATTCCTCAGATTGGCATTTCAGGGTCCAATTTGCTGAGAATATTTATGACTACTAATTTTGTACAGGATAGTTGGAAATCAATCACTCCATTTACAGGATTAACTGATTAATAACTAATTGTCAGGTTGATCAATTAAAAATGACAATGAACCAACTAAACAATCAGACATTCAGCCAAATAACTAATCCCTCAATCAGTCAGTAAACTTTAAACCACAATCTTTTCTACAAACACAACTGATTAAGAAAAAAATATTCAGGAAAAGACCAAACAACAACTAAATGTCAGAATTTTTGTCTAGCTTAATTTCTCTATTGGATTCATAGAAAATAGATTTTAAAGATAGAGATTAAATTTAACCAATGTTTTTTCGGCTGAGACTATATTCTACAAAAACACATCTTTTAGATGAACAGCAACACTCAGATGATCTTAAAGCCACAATTAACAAAAAAAAGAAAAGACACTGGCTCAGTTTGTCTTTGTAAAAGGCTGCAGCAACAAGGTGAACACACTGGGGATGCTTAAAAGACGAGGGGACAGACACACACACCTCCAACATTCTCTCTAAAACCACGACCACGCACAATTCTTATGAACTGATCCAAAGTACATCAGTGAGATTTCTCTTTTACAGCGAGAATAGAAACCGACAGAAAACCACCAGCTACAAACAGGCTTCACTCTCAGCCATGTTCATGGCTTTCAATCAGACTGAAGGCTGTCAGTTACACACACCTGTCTTTATTATATAGCTATTGTGCAGCTCTGCAGTGTTTCCTGCCGTTTTATTTGGACAATAAAATAAAACGGCTTTGAGCTTTCAAATCTTTGTCCAAATTTAATCTTCTGTGCATTTATCATAGTGGATCAATTCTGTGATTTTGGGTGTACTGTATGATTATTATAATTCCAACTAAACATGAAATATTTATTGGTGGAATTTGAATGAAATCAGTTAATTAAGGGTTTTGATGCATCACTCAGTACACTGGGGCATTAAGTTTCCAACTTCTGCAAAAACGCATTTTGACCAACAAAATGATTTTAACATGCATACAATAACCCTTGTGGTCAACAAGTTGCAACTGGAACAGGGAGCATTAAGGAACCAAATTGTTTTTTGAGCCGGCAGCTTTCTGAATGGATCTGGGTTGGGGTGTTAATATTTTTAATTCAACCATTTCAGGAAGTGGACTTTATCCTGATCTCCAGTACTTTAAAAATCTATATGAGAACATTCGTAAGTCTCATTTATAGAGAAATGACTAATAAGTTAAGATCTTCAATTCACATCCTGAATCAAAATGGGAACTGAAAATGAATCAATCTTGAACCCACTCTGGATACTCTGTGTGGATTTGGTGCAATGGTTACTCGTTATCTTTAACCACATCTTTACACTGACTTTTTAATTAAGCAAAAGAAATGTCTGGCTCGCAGCATCCTGTTGTTTTTCTCACCTGAAAGTGGGAAGGACTCGTCTTTGTTTCAAAGTTCTCAGAGAGCAGAGTTTCGCTTTGACTGGCTGCCTGGCTCTGGTGCGAGTTTACGTCTCTCATTTATAGTCATCTAGAGAACGGTGGGTGTGTGTGTGTGTGTGTGTTTGTAGCGCAGTAAGAAACAGTAATTTAGAGCACTGTCTACTGTAAACAGTAGAAAGTATTCATTAAACCCAAAATATGTCTGCCTCTACGTTGGTAGGATTATAAACACATTATGTATGTTTGCTTAGTTTGTGCTGTGAAACTCAAGGTGAGAAACAAAAACTGAGATAGTTTCTGCACATGTACGCCTTTGTGTGCATGTGTGTGTACCTTGGTGAGGTAGTCATGTATGTTGAGCGTGGCCAGCTTGGTGAGGTGTCCGTTGAGGCCCAGGGCCATAAGGAAGCCTGCATACTCATTAGCCAGCTCAGGACTCTTTGGCTTGTTGTAGGCTATCCAGGCTGAGTCCACCTTAACAAACAAAAAGGAAAGTCACATTTGTTTTTCTCTATGAGTTTGTTTTTAAGGGATCATGAATAACCTAAATACATTTCATGTGAATCAGTTTTTCTTGTATACAAGTGGAAATTTCAGCTTGACAGTGACATTAGAGGAAATGTTACAGCGTCACCAAAAACATTAGGGTTTATTATGAGGATTATGAGTATACACAGTCAATTTAATAGAAATCCAGCATGGCAGACTGTAGAAACAAGTAAGTAATCAGCTGCAGGTATGTAAAACTGAACACAAGGCCTGATGAGGCAGTGAAGCTGTAGTTTCAGACTAACCTGTGAAGCAGGGGCTATTTTGAGTCCAGCAGCTACTCCGTTATGGAAGCTGGGCCAGCTGGTCATGTTGGGAGGAACATCAATGTTACCACTGTTCAGATCTACCATAGTGTTCCTAGGAGGGGCGCGGCCTGGGGTAGAAAATTAAAAATACATGGTGAAATCTAGAAATAAATACAGAACTACAAAAATCCTGAGTTGTTTTTTTGTAGTTGAAACAAACATAAATACACAGAATGCATACATCAAGAATGCCTGGGGGTGAGAATGTGCATATTTCAACATTATCACCTGTCAGGTTGAGTTTTGGGACAGGTAAAGGTTCAGTCGGTACAGGGTGATACGAGAAAAGAGTGAAGAGGCCTCGACCAACTGGAAGAGCCATGGTCCTCTGACACAACTGCAGGAGTCTGGTGAAGATACAAAGACAGGGACAAAAAGAGAGACGGGAATTAAAACTAAGGAAACATTACAGACTCTGAGTCAGAAAAATCTATATAATTAACAGGAGGTGTAGGCCAGCCTTGATTACAGCAGGCATCCCAATGATTTCTCTATGTAAAACTGTAAGACAGAGACAATGAGAGGACAGAGCTCGAGACAAACAAAACATGTACCACAGTGAAAAAGAAGTCAGCAAAAGACAGACTGATCTAAAATGGTACAAAAGAGTGACAAAAATCTCAAAGAAAGGAACGAGAAGAAAGGCCAGAGGACAGAAGAATAAACTGTACATGTCCTTTGAAGTTTCTGTGTTGCTGTCTGTGTGCATCTATGTTTCAAGAGGCAGTCGTGACACACACACGCATACATTATACATTATACTCACTTGTTCTCTTTCTCCTCTATGTACTCGTGGTCAGAAACCTCCGGTAACTGGACAACACTGACCCGGACTGGCCTGGAGCTCTGCAGGAGCCTCCTGACCTCCTGGACCCTCAGATCCTGACTCCAGATCAGTCCTGTGACCTGAAGAGGAGAACAAATGTTCACTCACAAAGTCCTGTATTTGTAACACCTAGGTATCAACAACAAGCCTTCTTTAGATGACTAATAAAAGGTTAGAAAATATTATCTTTAGAGTGAAAACAGACCAACAACGCAAAAGATATTAATACTGCCTCTGTTACCTCTTGAATAATGTCTGACATCCCATCTTCCTCCTCATCTGCTTCTGTGGTCGCAGGAGGCTCCAAGGACAGACCTGAACCTACAGACTGGAGATGCGGACACGGACACACACACACAAAGCAATTCACATATTCACATACAGCCACAATGACAGTTTGGACAGTCTTCAGTAACTGATGTTTTACCTCAACAACCTTACTGGTGTTAAGATTATTCCAAAGACAAATGTCCATTAATTTGAGGGGGAAAATGGCAGCTACTGCCATAAATATATTACTGGTATGAAGGCAAAGCATTTTCTATTATAATTACAGATTATCAGCACACTTTTAAAGTTTTATTTTTGAACATGGAAACCTCTCTGTATTGCAGACTAATGTAGTTATTAAGTGAGTGAACATAATTTCTGTAGCAACAATGCAAAAATGGAAGTGATTGAAAAATCTGCAAGCAATTTGGAACCTTTTTTTTTTTTAAATATTGCGGGTATTGGACCTGGTTGCCTCACAAATATTGCAGGGATTGGTGGAACTTGGTACAATCTTGCAATAGCAAATACCTGGAGGGACAATGTTTGGTGCTTCTGATCACACTTCACTAGGGCTGAGAAGTAAAAGGTCAGGTACAATAAAATATTCTGATATTTTGGCCACAATAATGATTGATTCAGAGTTTTAGAGCCAGCTGAGATGAAACAGTGTTTGTACGATGGTCCGACTCTGGGTGTTACTTATTTTACACTCACAGCTTTGCTCTTGGCCAGGGTCATCTTGTGGGCTTGCTTGGTCAGATCCTGTCGCCCAATCAGCAGACAGACCTCCTCTGACCAATCAGAACACGGCTGCTCCCGGCAGCGGTAGATGGCCTCTCTGATGGGCAAAGCCACGCCAAAGGGGACGGACTCCAGGTCCTTCAGGGTGAAACCTAAACCAGTGAAAAGAGAGGAATGAGTGTTTTTTTAACAAGCCAAACAATAAGCCATGTCCTAATTTAGAGCCTGCCTCCTTTGAATGTAAAAACAAACGCGTCATAGCAGGTAGAAAAGCCAGTCCTGTTTCAAAAACTCTAAATGCAAAGAATTAATGCAGCCTTCTTTTGGTCACAAGTGTTTTTATTGGTGGGTTAAACTCCACTTTTGTTGTTGTTGGTAGCCTGAATGTGTTGCTAATCAGTACACGTAAACTGTTATATATACACACATATTATCAAATCACTCTGATATAAATTCATGTGTATTATTGTGTACTACTAAATGGTAAGAAGGTATTAACAAAATCTCTGACACTACTAACACTGCAGCAATGTGGTCTGGCTGTGAGAGAGCCAGTTCACAGACTGTGGTGTCACTGGACAAGTGTGAATGTGTAAATTTGCATTAATCTGAACTGATGTGGTGCTGAAAAAGAGAATATGGCTCCGGCTCTATATAGATAAAAACTGACCTGCTTGTCTTACCTTCTGAGGTGAGCCAGACCACCAGCTGCTCGGCCAGACTCTCACTGGAAAACATGACCTTAACACTGCTTTGTCTAGAATAAATACACATAAATATTAGTTACAACAATGATTACTATCAAAATCTAATGAAAAGCAAAATTGATGATCATTTTCAAAATTAACTTTACTTGCTTTAAGAATAGTGGCTCTAAAAATAGTTTTGACTTCTAGCAGCACTATGAAGCAGCTTTTTTTAAATGAGTGGGTCTCACTTTTGTTCATTCCTGCCAATGGTTTCCACTGATCTACAGGTGGCGGTAATGCGCCAAGAAACTCAGTAATGCACCACCAAAGGCAATGAAGAAGGAGACTGCTAGCTGTGTAAACCACACAGGATACAAAATATTTTTTAATACTTATAAAAATTGGCTTTGCAAATGTTTGAAGAGGAAGGAAACACTTTCATCATGTTTGCTAGACCTCAAGGATACACACAATGCGTTTTGGTGAGTAACACTGAATGTAAACACAAGTTTGGGCACCTTAAATATTTGAGTTATTTAAAGTTATAATGGTGTCTTTTGTACAATATACAGAAGCCAATAAACTTGATTATAAACAATGATAACTTGTAATCCTATACATATACATAAATCATTTTACTGTAGCAGCAAAAAAAAAAATAAAATCATGAAGCACTTCCTCTCAGTGCTGTGAGCTGAATTACCTTCTGTAGTTCGGTTCACTGGCACAGGACTTCTGGCCTGAGAAAATGGAGGATGAGAGTGAGAAAGCCAGATGAGAGGGGGACACAGCAGGGGAAAGAGGTCAACAGGTTGATTCATTTGTTCTCCTATTTGTGAGATGTCAAATGACACTCATCGCATTTTCACAACTCTTGAAGGAAACAACTCTCGACTGTACTGAAGCATTTTCAAACCTACACCTATTGGTTGCTATAATTTGTCACTAAAAAGAATGGGCACTTAAATTACGGGTTAAATGAAGGTGACATTTTGTTCCTGGTGAGTGGAGGAGTGAATTTATGTGGGATGACATCTGTTGTTTGGTTTTGTCACTGAAAAATGTCAACATACTGTAGAGCTGGGGGGGAAAAAAAACAGTCACTCTAGATTCTCTCACACCACCCACAAAGTCAAGGACCAATTCTGTGTCAGTGGAAAAGAGGCTGATCAAATACCTGCAGCGACTGCAGTCACCTCAGCACTGTATTGTTTTTTTGTGGAAGCAAAAACAAATAGAGGAAACCAGGTGACAGGCAAACCTGCGTCACCGCAAACCACCTTTCTTTCTGTTACTGGGCCCTGAAGCAGGGAACAATGGGACTGGCAGGTAATAAGCGCTGGCTGTCAATAAATGTCCACATGCACACACACACACAAACACAGTCAAAGGGTTCAGTCAGAAACACACACAGTCCCATGATGCAATCAAAGGCAAGTTAAATGATTTTTAAGGCTAGTCACAAAAACACACACACACACACCTGCAGAAAGCTTGGCCAGGTACTTTGATACATCTGTTGAAGTAGCATTTTCATCTCCAGTGATGTAGAGAGCATAACTCTGGGAAAAGAGAAACACAAAGAGAAAGAAGAGAGACAAAAATAAATACTAGACAGCAAAAAACAGATTTGGCATCATATGTACAGTCAAAACCTTGATTTCATAACATGTTATGTTACATCAATATGGTTTTTGGAACTACATTCAAATTTCTAGTGATTGATGTTTACAATATGCCAAAAAATTTAATTTAACAATTATGTCACCACAGTTGAGGCCTCTGTATGAACTTCTAAGACCTGTATAAAATAGTAAGATGTTTCTGTTTATATACTCCACAATTTGAGAGTTATCTCATGACACGTTTCATATAGAGCAGGTTTAGACTGTACTCTTTATAATATTATTTACAGAGACCAAACAATTCCCACCATGAGCAAGCACTGGCAAGGAAAAACTCCCTTCCAGACCTCTGAATCACCCCCCACATCTGAGATGTTCAGTGATTTAAATAGAATGAAGTGAAATTAAATGGCAATTAAGTCCAATTATCAGGCTATGTTAGGCAAGAACTGTAGACCCATGAGAATGTAAGTCTACCTGACTGAACAGATGTGTCACTATAGAAATGTCCTGTATTAAAACTGCATTTAAGATAGGAAATGCTTCATTAAACAGTTCTCAAGATCTTTCAGTGCCTTCGGTTTGTCAGGACCTTTTCACATTTTGATCTGTTCGGTCTGTCTATATGTAAATCTCTAATTATCCATCTATCTGTCTCTATCTATCTATCTGTCTCTATATCTGTCTCCATCTATCTGTTTGTCTCTATCTGTCTGTCTGTCTGTCTCAAAGTCGTCATCACCTCCGTCATCCTCTAGAGAAACAATGGCACATGGAAACAAGATTTGTGTTCAAGTACCCTTCCTTCCATGAAGGTTGAACCCATCAGCACCGCACACACATGCACGTACAAATCTCCAGCCATACCATGGCGTAATTGCTCTTTATGTTCAGAAAAATAATCACAGACGTGCTGCGCAAATAGATTATCTGACTGCGTCTCAATCAAAGCCGAACTCGTTGCCCTCATTGTCACGCGCACACACACACGCACGCCAGGGAGCAGGTGGAAAATCATGTTCAAAATAAAACCACAGACAGAACCTTGTTAAAGTTAAGTACGAAATACACTGTTAGAGATCACCAAGACCTTCTACATACTTTAGAAAATTTCCCAGTTGGGGGATCTTTGTGTGATTTGGGTGACGTGAAGAGTAAGTTGCATTTTTTTCCATGAAATGGCTCGACAGAACCCTGAAATATTCTGGTGTATAGATGAACGTGTGTTTAAGTTTTCTTTTAAAGTTTTCTTCGTGTCATAAAGCCTGGAAAAGAAGGGAAGATGGGCCATCTAATTAGTATTTGCTCTGATTTCTCCAGCACAATATAGTAAATGTTTTTGTTGCAGACAAGGAAGGTCTGAAGATTTGATCGTGAAAGTTGTTTAAGGTGCTTCTCTATTTTTGGACTTTCAGGATAGTTGTATGCATGACACAATACTAAAAATGTCATTAATTTATATTTCTTGTGATGATTTTAATACTTTACATTATTACACTACATACTAGCCAGAGAACTACATCTGAAATACTTTGCTCATTGATTACCATCAGCTCTGTACTTGCTGTATATATTTTGCTAAATTTTGTAATCCTGATTACTAATGATATTCACTCTACTCTTCCTTATTATTTCTTATTTTTTGGCAAAATATAATTAATATTCTTACTTTTCCACAGCAGTATATTTCAGGTTATACTAGCTGAAAAGTCTTGAGTTCACTCTTTTTGTCTTACTCCTCCTGTGTCCAAATAATATTTAATTAATTAATTACATTTGGGAGCAGCAGGTAAGACCCTATACAGAGGCTGGACTGGTTTGACATCACCTACTCTAAAAGCAAATTCTTTGACGTCCTCAAAACCTGGACACGTACCATGTAACTGTCCCCAGTTCGGGGACCTTTGTGTTCCCACTTGTTTCTACACAATTCTGAACAAAAACTATAGTGAAAAATAA
Organism: Macquaria australasica; assembly: GCA_005408345.1. Lineage (NCBI taxonomy): Eukaryota > Metazoa > Chordata > Actinopteri > Centrarchiformes > Percichthyidae > Macquaria > Macquaria australasica. The sequence goes on along the minus strand of SEMN01000255.1, from coordinate 438,846 downwards.
AGCTTTGGTCGTACCAGAACCAGCAGCCTGGTCCTCTGACAGATGCCGGGCAGGTAGGGGAAAGGCGGGATCTCCTCCCCTCTCAGACAGCTACTGAGCCAGCTGAGCACACAAGGAGGCTCTGCCCTCAGGAAGGATGGACGCTGCATCTGACCAAACAGGGCTGAGGACGGAGAGAAAGATGGAGGGTGATGATATGGATTTTGAAGACAGAGAACCAGGGAGGAAAGGAAGGAAAGGAAGGAAGCAAGGGAGGAAGGAGATGATAGAGGGAGCCAACAAATGAGTTAATTGTATATTTTTTAAATAGTACAGAAAGATACTAGCCCCTGCAAAAAAAACAACCTTTGTAAGGCTCATAATGTTCAGAGAGAATCAAAGGTGGCCATTTTTGAGGCCTTCATTTCCAGTACTATTATAGTACTATTTCATGTCATGTTTATGTAATTTCATCCCTCCCCAGCAAACCACAATTACAAAGGGAGCAACACCAATTAGATACAGAGGCGGACAAAACAACAGAAACACGTTACATTCCAGCCCTGCAAGTACCCACTCAGTGAAGCACATACTTCTACTTTTACTACTACTACTACTACTACTACTACTACTTAACAAAGATAAACAGTGGTTACAAGTGGAACTTCACCAGTGAGGACTGAAAGGCACTTAACAAGATATTTCCTGTTATTCTATCCAAACCCTGTGTATATGCACTATTTAGGAGTTATACTACAAGAAACCCCAGTCATACACAGGAACCCTATGGATTGTAGAGCCAGCCTTTATTAGCAGCAGGCCATGCTGCTCTCTCTATTCCACTACAGCATGTCTTGCCTGTTTCCTGCCTTGATAGCATTATTAGACTACTGAACGGGCCTTACCCTGGTCTATGAGGCAGCTCTCATTGAAGCCACTAATTAATGAAGGGTAGTCTCTCCAGTACAAATCCACATACTCTTCCAACTGGAGGTCTCTGCAAACAAAAACAAAACAATTATAACATATATATATATAAATTAATATTCCTGTATGACTCCATATAACACATCACACCTCACATACTAAAGATATCTACAAAATAAGAGCGCCAGAGGTTGGATTTTTTTTTTTGTTTTAACGCCACCACAGTGAAGAAAAAAACATTTCCACTCCACAGTGACAAAGTTTCTAATCTTTTATCACTGGGTTATCAAGTCTACCTCATACCAGGTATTTTCTGGTGCCGATCTCTGCACAACTGGACACTAAACTACTGCAGGACGCTGAATCAAATCTAAAAATGGCTCAGAGCATCAGTGGCATTTGACTTGTTTTTGAGGAGTAATTAAACACATACTCTGATTAAGTAGCAGCTGTGAGTCATTACCATTCTGCTCAACATCAGATAATCAATAGTTTTTAATCCCGGTACCAAGCCCCGACTCTGTGTGTGTGTGTGTGTGTGTGTGTGTGTGTGTGTGTGTGTGTGTGCATGTGTTAGAGCTTTCAGCCTTCTCCATTCCTATTTTTTCTCTGTTTTTACGCTTTTGTACAGCCTCATTACCTCTTGTGTATCTTTTTAGATTTCTTTTTTCTTAATATTTATAGTTTTTTGTTAACATATTTATTGCCATTTCCACATATATATTTTCTAAGCTTGTAGCGTTTGATTGTTTTTGAGTGTTTTTCTGTCTTATCTACTGTGTGTGTATCTGATTATCCGGGTGGCAAGCTGCTGCGTACAATTGCCAGGGATTACAGGGATAAATAAAGTTGTATTGAATTGACTGTAATAAATAACCACTTATTAAATGCCATCAGCAGATATTTCCATGACAATAAATTATATTGTAACTATTTCTACAACCTTTCCAGTCCACGGAAAAACAAAGTAGTCAAATTCTGACAGGAAATGTATTTTTGTTGCTGTATGAAAATGAAAAATATTTAATAATGTATCTAAATCTGATATTGAAGGTGCAGTAATGACACTAATGGAATAGTAACATCTAAAAACTATACTGTGCAGTATTAAGTCTGCACCTTGTGGGAACACAATGTGAGCTAAATCAATGTATCTGATCGGGGTGTAGTAGGTGGTGAAGATGTCCAATCACTGTTGAGGAATCCAGTTTACTGCAGTGTGGGAGATACTTCTGGCTTTTGCCCTCAAGTTTTAATGTGTCACTTTCTGGTGGGCAGAACGTTCCTGCACCAGAAATGAATTTGGGTAAATATCAAAGCGATGGGACACTCTTATCCGTTGAGCCTGCAAACTGAGGCCCCGACATAAGCTGGCCAAATGCCTGCATATTTACATGAGAAACTGATTTTCTCTGCATATACATTTATATTCCACTTTGTTTTAAAACCTGTTGCATGAGATTTATTCTATAAAAAAAATACCTCATCATAAAATGGTAATATAGGATGTGTGAAGAAGATTAAAACCAATGTCTTCCTCAAATCACTGAGATAAATGTTTTAAAAAAATTTAATCACTCAAGAAAAAAGGCCTAATAAAAAAAATCAGGATCATCATTTTGGCCTTAACCAGTTAGCCTGATCAAGCAGAAAGAGTGCAAAAATTGCACCCCACTTCACAACAGCCCACATACTAACCAACACAGGCCAATTTCTCTGAAGAGTGCTTCACCCTCCCACTCCACCTATTCTGTTATTGTCATTGTCACCAATCACAGCGGTTACTTCAACCCGTTGGAAGTTAATTTCTCAGTACACACATCACTCAAGAGCCTTGATTACACACAAGCTTTCACTGAAAACAATTATATGTGTTTGCCTTTTCTTCTCTTAGTGAGAGTTAAACATAGTTGAGTAGAAAGTAGACAGAGGTTTTGTTTGTTGCGATAAATGGCACAAGTCTCTTCTCTGTTTGTAACCTTTATGTATTAAAGCGACAGTTCTTGCTTTTTCATTCATTCAGTTCTGTGTGAGCATTACTTTACTCCTCATATCAATTTATAAATATACAATACAAACACTCTACTCACCTGGCCAGCCTGCACCAGCCACATGCTATTTACTTTCCTTGTAGCAGCTGACAGACGTAAAAAACACACACACAGGTAGTGGTTACCTGGCCAGCTGTTGCAGCAGACAGACCAGTGATGTGGCTCTTGCTCTCTGCAGCTCATCCAGCTGCAGCTCCTGATAGAGCAGATGGAGAACGTAGAAAAGAGCAGGAATGTGAGGGAAGAGAGGAGCTGAACTGTCCAACTTCAGAGATGGACTGGAGGGAGAGGACGCCTAGGACAAAGGAAGAGGAAAAAGAAAAGTTAAAATAGTGAGGGTACAAGGGAAAGAACGGTGTACAGACAGTAAGAGGTAACAGTTTAGCAGTAAATTTGTACTAAACTGACCGTGCGCGCACGCACACACACACACACACACACACACACTACAAGTAATACTAATTATTTTAACTAAGATATGCATTCATGTTAGGGTTCAGACCAGCGGTTCCCAACCAAATTACACCCACAGCTTTGTCAGATGAGCTCCAGTACCCCTTCACCAGCACCACCTGTCATGTTCCAAATGTGTTCTTTTGTACAGATTTTTATTTAACTTTGTTAATTATTTATATTGTTAAGATATTTTTTCATGTAAAACATAGCAATCCTGGAATTGTTGATGTATGTTTGGTCAATTTTGCATTTGTACTATTTTACCACTTAACCATGATAAATGGAGTTTCAACCATTTATCCATTACATATCACTATGGCAGCATATATACACTCAGTTGCCAGTTTATTAGGTACACCTAGCTAAAACTAATGTCGTCTAATACAACAGTCCTGCTATAAATCCTACCTTTATGATGGTTATACTGTTTACAAATATGCAGAACAAACAAACTAAATCAAACATGCATGCAATATATCAATCTACACAGAGTGAATTACTTACAGAGGACAGGCCCTCAGCTTCTGTCATAAGAGTATTGTTGGAGCCACTGGAGTCCACTGGACCGCAGACAGGCTGGGAATTCATCTGACGGTGGTAATGAGACCCCAACAAGTAGTCCCAGTCCTACAGAGAGAGGAGACAGAGATAACAGCCAGTAAAAAGGTGGGTTCTCTGGCCAGTCAATGTTTTGGGTATAGGGCATATAACCACAGATAAATAAAATAAATAAAAAGCAGTGCACAGCAAAATGATCTCCAAGACGTATTGGTGCATTTTTGATGGATAAAAAGGTAGCATGTGTTAGGGGCAAAATAATTGGGACATTCAGAAGGTTGCACTGTTGTTAACAGAATGGAAAAATAGACATTGCAGTGAATCTTATATATGTATTATAGTGTATTTTATGTCGATTTTGTGTATTAATTGTGACTGGCTGCAAAACCATCACCACATGTGGGCAACATGAAGTTTAATGGTGAACCACCTGGAGCACACAAGGGACAGGGCATGCACGCACACACACACGCGCACACAAAACATCCTAAGCCTCCAGCTGACTGAAATTTGACAGTCATGTTTTGCTCTGATGAGAACCGACACAAACACAGATAACTTAACAACCCTCCACCTTTAATCTGGAGTTTTTTGGGGGGGTTTTTAAAAGTGTGTTTGTGTGTGTTTAGGACTGTAGGACAGACTACAGGTTATTTTCTCCATTATGTCACACGTTTATTCCAGACACACACTGAAACTGTCCCCTGGGTTAATAAGGTTTGTCTACAGTGAGATTTCCAAAGAGATTTGTCCAAAACTGTTAGGGTGTTTGGTGGTGGTTGTGTCAATTTAGAGTTTTTAAATTGTGTTTTAACACTCACTCTAGTAATGAAGCATTCACTTTTTAATGTGTTTTCTCCAAATGAAATGCAAACATGTGATATCCTTCAGAGATCTTAGATTGTAGTTAAGATTCAGATATCGTAAACCAGACATCAAAGATGGCCATGTGCTAATTGCGGCACAGACATCACAACAGATCAGACATTCGTCACACACCTCATCAGAGCCTCCATCAGAGGGACGAGCCTTCTTGGCTGCAATCACTGGAGAGAGAGGCACTTCAAAATGCAGCTGGGGAAAGAGGGGGGATGACAGGAAGTGCAAGGTCAAGACATGAGAATTAGTGATCAAAGTTAAAATAAGGTTTTGCAGGTTTAAAATAGAAAACTTCTATTTAAACACTTCTATATAAACACTTCTACAGCGGACTCACGTTTCTTGTCCAGGTCAGGCGCTCAGTGTTGTAGCCCATCAGTGTCATGAAACAGGTGACAAACAGGTTCCACTCTGCATGCGCACTGGGACCACCGGGGGCGTTGTAGATGTTGTACCACTTCACCAAAACCTGCATAATAACATGTAAACAGTTTTACAGAATTGATTAAATTGGCCAGCTTGAAATGAAATGTAAAGTGCGTTTCTCCATTATCTACTAACTGTTTTACTTCAGCAAAGGAAAATGTTTATATCAACTTACAATAAAACAATGAGAATGTATTTGTCAACCAAAATAGTGATGCAGGCTTAACATGATGGTTAAATTTTATGGCCGATGTAACACTGGTTCTCTGAGTGTAGCGTCTCTGTGCACAGTTACATATTCCATATGTACAGGTTATCTAGAAAATAACTATGCTGACATGACGTTATTGACCAATAAATAATGCCGTGCCAGCATAGGTTTCTCCACAGGTGTCTAAAGAAGCATCAATGTAGCCACAAATTCCACAAACCTTCATGGCAGCTTCCTTGGGCAGGATGAAACGAATCGCCTGAAGGCATTTCCTCACTGAAATAAATCAGAGGAGAAAAGGGACAGAAAAGGTGACAATGGATAAATACAAGATGTAATTTTAAGAGGTATGACAGTGGGAAAGGACGTAGACATTTTACAAAAAGGTTTTCTCCTTTTTTTTGCAATAAACAAGATCATTATTAACAATAACTTTATTAAGAGTTAATATGTGATATACTCAGTTTGGAAAATAAATCTTCATTCTATATGAGAACAAATAAAAGACCCATCTATACATTTACAAAGTCCCAAATTACTTATTCTTTTTTAAAAAGGACCATAATGGGGGGGGGGCCAGGGTCCTGGAGTAAGACGCTGACCAAGAACTGCCACAATCCCCGGATGTAGTCCTGCCAGGGACCTTTGTTGCATTTCATTCCCCATCTTTCTCTCCCCTCATTTCCTGTTTTCTCTCTACTGTTGACTTTCTAATAAAGGCATAAAATACCCAGAAACATGGGGATAGAAAGAAAATGACCATAAAGGTCAAATGGTGTGCTAGTAGTCACTTGATGGGTTTTTTTTTGCAAATGACAGATTCATATGAAAAATATGTTTTAAGTCAGCTTAATTTAAAGTGTTTTCGCCTCGCTCCCAATACTTCTCCCTGTTCCCGTGAAGAATGGCTGCGGTAACCCAGGATTTTTAGCATGTGTGCTTGTGTATCTATGTGCATCTGTGTGTTCACATACTGGAGAATATCGCCTGTGCTGAAACAAAGACGCCTGCTCCAAACCTCATGGAAACAATACCACGCAACTCTCATGGGCTTCTACTACAGTCCAGTCTCGAAATTTTGTTTTTAAATTAATATAGCTGGATTAACTTTTGAGCTTCAGTGTATACTCTTAAAATCACAGGAAGCCATTGTAGCCTCAACCAGTTTCCAAACTGGACTTTATCCCCCAGGTCTCCTAAAATCTACACAGATACACATACATTCTGATCCTGCTTTAAAATGAACCATGAACATGATAATATTCATTACAGAGTTAAGCTTTAAAGATTTCTTGGGGCCACGTGAGACTTTTTGAGGACCCATTCTAGTCCAGAGCCCAGAGGTTAAAGAAACGCCAGAAGGTTGCCGATTTAAATTTCTGGACCAGATGAGAAAACTCAAATAACTGGTTTGAGAAAGAGTTTAAGTAATTTCCAACAAATGCATGAGTGCTGGGCCAGAACATTGTAAGAGAAGAGCATAACTCTCACTCAACTTTTGTGTTTCTACTATCAGCCTGGGATGAATAGAACTTTAATTCATTTTAACAGAATTGTTTTTTTTCTGATGATCCCCATCCTGTCCTAGTTGTTGGCCTCTTCTCTTTAACATCAGAAAACAAAAAAAGGAAATTAAAAAAGAACCACCACTACAACAGTAATTAGTGTTACTGTGTCTCTTAACAACTCTGACCAATCAGATTCCTAATCAACGCCACCAGGCTATCTTAATTGGACATCCAGAGTGGGAAAGGTCAGGGAAGAGGTGGATAAATGCCATTTCATTAGAGGGAGAAAGCCTCGTCTGTAGGATCGATTACTAAATAATGGGGAGCAACGCAAGGCAATGACACAAAGGTAGACACACACACACAAAGCAGACAGAGTCATACACACACCTTAGTGATGCTGAAGGCTTTTAAGAAAAAAACAAAAGCTAGAGGAGATTGAGAAACTTGAAGGTTCATGGTCAGAGCAGATCCCGAACAGACCCAGAGACCCATTAGTGGTAAACAACACAAAATAACAGATTCATCAGTAGATCTCTGCTTTAATTGGGTCAAAAATAAAATATATTGTCAGTGTAATGCAAAATGTAAAATATGAATTATTCCACAGTACTTAGCTAGTATTAGCTAGTTTTTGCAAAGGAGACATAAAACCAGATTGAAAATAAAGCTTTTCGGCCATTGTCTGCAGTAACAAGTCAATTACAAGAATGGACTTTTCTACCACAGAAAACTGCACAGGCAATTATCTGCTACACATCTAAGAGTTGTGGAAAAACTAAACTTTACAGTGCTACAGTCTGGATAAAAAAAAAGTCTGACTGGCAGATACTATCCCTGACAAGACTGCTAGTGTTTTACACAACGTAGAGGAAACAATGTTAAAAGAAAGCTGTAACTGAATAATCATCCAACAGTACATGGTTAGTGAAGAGATATAAATTTTGTTTTATGCTTTAGACACAGTGATGATGGAATATGGTATTGAAATATTTTTTTGAAACTCTCTTTATTATATCTTAAAAATGGTAAATGTAATTGGAATCTATATTTTTACATGCTTATTGTCTACACGTCTGTTTGAACAACTGAAGGGAGAAGCAGACTTCAGTTAATCAACTAAACAATGCAGAAAAGTTGAAATGACGGCGACTCCCACATTACACAGGAGTTAGACTGACACCAGTGTTCACTCAGAAGGGAGGCGGCATCAGCGGTTTCCCTCAGTAACAACAAAGAGGCTGACTCACGTTTAATTCAGAAAAGAGCTTCACAAAAGCTCTCAAGCTCAAATGAATGAATTTTAGCTTTAATTGCTCTAAAAACAAATCCCCAAAAAATGGATTTTACTGGCCTGCTGAGGGATGTTAATGGCCTGGAAGCAAAACAGGTCTTTAGAAATTTGAGTGAAAACACTGAATTGATTTGTGGACCAACCTTAACGTCACACTTGTGGACCTCACCACAAATAATGAGGTCTATGAGGTTATAAAGTAATAGCAGACGTGGATCTTTGTGCTCTACTTGCAGATCTAGAACCAAGCAGTCCACCTTAGCACAGTGGGCCGTCTGTTTAAAGAGAGGGTGTGACTTTTATTGACCCGAGGACCTGACAGGTTGTGGGTTAATTCACTAAACATGTCTTATCCTTTTTATTATTAAAATGTGTGTTGTTTTTATATCTTATATCGTTGTTGGGTATTTTATTCCATTTTATTTTTGTACTATTTTTAATTGTCTGAATTTATTCGCCTCATTGTAGTCCTGAATGTTTGAATCATGTAAAGCATTATCTAACTTTGTTTTGAAAACTCCTGTATACAGTTTATTATTATAAATTAACTGAGGTTCCCACACAATACATTTCCCATGTAAATACATCATTCATGCACATAAGCCTTCCACTCCTATTCCCCCAGTAGTTAATTATTTACATGTGCTAAAAGATTAATTAAAATTTTCTTTATTTCTATTTCTATGTCCAAAGGGAGATGATAAAGATCTGTTTATTTGCATGTTTGCCACAGATAATTAAGAAGAAAAACAGATTAAAAGATTGAGGGGGGAAAAAATGTAATGGAAACAAACGTGCATCTGACTTTTCTCTCAGAGCTGCACGCGGAAACGTCACTGATTTAGTTGCCTTAATCATTATCACTCGGATGCTGCATGTGTGAGAGTGCGTGTGTGTGCGTGTGTGTGTAATGGCATCCTCAATACATCAAGATTATACGTCACTGTGTAACAACGTAGGGCAGCTCTCAAACCTAATTTCCAGGACCTAACTGCTCTGACTCAGCCATCTGTGTGTGTGTGTGTGTGTGTGTGTGTGTGTGTGTGTGTGTGTGTGTGTGTGTGTGTGTGTGTGTGTGTGTGTGTGTGTGTGTGTGTGTGTGTGTGCGCGCGTCTCACCGAGCTCTGAGGTAGCAATCTCTGGGACAGAGATCCTCAGCATTGTGCCATTCCTTAGTTCCTAGAGAGAGAGATTGTGCACAAATTAAATTTATACACTTTCAGCTTAGTTTCATATCAATACAACTGGGTCAGCTGTGTCTGTTATAAATAAACTATCAGTAAATCCTATACTTAACTATAAATCTATTCCTACAGTGGGAAGCAAAATGGGAAACAGGATACATTTTGACTTGTTATAGCAGGAAAAGCACAGGTGTGGCTAATAACATTAACAATGGCTCTGTGTCCCAGTAAGCCATGACAGTGAGACAGCATGCAAAATTACCAAGACCCTGAAAAAAAGGCTTATTGTCTACCACAAAGCGAGGAAATACCTCAACAGAGGAGCAAATATCCAGCTTAAAAGAAAAATAAATTGGTGTCTGCAATGAGTCATTGTCTCCAAGTACACCAGACAGACACCAACACTGGCACTGAATCACACAAGGCTGAAACTGCTGCTGCTACTACTCTCTGTATCAGATTAAACCTTCAATCACACCAATCAGTGACGTCACAGCAGGTGTCTACTGACAGGAGTCTCGCCAGAAGTAAGTAAGTTGTAAGTAAAGTTTCAACCTATATAAACACCTGGAAGTTGTTTTTTCCTGTATTATATATATTTATTTGGCGGGCTACCCAAAACGTTTTTTATCCTTTTTGGTATTTAGTGTCCTTTTGATCAAAACTCTGATATTTCGAACTTCCAGGTTCTAAGAATAAAACAAATGAAAGATGTTAATTAGAAATCCTATCCGTTGTTGACACTGGCAAAAAGTAATAAAATATCCAGCATATCAGGAAATAATCAGCTGGCATACTTAAAATGAAATCTGCATGAAACGGGGTTTTACACCATGGGTCTGACAATCATTTTCCACATCTAAAACCTCAATTATTCAACACAATTTACAACCTACTGGCAAAATATCGTTGATATTCTTCTCATTTTACAAACAATTTTCTGTTTGTTTCCCCCAAAAAACATTCAGAAAAAAGGTGGCACTCCAATGGTAATAAAGATTTGCATAACATTGTAAATGTAAACATTGTGTAAAAAAAAAAAACTTTAAAAAAATTAAAAGCATCAAAGTATGTTTTTCATTTTGCATTGTCATTTGCAGGTTTCTTCATCATTTCAAGTGTTAACTGTAAAAAATGTCATTTTTTCCCAGCCTGAAATACACCTGTGAATGTATGAGTTTAAATAATCCTTTAAATAATCACAGCAATTGTCATGATCTAGAAAAATAATTGAATATTTTTAGCAGATTGTTTTTTTTTTTTTTAGAAGGATTTCAACTGTATACATTATCACAGTAGATTTCAATTATTTTGAATAGTTGTGTTATAGAGGGAAAAAGACCACAACATCTTGTTACTTTAATGTCACATTTTCTCCAGCAGGGTTGGTCCTGTTCTTGTCATCATTTCACAGGACTATTGAACTGATTAAAGAGAAACCCAGAGACGAAAATAAACCATCAACCTGACAACATACAAGAGAGCAGCTGGTGCTTCAAAAGCGCCAACAAGCATTAGCAAACAATTAGTCTTCAGGTTGACACATCAAGGGTTCAAAGGGAAAATCAATGAATAGAGGCAATAAGTCAAAAAAGCAGCAGCCTGCAGAAACACTTTTGCATGTTTGAACACATGGTGGTTTCAGTTGATGTGCATGTGAGAGAAAGAAACAGTGACGTTCTCTTAATGTGTGTATTTTGAGTCGCAGGACTGAAGAGACTGTCTATACCAAGCCTGACAGGACTGACCCAGGAGGCAGAAACACACACACACAGCTTTCTGGCTCCTGTTCACAAATACTGGCCTGAATCATACACACATTACTGACTAGAAACAACCCCTTGAGGGAGACTCTCACAGAGTTGTTTTCTATGAATGATAATAACCGCAGCTGCAGTCAGTATGACGTTCCCTTTAATGCCCTCCATGGCACAGACAGACACTTTATATGTTATACTGTAAAACCACAGGAGGTTGTAATATGAAAAAAGTGTGAAACAAGTTATCATTCGGTCTTATCCCCCTACAAAGTGATTCCTTTTGGAAAACATCCCTAATGAATCAATTCAACCTCAAAAGACATATTGTGGGATCAGTCAGCAAACTATGATGAGTGCTGAGACATGACCATCACTTGAAAACTCCCAGACTTCATAAGCAGCGATTTAAACAGCTGCAGATGTAAAATTCAGCATGATTCTGGAACAGCAAGCCCTCGATTTTGCCTCAAAGTTATTCATAATATTATTTTAGTGGACAGCCTTAGATAAATCTGACAACGCTCCCTGAAAGTTGTCTTGGTCTTCCAGTTTAAAGAAATCGTAAGAAACAACTAATCTCAGTCCAGCGAGGAGTCCATTCGTCTAGGTACATGTCCTTTAGGTAGGATTCACATTGATGATGTTCAAAATCTCTTTTCAGTCCAAGTTGGCGTAATTTAAACCAACTTACAGATCAGTCCACTCCTTGGGGGACAAACTTGATCTGTCCTAAACGCTATCATGATGCAATGATAAAAAGGTACAACATCTGAATGAATCAAAATATCAGTCCCTTCAACAGGACAAAGTGTTGGAGGTAGACAAATGTCATTTGTTTGCCTTCTTGAAAACAAACACACACACACACACCTACCAGAGTGACCCGGTTACAGACGGGGTCCCGCAAGGCATGGATGTAGGGCGTGGCTTGTTGGAAAGTGTAATCTTCCAAAAATGAAGCTTCGTGGTGTTTAATGTTTGGACCCCTCAGCTCTGACACTGGTGAAGGCATAATGGCCTGAAGGAGAGGGGAAAACAGAGATTTGAAGCAAAAGTAGAGGGAAAAGGGGAAACTGAAGGAAATTAAGTGAATAGCCAAGATGAGGTGACAATGTAAATTCTAAAATAAAAAGACAAGGGTGCAGCAATACAGGTTGTAAGGTGTAATATTTTCTTGAGATTATTTCCTGATTATTTCAAGCAGCAAAATTGAATAATTATAAAAACAGGAAACCAAATCAAGCCTCCGTGTTTACTGTGACAGATTATCTTGCTTGAATGGCAGCAAGGAGGAAAAGTGATCTCTACAACTATACCAACTGTGTGCAGATGACACACAGGAAGAATGCACAGAGGTAAAGTAACACTGGCACAATCATGTAACCCAAAAAATGCATTATTACAAAAAAAATATATATGAATCAAATCATTGAAACTATCATTGAATAAAGAACAATATGTTTCCAACACATGGCGGTACCTCATCTAGTCTTTGGAGGTGCCTACTGCCAGCGTTAGCCGGCGTGCTAACGTTCTCCACCTGCGTGCTGAGGTGAGGGAGGTGGTTGGTCAGGCTGAAGGTGGGCGACAGGAGGCCGGGGACAAACACCTTACTGACCTAGAGGAAAACCAAGACAGGAATCTCATGTCTTTATCACACAGGAGTTCACTTCAATAACCAGAAATGTGATGTTCTAATCTGACAGTCTTGATGCTTTGACTCGTCCTTACCCTGGTGATTCCTGTGTAGAGAACCAGACTGCCACAGGCCTCCAGAACCAGCATGGCGTCAATATTCTGAGGACCAAAGTTTTATTGTCAGAAACATGTTAAGTCACTAGGGCTGCAACTAACAATTATTTGTATTATCAATTAATCTCCCTATTATTTTCTCAATTAATTGATCAATCTTCCAGGTCTATAAATTGTTTCTGCTTTATAAGTCATGCTTATTTGTAGACAGGAAAAAAGAACTAGAATGCTCACAGCAAAACAGAAAGCATTACAGCCAAAACTTTCTTTGCGTCGCCATTTATTACCCTGCTTTTTGATGTTATGTTGCTAAATTTTCCAAAGTATCTTTTAAAAAAAAAATCAGGTAAAGACATCCAAAAATGCTCCTTGACAACATAAAAGTTCAGCACCTCTTCTCTCAAACCTATACACTGCCTTCATCAACAGGCAATCAACAACAGTTGTGTGTTACAATTTGCCATGGCTTCCTTTCACTGAAGATTTCCCTCAGTATTAAGGACTGTAATGTTTTTAATGCTGCTCTTCAGTTTGTTAGATGCCTTCAAGTATTTGTTTTGAGAGTGGTATCTTAAAATATACATTCAGTTTAATATTTGTGATTAATCTCAAGGTGCTTTAGTCACAGGTGTGATTAGCTCTCAAGGTTAAAACATTGTGGAGTAAATCTTCTATAAACCAGTGTTTGACATGCGTTAATTGAGACATGCACACATAATAAGACCTTGCATTCATGTTTTCTTTCCAGTTCATGATCAATACTGTGAGTGCAGGATAATACTACCTCAGAAATTATTCAATCAATTCAAATAAAATAATAACTAAAACATAAAACCTAATCTAATACAAATCCTTTCCAGATAAACTAAAACCATAAAAAGTAACTTAAAAGCTGTCTACTAGAAGGTAAACTGGAATTGAAATCCCAGATCCAATATTAAAAACAATTACAAAATGTCAAACTATAATTACTCTGTTGCACAGTAGAGCTTATCAATGAAGTGCCGTCTTTAACACTGGTTGTATGAATTTCTGGTCTCATGGTGATATTCTCTGAAGTCCTCTGAAGCAGAGATTTAACACAGCTAAATATACACAAATTGGTTTGTATAGGTAATGGGAGCAAGTAAAGACCTAATTATATCAGACGGAACTCGTAAACATCCGGATGCATTAAAGAGGATACAGTAAGACCTCCTACTCAATGTTCACAACTTCCCACTTCCCACGCAGCAATTTGATGTTAAATAAATACGCTGATGCTACAGCCCAGACCTGCGACAAAATCCATACAGATATCACAAATACAGAGACGGACTGAAAGCAGAGGAGTCTGTCTGAAAGTGTTCATAGCTGCAACCTGCGTTGTTTTCAGAAATCAAGCCCTACATACAGAACATTTGTAGTTATCACAGTTTTCAATGGTGGCAGTGTCAAAGAAACCCGGAAATACCAGACTACAGGGACTTAAACCAATGCTTCATTCACACCTTAATTTATTGGCCTTATTTAACGTTTTGGTTCAGTACCAACTTTGCCAACTACACAACCTAAGTGAACATCATTGTTTAGTCTTTATACAACAAATATGCCAATGAAAAGACATGAAATGATAACTACATCTATCCACACACAGTGGCCACTTTATTAGGTACCACCTGTACAATCTATTGCAATTCAATACAACAGCTCTGCCATATATTTTACATTTATAAGTTTATAATGTTTGTTTAAGGTGACATTGTCAGAAATGTGTAAATTCAATTATATGTTTATTACTCAGGTCATAGTTAAAGGTGGTGTTGTACTGGACTACATTATATTGAGAGGTGTTTCCTATTTACATACATGACAGTCAACAAAAACATTATAGGCATCATAAAAGTCGACTTTATGGCAGAACAGTTGTATTGGATTGCATTAGATTGTACAGGTGTACCTAATAAAGTGGCCACTGAGAGTACAGTACAATGACATACTGTAAGATATCATTCTTTCCTGTGTTTTTGTTATTCCTACATACTACTGAATAAACATACTGAATAAACTAGTAAATTATTGATTAGGAAATGTATTGTCACTAACCTTCGCCTAGTCTCTGTAGATCTTATAGAAAGCCTAAATATTGTAATATACCTGCAGAGGCACTGCATCTTTGGCAGGGATGGTCGTGACAGAGGCGAAGATGAGCTGAGACGTATAGTTGCTCTCAATAAACTTCACACATCTGTGGAAACAATGGAAAAGATGTTAACTTGAATACAGAGACGTGCCCGTAAAATCAGGTGGAGAGAGTGATGATGAAGAGAAAAAGTAATAGAGCTACATTTAAACTATTCTTAAGTGGTTGATCTGGTACATGAGCGATCAATAGTTCTGTATGAACTGTTTAGTAACTGTCATATTGTCCTGTTCAGATCATTTGAGACTTATCCAGACTTGTTATGGGTCCCTAGATTCCATAATATAAAGTGTGTGCATGCTAGTGGAGTCTGTTGACCTGAGCTGTTGGTGAGACTCCACCAGGAAACAGAGGTAGCGGTTCTCACAGAGGTCAGAGGTCAGGAACACTTTAGACGCCTGGCTGCTCATCTCCCTGCAAACGCAAAAAGATGACGATTCATGCGAAACAACAGCAGTTACTAAACATGAACAGCAACAAAAACCAGAGTAAAACAAACAACCCAATAAAATTATACCATAAAAGAAAAAAAACAGGGGCAATTTCACAAACATTTTGAGAATAGTCTCACATTTTCCATCACCCCAAGCTTATAAATGATTTAGAAATTATCTTAGAGTTAGAACTTTGAAGTCAGTGAGGGTGCTACTGTGCTTCTCCTCTCTTTTTGATGCTGTCATTGATAGGTCAACATAAATAAATAATTCTAAATAAAGTCGCAAATTTGGGTCGGTCAGTCATGGTGAAATGCTTCACTTCATTCACCTGGGTGCTACCAAACTTCCTAATGGTGTGATAAAAAATTACAAATCAAGTATTTGAGGAGTACCTTATTACATACCCAAATAAAAATGACTATATAAAGAAATATTCATATTCATGTTCTCTTTTTCCAAAAAAAAAAAATGTATTTGACGTAACACAACAGGGGAACGAACACGTAGATGGTGACACAGCTTTATGATAATAGAAAAATACATTTTCTGGTATTTACTAGTAAATCCTAAAAGCTGTGTCCCCTCAAGTCCAGGTTCTAAAATAAACTCTCCAGAATAATGGTCATCAATTAGAAAACAAAGTTGAAATCACATTAAAAATAAAACTATCAATAATTCATTCTCAATAATTGTCAGTCATTGATGTAAATGAATCATCTGCCTGTACAGACTCTGCATCTGTTTTAAGCAGGGTTCAGTCCTGATAATTACCTGTGACAGCCAGCTGTGACCGTCTCACTCCACAGCTGCTCCATGCAGAGGTCGGGTACGATGGGCTCCATCTCCGGCACCAGCATCGTCTCATTGGCCGTGCTGTTGGGAGACGGTAACAGGCCATGGTGCCCCCTGGGGGACTGGCTGTGGAAAGACGCGTTGAAACGAGCCGCACCTGAAAAGGACGGAGCCGCCATGCCTGGAGAATGAGCACGGCTGGAATGGAAAAGAATAAGAAAAGAAGAAAAAAGTATGTTTTTGATGGTTTTGATGTTTTGATGACCGGGTCTCTGTTTGTTTATATCTTGTGCTCTACCGCACAAGCAGGCACATGCACGACCACAGGGAAGGTGTCATACTGTTTTTTTGCCATCTGCAGAGGGTGGATTGTTTCTTTTAAAAAAAAAAAAAAAAAAACATCAAGTGCCTCTACTCACCTGAGGGCAGCCATGTTGGATATACTCGGGGAATGAACACGGGAGTGTAATCCGGGTGACGAGGTCATGATCCTGCTCTGGTGGCTGTGCAGAGCGCTGTAGTGGAGAGGAGAGCCGGTACCAATGGCACAACTAGGAGCAGTAAACCAAGGAGGGGTCAGACAACAGCAAGGGACCAGAGATGCTTTCAAGGATCAACTAATGTCATGTCACCAGTGCAAACATTTGACATTTTCAAAATAAAAAGAATTTATGCTTATTCTTCTCTCTTTTCTGTACTTGATTTTGTTTTTTGTCAATCTGACAAGTTTACTGTTTGTGTTTATTTCACAAATGGAGAATTGACGGTGTTATCCTTAATTTTGTTAGTTGGTTTAGTCTCCATGTATACATTTTATTGAACTGCTATTGATGTTGATATCTTGACCAGGTTTTGCTTTAGATTTTTTCATGTATATATTTTTAATAATAGTTGTACACATGATTGAGGCCCTTCTATATGAAAGCCAGAGACTCTAAAAGATCTTATATTTAAACTGACGTGCATATAGGGCTGCAACTAAGGATTATTTTCATTATCGATTAATAGATTAATCATTTTGTCTATAACAGAAAATAATGAAAAATGCCCATTATAATTTTCTACAGCCCGAGGTGATGCCATTAACTTACTTGTTTTATTAAACCAACAGTCAAAAAACCTAAAGACAGTATATGACACAAAGAAAGCAGCAAACCCTCGTATTTGAAAAGTTGGAACCAGAGAATGTTACATTTTTGCTTTAGAAATGACTAAAATGATTAATTGATTATCAGAGTAGTTGCTGACAAAATGTTCTGTCTACCGACTAATTGATTAATCAACAAATCGTTGCAGCTCTATGTGCATACAACACTTTCACTTTCGTTACCTTCCAGTTCCGGGACCGAGCCCGGTTGCCCCACTGCCACCAGGGGAGTCCAGGCGGGAGATATTACGGAGGTGAGAAGTCAGGAAGCCCGATACCATAGGACCCAATGGTGTGCCGACTGGATCTGCTGTACACCGCAGAACTGTAGAGCGCTCCTGATGGAGGAAAGCGACTGGAGGTTAGGGACGAGTAGACTCTGTGTGTGTGTGTTTGTGTCTGTGTGATCACTCACATCATGTGTGACCTTGCGCAGGGTCCAGACAGAGTGTATTCCCTGTACAGTGTCATAGGAGACAACTACAGAGGGCTGACAGCAGCTGAACACTATCTTCATGGTGGCGTCAGATGCATACTGCACACGGGAGCCTTCAAACAGACCTGAAAAGACACACACATACACAGGTCAAAATATGGCAATTACTCATTATTCAGAGAGACAAGAGAGAGGGGAAAAGAGTGTGTGTGTGTGTGTGTGTGTGTGTGTGTGTGTGTGTGTGTGTGTGTGTGTCTGTGTGTGTGTGTGTCTGTGTGTGTTGTACCTGTAGGTTTACACACAACTGGTGTGATCTCGTCTAGAGGATGCAGCATGCTGAACACTGTGGGCAGAGGTTCCCTGTCGAGAAAAAGAGCTCAGTACCTCAGTTACCTGCCAAATGACAATGGTGTGTGTGTGTGTGTGTGTGTGTGTGTGTGTGTGTGTGTGTGAGTGATCAGGAGGCTGTCTTTAATGTAGACACATTTGTTCAGGTTGTGAGCTTTGATGTGTGTGACTGCCTCACTTCACATGGGTGTTTAGATCTGTGTGCCATGCTGTTGATCTTTGCCTTGAGCTTGTGTATGCACATGAGTGCATTGAGTGAGCAGTGTTGGTGTGTACCCGGGGGGGCTGAGTTGTGCATCAGTCGCTGTGTTTTTTCGTTCTAACAAAAGTCCATACTTGGTCGCCCAGACATTTGAGACCTGGAGGAGACAAGAGGGAATAGACAGGAAAGACATTTTGAACATATTATGTTGTTGTGTAATAACAATATAAATGTTCACATTTAATGTTTCAGTACAAAACAACTGCCATTTCTACAACCTGAGCAGCAGACTTCTAGATGACCTAAAAGGCAACTCTTTAAACCTGCAATAAATGATTTTTTTGGCACTTGGGCGCTGCGGAAACAATCTATTAACATAACATTGACATACAGTCACCTTTTAAGTTGATATGGAGAACTTGTTAGCAAACAGCTGCTTAATTACACATTCAGCAGTTACGGAGCAACATTATAATTCATTTGGAGTCATGCTTCTGGCCACCTGATGAATGTAAGTCCAATATTCACTCTCTTTTAGCTCAGTGTTTGGTCTCAACCAACTCCTGAGAGAAATATCAGAGTCTTTAGCTGTTAAATGCTCCACCATGTTCACCAGCTAGTCGCTAACTGTGTCTATCTGCTGTTTGGTGCTGGGCAGGTAGTGTACAGTTGGTTTTTACAGCTTTTTCACTGAAAACAGCTGCCTGCTCTACCCAAAGATGACGCTATAAGAGCGGTGAGAGTGAACCGAAACGTTATGGGCCAAAAAACCATAACAATGAGCGCCGTAGAGCTGAGGGAGAACCGAGTTCATCACTACGAGCCACACCCTTCACATTACACATTGTCATTTGATACATTATTATAAAAATATCAATCATAGCAGCTTTAAAGTCTCTTTTGAATCCAGTTTCCATTACAAATTGAAGAAAAATACAGGAGATGTCACTTTGGGCTCAGGGAAACTGTGATGGACTGTTTTCACCAATTTTCTGATATTACAATTAGTCGAATAATCTAGAAAATATTGGGCAGATTATTTGATAGTGAAAATAATACTTTCAGCCCTATTTGTAAAATTTAATAATATGACATTTTATTGAATCTAATAAGGAAGTGCTCTTCTTTGCCACTTCCAAAGAGAGCTGAAGGATCAACTAGAGAGCAGCACTTTGAAGGTTTCAGCGTCAAGGACACCACAGCAGTGTGGATGCTTCCTGCCACAAAGGCTCTCACAAGGATTTTCTTGCTCTGCTGAAAACACCAACGTGTTGTCTTCTTGCCTCTTTAATAATTTCAATCATTTAATGAGAGTGGGTGTGACATCTTTCCACTAGTAAATATCCAACACTTCATCACCACCTCCGTAGGCCTCAAGCAAGAAAAACAAACACAGGAGCAAAACATGATTTCCTCCTTTTAGCAGCCCACAAACACTGTTTCTGCAGCTTACTGGTAAAAACACATCCCTGAATCAAATTACATCTTGTTGCTGTGCAACAGACTAATGAGGCCGATACACACACACACACAGACATAACCCTCAAATGCACAAACACAATTACACTATGAAAAACATATCTACATGTGGACAAACACACTCATTCTAGTTCAGTATGTGCACAAACACAAGCAGGGATGTCTCACACACACACACACACACACACACACAAACACAGACATCTGATATTGATGAGGTTCATTCTCATTGTCAGCAATCCAAAATTTCCATTATTATTGGTTAGCCAGACAATGTTTCAGCCCTGGAGAATATCACTAATCCGACTAACACTCGCTTGCGCCCGCCCACACACACACATTAACACAGGAAGCATCCGGCATTTACGTAGAAAAGAAACAGCTAGGGACTTTTTACTCAGTGGAATATAAAAGTCAGTTAGCAAGTCGTACAATATGACTCTGATTTTGAAATATGCCTTTCCAAAATGGATAATCAAGCATTTTGGAGTTACTTTCATTTATAGTAACTATACTCACAGTGTGGAATGTGAAAACTCTCTGATACACTGGACATAACAATATGCTGATGTTGCACGCAGCAACTTTGCTCGTTGGTACAAACATGCCCTGTAAAATTAAGTATATAACCTGAACACATCACCATCATGTTTGTCAACCTGGGTGGTCTGCGGCGAGTTACACCAAAGGAAATCAAACTGACGAGAGGGAAAAGATCAAACGCTGGTGAATCCGGCAATCTGAAATTTAGCAGATGCTTTTGAATTTCTCTACTCTAAGTCTTGACTCCCCTCTTCCTGTGGTATAAAAGATTTCCCACCAGAGTCTCTCACCCCCTCACCTGAAAGGGTAGTGGTGAGATGAAATCCTTCCCCGTCACAGTGTGAACGTTGACACAGCTACTCTGAACAATACACACTGTCTGCTCCACTTCCTCCTCTGCAAAACAAGATTAAAGATAGTGTATCTTCTTTATGAACAATAGAACTGCAATGTAAATGAATAGATAAGTTGAATTGCTTCTCAACAACAAAATATTTTCAATGATACAGTACCGTCTTTCTTGTTCTGAGGAACAGCAAAGTTACACCATAAGGCCTGCAGACAGAATAAAAGACAGTGTCAATAAATGTTTTGCTCGAAAGACAAAAATTACACATCCTGACAATCATCATGAATTTCCACTGTGCTTAGGAAAGAGCGTTTTAAATATATAGGCATATATGCTGTATATAGGCAGAAGAATGGCATCTCGGTAGCTTACGGTCTAAAAACAGCATTCAGTAACCAACCTGCTGCACTGGACTGTCAACGGTGAAGGCCTTGTATACGTTGGAGCCTTGGGTCCGACTACCCTGGCTCCAGACGACCACAGTTCCTGCTGTGTAGAGCTCTTCTTCAAACTCCACATCCTCCTCCGTGACTCCCATGCAGCCCTTCCTAAGCTGCCAGCATTCCTGACAATCCAAACATATCCATCAGGTCAACACAACAAGGACTGAATCAAAAATACAAACTGTACTGAGTTACACACCATGTATAAGTATTACTTTCATGATTAAAGAAGTGATGCAACATTACTTTTACAAACTTGGTTGTACTATCTATTGCAGTCATTATGTTAACTACTATGTTACTTTTAGACACAAAGACAAAGATTTTCAGTGCCATGCAAGACATGTATTTTAAAGCAATAACACACCTGATAAAAACAATATATAAATTCAATTTCATTACTTTCTTTTGTTGCACTTCCTATTTTCCTCCTTATGCACGACTGCTGCTTTTATCTTATTTAACGTTTTACAAACAGAAGCGATTATATAGGTGGACTATCAGTACCATTATGTAAAAGCCACGAAATGCTATGCAATCTCACCCTCTCTCTCTCCTGCAGACTGACTTCCTGCAGGGACCCCACCAGGCCGGCGGCGCCGTCTGACGACCAGAGCTCGGAGGCGGGCTGGAGCTCTCTGAGCTGCAGGTTGAAGGCATTTGGATGGTTCCTGCAGTGCTCGCGGCCAAACGGGACAAACGACTGCAATTCCCCTGCGGCAATCATCGTGGCTGTCTCTTCATACACGACTTCCGACATGAGTTCCAGATATCAGCATTATTTCTGGGAAGAATAGGGGATGAGAAAGACAGAAATGTTTACAAATCGGATGGGCTTAACGTATTCTACCAGACACGTCCACTGTTGTGCGTGTAGATAACATCCTTTAGAATGCAACAGGAGAGCTGAGACAACAGAGGGAAGGACTTTCAACGCCATGAAAGAAATCTAGAGCCATACCTATACCAGGCGTCATAAAAATATTCAAATCCATAAATGAAGTAATTTTACTACACGGGAATCAAGTGTGGGGCCTCGAGACAAGACTGAAAAAAGGGATAAACACCCAATTGAACTGCAGCCTGTGTGAACGCACAAGAACCAAGTTTTTCATCACAATAATAGCTAATTTTATTAAACTTACATTGGAAACCTGGTGCAGCATGCTTTGGCAATACTGTACTGACTTAGTGTCATGCCAGTGACGCAAAATTGTAATTTGTGGAGTGGACAAACCTGCTACCCACAGTCTAAAACATGAGTAGACGGAAGGGGTTGAGTGGCAGCGGGGTTTTCATTAGAGGTGGCGAGGTAGCTTGTGCCAACAGAGAGACAATATTTATATTCATAGCTGCCGCAACAAAAAATAGCTATGAACTCAGAAAATAAAAAGCCAAAAGTCGTGTAACCGTTAAGACAGCAGGTGTCAAATTGTGGTACTGGGTTTTCTAGCTGTACTTGAGGTGGTTCAGGTGGTCCCCTTCATAACAAATAAACGCATTTTACTTTAATGTAACGCTAGGGCTGAACATTTTCATCGGGCCGACTTGATTATAATGAACAGACTCGACCTGCAGCTATTAGTGTTGTCTAAATATCGTCAGCTGGTGGCTTTAAGTCGGCTTGCTGTAACGTTATCCCTCACATTTCACGACACTGTTAGAAGCCACAGTAACGTCTCAACAAATGACCATTTACAGCATTATTTCTACTGTTTCGTGCTGCCGTTGACTCCGACAGACGCTACGTGTTAGCAGCTAACTGGGAGTTTTCGACCCCGAAACAAAGCTCATGACTTGACAGTCAACGTGATGCTGCAGGTTACATAAATAGACACGTTGACAGTTAGCTCTCATTGACTGCTATAGGTGCTCTTCAGCATTAGCACGCTGACGCCCTCACTGGCTCGCTTAGCACGCTAGCTAATGTTAGCTTCAGCTAGCTTTGACTTCGCAGGGACTCCGGCCGCTAACCTGATAATAAGGAATAGTCTGGCTCTTGTCGCGGAGTCCTTTCCTTTCTTTTGTACGATCCTCGCTTGAGCACACCGTCGCCACCGGTGCCAACATTTAAAACCAACTCGGACCGGGTGCCAAACTGACGATTTGGCCGCAGCGGGTTTTCAAACGAGCGCGGACATCTTTGCTGTCCCGACATCCTCTCCCTCCACGAGTCAGCCAATCAGCGGCGAGGAGTCACGGGAGGACGGAGCTGATAGGGCGCCTTCATCGGGGCAGCTTCACCCAAAAAGCTCCAAAAATCACTCCCTCTTTACTCTCTCGTCCTCCTCTGCCGGAGGGCGAGGGGAGGCCTGGGTTACAGGAGGTACGTCAGGGACGTTTCTGATGATGTGCAGAAGAATACAGGAGGACACCTCTTAGTCACATTTGTATGCACCCACAAAATGTGACTGTCACGTGGCGCTGAACAGTAACTGTGTGTTGCCTTACCATGAATTCAAAGATCAACCTTTTTCCAGAATGAATTTATGTATTTCTTGGTCAATCAAATATTAATAAATGGGATTAGCTTTCTTTCTTTCTTTTTCTTTTCTAACAGGTACATCCTGCACATTAGACTTTTGGGAACAATATTATATTCTGGTTATGGTTACATCAAGGCCACTACACATAATAAATAATGTTTTATATAACATATATTATTTGTATTGATAAATAGTATTTTTGTCAACACAACAAGTATGATAATGTGAATAGAAAGCAGGAGTCTAGTAGCGCTCTTGCTTCCTATTCAAGTTATTATACTTGTGTTGTTTATCCACCACTGAGATTCAAATGTCATCTTGCCATCTTCCAGAGAGGGCAAAAGTCAGAGGTCAGGATCAGCATCAGCTACAGTAGCTTGTCTATTAGTTGAAGGTAGTATCTACAGCCAGGAACTATACATGTATCTATGGTGTTAACACAGCAATCGTGCTGTTTACAGACTGATCACATATATTTTTTCCAGTCATTGAATTTTGTGTGAACTACTTTTCCTCACAATGATGAATTGAATTATATTAAGTTTAATTTTAATAAAATATATTGATGAAATGAATATAAACTATCAAATGATGTGACCCCTGATATTTGACAATACAAAGTATATTGTATTGTCCTGAATACAAAGACAATACACATTTCAAACAGTGAAGTTTACTTGACTTTCAGACTTTATAACATGGTTAAATGTGGAGGATATTAATAAATGTTGCAGAGAGGATTACTGTCACCCCAATTAAGAATAAATAAGCTGATATTTATATGGGGAAGTGGTGAGTAATTACCAGCATCTGTTTAAAGTCACACCAAGATTCAGACTCAGACAACAATTATTTAACTATTTTACATTCTATTTTTATATTAGCTTGTTTTGTATTTTATTTTATTTCACTTCTATTTTTACTTTTTTCATGTTCATGCTATCATACATACTATTGTAAAAAGTATGTACAATAATTAATTAGAAAATATATCTACATGAACGTCCTCTTATCACTAAATGTGTGTATTTATCCTATGCAACAAGGTTCTCCGAAATATAATCAGGTCATCTACTGTATAACAGGAATGTGTAGGATAAAGTTTCATGTTGATGACAGACAGACAAATGGACAGACTGCATACTGTACTATATCATGTAAGTCCTTCTGCAACTAAGAAGTCCAATTTAGAAAAAGGTGGTCATGAAAAATTATACCTGAGGGGAAAATGAGGAGTCTGGGCGGTACGGGTGCTGATGGATGTGATGGATGCCGCACAACAACACAGTATGGACTGACTGAGTTAACTCTCTCAGACAATATCAGTCGAGCTCCCTGGGTGGTGTGTGTGTGTGTGTGTGTGTGTGTGTGTGTGTGTGTGTGTGTGTGTGTGTGTGTGTGTGTGTCAGAGAAAGAAAGAGAGATGATTAAAAAGAGAGTGAGAATGCTTTATCTGCTAAATCTAAAAGCAAATGTTTAAGGGAAAAGACAGAAAACACAAAAAGGGAAAGTGTGTCTTCACAGTTCTGACTCAAATTGACAAAATAAATCATTATTCTTACTATTTTTTCCCAATATTGTATTCATCATTCCCTCTCTGGCTCACACTTGTTCCTTTTTCTCTACCCTCTGTCTCTGTATTTCAAAATGAATTTGGTGATTGAAGGTGACATCAGTGCCTGGCCGCCCCTCTCCTTGAAGAGCAGAAGTACAACATCTTGATACAAAAACATTTTTTGAAATTCAAATTGATGTTGGAAAATATTGTGGGGGGAAAAGCAGCTGCCTTTAAAACATGTGATCAGTTTAAGGTTAGGCAGGTGAAGACACTAGACTAATTTTTTTTTTTTTACATATTTTGTGATCTCAGCATATAACAGTAAAAAGCATTGTTTTCCTGTGGTTTACTCGCTTGTTATGTCCAGATCACTGAGTAATTATTTTATTGCGATGAGATCATAAAAAATAAGACAAATTGTTTTCTTGTTATCTTAGGAAAACAAGCTTGTTATGTCAAGATCACTAAATACATTTCTTGGACTTACAAGAAAACTGAATGGTCTTCCCCAGGTATATTTACTGCACAGATGATTTCTGGGCAACAGCAACAGAAATCTTGATAAACCATCTCTATCTGACCCAGTGGCCTAATGGATAAGGAATCAGCCTCCGAAGCTGGGGATTGTGGGTTTAAGTCCCACCTGGGTTAATCCTCACTCAGATACTTCTCTTGTTTGGCCCTGGGAAAAACTACATATTGCAATACAAAGTTGTAAAAGCAGCAGTGAGTTAGATAAGTTCTACTGCAATTCAAGTTTCTGAACTATAGTGTGGTATAAAATGTAATCTGCAAATATTCTATGTGTACTCATACCATCAGACTTTCTGAATATCAGAAAACAGCAAATCCATGAGTACATGTTCCAGTAATTATTGGACAAGTTGTTATTATGTCACATAAAATTGGCCTTTTTCATGCTGCCTTTCCATGAAACCAAGGAAATAAATTTTGCAATACTGTATCTCAACAAATTATGTCCATACAACCATGACAGACACCTCATTATACTCATTTAGCTGCGGCAGGTTGGCTGTTTGAGGTGAGGTCATCCTGCCATAACAGCCGCTCAGATTTCATTACTGTGGAGCTGCTAAAGCATCCATGAACAACAACTGTCTGTGGTGACGCACTGCACTGCAGCCGACTGGGGAGGGACGATGATAGAGTCGCACTCTGGTGGTAGCATTCATACATAGAGAAAAATGGCTTAAATTGTGAACAGAGATGACGCTCTCATAGGAGAGACTTAAATTGTTTACAGTGTTTCAGTCCATCACAGATCTACGTCAGGCACTAAGTGAAAAATGCAGTTTACAAATGCATCAGATACACCTATACAATCATATGCAATTCAATACTTAAGCCCTACAACACATGCTACCTTTGTGATGCTCATACTTTTGCTGCATCAATTTAAACTATACGTTCATTTTAAAGCCTGTAATTCGTGGTTGTGTTATATTGGAGTGCCTTGTATTGAAAGCTCCTTCTAATATTTTATCCTATCCTGTGTACTTTGAAAGTTCAAGGTCCAAATTTATTATCATTACACAATACAGGATTATTGTAAATAATTACAAGCAGTTGAGTAAAAGTAACAAGGAAGGAAAACTATATTTACAAAAGGAAACTGTATATACACACATTATGTACAAGTTGACTGTAAAGGTGTAGTCCAAAGAAAAGATGTTGCACAAAGGTAGTCAATAGTGGAATATCGTGGAAAACAAACATAAGAGTGCAACATGGTGCAAACTCGCAGATGCACTGTCTGTATCTCTAGTGCAATGTGTATAAGATGTAGAGAAGAGGTAGGTGAGAGGAGAGTAGACCTTTTTCATGGAGCGGACACTGTGACATGTCATAGCAGAAAGGCACAGCTGCAGCTAACGGCATTAATGATGGCTCTGTTACATCCAGGTGTGCTGGTGACCCAGCATGCATAATAGCTGGGCACCACCTAAAGGGAATGCAGCCATCATTATGTGTGCGCACGAATGATGATTTTACTCCGGTTAGACAACATTATACTTTCCCTCCCTAGGAAGAGCTTTCAGGTGACACATCGCACATGCTCAGGGGGAAAGATGCTCAGAGAAATGTACTGCATAAAGTAAAAAGTGTTTTTTAAATCAGTCCTAGACAGACAGACAGACAGACAGACAGACAGATAGATAGATAGATAGATAGATAGATAGATAGATAGATAGATAGATAGATAGATAGATAGATAGATATCATCCAGTGTCAAATTACGTTGTTTTCCCGAACAGGGAGAGCAACGTAATCTGATTGGTCCCCATGAGAGCCAGACCCGAGTGCATCGTGGGTAGGGTTTTGCTGGTTAATGAGAGCTGATGATGGAAATGTGACTGTGTGTATGTGTGTGTGTGTGTGTGTGTATGAGTGTGTGTTGGGCCAATTAAAGTCTCGGGATAGCATTGCTGTACGTAATGTCTGCCATGGGGCTGAATCCAAGCCAAATGTATTTATGTGTTTAGTTAATTTAGGATGCAATGAAGAGCTCTGGTGGTCTAATTGATCTGTACAGGAGGACCGCACACCAAAAACAAGGCCTCCATTAAAAGAACCTCCAGGGACGGGGAGGCTCTGATGACTGTGCGTGGGTGTGTGTGTGTGTGAGAGAGAGAGAGAGAGAGAGAGAGAGAGAGAGAGAGAAGAAAAAAAACTGGAAATAGTAAAAAAAAAAAGAAGTGTTTGTGTGAAATAAAATCTAGCGAAATACTGAAACCATGCACAGCGCAGTCTCTTGACCAGTAAAATCTTGCATGCTGCTCCAAAGCACCGACAGGATTGTGTGTGGAGGATTAGTTATTGTGAGGATTGTATAATTTGGGTCGTGTTAACCTCTGAAAGGCATAGTTCAACATTTTGGGAAATAAATGACGACACTAGTCCCATGTCTTTGTGTTACGTACAGAGCTCGGGAAGTGGTTAGCCTATCCTAGCTTAGCATAAAGACCAAAAGCACTTGAAGAAACAGCTAGCCTCTCCAAAGTTCAAATATACACCTACCAACGCCTCTAAAACTCACAAATTAGCTAAATGTATCTTGTTTGTTTAATCCGTGCACAAACAGAAAATGTAAAAATGGCAATGAGTTACGTGTTGGAGCTATTTCTTGATGAACAACAGTTAATCCATCCGCCCAGTTCTTCTGTTCCCCTTGAAATCCCTAACTGATGTTTTTAAATGTGTCTTCTTTCTCTTCTGTACAACAACAAAGTTCTTTCTTGACCGTGGAAACATCCGTCGACAAAACAATCTCACCTCAGGGTTTAGTAGCTGTAATGTAACCTGTAATTCTGAGTCAGATATGTTGGGAATTTCTGACAAACCTCTAATAGAATGAATTCAGCCAATTTAAAAGGAGCTACACACTATATGTGTTTGGTTTCACTTGTTAACAAACTGCTACAAATAACACAACAAAGTAAGCTAATTTAGGCTATTTATATGATGTGACTACAAGGTTAGCTGTGGGGTTAACCATCTCGGGAAAACGTGTGAACATTCCCAAGTCGGAATAATGGGAGGTTTTTCTCTGAGCTTCAGTGACCTTTAAGCGGAGCCAGGCTAGCTGTTTCCCCCTTGCTTCCAGTCTTTATGCTAAGCTAGGCTAACCACAGCCTGACTCCAGCTCTGTGCTTAACTTGACATGATTGATATCAATCTTCTCAGCTCATGCTTGAAAAGACAGCAAATAAGCATGTTTCCCAAAATGGTGAATTATTCTTTTGACTTTGACAAATTTGTTGCAGTGGTTTTCTAAGCAAACAAATACAAAGCTGTCAAAGTCTTAGTTGCCTTAAACCTAACTACAGTTGTCACTTGGCCAAACTTGTTTGATAGCTAAAATGGTGAAAATGCCTTGTATGTCCAGTAAATGCTATTATCCAGTTCATCGGGGAGGAAGTATGTAGCCTACACACGATTTTGCCGTAACCACATCATTTGCATTACAGCATTAATGCTGCTCATTTCCCAAATTTCATCCGGCTGTGTTGACCTATTGTCTCCATTTTCAGCTCTGAATGCAACCGGTCTCCTGCTGCAGTAAACCAGGTTTAGCCATCCGGGGAGTTTAGCCGTAATTTATCAGACTAATCTCCTCTGGTCGTGGATGGCAATCCATCACCAAACCCAACTGGGTCCACACTGAGCCAGGAGGAGAACAGTCTTCCCACATGGGAGACGGAAACCTGTTTGACACTGGCACCTATGGCAACATTTCGGAGTGTAAAGGCCTGTCATTTGTCTGTGGAGGGATGTCATGATACTGTCATATCTGCGCAAACACTGTATGATGGTCACTTTCTCCCACTGGATGGAAGAAAGGTTACTCATACTGTAACACACAGTGATGCATGTTCAATATTTGTCTTTTAACGCTCTTTTTACAGCATCTCTTAGCATGAATTTATCACAAGCCCATAAGATTTTCAGTTACCTTTTCCAGAAGTCCTCGTGGTTGTTTTGTGCCAATGAGCTTTTGTATTTCTCATGCTGTTATTACTTTTTTACCAAGGTGATAATGTTTTCAGTCCTGTTTTTCAAAGATGCCAAAACATCGTAAATTGAACATCATGGATCATGCTGCTTTGGTAGTGGTATGTGCTCTCCGGGTGCCTTCTAATTGAAAGCATAGTCCAGTTTTGAGCCATGGCTTTAACTATGATACTATTTTTATGACTCTGTATACATTTTGAAGGCATGTGAAACAGTGCTCTTAGCCTATCTCAGCTCAGGTTCTATGTATAGAGGCTGGCCAACAAGGCCAACAAGAGCAAAATGTTAAACCTTGGAGAACGTGTATTTCTCTGTGTTGGAGAAGAGCTCATTCTAATAGACACGGAGATATGCAGCAGTTGAGCTAAGCAATAATTTTACTATTCAACGTAACTTTAAACTGCCTGCAGAGACAAATGTCTCTATGACTCTTTCTAACTCTGGTTGGATCAAACAAATGAAATAAAATGCTTCCAAAATGTAATTTTCTTTTACTTGTGAATGTTAAACTTTGGTACTTTCTGATGGCTTACAGCTGGCAATTTGATATACCTTTCATAATTTGTAGTTGAATGACACATTTACGCCACACCAGAGTGTTATTTTACTGATCTATCTGCTCTGTGCCTGTATTAGCCTACCGTAGCTCGACCTGAAAAATGTACCAGATTAACTTTAATTTAAATAAGTTGCTTGTATTTTCTTTCTAATTTCATTGTGATCCCTCAGATCCTGTTTTTCTTTCACCTCTCTCCGGCTTACTTTCATTCACTCCTCATCTCCTGTCCAGGCTTGTCTCTGCCTTGGTTTCTGTCTTTGGTACAGTCTCTACAGTCTCTCTCTCACACTCTTTCTATCATCATCATGTATCTCTATCTCTATCTCAGTATCTTTATTCCATCTCTCCACCTGCCACAAACACACACACACATAATACATAAGAGAGAGAGAGAGAGACAAAGTGACAGAGAGAGACCCCAGCGAGTCCCGTCAGGCTGCCAGCAGTAATCTGCCATCATAGTCGTCACTCTGTGATTTGCTAATTGGATAATGTGGTGCAGAAGAGGCACTCAGCAAGCCAGGGGATTCCCCTCATCACACTCGCTGGTGGGAGAGTGTTTCATTATGAAGACATCCACCATTTGGACCTAAAAGTAGATTCCACTGGTGATCTTCACCACATTGTATTTTTTTAATACAGACGACTTTGTCTTCAGTCGTAAGTCTTTAGTGACCTTAAGATACATCAGCTGCACGGTGCTTGTGATAGGGAAAGCATCAGTAGTTGTGTGTCCGTTGGTAGTTTGACTTTTTGCACCACTAAATCACAATATCATCTGAAATAATAAGGGCCTTAAAAGAGTACTCCACCGATTTAGCGCTGCACTCCTATAGCATTATTTGGACTCATGATGGACAGTTAAAAGCCAAAAAAATAATCAAAATTGATGCGGCAATGATGCGGTTTGTCTTTTTTATTTCATGCATTTTTCTTCCTTGTCAAAACCTGGGCCCTGTATAACCCACAATGCAACTGGGCCAGCAACAGTCAGAGATGCAGGTGTGTTATGCTATTATGCTAGTATTATGGCAAATGTAGCCTCGAGCCGCAAGCCTCAAGCAGAGATGAGGAGCGGCCTGCAGAGGTCTAGTAACCTCACATCTTTCTAACTCCACACCCCCAGATTGTTTTATAATTTTCTTGTAGCCCCAGCCAACGCTGACTCAAGTGACATCACTTGAGGACATTCATCAGACTTCACACAGCTCCCTCTGGAGCCACAAAAGGCTTTATAAAACTTTTTTCACATGCAGAAGTACTCACCAAGACCTGTAAACAGACTTTGATGTGTTAAATTGGTGGAGTTCCACTTTAAGGCTGGGATTATTATCTAATCGTGGGGGCCAAGTCTTGTAAAGGGGCCCTGTGTCAAAATACAGCTGTACGACCTTTATTATTTCACTGGATATTGGGCTTTAATGCATGATGCATATTTCTAAATACATTTTTCTTGAATCAAATGTAAAACAAACTAATTTGACACACAGCAAGCTGGATAGCCAGGTAGTATTGATTGATTTAATATCTGGCCTCTAGGAAAAGTATAATTAGGCTCCCGTGTGTCGTCTGCTGTGTGCACTGTTCATGATGGGCACTTGCAGGTGATTGGGCAAATACACAATGCACAGACACAATGCACAGAGAGCAAAATGAATGGGGGATTAGTGAAGGACCAACCATTTTTTGGCCCTGTGACCCCTAATCAAGCCATGATGAGCTAGTTATAGAAGTATAACCTTGTAATTCTGGCAGTAGGGCTTGTTCAGTAATAGTGGTAGCAGAATTATGAGTGATAGTAGCTCTAGTAGAAGTGGAGTTGATATTAGAACTAACAGTGTAGCAGTAGTACTTGTTGCAGTGCAAGTGGACTGTAGTACTAGAGGTATCACTAGTAGGGGTTGTCAAAGTACCAATGAGAAAAAAAGAAGACATTACATTCCTGTTGTCTTCAGTCCTCTGTGTCATCCTGAATGCAAAGGTGAGGCGGCCTGTTACTCGTCTATAGGAACGTTTTCTTCCGTACATTCCATCAACATAATAACGCTGATGTTTCCTCCATCAGCTTCCTCTTCCTGCAGGGATCTGTCTCCAATCACTGCTGTCAATTAGACCAGCTCCTTCTCCCATGGACTTCTGCGTAATCTACTTTCTCTCTGGACTGATCGCATTATGGTTCAGATGGTGCCATCATGGTTAAGAGGGGGAGGGGGGGGTCATCTGCTGACTGGGAGGAGATATCAAAGACTCGGGAAGGCCGCAGATGCTGTTGTCACGATGTAGTGGTAAATAAAATTTGTTATAATCATAAGGTACGCAAACAGATATGAAATCAAACATGAATCATATTTTTCAGAAAATGCTCATTCCCACCTTTAAAGACCTTTTCTCATATATCTCTCTATTTCATACAGAGTAGACGTAAATAGCAGTTGTAGAATTATGATATGAAGAAAAACACACTGGCAATATTAATTACAGTACATATAATATGAAGTAATTAAGTAAGTAAGACTTTTAGACAAAATGTTCTAGTTTTGGAATGATGAATATGAGTCAGAGAAGATGCCTCTACAAAAAAATGATCACTTGAAAAGAAGACATACTCTCCATCAGTGTTTAAATATGTCAACAAAAGTCATATCAGTTGAAACCTAATATAATTAATATAATGGGAATAACATTTTATGTAGAAACATTACAACTATTGCCTGTGTGCTTACACATTTCATGGCTACTTTAATACTGTTTATCTATTTGTTTGTTTAATTTAACGCCTCTATCACCTCTTTTCTTTTTGTTTTATCATTTTTTGTCATCTCTCTGCTCTGTTACCTGCAGCAGCTCTGCAGTCTCTCTGTAAGTCATGTCTAAGCCAATCATCTTTTTCTCTCCAGTGATATTGGCTAAATGGTTCACACTCATTTAGATGGATGGACGGATGGGTGGACGGATGGATGGATGAGGCACCGGCCAACGTCACGACTGATTCACTGTGCCATTCCAGCAGAGCAAATCAGACTCATCAGAGACACTGTGGGTGGATTCAGAAACACTTCGGACCTGTTCTTTTGTAAAAGCCCAGCACAACCAGAAATAGAAAACGTGTCAGTATCTTGCCAACATCCTCTAAAATGTTACTGCGTTTGTCTAAAATGGTAATCTGCAAGATCCTTGTGTTTTTATCCTGTGTCTGTGGTGCTCAGCGCTTACTTCTGTGGATATAAACAAATGGATATAAATGGCTGCAGTAGGATTTTGATAACATTGTTGTGGAATTAAGTATTTGTGTCATGACAGGATAATGCCTGAGATAAAAAAGGACATGTTTATAGATCTTATACCGACCTATATATTGCACAAAAATGTATTTTTATGACAAGAATCAAGGCCATTCAAAGTGGGATCCACAAGCCTGTGATAACCTTCGTTCTGCTTTATAAAACTGAGCACAATGTATAGTTTTTATATATTTTTTAAAGAAAATAACATTCTACCACATATGGCCAATGTGTTTGATAACGCGAGGCCAATAAAAAGTGTGTAAAACACATCCAAATGTTAACAAATCTCCACTAGTTGTCAGAAGCGTTCATCAAAATCATGTCTGTCTGAAGACAGATTTAACAGTCATTAGGTGATTTTTATATTACAGGCTGGACTGTTTTATTGACAATTCATTATGATTTGTACTATGTGTCATTTGACTGATATTTAGGTTTCTAAATGTGACATAAACAGCATATATTTCATATATTTTTATATTACATATATTTCAGTGACAACTTATCTCCAGTCAAGTCTCGACTATAAAGATGGAAAGTTGATTTGGTTCAAGATTGAAAAGGGGTAAATGATCTCTAAGTATGAGCTGAAAAAAAAACTGTTAAACTGTGACTGTTACAGTTTCACTGTTAACTTTATTCTGGTGACTTTGTTTGAGGAACTAGTGAGCATGTTGGCAGTGAACTAATTTAAAGAAGATAACCTTTCTGTAGAAATTTGCATTTTCCAGTTTTTAAAATTTATTTTAAAATTATTTTGTCAGCATTACAGGGTAAGATATCCTGAGCAGAGAGCAGTTGTCAGACATTGTGCATTATAGATTTTACATCGCGGGAACTAACAGGAACAAAATGAAATTCAGAGATCATGACTGTACGTAACTCTGAGGGAAAAAGAGAGAACCTTCCAAGTGCATGATTTATTGATTTCTCCACAGCACAAATATCAGCATGTGTAACTCTGAAAGTGTAAAAATCAACATAATAAGCGACTATATGCCGATCTTTCCTTAAACCCACAGTCACTGTAGCTATATGTTGAGGCCTTTACCGATT
The DNA here is from genome assembly GCA_005408345.1 of Macquaria australasica. Taxonomy (NCBI): domain Eukaryota; kingdom Metazoa; phylum Chordata; class Actinopteri; order Centrarchiformes; family Percichthyidae; genus Macquaria; species Macquaria australasica. Next base: position 404,027 of record SEMN01000255.1, on the reverse strand, counting down.
GGGTTTAGCCTATTTTACCAGTTCTGGGCACAATATCGACTCTGTGAGTGCCCCTTTCAGATGCTATACCATAATTTCAGGATGAAAAAAAAAAGCTTGCTTTACAATGAAAGTAAAAATATCATAGAAAACGTTCCTTTTGCACAAACCACATCTAAGCTTAGTCATCTTAAAAAGACTTGGCCCTGTATCCTCTTCTTCTTCTCCTCCTCATTCTTCTTCTTCTTCTTCTTCTTCTACTATCTATATCTGCAGAAAACTCTTGAGTTTAACATCCCATCTCAGATCTTTTTCATTTTGATTTCCTGTCCAATTTCCAATTTCTCCCTTCCTGCCTTCCTGCAGCAGCTGACCTGCACTGTGATGGGAGAAGTGCGCAGGGGAAATGATCCGGATGAGTCAACGGCATCAACCTTGGCATATAAGTTAGTTATTCCTACGATTAGTTAGAAGAAAAAGAAAAAAAACTCCCCACTAATTTCACCATAGGCATGTTTGGTTCCGACCGTGACCAAGACAATGACGGAAGCAGCGACCTACTGACGTCTCAGGCCCCTGATCGAATCTGATGTCCCCTCCTGCTCCATGAGAAACATCCAGGTGTATAAAACGGGAGCAAACCTGAAGGTGAGAAAGACAGAAAGAGAAAGAGAGTCAGGAAGCATCGGGTCAACAGAGTGGAGATACAGCAGCGACTCGAGATCAGGACTTTGGAGAGCGCAGCGGAACGAGCAAAAAGCAGACAACTTTCTCTAGAGCACATGTAAGATTTTATATTTACATAGAAATTATTTTAGAGTTTCTTTGAGATGTTGCGTTCTCGGTGGTTTCCGTGTTTGGTCATTTTGAACTTGTATTTTTGTTATTTTGCGAGCTCCAGGGAGGTTTTGGATAAGTCTCTTCAAACAACCAAATATTAAGTTATACGTCGAATAAATTGCTCGTTGTAATGTGAGCAGCAGCTCGACACATCAAATTAGATTTGTGATCTATGGTGGCAGCGTCCCCGCGGTGTAAGAAGATGTTTAGTGCTGGCTGGTGTCCGCGTTTTTCTTTCCTCTGTTAAAATTCACCACCAACCGAGAGAGGGAAAGCATTTTGGCAGTGAACTAATTTGAGGAGTAGGACGTTTCTGTGAGTAGAAACACATTAAATCTGGCTTGTGGTCTCTTTAGGGGCAACAGAATTGCTGCGTCCCAGAGGTGTAATGAGAGGTTTTGTCTTCGCCAGCCGTGCGTAATTACGCATTAGATTATGCTGCTTTCTTTTGCTCTCCTCTGACAGAATTCACCATTACATGAGCGGTTTATTAAAGATCAGTGTCCAAACGGATCTTGGTGGCTAAACTTCTATTTCTTACGTTAGATTAGAGCAATTAACCACTTGTTTGCGACTTGACTGTTGCGCGTAATTTAAGATAACGAATAAAACTTACACGGTAATGACAGAGGATGATCTTCTTTCCGTCAGTAGACTTGTGGGAAATTACCTGATATGCTCATTGTGTTCAGGTTAGAGGGAGAATAATGCATTACCGTTTCCATCCTCAGGTGTAAAGCGATGTTACAACGGACCGGCCCCCAGCTGCTTTTCCTAATAGCCCTGTGCAGTGTGTTGTACACCCGGACTCTGAGTTTGCCATACACATCCATGAGGTAAGAAACCTGTGTTATCTCCAACTAAAACTGCTGGGGTGGGGGTGGGGGGGAAATCCAGCGCTGCATGATTAGACCAGTGGATGAATTTGAGCACGTTTGTCTCTGGATTCCTGCTCAGGTTCATTCATATTTCTGTAATCTATTTGTAATAATTTATACTGAGCCTGTAAACAAAGGTGATACTTAAATTGTGTATATTATCATCCATTAACAGTCTTCTCAGAGGGTTTACACATGCTGTGATATAGCTATTTGCGTTCCAATATTACCAATTGGTAATATTGTCCATGCTGATTTTACGCACGTTGGTACCTTTAAGGAGTGACATCAGAAATAATTTTAATGGCGAATACTGACTGAACAATCGCCGTTTCTCTGTTAAATCACTGTAAAGTCAGTATTTTTGTTTTAAGAACAAAACGAAAACCTTCGCGCTGCCTGCTTTAGACCATCGTTAGTATCATTATAACCAACACACCCTCAGCACTGGAGCTGGTGCGCGCCTGTTTGACATGTGTTGTTGCCTTATTTGGTGTTTTAATGCTTCAAATGTAACCCGATTTTTAATGCAACTGTCCTGTGATGCTGTGCAGACCGACGAGACACGCAGACGGTCTGTTCACCAGCGGATACAGCAAACTCCTCGGACAGCTGTCAGCGCGGAGGTACCTGGAGTCTCTGATCGGAAAGCGGGTCAGGTAGGTGATCTCCCCGTCCGGAGAGTCCAGGAGACCGGAGAGATGAATATTTATAATATGAGCCTTTAAACACCTTTTAGCTTTTGAGAAACTCCACTCCACTCAGTTCCACTGTTTTTTCTCTGTCAAGCCAATACCAGGTCTATAGACTTCATCAGCTGCTGTGTAGACCTCTCAAACCAGGACCTCATTGAAAATTAGGGATAAAAAAAAAAAATAAAACCTGGTTTCAGATTTACGAAAAATTAATTCCATTTCTGTCTAACAGAAAAAAGGCTGAAAGGTGGACAAAGACAGGGTAATCTGAAGCCAACATCAGCCTCTTCCTTTGGAAAGGGTGAATCCAAATCCATCAGAGAATAGATGGAGTTAATCTGAATGTATGGTGTGGCCATAGCGTACTTTCTGCCATAAAATGTAGATGGGTGTAGGAGTCTGAAATTAGAGCATGTCACCCTAAAGTAGTGGGAGAAATGTCGCCTCAGAGTATAACAAACTGTCCATTTGAATGTTTTTAGGGAGAAAATATCACAGCTTCTCTGACAGAGTTATTTGTGTTCATACAGAAGGTAACTCACACAAAGACAAAGAAAACACAAACCATTTTTTAAACGTGTGGTCTAGTTATAAAGGAAAAAACTTGATTGTGCATCCCTTTTTTCCTTCAAGGATTTTGGCTATTAAATTGTAGTCAGCTTATTGAAAAGTGCTTGAAGATTAGTCATAAAGTTAATTAAGTTTTTGGTAAAACAAACATCAAAAAGTTGATTTTATTTCCCAAATTTCATTAATGGCATCCGTAAATTCCTTTAGTCATACATGAAGACATGAAAGTTTCATTCTTGTCAAAACCACATTTTTTTAACTTTTAGGTCAGGGAAGAGAAAAGTGGGGGGAAAAAATAGATTGTTTTTTTTTTTTATGATTACAGTTTAACACCAGAGGACCTACTGATATTTGTAATGAAAAGACCCGACCTGCTTGATGATGCATTTTGTAATTGACTAAACATTTTTAAAGGTTAATTTATGCCATTACCACGTCATTACATGTTTGTGGTACAGCCAGGAGGGATTCACACACACACACACACACACACACACACACACACACACTACACAAAGAGAAGAAAGACACCATGAATCACAGATCCTGAGCTGCACTGACTCTGCATTGAAACCTGCTGCCCTCTGGACTGCGGTGAAACCTTCATTCTTCTCTTTGTTTCTGTCATGATCTCTCTTCTGTCCAGTGACGAGCTGATGGAAGAGCCAGTGAAGCGCCACTCAGACGCCATCTTCACAGACAACTACAGCCGCTTCCGCAAACAGATGGCCGTCAAGAAGTACCTGAACTCAGTCTTAACAGGAAAGAGAAGGTAGGTATCAGTCCTCCCTGCCTTCACCTGTCCATCTCTGTTTCATTCTCTCCCTTGAGCTGGTAAATCACTTTATGACACATTGGCATTACTGACAATACCATACCCATGCCTTCATATTTTAGTCTAACCTGAATCTCTAGAGCTCAGTTTTTGTTACGAGCTGTTACTCATAAAAACTCGTAAAAACATACACTTAAAATCAGGGGCCATTAAGAACATTCACATTGACTTTACCACTAAATTTTAAGCAATACTGATGGATAAATAACAATGAGTGAAGCACAGTCAGCTGACTTGTATGCAAAGCTGTCAGTTCAGGTGAACTTAATACTACTAACTTAATATTACTAAAGCACAAAAACGATAAATACTGACTAATTCTCCAAAATTCAAGTCTGCAGCCTTCACGTTTGTTTATTGTTTGTCTTCTGAGTTTGATTTTCTGCTTAAACACCATGTGAATGAAACACCATTTAGCGGCTAACATGGACTTTTCCAGCACTATACGAACACAGCACAAACATAGGTGCTAAAAAAAAAGACAACAAAGGCAAAAATCTCAGATCCAAAACAACACAAAATCTAATCAGCAGATATTTGGACCTCAAGACCAAATAATCTGCTACATGAAAGTTTTTGAGACACCGAGCTTAAAAAACACACAGACAGTTAAAACACAGCCACCTTTGCTGAACATGTAAGCTCGTGTATTTCAAACAGAAATTAAACTCACACAAAACAAGTACAGTCACATAAAATAAGACAACAATTAAAGAAACAATAACCAAAATCACTAGAACAGATGACAATGGAATAAGAGATGTTTAAAACTAGAAATTTGCAGAACATGCACTACATTTTAATATATGGTTAACAAAATAATACACATCAAGGAATAAAGGCAACTCTTTCATATATTTTAGTTTTGTTCCATTATATTTTTCATCAGGTTTTCCCTGATTGTGGCTTAGAATTTCAAATACTTGTATAAATAAAATGTTATGGAATAAAAGTAATCATATGTATTGACTTTCTTCACCCCCCCTCCACTTTCACACCTAACGAACACACAGCCTAGAAGATCCTGGAACCAGCGACCTGGAGGAGTCCAGGGATGAACCCAACACCTTCCAGGAGAGCTACAATGACATCAATGTAGATCACCTCCTAAACAACTTTCAACTGGTAGGACACACACACACACACACACACACACACACACATAAATTAGTAAATATAGGGAAATAAAGCAGTGGAAATATATTACTACATTAATTCTATAGTTTGTCAGTTTTCAGTTGTTCTAGATCAATAACCATTTTCTCCCCTCCCCTGTGTTTTGCAGCCACTTTGAGGAGGGGCCCGTGCTCGAGTGAATACCTCAAGTTATCCTCATGAAACCGCCCATTCCAAAAACAGTATTAATCCAAAGGACATTTGAAAGTCAAATCAACCAATGATGATGTGTTCTCCAATGTGGTTATCTATCTATTCATACACACAGTACATGTTTACACTGTATATATACAAAATATATACAATACTAATCACTAAAGATTCCGGCCCAAAGACTCTGCGGGCCGCTCTGAGCAACATGTGTGTCCACGTTCTGTTTGGTTAATCAGCACTTGAAAATGGCAACTGGCAACAGTAAAAATAAACCGAAGTACCACATTTTCTGTCTAAGACGACTGTTGTTCCATTAACTTTCAATGGAGCCATTGCTCTCCTGATGTCAATAGAACAGCATTTACTTTCAATAGTGTACTTTTCCCATTGATTTTCAGTGGATCTACTGTAACTTTAGCTTTAAGTGACCAATGTTTGTTCAGTTAACTTTGAATGGAAAATAAGTCTAATTGAATTCTCATGATTTTTCATTCACAAAAGTTCCATTATCTTTCAATGGAGAACGTGTCCAACTTATCTTCAGTGGAACTCTAGCACCATTGACTTTCTGTGGAATCACTGCTTTGCAGAAATTTAAGAGGAACTTCATTTGAACCATGGCCCTATTTACTTTTAGTAAGATATACTATAAATACTAAAATGGAATTCAATAGAACATTTGTCACACTTTGTTTCAAGATCAAACTTTCACTGGGACAATTTTGCCTAATAATTTTTTAATGGAACCATTGCCATATTACATTTGAGTGAAATTTGTCCCATCAACTTTCATTTAAACATTTTATCCACTGAACGTCAATGGAACAACATTTACTTTCAATAGAGTAACTTTCTCATTGAATTTTAGTGAATCTATAGTCACATTAGCTTTAAGTGATCAACTTTTGTCCAATTAACTTTGAATGGTGATTAAATTCTGACTCATTTTCACTAATCGTTAGTTTAATGAACTTTCAATGGAGCACTTGTACAATTAATTGTCAATGGAACACTAGCACCATTAGCTTCTAGTGAAATCACTGCTTTATGAAAATTTCAGTGGAATATTTGTCACATTTTGTTTCAAGATAATTGTTGTTCTATTAACTTTCAATGGAAATATTTCTCCTAATAATGTTCAATGGAACAACTGTTCCATTAAATTTGAGTGAAATTTATCCCATTAACTAAAACATTTGACCTGTTGAACGTCAATGGAACCACATTTGTTTTTATTTATCTGTTTTGTTTTAAGTGTATCTACTACTATTTAGCTTTAAGTGAAACATTTGTCCAATTAATTTTAAATGGAACATCTGTCTGATTGGATACTGATCAAATTTACCTAACCAATAGGTCCATAAACATTCAATAGAGAACTCTAGCACCATTGATTTACATTTAATAGAACAATAGTTGCATGAAATTACAATTAAACATTTGATTGATTTTTGTTTCATTAGGATGATAACTTTCAATTGATTTATTGTTCTATTTCACACGGGACATTACATTGGGACAAGTTTCAACAGAACATCTGTTAAATCTGTGTTAAATTCAAATTAACAGTTCATCAATTTCCAATGGTGCAATCATGATCTAAGTGCTGACTGAATTGTTTCAGAGAATCCAAACGTGGTCATTTGATGATAAAAAGGAGGAACAGGAGCAAGAGGAGGAGGAGGAACACATTTTGAATGGACACAGAGGCATATAATCACTTTATACTATTCAATATGTAGAGAAAAGACATTATAACTGAGCATAGACCAGCCTTTAGCGCATATAGTGATGTACACCACTCACTAAATAAAAGATATTGGTTTATTTTTCAAAGCTGAGTCTTTTGTCTGGGTGATTGTTTGACGTTTGGAGTTTTAGGATATGAGTTTGATCAGGTTGGGTTTTTGAAAGTTAATACATGTAGAATTTAAGCTGCTGATGGTTGATATGTTGTGCTTTTGACAGTTTTCCTTCTTGAAAGCTTCCAAACATTCAACAGAATCAAGTGTTTTCCCAAAAATGTCATTCTTTTTTGGGTGAAAAACAGCATTGGAACTATTATGAAACACTAAAATTTAGTCAGGCTAATATTTGGATGTTCAGTAGCCCTTTAAAAGACAATTCCAGCTCCAATATTACATAAACACACAAACTGCAATGTATATTTATTTGGATTTTTTCAATTTTTAATTGTTTTAAAACAAACACTGCTGTCTCAGATCAGCTAATCATCGTTTTTAAATGAAAAAGCCATGAATGTGATCATATAGCAGGATGTGACATGTTGACATATATGAGTACCAAAGCAGCAAGCGACCTTCACTTCTTCCCCATGGGTGTCAGCTGATTGACATAAAGTTCATTAACAATGACATGAAAACACTGAGAACAAAGTGTGCCTCCTTCTTTCCTTGTTGACCCCGAAGCTAATTTAAGTGCCGCCATCTTGCCAGCTGTCCTAGCACTGGGAGAAGCAGGTTTGAGATCTTCTGGGAATCTTTGTCTGAGTATCTTATCAGCAAGTATTTAAAGACCACACCCATAAATAGACAGACTACAAGAACAGCCGTGACTGACAAAAATGTTCAGAGTATCCTCTTTAATCTCATAGAAACTAAAAGCACTATTGAAAAAAGTTGTAGTGTTACCAAAGGCTGCATACATGTGCTTCATATGTCTTTTACGACAGCTTCGTCATTTGTTGCACCTTCAGATTCTTTGTCATGTTGTTTCCAAATCAGGAACAATAAAGATTTGAGTCAATTTTTTTTTTTTTTTTTGTGATTGGCTCTCTTGGGAGGAAATGTACAACCAAGCAAAACACTTTCCCAATTCTGTTCACTACTGTGTCATTCTTCGCCTAATTTTTCCTCACTTCCTCCGAAATAGTCTGTGATAGGAGACACGAAATAATAATAGAGAAGAGGAAATGAGCAGTAAAAACACAACAAAGGGATTGCGTAACTCTGGATGGACGGCACAAGAACTTCAGCACCATGGACAGAGACACTTTGCCAGCAGCTGGATATTAGGCCGTTTTAGTTTGAACACAGTTTTGTACTTCTTTCAAATATTTTCTTGTTTTGAATCAATTTTTTATGAGGTTCATCTCTTAAGTATCTGCTTCAGTTAACAGCTTAAAAGTCTTTATATAAGGACACCTCCAGAAACCGGATCAGTGAAAAAAGGATAATATTTCAGCTCTTTTTTTTCCCACTCAGCTCAGGCAGGTCTAGAGATGACACACCTGCTAGCTTTACAGGGAAGCTCAAATCAGCTGGGGCGTGGAGAGGCAGGTGGTTGCAGCAAGATTGCTGCCCCTTCAGAACAACATAAGGAAGCATTCACAGCCAGAAACAAAGATGAACAAGTTAGTCAGCAGATTTGTTTCTCCCTCTCTGCATCTCATACCATCTCTCTATGTATTTCTCCAGGTTGTCATTTCCACTGATGAGAAACCGAGTCCCGAAAGAGTCGTTTTTCTCTCTCAAGAGGTTTAACTACTGAAAAACACACACACACTATGAAAGAATTTTTTACAAATGAAGAAAATGACTGTTAAGTTGGAAACTGAATCTGAGTTGTTCTAATTAAAGGATCAATAAATCCCATGAAAAGACTAAAAATAACTGTGTGATATGTGTCTTACCGTGAATAAAGATGCTGTAGTTTGTTTTGAGTCAATCCCACATTAAACGTCCTGCCTTAGTAAATACTCGATAGTGCACCAAGTGTGTATTGATCCGCGACTGAAAATAGTCCCCAACAAATGCACTATTTTCTCCTGTTTACTCAAATCAGCAGTGCCCAGGTGTTTTAAGAAATAACTCAGCCTTTTATAAAAAATGAAAGTCTATGTTCCTGAGCTGTTTTTAAAGATTTATGTCCTCAGTAGGAACCAATGGTGCCAATGGGAAGTCCTATTAGGGCTTTGCTTCAATATAATATGATTTGTAACAAAACAGTCGACATAATCAGTATACCCAGAAAACATTGCTAATGGTAAATAGTTATTAGGCAGCTGTGATGAAGCCCAGTTTTTGCCTCCACCTTGTTGTCTGTGCTTACACCCTACTTATTCCTGACTGCACACATGAGCAACCACAAACTACTATGTAGCCAATTAAAATCTCTGTCTGTAGTAGCCTACAGCTGTGTTAAACAACATGAATCACAACATGTACATTTTATTACACATAATGACCTTCAGTGTAATATTACACCTTTAATTCCTATTCAGCCGGCCTTCACAGTTTTAGTGGAAGTAGGTCACATTGGATACTGGATAATGGATAGATGTGTGATGTCTAAAGGGGTTGTGCGATTGTCTAAAGGTCCGAAAGTAACCATGCTGTCAGTCATGTTGTCATGCTTCACACCATTAGCAGACTTCTCAGTCATCCAACTGTGAGTTTCCACCACTCTGCTCTGTAATGGCTCCCATTGTAGGAGGAAAAGTTTACCAGAGAAAGGGGATGAAAGAAGTTGAGGTGAAAATGGATGGTTCGTTTCTGCTCTGTTCGTCACAATTTTGTGGCATTACAAAAGGGTTTCTTATTTTTTTCTCTTTAATAGCTTTCTGGCTGTACTGCAAAGCCAGAAAGCATCGTGAGTGTGATCTCAGGAGAATTTAAACTCACTGGACCCCACATGCCTAAATGCAGAGTTTAGGTCATAATGTGTGGCATTTCTGAAATGTTTTTGCTGCTGTGATTCAGCCTATATGCAGTTCATGAAAGCTTTTCCATTTCTGGCTCTAATGTCTAAGGAAGTTTGCTTTATAGATGCTTTTTTTTTTTTTTAGATGAGACGCACCTCATGGCTTGTGTCACAAACTCACTCATTCTTGTTTAGCGGGCGGCGGATTTTCCACATGATGGAGCCCTTTGGTCATTGTGAGAACACACATGCCACACATGCCAACCTGCGCCACCTATAGGAAGGAAAAACAGCGGCAATTTAGACTGGCAGAAGTAGACATGTTGATGCCCTCACCTACTGGCAAAGAAAGTAATAGCTACTGCAATTTTACATTAACACCACCTACAGGCAATGAGTGTTACTGCTGTTTTTTTCTTTTTTTTAATATGGTTGCTGTTTCAAACATGTTGCAAATTAATTTATCATTTATTTACCTTTTTAAACATCTGTAAACCAAGCTTGAAGATTAACATGAAGCTTTGTTGATGTCCATTACACAAGGAGGCCTTACTGTAGATTTTCTGGAGAAATCAGAGCTTCGCAACAGATATGTAAATTATTTAAATAACACTCAGGCGTAGTTGTAGTTCAGATATTCAGCATCAAATACGCTGGTCAGCCAATATTGCAAGTATTCTTTAATTGTTTTCTATTTTTAACCCCTTGTACTACTTCTCAGTTCAGTAATGCTCTTTTTTTTACCATCCCCAGGCATTTTTGCAACAAAGTCATAAAACTAAACAAACAAATGGAAAAACAGCATTTCCATACAATTCATCAGATTTCATGTGACCAGGGTTTCCCCCAAATGACTAAATTCTGGTGTTAGGTGAGAATGTGATTGCTCGCTCTCTCTCTGTTTTGACCATGGATGTATAAAGAGAACTGGATACAGCGTCGGAGGCGAGGCCCCGTTCATTCCTATGAAAGCTGCTCAGTGGCGCATGAAGCCAAAAATGGTATACTTCCTGGGTATAAAATTACACGGATCTTCCACATAGCTTCCGCATTGTATGGCCCATAGAGCAATCACACTAGCTTTTCCTTTAACCCCGCCTCCAAACCGCTAGGTCTCAGGCTCATTCACATGAATGTCAGTGACTCTATAAGTCTGGATTCGGCAATTTATGCATTTTACAACTTTTAGGACATCATGATTTAAATAAGGGCTATTCAAGTGTTCACACTGGCTAGTTGTTGTACCTCAAAAAAAATTATCTGCTGATTTACAGACATCTCTTTCTCAATGCAAGTCTATGGGAAAAAGTCTCTTGGGGCCAGTGTGCATCACGTGACGGACCCGGAATTTGTAATTACACGGTTTGGCCACTATGTCAAATTGGCTTCAAAGCCTGGCGCTCTTCCTGGGGGCTTGGTTGTGACTCACTTTGTTTTTGTGTCAAAATGGCAGCGGACATTTGACTCATAAATGTCATAAGCAATGTTCTGCGGGGCTGGACCCAGATCAGACAATCTTATAATTAGAAGCCAAGGTGCCACTCAGCGTGGATGGCACACATCGATTTCACAGTTTGCTATCAGATGGTTTGATGGGAGTCATTAGTTTTGCAGTATGATGGTCATAAACCAAAGTACTGGACCAAGTAAAATTTTGATCTGATGGTGGCGCTAAATGACGACGATGATGATTTGCAGTTTTAAACGTTATAGGTTTTATGAACATATAATGAAATGAAGTGGAAAGCTGCATTTGGTGAATTGTTCTAAAACAAGAGATGCTGATCAGTCATCTTGTACCAAGGTGAATATTTTTTGTAACTTTTGCTATATTATATACTACTAATATATACAGTAAATTTGGTGTGTGTGTGTGCATGTGCGTGTGCACGTTTCATTGATTATCCCAGAGTGAGGCAGGTTAATATATATATATATATATATATATATATATATATATATATATATATATATATATATATATATGTTTTGTGTGTGTGTGTGTGTGTGTGTGTGTGTGTGCGTGTGTGTGTGTGTGTCTCCACTCTCCTGGACATCTGTGATTACTGCCTGCTTTGTGGAGAGGCTTCACTCATTAACTGACATCACTGCTGATCTTAATGGACCAAACAGAGTAAAAATAGACAGAGAGGGCTGCACCTTTTAACCCCAAACACTGTGTGTGTGTGTGTGCTTGCTTAAGCTGAGCTCTTTCTTCTGCGTTGAAAGACTCAAGTACCTCCGCTGCAGACACCCATATTCTTATATTTGTATGCGTCACTTATCACTCATAACACAAAAATAAGTAAGCAAAGCTGTTATGAGAGCAGATTCTGACCATTCATTCTGTACAACAACCACAAAACATTCAACAGTCATTACTACATGTGAGCATGTTAAGTGAAAAATCAAATTTGTGTGCAAAATCCTGAATCACACAAAGAAATAAAAGCCGCTGAGAAAACAGTCTCACCACAAGGTCCATTTAGTAGCTGTTCTGGAGCTTTTGAGAGGGAGTTTGCCCTGTTGTCATGCATTTTATTTTCTGATCACTCATTTCTCATCCATGTTGCCTTAAAAGCTGAAGTTCAAAGTTCATTCTTGACCTTGTTGGTTATTACTTGACTATTAAAAAAACTTTGGGGGAACTATATCAAGCACGCAAACTGCAAACGTCAGGTTGTACCTGACGAGACTGCAGGGATGTGCACAAAGGAAAACAAAATGAAATGATGCCATGCGTTATGGATAAAAGTATTTTTAAAGGACAAACATTTTCATTCCCGTTTCCCCACTGTTTTTCAACATACACCGAAATTGATTATGATAACATTATACTCACCGAAGAACTTTCTATAATCTGGGAACATGGCAACCTCTCTAAAAGTTAGTCAGACAAGGCAAGAAACTCAAGCAGTGAGACAGTCAGAGAGAGGTTTGAAACAAACAAATGTGTCGGACTATCTAAACCCCATTATTTGGAGGTAAATCTGAAAGGGAGCGCAAACAAAATGTTATTAATTCTCCTTCACTGCACAGGAAAACTGTGTGCAGTAGGTGAGGCTGGATTACTAACCAAGCAAAGTGGGCAATTGCCTCAGGGCCCCAGACCTTCATGCACACAGTATAAACATAATAATTAGTAAGGGCTTTAGGGTGGCTCCTGCATTTTTACGTAATGTAAACTGGAGGGGCCCTGTGTCAAAATCTAGTTATAATATCATTGATATTTCAGTTGATATTGTTCTTACATATGTATATTCCTAGATACATTTTAGTGTTAACAAATGATCACAAACTAAATTGGGTACAGTGGGTGGGCCAGCTGGATAGCAGCCCCATAGCTAATTAACCCTAGTTAATATCATCCACCCCTGGCTGTAGGTCCAAGTTGAACCGGGAAGTTTGTCCATAAACTGTGATGGATGTTCACAATGGCTTCATTTTCTCTTCTAAATATGTTTGGGACTATTGTTTTAAAACTGTATGATCGTCTGTTTGCTTGCTGCAGCATCTCACCTCGTTTTAGTGATGTGGCAGCCTTTCCGGATCTCAGTATGTTACTTTGTGAGTACAGTGTTACTTTTACTGATAGAAACAAAGGCCAAACCTACAAAATAACCTACAAAAATAAGGGTGGAAAACAAGTGAGCTGCCATCTTATTCCCTAACAGCCAGTAAACTACAAGCCTGCTCGCACCACAGCAATTTACTCGGCATGTTTGTTCAGCCTTTAAAAGATTAAAAAACATAAAGTCACCAGCCAGGCTTCATTTTTCCCTCCGCAGCCTCAGTCTGAGGACTTGATTCATTTCCTGCTTCATTCTCGTTTCCCCGCAGGCGCTCGAGTGACAGCTTCGTTTCAGGGCTTTTACAGTTCAGCTTTGGTGACATATGGCCGATTGACATGTGGGAGTCACTGCGCATCAAGATCACCAACCTGAAAAAAAAAAACACACACACACACAGACAGCTCAAATGTTCCGGATGTTGCCCTGTCATACACAAACCCCCCTCCACTATCCTTGGGCTGAAATTAGCTATTTATGAAAAAAAAAAAGCTGAAAAAGAGTGAACTTTAAAGGATGAGCAGATAAAACACTAAGAATAGTGACAGAAAAGAGGAGAGGATGAGAAATGATGGGAAAAGGCCCGCTGTCAGGAAAACACTTCCACACAAAATAAAGACAAAAAAAACAACAACACATTTTCTTGCCTTTCATTTATAATATTTAGTTAAAGGTGAGATAATATTCTGCATTTTGTGAAATAACGTATTTCACTAAATGTTGACCTGAAACAAGTCACTCATCAGGGGGCTTCAGTGACAAATCTGCATTTATATTCAAGAGTTCAAAAGTCCTGCCTGTTTATTACAGTAACACACACACACACCCGCACACACCCACATACACAGATATATGGTGGCCAGCTCTAAAGACTTTTCCAATTAGCAGCGGGTCTGATTGTGTTGGGGATGTATCTTGGTGCAGCAGCCGATCAATAAATGTGCCAGATAAATGACCCTGAGTTGCTGAGGGAGTGAAAGGCCACAGCACGGATTAATCAGCAGCTGCCGCCACAGCGACATCAGCAGCTCTGACGTTTTACAAAATAGTCCATTTAGTTCCATCATCATGACATTTTCTTACATGTCAGGTGTACAGCTTCTGCTCTTCTCTCTTTCATACCAACACACCTGGGTTTCTTCTTCAGGCAACAGATTTGTGTTGACTTCTAAGCCAACAAAGCGTACTGCTCTATGAATGGTTTTACATTTGAACATTTGTAGTCATTTGACACAAGTTGTGTTGAAAGAAGAGCACATTTCTGGATTTTTGCGGCTGATACCGATATTGACATTTGAGGTTTGCCTATATAGTGGGCAATATTTTGTATTTAACATTAACATATTTCATAAAAGTCCCTTTTATTTGGTTATTAAAGAATCGTGACCAAGATATGTACTGAGCGGGACATTTTACAGTTGAAAATGAAAGTTCTGGTGGACGAACTATGTAACGGTGACACTGTTTCTAAACTACTCCAAACATATCTTTGGCATCTCTGCTCTGCGATTTCTTGGTATATATTGGCTGACATAAACACTGACACCAACATAACTAAAATTAGCTGATAATATTGGACATGCTGATGTATCAGTCAGGCTCTGACTAAAAATAAAAAATAGCTCGACATTTTGGGAAATACACTTACTTTCACTGTGAGCCTGGCCAAGAAATTGTCAAGCACATAACGTCCTGTAAAACCAAATCATGTTTACTCTTTGGTTTTTGTAAGCACGAGATATAACGTGTTAATTAGTGAGCTTTTATGCAGATTTTGTTGCCTCTGGACGGACGGTGGCTAGCTGTTTGCCCCTGCTTTCAGTATTTAGGCTAAGCTAAGCTAACTGGTTGCTGGCTCCAGCTTCATGTTGATTCAAACAGATGATTGTGGTATTAATCCTCTCATCTAACTCTCTGCAAGAAAGCAAATATTAATTAAAATGTCTTTAAGACAGGTGTGTGTTGTCCCAAAGAAACCAGCTGAGAAATGTGTCCCAAATCTACATACGTTTCTACCCTTGGAAAAGAAAACATCTTCGGCACAAAATCCAAACTGTGGTGAGTCTCCAACCTGCAGCTGATAAATCTTATCAGTCTGGTTCCTCCCAGAAATGTGACCAAGTAAAAACTAGATTCACAATTAAGCAACTTTACTGGTGCGAGCCATTGAACAGTTTTACAAATGTATTTGCATCAGTAAAGTTGTTTGCGTGCTCAGGAACTTATCTTGTGAGAAATCTTTACTACTTTCTAAAGCATAGTAGGTAACATGAGTCAATTAAATTATGCCACATTCACAGAGTGGTCCTACATATTTTAGAGGTGCAAAAGCACCATGTGAAATGTCTATAAATAGAATAAAATAATCTGTTTTGTCAGTCTTCATCACAATGTGTGGCTGCATGAGAACAGTGTCTTCATCTCCTGCTATGTAAATTCTCCCTATGCTTAAAGCAATAAAAAAAAGGCTACAGCCAACAGACAGTTAGCTTAGTTTAGCACAAAGACACGTGAATGAAAGTTGACTGATGTTTATATGCGTCACCACAACAAAACACACACACACACACACACACACACACACACACAAACACAAACACAGCAACTCAGCTGTAAGAGAGAGAGACGAGAGGCAAATGGGTCATCCTGCAAATGTCAGAGGTAATCATCTAATGTCAGCGATGCTATTCGCAGCTTCATAACTCTCCTAAACAAGTGATGACTGATTCAAACAAACTTCTTTTTTAAGATAAATCTGGCAGAGGCTATTTTTATCCTGAGAGGGATTTCTTTTCAAAGGCTGGTGTTTGTTTTGAATGGGTGTTTTCCCAGATGCCCCAGGACAGATTCTCAGTGATGAAAAATGATTTCATCATGCAAAAATTCTTTCTTTTTATTTAAATGTAGCAATTTTCTCTCCTTCAAAATTGAAGCAAACTGATAATAAATTGGCTGATATGCAGAGAAACACTTGCTTTGGTATGAAAAATCACAAGTCGGTAGGTATAAAGTACAACAAAAGCCCACTGTGAGTGCATGACAACTATTATAGTAAGATAGTGATATATTAAACATAATGTGAAAAACGTTTGAGGTTGAATATCTCATCAGGGATTAACGTCATGCTAAATTTAATGTCATTTTCAGACTTTTGTGCCATGATTTACTGGAGGAAATGTTTCTCTTTGTTTTTATAATCTGCCTGTAAAACCTGTTTAATATTGCACTTCTGTAAAGCTTGGGGGATTCACAAGAGACAAATTTACAAAAAGAATGACCAAAACTGGTGCAGCAGAGGCTGAGCAGGGTTTCTGCAAAGTTAAATTTAAGACTTTTTAAGAACTTTTTAATACCACATAGAATTCAATTTCATACCCATTTCATCAGTGACCCCCAGCAGAATATAACATTAATTCCTAATGATATGATGAATGTAATTAATATGACCTGGACCCAGATTAGTGAAAAATGAAATAAAATATCATTTTAAGTGCTGTATATTTAGTAATATACAGCACTTAAAACTTTACTTTTTCATTGAATTTCTGAAAAAGGTTGTGAGACACACAACAAGAAAGCCAGAGCGGAGGGATGAGGAGATTGAGAAGGAGGAAACAATGCTGCCCTCTGGTGAAGAAAATCAGCACATGACCGGGGTTGAACTGTCAGATAATCTGACTAAGGACTTCTGTTTTACAGTTTTTCTTTGTTCACAGTCATTGACTGTGGGGTGCTGCTGGATGGGCTTGGAGTGTCTCCTGAGTCCTGAACTGCTGCGCTGCAGTCTTTTGGATCCTCACATTGTCCAATATGACACTGTAACAAATAACAGATTTTCCCACCTACACACACCCCTACATCACAGCTGCTTTCATACTCTCTTTGCTTCTATCTGTTAGCAAACACCAGGTAACCAACCTGGCCTGTCCCTTTACATGAGACTTCATACTGATTGTAGAGTCAAAAGTTTTTGTATCCATGTATATTCTCACACAGCAGAAATAGATTTCTCTTCATCAGGAACATGCAGAAGACTCTCAGCTGAAAACTTCACTCAGGTGTCTGCATGAGATGTTTTGCAAACCACATTTTCTATATATTTGTGTGAAAAGAACCAGCAATCATTCCAAGTTGATTGGAGGCATTTGAAGTTTTGATCACTGCGTTTTCAGTCTTAGAACAGTTAGCAGAAGTGCATCAAATTAGTGGAGAAAAACTAATCACATAACAGATAGAAGACGTAATGGTTAAATAACATCCAACCCATAAAGAAGGCAAAGGGACTCCTTGATGTCTGGGAGAGCAAAATCTTTACTTTCATGGACTTCAAAGGGGATATCTGGTGATATATTATCTATGTTAACATGTGTTAATATTTTAACACACCTATGGCTTGGTGTGAAATATGATGGAGATTTTTGTTTACATAATGACAGAGAATCCAAACTGTACAAACTTCAATGGTTGAACTTTAAACTCTGTATCTTTCTTTGTTATATTATACATTTTTAAACTGCAAACATGATATACCTAAAAGAATGTGTTAAAGCAAGGAACTGAGGTCTAAGTTTCCCAATTAGATGATTTCTGAAAATATACAGTATTTTAAGCTGTAGTGTACTACTGAAGTACTAAAAAGATGGTCAAACTGAAGTTGAGCCTGCAGTCAGCTCTGGGAATGTAGCATGAAAGAACCACAAAGACACATGATATGTTTTATGAAACGTCTATTTACAGGAAATACAAATACAGCAAATATGAACATTTAAAGACCTCCTGAGGATCAACATTTATTTAAAAGAAATTATACAAAAGTATTTTAAAAAGTGACCATATACACACACACACATCCATTTCATTTTAAAACATAATAAAACTGTACAATTTAAAGCGTTTCAGTCTGCATTTCTCTTTTTTTGGCATCAGAAGTGTTTGTCGCTCACAGACGACAACAGTTTTAGCCAGATGACACTTTCTGGTTGATTGTCCCAGTAGTGTTTTAAACAAGTGCTTCAGTCAATTGATTCAGCAAGTTAGAGCCAGAGTTCAGCATGTAACAGCTTGTGTAAAAACGTTCCCAGCTGTTCGAGCTTTGGAGGGAGCCAACGGAAACGCTGCCATTCCAGAGAAAGATCACCCGCCCAGTTAAAACAGTCAGCGAATAAAACCTCAGTAAAGCTCCATCACAGGCGCCTGATGTTCCTCTTGCTGCGAGCGCTGCCTGGTAGGATCAGGGTCGTGTTGGAGGAGGAGGGGAAGTGGGGTCTGGGCTGCACCACTCTGCAGGGGGTCGAGCCGTGGAAGGCCTCCTGGCAGTGGGTGCAGAAGTCAAAGAGACAGCTGGGGCGCGTGCACGTGGCCCTCTGAACCTCAGCCGAATGTGTCGCTGGTGAGCCGCAAAGCTTGCAGGGGCGCAGAGACTCGTGCTGCTTCAGATTGCTGGCGGCCTGGACAGGAGAACAAAACATATGCACGTTTGTTAAAGCTGGAGTCCAAAGAATAAAATGTACATTAATGCATTTTCCATAGCATGAATTTCCTCACCATTGTATGCACGAGCAATTTCACACCACAGCTCCTATTAGCAGGTTTCACTGTGTGACACCCCTAATATGCCCTTATGCTAGGGCTGCTACAATCAGTTGATTAATAGATCAATAGAAAACTAATCAGCAACTATTTTTGTGTCACTTTGTTAAAACTGCTAAACTTTTGATGGTTCCAGGTTCTCAAATTTGAGAATTCCCTGCTCTTTCTTGTCTTACATTATAGTAAAGTGGATCTCTTTGGGTTTTGGATTGTTGATCAAACAAAACAAGATATTTTTGACATCACCTCAAGCTTTGGGAAATTGTGATGGTATTTTTCACTGTTTTCTGATGTTTTAAAAGACCAAAGAGTTAATCAGGAAAATAATCTGCAGATTAAATCAATAATGAAAATCATTGTTAGTTGCAGCCCTAATTTACACACAAACGCTCACCTGCATGTATTCTTTGAAGCGTGTACATTGGGAATTGGACGTGCCGGCCTTCTGAGAGGGAGCCGTCCGCCTGTTGACCCTGCAGCCCAGGGTGGATGAGGAAGAGGAGGATGAAGATGATGATGATGGAGTGCTCGAGGAGGCCAGGGTCTGCATGCAGGACAGCACCACCCTGGACATGGCCACATCTCTTGTTAGACCGCAACCACTTTGTCTCAGAGAGCTCCTTGACTCCTAAAAAATGAATAAAAAAGGCGACACATTAGAATGTGAAAGACACATGGATTAAGTTTCAGACCCACATTCAGTATTTCAAAGCTTTTTAACCAAGTATGCCTGCACATCCTGTACATATGCTATAAATACACATAGTGTTGTGTTTTTATCACGTCCTGCCTTCATTTTAGTTGTAAAGTACTGTATATATGTGGACACTTAGTTTCATACTGTGGATTGTGATGGTAAGATGTAAAGCGCTTGACAAAGAATCCCAGCGATGGCAAGAGCCAAAGCATTTTACAACTCAGCTTATGTTTCTTAAGAGTGAGTACAACTTCTGTGGGTTTGTGTGCATTTCCTCACCCTGAATACCTGCTCGGCTCTTTCACACCTGCTCAGAGATGCAGTATCCTCACAGATGATCCTCCTCCATGTCCTGCTCACTTTCTTACAGCTGTGAGGTGAGAAAAGTTGAACACATGATGAATATAATTAGGGGGGAAAAAAAATAGTAACTGAAGAAAACAATTTCTGACAAGTATCTTAATTAAACTTTTACCTCCATACACATTTTTAGATTTTATAAACAAAGTATTTATTGATGATGTAACCAGACTTTCCTGCTTTACTTGAAGATACAAATTAGTTTTATTGTTTACAGCAGTTGTGTTTGGTGTTAAGTGTACTGATAAAACACATCTCGCCACCTTTCACACCCTGGAAACGGAATCAAAATTGTACATTGGTCATCCTTTGTGAGTATGAACCCCTTTCTCCACATAGTGAAGCATTTGTAGTTTACCTAATGAGGTCCATGTCTCCCAGCAGGGCCAGGATGTTGGTCAGGAGGCTTCTCATGTTCCTGGACAGCAGAGATGAAAACATGTCAACGTACTTCCGGCCCATCTGGCCTCCGATCACCCGATCCAAAAGATGATCCTCGGCTACCTTTGTGACGATGCTCCAGTCATATCTGGGACACAGGAAAACAAATATAATTCACTCAACATTTTACAGTCATGCAAGTCTAAACATGTTGAGTACAACTGAAACAAGGAATCAAACTTGAACTTGGTGTGACGGAGCTACTCTGCCCTGAGAGTTATTCAGTGAAATGAGACCCCAAAATTTATCTCAGGTATATGTCTGCCAGTGTCAATTGTGGTAGGATATGTTAACATTTAACAAGGGAAACGGTGGATGTGGGTGGGTATGTCCTAACCCTTAATATGGTGTCACTGAATATAGGACAACGATGGAAAACACACTCTAAAAAACAAATTCCCCCTCCCTTTTACAATTTGGATATTGTTAAGATGAAGAAAATGTTGCCAGCTATAAAGTCACAATATGAGAATGTAATCCTACCTCTTATTCTTCCGATAGCTTTTAGCAAGCTCTTCACACACCGCACGCTGGAAATTCAGTATAGGCAGGTTGGGGTCGTTGTGATGGTTGGATGGGGTGGACGACAGCGAATATGCCGCCGTTCTCCTCCTAGGACGACCCGTGGGAGTAGAAGCTGCCACCAGAGACACTGAATGGCCAGAGTTTGTCCTCCCTTGACATTTGGAGGGAGAATTCTTTGGTGATATTGGCTTTTCTTGATGTGTAGCAGCAGCAGAAGGCAGCAGGGTCGCTGTGGGTTTTCCCTGGATGTGGTCATCCTCTTCATCCCCGTGGTGATCATCAATCTGACTGTTGTGCAGAGACAGATAGCCACTGTCCTCAAACCCTTCATCCAGAGTCCTGTCATGCTCCCTGCCGGTGCTGTTTTCCTTGTTGTGGACTGCTTTGGTGGTGGTGTTGAGGGAGCACAACACTGTAGTCGCTCCTGCAGGTGGACACTGAGGTTTGATGGGGGTGGGGGGCTCTTTCACTGGGGAAGCTTTGAAGTGAAGCACCTTGGACTCTGCAGCATAGCTTTTCTCCATATTTTTGGCCCTGGCAGCCTCGTAGCGAGGGTATTTCATGTTGACTTTCTTACAGTGAAACATAAACACTGCAGTGTGTAGATTTCTGGATAAAGGAGACAAAGAAGTTATGTTAAATACCGAACGTGACTGTCATGTCTGCTAAGCAGCGTGGCATCTCTCATGCAAGCCAACTTAACCAGCTAGTTTACCTCTAATCAAAAGCTAACTATTAAGTTGCCTGACACGAAAGAAAGAAATACCATACGACTACATTGCTATTAAACTGTTAACACAAACTTTGAATGTAGTTAAAAACGCTTCCGCCAAATATCTTTCAAAATTTGGCGCGGTGTAGATTTGGCGGAAAGGTAGCGGGGACGTGAAGACACGCGCGCCTTCGGTTTGCAGTCTTAAACGCGTACGTTAGGTTAGTGCTTTGCTTTTGTTTGTTAAAACTGCTCTTGGGATGTGATCTGTTGTACATTAACGGGTGAATGGTCCAGGTCCAACAACCTCCGTTAACGTTACCGTACAGTGGTGTGTGTGTGTGTGTGTGTGTGTGTGTGGAGGGGGGGAGGTAGCTCAGCTAACATAGTTTGCCAGCTCTTACGCGACTGCACACATTAGTCAAACTATTAACCTAGTACTGAATATATTCCGACACCCAGCGCAGTTTCGGTTCGTATTGTTAGTTGACATTTAAACCCCCAAGCCAGTCGACCGACTAACAGCTAACTAACCCAGCTAGTAGCCCGTCTGGCTAACGTTTCTGACAGAACATGATGCTTGTATTTTGACATCGGCAGCTCGGAGGCCGGAAGATATCAAGCGAAGCCTCTTACCTCTTATCACCGCTTGTTGAACTCGTTATCCAAAGCGGACTCTTGCTTCCCTCCTTTTAGCCGCTGAGCTAACTTTCGGCCGACGTCCGCTCGACCCAAATGAAAATCCGCCAGTTGTTGCTTCTCATTTGAAATCCGTGCGCAAAGGGCGCAAACCAATCACAGCGGAGCGGGTGTCCGTCCCTTTAAACCGCCGACCAATGGAAGCTGAGGATTGAGTGCGGTGACATCAGCACGCAGTCGACGTGACGTGACGTGGTCCCACTGGTATTTCCCTCCCGACGTGAAACGTGGATGTTCGGTTACGGTATAGTTAGTGTTTATATCCTGACGTTACATAAACTAAATCGATAACACTGAAGCGTCTGAAGTTAGTACGTCTCAGCCGAATTGATTATTAGGCTGCACCATAATATTAACAGGAATATTGTAGAGGTGGTGGACGGTGAACATTAAACAATCTAAATAATATTTCTATAGCTTAATATTGCTAAGGGAGTTCATGGCAAATCTACATACTTGTTTTCACGTGTGCAACCTTTAGATAGCTAGCGTATATTTATGATACAGTTTCAAATAGTGCACACTATTCACTTTTTATTAGTTTTATGCTCCTTAATGCTGCTAGAATTTATATTTTTACACTGATAAAATCAAATGATAAAACAACCTACATAAAATTATCATTTGAATCTGCAGCTCCCCTCGGCTTTATGGAGCTTTATAGCGAGTTTCAGCTCATTGTTTAGCTGTCCAGTGTGACCTGCAGGGTCACATTGTTGCAAATGCTGTATTATGAAATGTAAAGTTAAAAAAAGAAAAGCTAAATATTGCCTCAGCTTCTTCTCCGAAAAGGCAGGAAGATACATTGTGAGAATGTCGCATTGATGTAGATGATAAAGGTGTGTGTCATGCAAGAAATACCACATTTTCCCCCACAGAGCCCCGTTTCAGGTTTCAGGTTGTTACACTGTTCAGCATGACACTAGAATCCAAGCCATTTAGCCTTATTGGCGTAGTAACTGAGGTCATTTTGTATGGCAAACACAAAAGAAGAGACTGGAAGAGAGTAAAATCTTTTTCTTTTTTTTTTAAAATTCTGTCAGGAATCCCACTGTTTGAAAACAAACAAAGAAAGAAGAGCTAAAGGGCTGGTCATTCACACCCACCGCCTGGAATGTGTGAAGTGGCTTTTTCATTGAAACCAGACGGGGGAAGTTGGGGGATGTGGTAGTTTAGATACAGTACCTCATTTGTTTCACTTAAAACTTTCCACTTTAACTGTATGGTCTTTTGCATTATAGGCAAAGGGGCACAAACCTCACCCAAGTCATAACCAAAACTTTATTAGGGTGTTTTCAGTATGTTGATGTTCAATGTACAAAAAAACAAACAAAAGAAAAACCATTTAAGGCTTGTGACAGACAGAGACAGTGAGGAGGGGGCCCCTTCTCAGCCCTGACACTTAACATCTTTGCATACTGGAGTGCATAATGCTAATTAAATGATGATCCCAACGTCAATCCTATTTTCAATTCAAAGTCCAATTTACAATTTCACACTTCCAGTCATTTAAATTACAACCACAGGACAGCACAGGCAAAATGTAACATCATCTATACACAATGCATACATACAGCCATGAAATAGGAGGCATACGCCCTGTAAATTCATTAAATAAATCTCTATAACATACTTTATGGCCCTTTCTTAGGGGGAGTGGCAGGCTGGATTCAAACACTGCTGTTATCGTCTGCAGAAGAAGATGTCTGGCCCGCTGCGCATGCGTGCCACGTTCAATATGTCTGCGTCCTACAGCAAGGTGGTCAAGGAGCAATATTTTTTTTATAACGAGCATTAACGACTTGTTACACAGTTTTTAGACGATGTATGACTCAGACCTGTTTTGTTATAGCCACACAGATGTTTCCGATAACAGGAAAAACCCAAAGGAGGCGTTCGACCGTTTGTCATTTGATTTGAAGATCGCGACATAGTGAGTTTACTTTCTCAAATGCTCTTATATTGTTTTGTAGCTTATAATACAGCCCTTAATCGCAGCAACACAGGCTGCGATTGAGTCCACGTATTTCACAGGCCTTTTAAATTCCAAATTAAATCTTCAGGTTGGGCAGTGTTAGCCGTCTGCCGCAGAAATACCGCACACCAAGCGACGTGAACCTATTACAAAATTATAAATGGTATCAAAATAAAGCACTGCTTGTCGTATTTCATGCACGCCGAATTCAAGAATGCCTTCGTTGGATGCAGAATATTGCTTAGAATAGCAATTGTAGGACCATATCTTTTTGATAGCAGTAAAAACATTTAAAATCACAAGATTTCTGAATGAAATTTTGGCCGAATGTTCCCTCCGGACTAGAGAGGAGCATGTGCCAAAGCCAAGTCATATAGGAATCTGTTTGTCCTGCCACACAGTGACTCTTTCAAACAAATTTGCCAATACAATGACTTACAGAAGAGCCATAAACCTTCTTCCGAGAGGAAAGGACTGTGTCTTTAGTCTGTGGATACCTCGTTTTCAAAAATCACCAAAAGCTATCAGCCAAACTGTTGGATTTCATGAACACGGCAATAATCACTGTGGCAGAACTACAAGAACTCTTCACACGGGTGCACCATTGATGGTGGCCAAGTTGCTGTCGATGGATGAGCTTTTTGCCAAGGGGTCTCTGCAGGAATACCTGAAGAAGATGGAGACAGAGTACAGCGAATGTTTGAGGGCAGTCAACAGCAGTGTGCTGGAGGAGCAGTGCAGTAATGACGAACTGAGGGCCAAGAGAGCCAGAGTGTCCCAGCTGGCTCCTCTTATCCAGAGCATCAGAGAGCTGGACACCAAACAAAAAGAGACTGCTGAGACCGAGACGCTCCTTAAAGGTGAGACTGCTCTGCTGCTGCCACACAAAGACACAAGACAAGGGTATTTGGTTGAATATCTCTAATTTCTAAGCCACAATTCCATTTATTTGGTGACAACAGACAGTTTTCATCAATCTGTGGGAAGATTACCTTTGTTCAAGGGTACTGAAGTAAAAATTGTGTACGCTAGTGTTTAATTCAAGGTTCTGTTTAAACACAGTCAGGAAAGAGAGAAGGAAAGGGGGAGTGGCAGACTGGATCCAAACACTACTGTTATTGTAGATGTAGGCAATTATGGATAAAATCCTCTATCACTGTATATGCAATCCTATATTGCGACATATTTTTGACAAATGAAGGTACTTCACATTGATGCAAAAAAAAGCAATCCAGTACAATCAGAGACATTAAAGGGATGGATACCACTGTATGAACACTTTGGCAACATTTCTGACGGTAGACAAATTTATATCGCGTCGCTGTAAAAGTCGTCATATATCACAACTCTAGTTTACTGTATGTTTTTGTTTTTTCTCCAAGATGAAGACCCAGCCCTGCGAGAACTGGCGGAGCTGGAAAGAGAAGGCTGTCTGCAAGATATTCAAAATTTTAGACAAAAGGTAGAACTGTGATGTTTCATTTTTGCGACAAGCTGCTGCAGTTTAAAGTAACAGAACAGAAAAGAAGGCTTTGTAATAGCAAATATTCACCAGAACTAATGTTAAACCATGAGTTCAGTAAAGATGTTTCCATTTGCTTTTTCGTTTTTTCTGGTACTTGTTGCACTTCAGATTCTCAGTTCTTCACACATCACATCTTTCTTGTTTACCCTTCTGTCAAATCAACCCGCTTCACCAATCAGATCCTGGATCTGTTGATCCCTGAGGAGGAGGCAGATCTGAGCGATCTCGTCCTAGAGGTTACAGCCGGTGTCGGGGGTCAGGAGGCCATGCTGTTCACTGCTGAGGTCTGGAAGTTCTTACCAGTTACATTTATTACTGTATTTTCAACAGTTCTTCCTGAGATTATGGACTTTTTAACCTAATACCTGAACAAGAAAGTAGCAGCATATTAATTTAGAGACAGAACAATAAATACATTTCATAACAAGTTAGACAAATAAAAATTTGGGACCCATGTAAATTGGTAATTGGAATGCCCCTACTTACAGAAACACCATATGATTTTACATCAGGACATCAGTAGGAGCCATAGAACAAATAAGGAGGGACTGAACAAGTGGTGCGGATAATTAAGCAAAAAGAAAAAACAACCCAAGCCCCAACATTTGCTGTATATTTACAAGCCGACTTGTACCGTCTCCTCTCCTCTGAAGGTGTTTGACATGTACCAGGGCTACGCTCAGTATCACGGCTGGTCCTTCGACATCCTGGAGCACATGACCAGCGAAACAGGTCAGTGAACACAGACGCTTGTGATTATAGCCAGATTAAAGGGTCAGTTCACTCAAAGCATAACAAACAATTTTCCCAAACATTTCATTTTTCACCTCCATTGTATTGGGGTTGTGACGTCATACTGGGTGATATCTTAAAACCTTAGAAAATAAAACTGGCAACTTCAGGCAAACTGACCTTTTAAGGCAATACTATTTATGTAACTGTCATGTTAACAGCTCAACTGGGTTATAGTCTAATTAAGGACAAAATTGAGAGCTGGGTTACTTGTTAGTCTTCTGAATTACCTGGTCATGCATACACCTTAAGTCTGTTTTTTTCTGTTGTTTTGACTCTTTGCACGTGCCAGAAACATAACAGAGTGAATTAGATGTAGTCTGGTGTTTTATATATAAGAAGGATGGTGAGTGATAGTGGACAAACACATTTTTGTGTTTCAACCAGTGACTGAAAGTAGGGATGGGATGATAATTAGATAGAGCTAATGCAAACCCCTGCTGTTTTTTAACATTACAATCACTATTACTACTACTACACCACATCAAACACAAGGGGGAGCCCTTCCTATGCCACAGACGTGTAGTGGCCACTGAGGGGTATACCAGCATGTCAAAAAAAGAGACAGTGGAAGAAGGTGACATAACACTATTAAAGTCCCTCTCTTTGATATGAACATTTGAAATAACTCCATTTCATTGCCACCAGTTGGCAGTAACAGTCTACTATTGGTACTTATTGCTCACCTACGACAAGGTGGACTACGTATTGCCTCAGCCAGCATCAGCGGCCCTCAGAGCTACAAGAGGATGAAGTTTGAGGCTGGAGTCCATCGAGTTCAGAGGGTCCCCAAGACTGAAAAACAGGGAAGAATGCACACCAGCACCATGACTGTGGTTGTACTGCCCCAACCCACTGAGGTACAGCTTTGCATGATGGATGGATGGAAACACAAACAGCGTGTTCATCTCTGTTGTTTTCCTTCTTGCTGTTAAATCAAACCCAGTTCTCCTACAGGAATCATTGCAGATCAAGTAGAAAAACACACTTGGAGAGCATGTTGTTTCCTTAATATGATGCATTACCTGTTGAAATGTTGTTGACGTGGAAATTATTCAGAATTGTGGACTAATGGGATATCACATAGGCAGAGAAAGTTAGTTTGTTGTGATGGGAGGACTGAAGCGAAAGCACTCTTCCAAAATCTGCGAGGTTTCATTGTTTATATTTCAACCTGCTCGTGCAGCATTTAAAAATCAAAATACAAAAGTGAATTTTTGGCATTTATTGCTTAATCTGTATTACTATAAAAATCATGGTAACATAGTTTTACCTAATTTGTTCTAATTTTAGTGTCTGTTTTAGCTGTTTCTCATTTCTCATTGGTTTTTAACACTGATTTACCATACAGGTAGGATGTGTAGGAGTAGGTTTGTTCTTCTGCTCACCTGCTGTTAATTTTGATGTAAATAAATTCTGAGTGGTTGTGTGTTCCTGTCAGATCTCTTTCACGATAAACCCGAAGGACCTGAGGATAGACACGATGAGAGCGAGTGGAGCTGGAGGTCAACATGTCAACACCACAGACAGTGCAGTCAGAATAGTCCACTTGCCTACAGGTAAAAACTGTAAACACCAACATACTACAGTTTAGCTTATTAAACAGTGGAATGTGAACAAACAAGTTTAGCCTTTTTTTTTTTAGCCTTTGTTGGACTTATTTCTTTACTTTACACTTAGGTTATAAAGCTTGACAAAATGTGACAGATTTTACATATGGTATCTTATCCATCCACTGACACTGGGCACCACGGTGATGTTAATAAATGTACTTGAGGGAGTGTGCAAAAGAGACATTTAACACATTAAAGCCATTTGTAACTGGGATTTCTAATTTTAGATTTCTTCCTCCTCTTCCCATGACATTTCCTGAACCTTTAGGTTTTAAATAACAACATTTTTGTATTGATAAACTTAGGAAATAGATACAGGAAGTTTTTAAGATTTACATAAAACCCCTCTATACCACCAGACAATGGTCAGGAGCCATGTCTGAACTGAACTCTGTGTATGATGTCGCCTATATTTGAGTCAGTTCACTTTCAGCAAAACAAAAGATGTCAGAGGCGTTGTCTTTGTTATAAGATTGTGAGTTATAAGACGGTTGTTTCTTCGCAACATGAGGTTCTGTTGCTGTAAGTAGTTCTTTGGAACAGACATATGAGTAACAATCAGAGTTAGTTTAAGGAGGGTTTTATTGCTGTCTGTCTGCATGGGTCTGTCTTTCTCTTAAGAGTAGTCATGAAATGTGTACAACTTAGTGGGATGCCCACATAAGAATAGTATTTTAATACTTGTGTGTGTTCTTTAGGCGTGGTTGCAGAGTGCCAGCAGGAACGGTCCCAGCTGAAGAACAGGGAGAAAGCCATGAAGGCTCTGAGAGCAAAACTGTACAGCATGAAGCTAGAGGAGGAGACCAGCAAACGCTACAACCAGCGTAAAATACAGGTGAGATACATACAGGTGTGACAAGTGATGGTTTCTTTTCAAAATACCGATAACACTTATTTTTGAAAGATCTAGGATGTTGAATTTCATTGGTTACTGTCAAAATAAAATGAAATAAAATGTCATTAACCAGCCAAACAAGTAAAGGAATACGTTATAAAAATCTCCACACATTTGAATGTTCAAGTGATTTTGTACTTGTATATGTGTTTGTTAGAAAAGAAAAAATAAACAATGCAAAATAAAGGTAGAACATACAGTACAATATGAAGACAGCAAGGGCACTTTTTTAATGTTTTACAAGCTTTTTTTTTTGTTTTATATTTTTATTAAGAAATATGGTGAAAGAGGAGAGAAAACAATGTCAGTTTAACAATGAGAATTACAGTTAAAACATAGAAACATAATGTAATAGTATAATCAAGGTACTGTGCCACTCAATAGATCCAAAGAAAAACAAGCCATACTTTGTCTTTTTAAAGGTGTTAACATACTATTAAAAAAAATCAAGCCAACAAAACAAAGCAAAACAAGAGACAAAAAAAGGGGAAAGACAAACAAATAGGGGGGGTCCGTCAATCAGAGGACAGATGGGGACATATGGGGACAGACATTTATAGTTATCAAAAGTATTTTTGACATAGTATCGAAGTAGTTCTGTCAAAAGCATAATAATAATAGACAAAAATAGAACATGTGGGTTAGATTGCAGAATGAAGCATGACTGTCTGTGATTTTGGGATAAATTTGTGACAGTCAAGCTTTGGAAAAATGAATCCTAAACAGTACCTTGAACTGTATGAGTGTGAGACGAGCACAAGTTGAGCTTGTGTTAATTGTTTTAAGAGCAACATCCCACCAGTTGTCCTCCAGGTTCAAGCCCAGTTCTCACTCCCAGGCAGCCTTGACTTTGGTAGCTGGTGAACTGTCATAGGAGAGGAGTTTGCTATAAACCTTCGAAATGAGTGACTTTTGATAGGGGTCGGAATTGAGAAGCTCATCCCACAGTTGACTCGGAGGTGAGGAGGGAAAAGCGGAAATAAAGATTTAACGCAGTGTCTAATTTGAAAATATCGAAAGAGATGAGAGGATGGGAGATGAAATTCGTTTGATAGATCTGCAAAGCTACGAAAAATTCTTATAGAGGTCTTTAAAATATTTCAGGCCTTTATCATGCCATATAGAAAAGGTGGAGGCTGTAAACGTAGGTTGAAATAAATGATTTCTCAATAAAGGAGCTAATGTAGATGCTGAAATAGATTTGAAATGCCTCCTGAATTGGTACCAGATTTTAAAAGAACTTACCACGTGGTTATTTGTCAGAGGGGCTGGTTGGAATAGGAGAGGTAAGTAGAGCCATCAGGAAAGATGAAACACATGACTGTGCCTCTAACTTAAACCATGGTGGAGTTTTACACACTTTAATACATAAATCAACCCACGGATCAAAGCTTTACCCATTTTTCTTCTTTCTCCTCCTTCAGATTGGCACCAAAGGCAGATCAGAGAAGATTCGAACCTACAACTTTGCCCAGGACCGTATAACAGACCACCGGATCGGCATGACGGTGCACGACATCAAGAGCTTCCTGCTGGGAGAAGATCTGCTGGATGAGATGAACTCCTCCTTACAGGAGTTATCCAACCAGGAGGCGCTCATGGAACTGCTGGGAGAAAACAACCAGGAGGGCTCATGAGTGTGGCTCTGAGGAACATGGATTCTGATGGAAGGGAAACTTCTTGCTACATGTTTTAGCAAAGCGCTAACACTGTAATATTAGTCATTCCTATT
Organism: Macquaria australasica; assembly: GCA_005408345.1. Taxonomy (NCBI): domain Eukaryota; kingdom Metazoa; phylum Chordata; class Actinopteri; order Centrarchiformes; family Percichthyidae; genus Macquaria; species Macquaria australasica. The sequence goes on along the minus strand of SEMN01000255.1, from coordinate 373,115 downwards.
CTATTTTCAAATTCTGCAGGAAAAAACGGAGGAAAAGGACTATGATGGATTATAAGGGCGATTGAATCTTAATGCTTCTGCCCATCCAGAGTAAAAATCAGATGTCCAGGAGTGACAAGCAATGTCAGCACAAACATAAAAGTGGCTAATAAAATGACTCAACTATGGAGTGATCATAAAGTCTTGTATTTCAACATGAGCTGTGATAATAATGACTCATTAGTTGATAATTCCTACCAAGTTTCGAGGGCTACACGGATGTTCTGCTATGTATTTAAGTGATATTGAGCTTTTATTGAATATCGACAGACTTTGCAACAGTTGCTTTTTCCAAATATTTAGCCAGTAACAGTATGTGTTTTGTTAATTAATATTCATTTAAAATCTGTGGTGTGTCTGTGTTGTGGCTTACTTGGAAGAGCTGCAAACTCATGTACACTTTATGGCCAAAAGTATGTGGACACCCAAACATTACACTGACACGTGATTGTTTGACATCTCATTCCTGACTGTAGGAATTTGCTGATTACCTGTGTAACCTGGTTTCTCTGAGTAACCCGGTTACTTAAGTGAATGTAAACACACAAATTGTTGTGTTGAAATAGAAAAGGGCAAAGTTGGAACCATGTATGGCTGCAACTAATGAATATTTTTATTTTAGATCAATCTACAGATTATTTGTTTGTCATTAAAATATCCGACAACAGCCCACAACCCAAAGGTATTCAGTTTACTGTTGTAGAAGACAAATAAAATCAGCACATGTGAGAAGATGGGCCCAGTGAATTTTTTGGCATTGTTCATTTAAAACAAAAAATGACAAACGATTATTCCATTATTAAAATTGTTTCTGTCGAGCGAGAAATGTATTAATGGACTCATCATTTCATCTCTAATATTAATGTATGTTTTAGCATTAAATTTCCCTTAATGTGGTCCAAACCATCAAAAACAGTCTCAAACCAAATGTACACTAAGGTCTTCCCACACACTTTTGGCCACTAGTCTAGGTGTTTGTTTGGTTCGTTTTAATTCAAGAACTACATCACCCACAATGCTCAGAGCACCAAGGTTGATTAACCGAGTGCGGATCCATCGACCCGCTCTGCTCGCCCACTCTCACCGTCCGATTTTCTCCCACCGTCCCCATCGTTCGTGCCAGCTCCGGCGCCACCGTTAGCTAGCTAATGAGGGAGTCATTCTTACTGAGGAAATTCTCTTTCGATATTTCAGCATTATGTCATTTCGCTGAATGATTCGTTTGGGAAAATGAATTTGCGATTTTCCCGTGCCAACGCGCCTCCCAGAAGACAACATTCCCGGTGTGGAGTGCGCTTTTTCACCTCGACCTCCGCAGCTGAACGGGTTTAGCACGTCGGCTCGTTTTGACGAGCGAGCGGCTCATCTGTCCGCCGCCGCCGCTCTGTGACGGGGCGGGATTTGGACAAAGCCAGTCAGATGTTGGACGCTGAAAATATCCTCGGAACTCAAACGTTTTCACGCCGGGTTGTGAAATTGAGTTGTCAAGCCGAGCGTCTGCCGTGAAAGTGCCAGGAATAAGGGAAGGAGTGAGGTCTGTTTTCTGGAGGGCGAGAGTTTGGATCTCGCATCGAAGGAGGGAGCAGGGGGTGTGCGGAGGAGGAAGACCCGCAGAAGAAGAAGGGACGTAGGGGGAGAAAATCCTGATGCCCGTGATGGCAAACGAGCCGATCATCCTAAACGTCTATGATATGGTAAGTAGAAAGGTAGATCCTGGTTAACAGAGCCAGAAAGATGGACGATGTATTACTTCTTTGTTACTTTATCCAAGGACTATGGTTCAGTCGTGCATTTATTTAACGCCAAACTCCATTATAAAAAGTCATTTTCGTGTTGCTTTGGGCATCAACAGATATAAGCATGAAAGTTAAAGAATGGAGATCTTTTTCAAATGATTACGAACCACTCTTCAATTCGGCGTAGATCCACAACACCAAACTCGGCTAATTTTAATACAATTTCAACTTCAGGAATTGGTTCACCTGTTCTTCCTCAGTTATTTTCCAGCAAAATACACAATGGAACACGGCAGCGAGAGGAAGAATCAACTGAGAAAAGTTTTCTTGACATAAAGTGCTTTTGGAAAGACTTTTCACACTCCATACAGCACCAGAGGACATCTGTAAAAACATTGTTTTCAAATGGGGCCAGGTAAAGCAGCTCAGAAAGTTTTAAGAATAAAACAATAACTTGAAACCCATAACTGATTCAAAAACACACACTGGTTCAGACATGTAACATTGATAATATTGGGTTTCCATATCAGGAGTGGAGCAAAATGGTCCTCATTGGGCTTTCTATGCTGCTGTTGTCAAAACAGAATAGTGACACAAATGAAACATTTACAGTAGTCAGTAAAACATAGTCACCCAAGGAAGGAGTCACCATTTATTTAAGTGTTTCTTTTATATTCATTCACCTGTGTCAGTCTGTAAACAAACCCTAGTCTTGCTTTTTAAGGTTTTAAGTTCACACCGGACGAAACAGGAAAACATGGGACTCTGAGCCAGACTGCTGGTAAACCACAAGTGGGTGTGAAAGTAAACTGACAATTTCACTTGGGCTGCATTTCTACTGGGATGAAATGCACATCTCTTCGTTACAGAATGAGGCAGAGGTTTAATTTGAGTCACTATGTTGTCACCATGCAGGAGTGAGTAAGTGGGGAGTGGGGCTGGAAACTGACTGATCTGTTGATGAATCATTGATTGATATGGATTCCCCGTGGTGGATCTATTACACTTAAAAATGGGAATTGTCTTGTTAGGGGTTGTAAAAACAGGCAGAGGCAGTGTTTTTGGGATAATGTGAATAGACACTTTGCTGGAGAACTACAACTTGCCATAAATGTTCACCAGGCTTTTGTTCCTCATTATATATCATTTTCCGTCCTCCGTACCCTGTAAACATTCAGAAGACATCAAGAGATATCAGAGAGATATTTGTATTCCTGACTCAATATGAAGATCCTCTCTTCCTAGACACGATTCCTTTTCTCCTGACCCTGTTTTACTTCTGTTTTTAATTTGATTTATTGCTGTTGTGTTTCCTTTTAGCTGATGGTCAATATATCATCACAGACCTGAGGTCAGAGGGTTGGAAGCTGTTTTATATGGATTAACATTGAGAGCTACAGAGTCCTTTGAGAATCTAAACATGAATAGAATAAAGTAGTACCGTGTACATTGTCTACAGTAGCATAACACGCTGTGTGAAATCAGGACTTTGTTCCATCCTTTCTTCCTTCCTTCCTCATTCATTGATTCATGCTCTTCTTTCCTTTCCTTCCTGTCTTCTTTCCCTACCTCCTTTCCTCCTATCATTCTCTCATTCCCTTGTCTCCTCTCTCTCTTTCTTCTCTCCTCCCCCTCTTTCATTCACTTCCTCTTTTTTTTTTTTCTCCGCTTGACTTGCCGTCCACATTAGTTTCTTCTCGGTAAAGACTGAAGAGCTTTATCTCTGTCTCACTTCCATTCATGTGAGCGGCTGCAGGGGCCTTGGCACACTTTCACACGCAAAGGCTTACAGAAGCTACTCGTACATATCTACCACACACATACACACACACACACGCGCGCGCATGCGTAACTTGCTTTTACAGCTACGGACACTTTCTGTTCATTGATTCGTCGTTGTTATTTTCTAACTGATGCTGTCTATATCGAGGTTAAGTTTTTTTTAGTGTGTAAATGAGTATGTGAGCGTGTGCGTGAGAGAGACGGAGTTAGTGTGCGCATTTTACTTTAAGGAGTTTTGTGGTTAGTGCTTGGGCATGCAGATCGACTCACTCACACCCATGCATATTTTTGGTGTATTTTTGTGTGTGCTACTGTGGGAACAAGATTTTGGCTTGCTTGCAGTGGCGTTCTAGCGCTCATTGAAAACAATGAAACGATGGCTGCGGTCCATTCATTCATTTCTCTACTTTAAACACTTCCTCTGTCTATTGATTAGGCTGTTCTGACCTGTAGGAAAAGTGGCCGACTGACTGCTGGGTATTATGGCTGGTGGACTGGCTCCATGCTCACTGACTGACTGGTAGACTTGTTGTCTGCTGGTTGGTTAACTGACTTACAGAAAACAAAAGAGCAGGGGTTGATGCTGTCCAAATGTTTTCCAATTTTGACACATAGATCATTTCCAGTGAGTGCTGGATGATTTGCTTACTGACTAGTTGAGTCACTTTTTTGTGGAGTGGCTCACTGTTTGCATACGAACATGACTGATTGGTTAAAAGAGTGATGCCACTCTCATGTCTGTACACTAAGTATGTAGCTAAGTATTTAGCACATAAATCAACACGATTTTTTTTTTACATTTCTGTTTTTGTATAACCAAACGAGATACAGTACAGTGTGTTAATAACCAAGCTTTAGAGGTGCATATTTTTGAATTTTGGAGAGTGCCAGGCCACCTGTTTCCAGCTACTTCCAGTCTTCTGACTTTAGCTTCATACTTGGAACACAGACTAAGAAGTGGCATCAATCTTCTCATTTAACTCTCGGCAAGAAAGTGAATAATTGTATTTCACAAAATGTCATAATGATTCCTTTAAGTGACTCGTTATGAGCTTTTTTAACTCACAAATATAGTGCTACAGGTGTTGGCAAAACAAGGAAGTCCAGGTTGAATAAGACACCCACAACTTAAAAGGCTTATCAGGCACAAAGAGACGGCTCTGTAGTTTTACTCCTATGAGGCCGTATTTACAACAACAGCGATTGCCAGGTAAACATTAGGGCTGCATTGATTAATGGTTTGGTAGTGAAAGTTCCCCTTTTTAATGTCCTTAAGCCCAAGGTGACGTCTTCAGATGTCTTGTTTTGTCGGACCAACAGTCCAAAACCTGATGGCCTTATTTATTGGCTTAATGACCGGTTGAGTGACTGGTGAAGAGACTGGCTGTTTGTCTAAGAGGAACTATAAAGATTAGATAATGGCAGAGGTCAAGACAGACAGGCGACACACGCTATAGGATCCCCACAGCCATCTCACATGTTCACATGATGTAATGAACAGCGGCACAGAGTGCTAACTGAAGTGCAGCCTGGTTGTGGGCAGAGGGGGCAGCATGGTGGCACAGTGAGAGCATCTGTCATTTTGGGCAACATGGGAATCTGCCTGCCCTGTGGTATAAGTGAGATGCATTTACGTTTTCTCAAAAAGACTGATGAACAGACGAGTTCCCCTTTCCATTTGAGGATCAATGCTGTCACGTGACTTTCAGGAATATCTGTGCAGATGCAGCGCTTTCTTCTTCCACAATTCCCATTCTGTCAGGTCCTCCCCGCCGTCCTGCTCCCATCTCCGCTAAGTGGATTTCCCGGCCAGCTCTGAGTGCTTTAGTACGCTGCTCTAATGAGACAGCATTATCTACACACCACCTGTCTGCCTGCCAGCCAGCACCATGGACTACTGTCTCTGGGAGTGTGGATACTGTGAGAGAAAGTGTTAGGGTATTAACAGCGTCACGTAGTCAGACACTCAGCAGAGCAGGTTGTGTTAGTCTGTGTTGGCTTGGCTGCAGGTTTTATACTGAGGTTGCTATCCCTTTAATATCTCTGGTTGTATTAGGCCAATCAATGATTGACTGCGTCATGGCAGCATTGGATTTATTTGCATCAATGTGATGAAGTTTCTGTCAGATATTTAATTCACTCAACTAGCCAAAAACAGCCATTCCAATCTGGAGGTTTTGTTTGCGTATAAACAATTTATCTATTTAATTTCCAGAGATTTTGCTATATCAGACTTCTGTTTCTGGTTAAACAAAAAGGATCTTACTCTTTAACAAAAAGGTCTGTCTCTGTAGGGATAATTTCCATAATGAAGTCAGACACTTCAAATAACAATCTGAACCTGTCAGTTGCAAAAACAAGTACTTTTAGTGGACGTACTTTTCACGGGCACAGTTGCTCCAAAGGATTACTTGCAGCCATTGCAGACCGTTCGCGGATGCCGGCTGAGGCGATCTACTGGACCAATTCCAGAAATTTTGGTAATTATTAGACATTTAGACCCCAAAATGAATAAAAATAGGGCCCAGGATTAAAAATATGGGAGTTATCCTTTAACCGTACCCTCTTATTCAACTGGCAAAACATTTTTAAGACTGTAACTTGGGGATGCTTCTTTTGGCTGTTTCGCAATCACCTTATGATCACATTGTCTTTGCCAAAGCAGACTATAGAACAGACTATTAATTGCAGAACATTTACCAGCATTTGGCTTGTGGCTGGTAGCCGTTTCCTTTCCTCAATTTGTGTTTTCAGTTTGATTTCAGCATGTTTCCGCTACAGAGTTTCAAAGCAGTGACGTACAAAACGAAAGACATTTCATATTTTCTTGCCAGTCTTCTTGCTAATCATTCGGTTTAACACCGTCAGAGATTATAATCCTTAACAGAGAAAATTACAGCTCTGAACTACAGCATGGAGTGGGATGATTAGGTATGCAGGCATTAACTACAGCACCCAGTTTCTCTTTGTTCATCATCCCTCTTTCCCTCCCTCCCCTTTTTCTCTCTTTAATTCATTCATAAACACACACATTTACCATCATGCTACTCGCGCGCGCACACACACAGCCCGCTCTCTGTGCTGTGGAGGAGGCTGGTTTTAACGAGCTTTGGAGTGATGAGGGCCCAGATAAGAGTCTTATTTCACCACGGGGGGGGGTACCGTACTAAATTAGCAGATTAGCTTAGTTAAAATATTTTCCCCCACACACAGAGAGACTCATCCAGCAAATGCTTTTGCAATTACGTGTTTGGGCCTCTAACTGACACTCTACTCAGAGAGATTTGGAGTTGGTGCAACAACAGAATGAGCTTATATTCATGTTTAAGGTGAATGTGGCTTTGTGGGGTTGTGGCTTTTGGGGTCTCTGGCAGCTGTGGGTTTCTTAAATGCTGTTGTGGATTCTTACAGTTTTTCAGTTTTCTGGACAGGACCCACCTAAAGCTCTTGCGTCTTAGGAAAAGCCCTGGATAGAGAATTAAAGCAGTGAGGAAAAGCTGATACACTTGGTTTCTGAACTTCTGATCAAAAAGCCAGCAGACTATAGCAGCCAAGGCTTCCCCTCAAGTCTTTGAGAACCCGCTGCTGTAGACACAGATGGCTATTATGCCTAAGCTCAGAGAAACAACCACAAAAGTGATACAAACAGGATTTCAATAATGCTGTTTTTGCTCAGTTCTTTCAAGAGATGAGATCGGCTGATGTGAGAAATCTCCCCTTGCTGGAAAAACCCTGCCAATGGCAATGTTAGAAATTACATGGTGAGATGTTGTGCTTTAGTTGGTTCTGGGCTAAATGTTGATCCTCCTGAAATTGTCAACATTATATTTTTGAAGTCCAATTAAGTGGATCTGAAAGGGGATTTTCTTGAAGTAAAGCCTTTCGCTGACTCTTGCAGTAGATCGTTTTTGTGCAACATTTCAACCTTATGTAGGTCAGGAAACAGACTCTGCAATGGGAGACATTGGGCTGATTTGTTGTGCAAGAAAACCATCTTGGCTCAGCAGTCTTATGTTGTCTATGATGTTTTAGAATTTACTACTTTTATTTGTCAAAATTACATAAAAAATGATTGATACATTTTTTAAATTAATATCCAAATCTAAATGAATCATTACCCCGAATAAACTTATGTCTGAGAATGTGTTGAGTATTTTAAATTACCAGGAACAGAAATGCAGCTATCCAAGAAATTAAGTCATCATTCTTTTCCCTTTCTAATCCTCACTAAAGAAGATCAGAAGTACATAGAGAGCTGAGCAGTCAACTCAGCAGACTCACCTTTACCCACTTTGATTTGCCCAGTAAGATTCAATTTATTCACAGGTTTGTGTTCACTTTTATTGAAATGAAAGTGAAATTCTGTCCTGCAAACTTGAGAAATAGTTACTGAAGGGTTATGCTCTTCTCGCTTTCAGCACTCATGACAGAAATGCCCTTTATCAAGGCACATGACCGCTAGTCGCTCACTAGTATTGATGTGGCACAAATGTTTGGAGCTGCTTGGTGAAAGATTGTCATTTAAGATAAACTTTATTGATCCCATGATGGAAAATTGAAGTGTCACAGAACAGACAAAAAAGAAAACCCAACAACAACCTAGGGTACTACTTACATTATGAACATCTAATACAAATAAAACATGAAAGACTAAAATAAAAGGCATAATATATACACCAACATAAATAGTTACTATAAAACGTATTGAGACAAAAATAGTCACACAAAGTGAGGTGTCAAGGAAGTTTAAATTAAAGATGAAAGAATTGTATCTGTAGATAGCAGTGTTAGGAGCTTAAAATACAGTTAATTACACTTGTAGAAGAACAAAACAAAGTGCGTGTCTTACAATGCAAGACAGCAGTGCTAAAGGTTACAGATGGCAGTGTGACTGACGTATTGTTCAGTAGTTATTTGGTATTTAAAAATACATGTATACAAAGTGGTGCTACAACAGAGGAAAAACAGATAATTTCCTTTAAAGCTCCCTTGAAACAGCATCATTACTTCCTTAATGTACTTACAGATAATTGAGGGGTCAATCTTAAGTGTAAACCAATGGGCTGTTAGTATCTAGAGAAAGGCTGTTTGAGTTGATAGAAGCGGTAGAAAGATGGGATTGTTGAAAAATGATTTGATGACTTTATTGCTCAGATGTTTCAGTTACAACCACTAGCGCAGCATGAGGTCACCACTGAAGAGACACTGTTTTCCAGTTTGATGCTGTGGATTTACCTTATTTGTCCAAAAGAAATTCTGTTGTCAAGGTCAAATTTATTTATAGTGTTTTTAAAAACAAACCAAGTTTGTGCCAAAGTGCTTTACAATGAACATAATTCAGCAAAAACATGTCAGGAATCATTGAAGGGAGTAAAAGTGGGTCTTAAGACATGTTTTAAAGGAGTCAAGAGATTCTGTTGCTCTTTAGGTGTGGACAGAGGTGAAAATGGCAGCATGTGACAAACTGAAACAAACACAACTATGTACCTAAAAAACAAAAGTCTATTTCCTTAACTCAGTCGTCACACCTGCTCCTTTCTGAAACCTAATGTAGCTAGAGGGAGATACAGTGACCTATCACACTGTTTAAACTGTTAGACAATGTGCAGAGGGAACAATTTGCAATGCAGATGACTACCAGCTCTACCACCACTGATTGTGTGCAGCTACATACTGTATTTGCACTAGACAGGAAGTATGAGAATAGTTTAAAATAGCTTGCTTTCATTATCAGGCTGCTAGATGTGTTTTTTTTTTTTTTTTTCGAATGGCATTTTTGCTTGAAAAATGTCCATAAATCCACATAGAATCCATAGAAAAAGATGCTCCTTATTACTTCAGAACTTGCATGAGAATCATCACGTTTTTAAGTTTTCTTCATTATCAAAGTAATCCAGTTATAGTTGTCTGTACATCCATGGATACATTGCAAACATTTTGGCTTTTTTGTTTGTGTGCAGCTTTGTGTGGAAAGGCAGCTGACCCAAGCACTGTTTATGTGGAGTATTGTTTGTGTGAGTGACTGGTAATAGTAATGAAAATATAAGCTAATATATTATAGATTTACTGAGCTATTATTCAGCATCCTGAGGTGTCAAATGAAGCTCCCTACCACATTTCCCTGCTCCATCCTCTGTGATACAAGATCTTTTTCACACAAACTAACTCTGCCTAGCAACAGCCTGGCCAATCCCCTCGTAGCCTCAGGACGTTACACAGACTCACTGCTGAAAAGATGGACGGTAATGTCAGAGATCACTGCTGCTGCACTTATTGATTTTGTGTGCCCTTTCTTCTGTATGTGGGCTTGTCTTTTATTGTCTGTGTGTGAGAGATCTTGTGTAAACATCAGAGGCTAACAGATCTCAGTTGGGATCATGGGATGGCGGGAAGACGGTGGCTATCATACAAGGATAAGCAGTTGACGTTAATCCAGTATGTTAATACATTTCTCTGCATTAGGTGTATTTTTGTGATTCTTCCACCAATGCATCACGAATGGATTAGGCACTTTGTGATTCTCCTCTGCTGAGTAATGTAATGATTCAATACAATGAAAGAATAAAAATACACTCACTACCTTTACCAGCAATAAAGAGATTTTGCAGCCAGTTTCTGCACAGCAAGCCATGATGGGATTTCAAGCGTGATTCAAACATGGATATTGCCTCTTCAGCTACCATTGGTGGTGTAACAGCAGTGATAAAGTTGTTTCCAAGTAAAGGTAATTTCAGATAAATTCATATGTTGATAGGAAAATTGTGATGGATGTTTTTTGATATTTTCTGACATTTTGTAAACTAAAGGATTAATTGAAAAAATAACTGACAGATTAATTGACAGTTATCATTAGTTGGAGCCCTAATCTGCTTAATGTTGGCTGTCAGTGTCAAAAAGCAATAACAAAAAACAATATTGGACACTTTCCAGGTCATGATGGTTGTTGTCCACTACTAATAGTATAATACTGAGATAAAGTGGACACAATTAATAGTGCACTACATTGTGAACATTTTGGACATGTCTTAAAGCACCAAGTGTAATAAATTGGGGCCTCATCTAACAATTATTTTTGTTATCGATAAATCTGCAGATTATTTTGTCAATTAATCGATTAACCGTTTGGTCTATAAAACATTACAAAACAGTGAAAAAGGCCCCTCACAATAGCCAAATCCCAAAAGTATTCAATTTATTGTAATGCAAGACCAAGAAAAGTGGCAAATTTTCACATTTGAGAACCTGGAACAATCAAATTTTTTGGAATTTCTGTTTGAAAAATAACAAACGATTAGTCAATTATCAAAATAGTTGCCGATTAGTTTTCTGTGATTGACTTATCGACTAATCGTTGTAGCTCTATAATAAATATACAGGAGTTTATGTTGGTGTTGACCCATTTCAGAGACGTACTATACATTTTGTCTACACTACATACTTTATTATACGTAGAGTAGTAGGGTAATCTTATATGTATATTAATATGCAGCATGTTAAAACTGTGTCCATCCAGGCAGGCACAGTTAAAACAGGTAGTGCTGAAAACACAGACATATTTTATTCCATGTTTCTGTCTCTTTCAGTACTGGATCAATGAGTTTACCAGCACTCTGGGCATCGGAGTCTTTCACTCAGGGATCGAGATCTATGGAAGAGGTAAGATTACCCAGAAATATGACACCACATATATCAGTTGACTTCCTGTGAATGGTGTTTCAGAAAGGTTGCTCTACTCAGAATATACAGTATGTCACTGTGTTCCCTTCCAAACATGTTTGGCTAGAAATTATTTACAATTATTATTTGGCAAGAGAGACTTTTTGCATGAGAATGGTTGGTACTCAAATGTGTGTTTTCATGTGGTGTGTGTGTGTATGTGTTTAGAGTTTGCCTATGGCGGACACCCGTACCCATTCTCAGGGATCTTTGAGATTACACCAGGTGATGCAACCGAACTCGGCGAGACCTTTAAATTCAAGTAAGTATGAGATGTTTGGCGTTTATATGCACAGAATCACAGAGTCTGTGTGCTTTAGGTGTCAGGCAGTTAGCTGGTTAGTTAAGTAGCCATTATCAGTGAGTTACTTTAACCAGTTCACTCAGTCTTTTTGTCATACAACCACTAGCTGGATTTGTTTACAGTTCCATTCACAAGTTAGTCAGTCTGTTAGCTACTTAGCTCAGTAGTCAGTGAACCAGCAAGAGAGTCAGGTATTCAGTCCTACACTAAACTCGTCAGTGACTGCGTTTACATGCACTTTAAATAGCCGTGTTACAATCTGCTTTCTCCAGTAAGTAAATTTAATGAAAGGTAATAAAAAAACAAGAATCCCGTTTTCCATATTCAGGGTAGGAGATAAGATGAGTTCCTCAGCTAGATTTCTCCAGGAGATCGGCGATTTCTTGACTTGTATACGTGTAACCTGGTTTCTAATGGTGTTTTTGCATGTACATGTGTGCATGAGACTTCAGACAGGGAAATACTTTCCCTGTGACAGCAGAACAGTAGGATGAAAGGAGAGATAATTACACGTAGAGATGCATCCTGGTGTTTAAAATAATTCCAAAGTCTTGACTGAAACTGAAACAAACGCAAAGTAGCTTCTAGAAGTCTCAATAAGTTCATGTCCACTGCTGAACATCTGACTATTTGTTAAATTCAGACTGTTTGGCGCTGTGAGGAAGAGCTGTCTTCTTCCACACAAACATGCACACACTCCAAAAAAAGAAAATAAAAATAAAAATGCAGGAAGCAGCATCTTCTATCACTGATACATTTGAAATAAGAAAGCCATTCTTCCAGTATAAGGTCTGATTACTGACCTGCTGCTTGTATCACAGATTTATTGTGGATCGTGTTCTCCGATTACCTGCATAACCTGGTTTCTCTGAGAAACCTGGTGCATGTAAACATACTGAATAATCTAGTCAGCCAGCTATTCATCCAGTCATGAACTGCAGGGTACACTTTGACAGGCAGGTGAGCCAGCCCGTCTCTCTAAGTCACCTCAGCTTGACAAAAAAACATAGACATTTTGATGCGTAGCCCCCTAAACATTTATTAGTGTTTGGGTCACGAGTTACCCACTGAACTAAACGGGACCAGTCAGTCAAATAATTATCGTCCAACAGTCACTCCATTAGCAAATCATTAATTTGTTCTTCATGCCAGCCAGAGATTCCAGGCCTATTCTGTGTAACCACTCAACCAATCAGTCAGTCAGTCAGTCAGTCAGTCTTGGGAAGAAAGAGTGAGAGAAAACAGAAGACTGAGCAGAAAAAAAGTGAAATTTCACCTCGGTCTTCATGTGATACTGCACATGTTGACTTTGAAATGGAAAAGGAGGGAAATTGAGAGAAAAAACAGCTGCATAAAAGAGTGTACAGTTAAAGTTACCAGTTTTGATGTACATTTATACATGTAATTCTATTTAATACAGCATTTCTGCAATAAACCGTATGTTTTTGAAGCTTATAATGTTCTGTTTATGTTGTCAGAGAGGTTTTCATTGAATTCTGTGAAAGGCTGTGGTTTGTGGTGTTGGAGTATATTGTGCGGCATTTCTAATATTTGTTGATCCTGTGTATAAGTAAATAAGGTGGAAAGGAACCAGTTGCATGATCTTTAGGCCTGTGAAACCCACTGTGTGATTTCAGAAAAGCAAAGGTGTTGAGCTGAAAATGAGTTGATTTAGCTTAACTGCAGAAATGAAAGGGCTTGTAAATGTTTGATATTTCTCTCACATCAGTGCTGTGTTTGGCCATTTTGTCAGATTTTTACTGCAGTTGAATTAGAGTCTGTTGTGGTGGTGAGACAGTAGAACATCCAGTCAATACATTTTTGGACTCCCAGCCAATGTGTGTGTGTGTGTCTACCCTGAGCTACTGTGCTGCAGTGTATTACTTCTGCTCTAGTTGATCTGCCCTGTGGCTTTAGACAGACTCTGCCTGGCACACACACACGCACACAGACAGACACACTCGCTGTCTCCATGCAGACCATAAGTATGGATCATCTGGGACAAATGTGTGCATATTATCCACTGCGATGTCTCTTTGCCAAATGCAAAGTGAATCAAGCGCTCTCCCAGTGCAAAACATTTGATGTAGATAAATTCTTTCCTTTAAACTTTAAAGAGACCAACCAGGTGAATCCAGGTGAAAAGGACCATTCGAGCTTAATGTGACTTTTTTAGCCATGCTAGCAGCTTGGCTCTATGAATGGCAATGTCAGTCTGTGGGCCCACCACTTTGGTCCAGACTGAAATATTTTAAAAACTGTTGGATGGATTGCCATGAAATTTGGTACAGACATTCATGGTTCCCAGAGGGTGAACCCGAATGACATTGATGATACCCAGACTTTTTTCTATTTGTCCAGTACTTTGGTTTATGACTGAATAGCTTGCAAAACTAATGCTGTTTTCTTCAGCCTCAGCTGTACTTTGTGTTTAGTGCTAATTAGCAAATGTTAACATGCTAACACACTAAACTACATCAGCACGTTAGCATTTAGCTCAAAGCACTGCCTAAACTCCCCAAATCATTCAGATTAAGGCATTATGATTCCTAAGTCTGTGGAGGAAGGCAAAATATTTGTAAATGACTCACACGACAGGTCTGGACCGCTTGTGAATTTTGTTAAGTACGAGAAAGTTGGTGAATGCCTCGAACGCCACTCAAGAACAAATCTGTCCGTACGAGTCGTTCTTGCATGACACCCATTGATTGTGCAAAAGAGGTTCAAGCAAAATTCCTTCGTGACGTTTGGTCAGTGAGTAATAATGTCTAGCAACACCTTCCTCCACTCCCTTTCCCCACTCGTCTCTGTAGAGAAGCCATAGTCTTGGGCAACACAGACTTCACAGAGGAGGACGTGGAGCGGATCGTGGAGGAGATGGGCAAGGAGTACAAAGGCAACGCCTACCACCTCATGCACAAGAACTGCAACCACTTCTCCTCAGCACTGTCAGAGGTAGGTGTGCACACATAAAAATGTGCTGTTTGGACACACACACACACACACACACACAGTACAGCACTGCACTATTTTGGTTGTTAAACTAAACTTACCTGACAGGAGGTGTAGAAAAAATAACCATTTCTTGTTTTTGTCTTTCCTGTTCTGAGTGTAAGCACTTGAACTAGCTGTGTGTGTGTGTCTGAGTGTGTGTGCGCGCGCTTTCAATCGGCTTATCCTGGTGTGATTAATGAGCAGGGAGTCTTACAGTTAACATCTAGCACTCAGATGGGGATTAAGACACACTGATACAAGCCCAGACATGCAGAGCCAGCTGGCACACACACACACACACACACACACACACACACACAAAACATACATTGATAATACATTTACACAGATGTACATACACATGTTAAGATACTCTCAGAGAGAAGTACACAGTTTTAAACAGACATTCACACATACATGGACACAAAAATGCATCACATCATTCAAACATACGCAAGAATATAGAGAAACAAACACACAGCTGGTACCACAGGGAATCAGTCTTTCCCTCAGGATTTGATTCTCTTGTTTACTGTAACCTCGTTAATATGGGAGGTTGACTTAAAGAGAGACACCAAGGAGAAAATGATTGGACACGTGGACGCTTGTTGCAGCTTTGAAAGACCAAGCATAACAATTAATTCTCCGGAGAGAACGTTTGATGTGTGTGACTCTGATGTCAGTCCTCTTCTTGAAAAGCAAATCAACACACTGTACCCCGTCAACGCTACGCTCTGTCTCATTATGTAAGTAGATTATCTGTACACTACTGTTGTTCTTCTGAGAGACAGACAAGAACAGCTGGCCGGTACAGCGGGTTGTCCACTAATCACAGGGTTGGTGGTTTGATCCCCGGCTCCTTCTGTCCACATGTCGAAGTGTCCCTGGGCAAGACACTGAACCCCAAATTGATGGTCAGGCCAGCACCTTGCATGGTTGCTTGCTGCAGTATTGAGTATAGAAGAAGTTAGAGCATCCTTCTGGCTCATAAAAGTGGATCGCAGCAATCAGTATTTAGCATCACAAAAAAATCTCTGTCCAGTTAAAGTGGTTATTAAAGTTGCCACTGAACTGATCAATATGAGTTTTAGTTTTTTGTTTTTCAAATAGCATCAACTTTTGTTATATACTCATCTTCTTAAAGCTACTCTGATCAATATTTTTATATTAAGATGGATCACATGACTATGTGTAAAGTGAAAGGGAGTTTACACCTGACTCTGCAGTTCCCCTCAGCTCTCAGAGTTTTAGTGTCTTTGAGCTCATTGTTTTGGTTTCACAGCCCACAACTTTACTGTTTTGGTCCAGTCTCATTAGCATTGTTATTGGCTGCAGCAGCCAGCTGGGCTACTTGCGCATTACAGCAGGCAGGCTATGTTGGCGACTAGCTGGTGAACATAGTGGAGCATTTAGAAGCTAAAGAGGCAGATATTTTTCTCAGGAGTTGATGGAGAGCAAAACAGAACTCGAAGGAGAGCAGATATTGTTGGTGGCCACAAACTCATCTCCAGATGAATGCTAATGTTTCTTTGTGTCTGCTGGATGTGTAAATGGGCCACTGTCTGCCAGATCAACTTTATAAGGTGATAATTCAATTAAATTCATTCAATTCAATTTGTTGTCATTATACCTGGCCAGTATAACAAAAAGTCTTGTTCGCCAGTCTCTCTGGTGCAAGACACATTTTCAAGACGGTTTTAGACATAAAAATAAGTAAATAAGAATAGAAAAGAGTTAGAAAATTGGTAGCTTTAAATCATGGGTAATATTACTTCTGTAATATGTAATGTAAAATGAAAATGCTATGTTTACAGCTTGTTGTGCTGCCCCCCCAATGGCCAAAAAAAACAATGAATGTAGATTTAAGGAGGTCTGCATGGAGGAAGGGTTTAAAAAGACTGAGGAAGAGCCTCTTTTCTCCTGTTTCTCTTTATCTTTTCTTGCCTGCTACTCAGTTATTTTTATCAGGAATCGTACTCTGTGACTGCTGTAAAAAAGGATGTTGATGATTTTTGCTTTGTGAGTGTAAAGGGGTATTTCTGAAAACGCATGACTGCAGTGTGAATTCTACAGCTTTTTTTGTCAGCCAAACACTACAGCAGGTGTTTTTATGAATTTGTTGTTTGATATGATACAGGGCAAGGCAAGCCAGAGTAATTTGCATTTAACAGAGCCTGGGTTTCTTCCTGTCAACACACACTCATCTCTGAAGGAGGTGAGAAATCTTGTTTGCTGGCAAACCTAAAAACAGTTGCTGCAGCATAAACAAAGCATACAGTCTAGTATCATCTGTTGGCTGCATATGCCATGGCACATTACAGCATGCTAAATCAAGTGTTTTGTAAGACATTTTTGTGGTTAAAAGCAAATCCACTGCCCCTGTCTCCTCGTGCATCATAAAAAGCAGCCTGTCAGCAGCTTTAGTAAATGTTTTGATAAAAGCACAATTAAGCCTTTTAACTGTGTTTCTTGGAAGCCACTCGTGCCATACTGCTATAATAGCACTGATAGAGCTGAGTGATGATAATTAGGCCTTACATTGACAGTGTTGCTGCATGTGCCTGCATGCTAGTCTGTTAAGGGAAGGAGGTGAGAGAGAAATCCACCAGAGACTTGAAAACCTCCTCCAACCAACCAGACCTGTTTAGTTACAGTAGATGAATAAATTGCTACCATAGAGGCACATTTTAGTCTGTCTGGGTTGCCTGAGGTTATGGAGTTTCTCGAATGTCTTGGGATCTTTAAATGTTTCTTTAAGACATAAAAAAAGTCAGGAAATGTAACGCAGTTCGCTGGAATTTTCGGAAATGTTCCACTTGGGTCTCCTCACAAGAGAATGGCAGGATGTATTTTCCAGTTACGCATTCATTGTTTCAGACTTTTACTTCCGCAGCTCAGCTATACTGGACTCTGATTACTCCCTCAGATGTCTTCTGATCTAGAAAACATTAACAAACGAGGAAGAAGTAAAAAACATGTAGATCATGAAAGCATTTTGGTTTAGTGAGCAAAGCAAAAAGAAAATGGAAACTTATTTCATATTGAAAGTGTAACTTTATTAACAGAAGAATGAACTGTTATTAGAAATAGATTCCCTCTACGATGTATGACTTTTATTATGGCCAATAGTCACCTTTTCTGCTGCCAAACTGCACTACAAAGCTATGGTGAAATTCTGCTGCTTGAACTTTTCCTCTTTTTTTAACATTGTCTTTGTTTAACCCAGTTTAAACAGTGTGAGGAATTTCCGAAAATAATATACAGTAAAAGACGAGTAAATACATTTTGTGTGAGTACATTACATTGAATAAAAATAAAAAACGTAAATACAAAAAATATACAAGATACAATAAAATACTGTACATATATAAAAGGTACCAAATTGTATCCAGTGTCTTCCTCCCCACAGGAATATCTGCATCTGAAATTCATACCCAACCTCAGGTGCTAAAATCACTCAAAATACTGGGCTGAATTTCTTTTTAAATTCGACCGTTTTTTTCATATGTGAGGCTTGAGCCACATTATTCATCCATGCCATAGTAATACATTTGTTTCCATCAATTAAGGCCATTTATATGGAATCAGGCTTTACGACTTGTTTCTAAGAGCAATACTGATGTGCCACCTAGCAGGATAAGTCTGGTTAAACATCAGTCTCAGTAATGTTATTTGTCTTGTCTCAGATAAATCCTCAATACAGGTCTAGTTTCACTACAACTACAAAACATGTTTAAGAGTCTCTGTCTCGGTTTTACATCTGGGGAACACTTTTCAAATACTGTAGCTCGCTGACATCAATGTGTGAGTGTGTGTGTATGAGAGAGAGGCAAATTGTAATATAAATGCAGCCATTTAAAATAAAGATAATATTAAACTGTAGAAGCTTGAGCTGTTCTAAGAACTACAACAATCTTTTTCCCTCTCTTCCACTCCTCCCTTGCCTTTCTCCGATCCTCAGATCCTGTGTGGCAGGGAGATCCCTCGCTGGGTCAACCGCCTGGCCTACTTCAGCTCCTGCGTGCCATTCCTCCAGAGCTGCCTGCCCAAAGAGTGGCTCACCCCGGCTGCCTTACAGTCCAGCGTCAGCCAGGAGCTCCACGGAGGGGGGGAGCTGGAGGAGGCCGAGGACGCCGCTGCCACGGCCTCCCTGGCGTCCATGTCGCCCTGCTCACCCTCGTCTTCCTCCAGTCCCTCCTCATTTCCTCGTCATTCCCGCCACCAGCCCCGCCGGTAGAAGCTGCAAGCTCGGCTGGGAAACTTGGGGCTGGACTTGTGGTTACAGAAACCGTCAGGCAACAGAATACCTGCAGCAGCTGATGAATCCACTTACAGCCAAAAGTCCTGTCAGACTGTCCTCGAGCAAGGCACCAAACTGCTACCTGCTCTTGGTAAGAATGTCAGCCAAATCTCTACAATGATTCAGAGCGGTGGACGGAGAAGGAACTCTGTGCTGCTGACCAAGGCAGGATCATCTCTCAGTGAACATGGCTGATGGATTCCAACATCCCATCCAAAATCCGAACTTTTTCCCCTTAAGTCACTTTCATTATTTTACCAGCCAACTTGCAGTGCAGCATGGAAGAAAGCCGGTTGTTTAGCCATCAAAGTGTTTCATAATTTAGGAAAATTTACCAGCCACATCCAGATTTTACCAGCAGTTAGTTGGTGTATGGTGCTAATCTCCACCTTTTATGTGGTGGAAACCAGTGGGAGGGGATGCTGAGAAAGAAGCGTGGGTTTGAGTCCACGCCAAAGGAGGTGACCTTTAACAAACTGATTTGACAGATTTGATGTAGAGTAATCCTTTATGTTCAGGTGTTTCCAAAACTTTTCGACCATCCAACAAGCACTTGTGATGGAGTATACTGGCACCTTTTAGGGGACTAAAAGGATAAGAGAGAAAATAAATAACTTTTTACCGACTTTTTACAAATTTAATTTTAATTTTAATAAAAAATTTTTTTTTTGGTGAAATACGGGATCGTTTTACCTCTTGAGGCCTCTAAAAATGGTTCAAATGAAACAACCAGAGGAGGAAAAGTCACTGTTTGGATGCAATTTGTTGAAATGTTCACAGCTCATGTTCAGGCTCAAGACCATGACCGATGATGAGGGGTCACAAGTTGACGTTGCTTACTGGTGTAAAGGTGTATTCACATTATCACTGAAACACAGCTTTTGCACACACCTCCTCCATTATTGTGTATGTGATAATATTGTGCTGAAAGTTCAAACTTTGACCTGAGCTGCGCTGACCTTTTGTGGGCGCAGCCAATCGCTGTTGACCACTGCCTTAACGGAAAGATGGACGATAAACGACTTGTGTTTCTGAATTTCCAGAACTGTACAATAACAAATTGGCCTCATATCAAGACCTGTCAAAAAAGATATTTGCTCGGCGAAATATCAGAATGCAGATGCAACTACCAGGTTTGTTACAGAAACAGTGTTTGAGTCTCAGAAACGTGTCGATCTACTGCTAGCAACATTAGCATATTGCGTGGTAAATACTGCACAAGACCCTTTTTTTCCAACTGTAATGTGAATACGCCTTAAAGGGTCTTTTCATATTGAACATCCGTACAATTTGAGCTTTTTGTGGAGAATGTAGTGGACGTTAAAGCACTACTGTATTAATCTTAATTATTCAGTCAAACAAAATGTGTTGATGTAGCACAAGTCATACATGCTGAACATAAAAAGACTTAAAAATAAAAATGAATAAGAAGAAATGGTAAAAGTGCAAGTTGAAATAAACACACACAAGATAAAAGCCAGACTAAAAAGGTGTGTTTTAAGTTTCTTTATAAGATATCCACACTCTCCGCCCCCCTCAGGTCCTCTGGCAGGTCGTTCCACAGGCTGGGGCCATAGTGGCTAAAAGCGGCTTCGATGTGGGTCTATAGGAACAAGCGAGAGACAACTGAAGAGGACCTGAAGATCTAGTGGGTACATATCTTAAAACCATGTCAGACAAGTAGTTGATTTGTAGACCAATAAAATAATCTTAAAATCCATTCTAAAACTAACAGGTAGCCAGTGCAGTGAATTTAAAACAGGTGTAACGTGTGCTCTCCTTCTGGTCCTGGTCAGCAACACTCAGATGACACTGAATCCTGAACATCTGCAATCTGACGCCATCTGAAGAGAAATGGATGCAAAAGCAAACTTTTCTATACTGGAACTCTTGTTCGTCGTTATAGTTTTTAATTACCACTAGCCAAGCGCTGGTATAATTTGATCTGTGGCTGGTAAATGTTTCCACTGCAGCCAACTGTGGTTAAGATGTCCTAAGTAATTGACTGGTAAGATTTTGAAAGCAGCAAGTGGAGTTTGGAGTCTACACCCTTTGCCTCAACATGCTGTGTGCATCAGGACCTTTTTTGTTACTTTTCTCTCACAGCAGGCTGGATCGGCGTAAGCCAGAACTACAATCAGCCTCACATAGACACAAATAAACTGATCTAGCAGCGGTGTCTAAATGGGTGAAAATCCTCTAACACAACTTGGATGGCTTTAGTTCCAGGTAATCTTTGGTTCCCAAGTCCCTTTCTTTGTCTCTTGTTTTAATGTCAAATCTGAATCCGCCGTTGTCGGGTATCTGTAGCAGCTCTTAAAATCCTACCTGCCCTTCATGGAATAACCACAATAAATGGTGAATTGAGAAAATTGAACCCAATGAAGCAGCCTGTCGTGTAATAATTGATATTTCTTCACCAATAATGTACTATTGTTCTTTCCTAAATAAAATTTAAGAATTAGATTGCAGGGCAGGCAGTGACTTAGAGGTTAGAGGAAGACTTTGTTTTGAGTTTAAGAGAGTAAAAGTTAATTCTTTCTCAGTAGCAACTGCCAAGGTGCCTTTGAGCAAGGTACTTAACCCACAAGTGCTCCAGTGGCCAACAGTAGAAGACTGTGGTTGTACTGGACTGCTCCCAGTTGTCAGTGTGTTCATCTTTGTAAGTGTAAAGCAAAATGTTTTCGTCTTTTCCCGAGTAATTCAAGGCTCAAGTTTACATTAAGGACATGATGTCAGCCCATAACCGTTTGTAACCTACATAGATGTCTGAAGGAGATGGGCACTAGAAGCAAAGGAAGGGAATTTGAGGAAGAAAGTGTCTTAAATGGGAACTGAAACCCTCTTTAACTGACCTGCCATCAGCCTGTTTCCTCACATCTGTGTCCAGTTAGGGATGTCGCACATTGGTGTTAATTTGGAGCATCACAGACACATTTTAAGTTTTATTTTGTGAGATTATACTTTCATTTTCTGTCTGGAAAAACTCACTGAAATCATCACGTACTATCATTTACTCAGACAAATCCTTAAACTTCTTAATCATCTTAAAAATGTGTAGTGTGATTTTACACTTTACACGAAGATGCTGCTTTTTCCGAATGATGAGCACCTCATTTCAAACTGCTGTCAACAACAACACGTATGCTGCATAATATGTGTATTGTCCCAAAGGAGAGCCATGGATGTGTTGAAAACATTTCTCTACTAATTTTGCCTGTTTTTCTGGAAGTCAGAGGACTGGACTACATGCAGGAAAACTGTCAAATCTTGTGTGAATTTTTTTATTTTTTTATCCTTTAATGTATTTCTATGATATATGGACTCTGGCCTTTTTGTCTGTTTTGTTTATGTTTGATAAACTCAGGACTCCAAAAGGCTTTGTAATATAATAATCCTTTTAACTTTTTTATCTCATTTTATGTTTGCGTTATCGTTGCTTTTTCTAATGCAGTAGTCACTCCATAGAGGTTTTCAAGAACGCACTGTGGCAGTGCAGTTTTATACTCCTGTCTTTGATAAAAAAAAAGAGCTTTTGTTTACAACCTGGATGTTTGTATGTGAGCCTGTGCTACGCTTTGTTTTCCTGTCTGTGTGTGAATGTGTGAGTGTGTGTGAACACTTGTATTATAAATGGTTAGTATCAACAAGCTGCCAACTGGGCCACATTTCTCTACGTCACACGCACACACATACTCTTCAAGGGAGATCCATCTTAACAAATGTAGCAGTGTTTCCAAGGTTTTGTTTTGTTTTGTTTTTTACTTCAAGAGATTGGATTGGAGATTGAAACTTTTTGTCCTCAAGCTAAATTTAGGACATTTTCAGTGACATTATTTTGGTGCAGGGGCAGTTAATTTAGCAGATTTCAACTACAGGTAAAAATATTATTTTCAGGACTTTGTTTTCTAACAAAACCGACGCAGTGTTTAAAGCAAGAAACACAACATTTCTCATGAAACCAGCATATTTATGTGACTTTGAGTGAAAGGTTTCAACTCTTTATTGTGAACTTAATTTTTAAATGTTACTTTTTACATTTTAGTAAGTCTGACAGGAAGGAAAAAAAAGTACATTGTATTTTTAATGAACAGACAGACCAACACACACACATACTGCTCATGTTGGCGCCCTCTGCTGGCTGTTATTTGTACTGTTGTCTGTGAATCTAAACAGACACACTGAGGTTTCCCCTTAACCTCCACTGCTGCAGACAGTTTTCTGCTGGTATATGATCATTTCTATCTATTGACAAATTAACAATACCTCATCAAACACTAATTATCCACCAGCTAAACTGGATCAACTAATAAATGTAGCCTTCCATTTCAAAATGCTGAGAGAGAAAATACTGTATATTTTATGTTCATATCTCAACATTTAAAGTACCACAAATCACCACTACTGAGGCCAAAGATATCTATAATTTCACTGATCTCCACTCTTTTTTGTCAACAGCCATTCAATTGTCATCACAAATGTTTTTAAATGAATGTCTCATTTTGGAAAGAAACCCTCATCCTTTGAGTAAATGTAGTCATTTAATTATAATAGTAAACATCCTGTCAAATTATTATTTGTGGGACAATTGCATCACTTGTGTGAGCTATGAATGTAGATAGGGAAGCCTCAGTCATTCATACCCCACAAAAACTGACTTCAGCTGTTTTACAGTGAACTTTGACAGAGCCTTCAGAGGACTGGACCCAATTTGTACCCTGTTGTAAAGTTATTAAAGAAAAGTATGCAATCTGTGACTCCTTTTCTGTGTTGTGACAGAATTAGTTTATTGGTTATGCTTCTCTACATTTAGTCCAAGAAAAATCCCTTGGATGATTAATGAACCCTCCTGTTTGTTTTTTCTTCCGCATTCTTGCTGAGAATGTTGCTAATACTCATGTACCTTTACAGATTATTTTTTAAATATTGCTACTTGTAGTTCTCCCACATTTTAATATTTGTTTTGATATAATCTGAGGTAGGCAGTTGTAAAAGGATTGTTTTTTAATATGTTAATCAAGTCAGTATAATGTAGTTCATGTGAAGCTGGTGGCAAGTGTGGTGAAGCTGAGTCAGCCACTAGGTGGAGACAAATACCCATCAATGACAGAGCTACAGACATCTGTGAAGCCCATTACTGTAAGAAGAAAAGTTCTGTAATTTTTTTGTTCTTAAAATATCAAGATACGGTAAAATTAAACATTTAAGGCAAATGTGAATAAAATACATTTGATGCATCGACATTGCAAGAAAAATTTGACGTTCAAGGCGCGGTAAGTTAAGTACTGAGTATGAGCTTCAGTAGTGTAAACTCTTGGGGTACTATCTTTAAATGTCATCCTGTCAGCAGTTGCCAAACGTTAAAACAACAGCTACAAAAAATGAGTTTGATAGGAATTCTGAAGCAAGGTACATTTGGAGACACTCCCTCTTGGACTACTGCTGCCTGGGAACAAACTTGAGTTTTACTGGCTTTGTTGGCTGGAACGTCCAGGTAAACTCCAACGGAATCTAAAAGAAGAAATTAATGTAAAATCATGGGCATGACAGCAGAGTAGTACGACAGTCTGAATGCACATTAATGTGTGTGTCGCTGTGCGTGGAGTGTTACTCTTACTATGGTGTCTTTGCATGTTTCCACAGTGTAACTCTGCAGGAGACGGACAAGAACCATCTTCATGACGAGGACAGCGTAGCGCATCCCAATGCAGTTACGAGGACCAAGCCCAAACGGCATGTACACATACGGGTTCACCTCCTCCCCACTGTCTTTACTGAACCTGCACATACAGACAGGCACACAGATACTCTTAATAACAGAAAGTTGAGAGAGCATGCTTGAACAAGTTTGTAATTTACATGGTGAATAAGCCAAAATGGGAATATTTAAAGCAAGACCATGTAACTTTTGAAAGAAGATTTAGCTGCTACAGCTTTACTTGGTCTGGTATGACCAGCAAACTTTGGATGGATATTACTGTGTAATTTTCATCACTGAGTCAGTATGCTGACTTGTTGCATCTTGTCTACTTGTGCTACTGTTACACTACATTTTAGCATTTACCATTATTATCCCATAATGTCACTTGTGGCCACTGTTAACTGCTGTTTTCAAGGCCAAGAATGAACATTTAGTCCCAACTTTTAAACCAACATGGATGAGAATATCTATCTATTGCACAGATTCATTAATGTAAAGAGTGAAAGCTTAGCAGTGTGTATATTTACCTCTCTGGTCTGAAAAGCTCAGGTGAGCTCCAATAGCGTGGGTCCTTGTGTAACAGGTGCAGAGGAATTCCAACCAGGGTTCCTTCAGGGATGGTGAGGCCGTGGATCTGGACAGTTTTTTTGCATACCCTCTCAAGCCGAGGTTTAGTGGGAAACAAACGCTGTGACTCAGAAATAACATGGTCCAGGTACTGTAGACCGACCAGATCCTCGTATGAAACAGGAGCCTAGAGGGAAAAGGTACACAAGCTATTGAATCCCAATTTTGTCTTTTTCACTGCACAACAACAGAAAAGTTACAAATGGCAACGAATCACATGTAGAATTACTGTACATCTCTTGGGAGGCTGGCATCGATTTCTTCCTGCAAGGTCTGCATCGCATCAGGGTTGGTGGCCAGATTGTAAAGGATGTAAGTGAGAGTGACGCTGGTAGTCTCGTAGCTACCAAAGATGAAAATGAAGGCCTGGGAAAGTATCTCGTGTTCAGTCAAACCTACATCAAAATAAAGAGCAAAGTTCTGCATTTAAGCTTTTTTCCATTTAAAAAATCCTAATTGTCTATTTCAGGATCTTCTTCAAAGCTACTGTACTACTGGTGTTATTACTGACTATTATTGTGGATTATTATTCACTTAAGTGTTTTTAATGTTAAAGGATGAGATATAAATAATACATATATATTTAGACATACAAATAGGTACACATTTAATGCTTATTTCTGATATTTATTAACATCAAAATGATCAGCAGGGCTGTAACTAACAATTATTTTTGTTATCACATAATCTGACTTTATTTAGTCGTTTAGTCTATAAAATGTCAGAAAATAGAGAACAAATGCCTGTCAACGTTTCCTAAAGTTGAAGGTGACTTCTTAAAATCAGATTGTTTGTTTGACCAAAAATCTGAAAAGAAAGATATTCAGTTTACAATGATTTTTTTCTTAGTGAAGAAGAATCCCCCCATAAATAGACTGTTGTGTGTTTCTCCTGAGCTGAATGACTTGATGAAGGTGAAGAACAATTTGAATGTAAATTGAGAACAGAGTGCTGATGAATTTTGAGAGTAGAGCCTTTTACTTTAGGTGTCACCTCGACTTTCATGAATTACTACTGTGGTGCAAACATACCTTTACTTGGCTGATCATGTTCACTCTTTATCTCCGTTTCTGGTATCTCGTTCTGAATCATCACCTGCAGGAAGTCTGGTCGAATCTAGAGCAGCACAGAGAACATTCAACATCGACACAAACTGCATAAAATCGCTACAAAACGTATCAACTTAAATTGTGATAGGTAATACTGATTTGAATGAGAGGGAACAGCAGAAAAACAGTTAGCAAATATATATGTAAGATCACCTTTTCCACCCCACAGTACCTGAGGGTTTAAAGGAATAGTTCAACATTTTGGGAAGTATGCTTATTCACTATCTTGCAACAAATTTTGATAATTGTGATTTCGGTACACCAAAGAATGTGACCTTTCAGATTCTGTGATACAGCATCTATAGAGAAATGATGACCCTGTCTGTATCAATAGGTTACAGTTTTTTCCTTTACAGCTATCAAAATGTGTGCCGTATCTAAATACTATAGAGGCACCATTTTCAGCAACGGCTGCTATCAAAATTAAGTATTTGATAAAAAATATGATAAAAACGGGGTAAGATAGTGGGGGCGGCTGCCGGACAGACACAAACGTGTAGTGAGAGTGAACTGGGAATGTCTGGCGGAGGCCCCTGTCCGTGAGGTCTTCAACTCCCACCTCCGGAAGAATATATCGTGCATCTTTGGGGAGGTTGGGGACATGAAATCAGAGTGGACCATGTTCTAAGCCTCCATTGCCGAGGCGGCTGCTAGGAGTTGAGGTCAGAAGGTCGTCGATACCTGTCATGGTGGCAACCTAAGAACCTGCTGGTGGACACCCGCGGTGAAGGAAGCAGTCTAGCTGAAGAAGGAGGTCTTTCAGGCTTGGCTGGCCCAGAGGTCTCCTGAAGCAGCAGACAGGTACCGGGAGGTCAGAAGGGCTGCGGCTTCGGTGGTTGCCAAAGCAAAAACCCAGGTGTAGGAGGAGTTCGGGGAGGCTATGGAGAAGGACTTTCGGTTGGTCTCAAGGAAATTCAGGCAAACCGTTAGATGACTCAGATGTTATGGTTAGGGCTGTGTCTCTCCCCTTTCCTTTTGTGGTCCTGTTTTGCCTCTCCCCTGTGTTCCTGGTTTTCTGTTTGTCTCTCTGTGTGTGTCTGTGACTGGGCGTGGCGGTAGGATTTCCAGCACCTAATCATTCACCTGCGCGGCTGGGGCTCATCAACTAATCATCCCTGAAGCAGTTATATACCCGACTCAACTCTCCAGACTTCGCCAGATCGTTCCGTTTGCCAGATTGGTAAATGTGTCAAGGCCAGCACTCTAAGATTATTCTTAGCTGAGTACGTTTGTGAGTTTATTCGTTTTTTGACCTTGTTTTCCTGTGGATTACAGACACCCCCACTACCCAGCCGCCAGCCTGCCCAGCCAGTCTTCTCTCCCGGTCTCTCCTCGCCTGCTCTGCCTGCCTCCACTTCAGCCAGCCCAGCCAGTCCTCCCTCCCGGATTCCCCTCGCCTGCTCTGCCTGCCTTTGTTTCTTTTCCACGGGGAAATTCCTGGCTCTGGTTCACCGGCTTCACTGTCTCCAGCCTCTCGCCTTACCACAACCCAGCCACAATAAACTGTTGTGTCTCTGCATACGCCAGTGTTTTGAGTTCACTGTTTTCGGGGTCCCTTTCGACTTGCCTTATAACATCAGGAGGGAAAGCAGGGCTTGGCCCAGGCTGTGCTTAGCGGGGGAGGAGAACTGCTGACCAGGACTGGGGATATTGTCGACTGGTGGAAAGACCACTTTGAGGAACTCCTGAACCCGACCAACATGTCTTCTGTGGAGGAGGCAGAGTTTGAAGACTTGGGGGAAGACTCACCAATATCCCTGGCAGAGTTCTCTGAGGTAGTCAAAAAGCTCTTCGGTGGCAAGGCGCCAGATGTGGATGAGATTTGCCCTGAGATGCTGAAGACTCTGGACACTGTTGGACTGTCTTGACTAACATGCCTCTTCAGTGTCTCGTACAGGTTGGGGACAGTGCCTGTGAAGTGGCACACCGGAGTGGTGGCTCCCATCTTTATAAAGGGGGACCGGAGGGTGTGCTCCAATTACCAGGGTATCATACTGCTCAGCCTCCCCAGGAAAGTTTATTCCAGAGTGCTGGAAAGGAGACTTTGACCGATTGTCAAACCTCGGATCCAGGAGGAGCAATGCAGATTCCGTCCTGGCCGTGGAACAGTGGACCAGCTCTTTACCCTTACAAGGCTGCTGAGGGGTTCATGGGAGTTTGACCTTCCAGTCTACATGTGTTTTGTCGACTTGGAGAAGGCTTTTGACCGTGTCCCCCAGGGGGTCCTGTGGGGGGTATTGCGGGAGTATGGGGTACCGGGGTCGTTGCTGTGAGCCATCCAGTCCCTATATAACCAAAGTGAGAGCTGCGTCTGCATTCTTGGCACAAAGTCAAACACGTTTTCAGTGGGTGTTGGACTCCAGCAGGGTTGCCCCTTGTCACCAATTCTGTTTGTGATATTCATGGATAGGATCTCAAGGCGTAGCCAGGGGCAGAAGAGTGTCCAGTTTGGGGATCTCAGAATTGCATCTCTGCTCTTTGCAGATGATGTGGTTCTGTTGGCTTCATCAAACTGTGACCTTCAGCATGCACTGGGGCAGTTTGCAGCCGAGTGTGAAGCGGTTGGGATAAGAGTCAGCACCTCCAAGTCTGAAGCCATGGTTCTCTGCCGGAAAATGGTGGATTGCCCCCTTTGGGTTGGGAGTGAGTTACTGCCCCAGACGAAGGAGTTCAAGTATCTTGGGGTTTTGTTCACGAGTGAGGGTAAAATGGAGCGTGAGATGGACAGGCGGATTAATGTGGCATCAGCAGTAATGCAGGTGTTGTACTGGACCGTTGTGGTGAAGAGGGAGCTGAGCCGTAAGGCAAAGCTTTCGATCTACCAGTCAATCTACGTTCCGACCCTCACCTATGGTCATGAGCTTTGGGTAGTGACCGAAAAGAAAGCAAATAAGCATATTTCCCAAAATGTCAAGTCATTTCTTTAATTCTCTGCAATTTCTTTCACTTGGTGCAGATGAAATGCTTACAGATTCCTCTGCATGATGCTGGTCTTTAAATCTCTTGATGATGTTGTAGAA
Source organism: Macquaria australasica (assembly GCA_005408345.1). Taxonomy (NCBI): domain Eukaryota; kingdom Metazoa; phylum Chordata; class Actinopteri; order Centrarchiformes; family Percichthyidae; genus Macquaria; species Macquaria australasica. The sequence continues at coordinate 343,787 of SEMN01000255.1, read as the reverse complement.
ATAATCCACACTGAGTTTGGACATTATTTCAATCCTCAGGAGCTTCAACAGACGGGCAGTAAAGGGAAACGTCACTGAAAGGAGACCAAAGGGTTGTTAACCAAAATTTGCATACTAGTGATCCCATGGCTCATATGATCAAATGATCTCTACAGAGGTGAAAGGAGTACATACGTAGTAAAATTAAAATCCAAAAATTGAAGTTAAGGATCTTTTTGAGATGAACATTAAAGGGGTCATCTGGATTGTTAATGGAGTCTGCCTCAACACCAAAAGACGCGCTGGTCACAACATCTAAACTGTATGGTGCAACGAATCTACGATAGAAAAAAAAGAGAGGTGGTTTTCTTTTAAGAACCAACATGGATTAAGTGCTACCATGTTCATTTATTTTATGACAATGTACTGATATGCTGCCATATAACAGATTAACAACATACTGTTTGACATTGACGGGTTCATCCAAGTTTGTTTGTCCAAGTTTTTCAATGAGTCGATCTGCATAGCGAGCAATGATGGGAAAAACCTTCAAAAAAGAAGAGTTTGTTGAATATGTACTGTATGTATTTATTTCTATCATTGATGCCAACTTCTCACCGTGGGTCTATATAGACAGAGAAATACATGTAGACAAACTGTAGACACAACTGTAGACAGACAAAGATAAATGTATTTGTATTGCTGCACTATGTCATAGGATGCAGATTGCAGAAGTGGTTAGCGAGCTCAGATCTGATACCAACCTGTTTCAGTCTTCCACTGGTGAAGCATGGTGATAAAGTGCTCCGAATTCTTTTCCACTTTTCATCTTTAACTGTTGTAATTGCGTCATCCAAAGGTCCTGCCGCTACAATATCATCCTGTGAACATGAGTACAGTCAAGAGGAAACTACACTGAATGTTTAGATTATTGTACAGAAAAGTTATACAGTTTGCTTCCTCCAACTTTGTCTGCTCCAATAATGTAACGTCTTATAACACCACTGTCTCTTTCTGTCTTGGAAATGTGACTCTGGTGACCACATCATTAACTGACAATAAGAGTGTTTTCTGGGACAGAGATGAATTATCATACTGTACATAAATTTAACTTCCTTAACAGTTTTTTTAAAATTTGATTTGAATATTTATGGAGCTACAAAACACACCAATCTAGTGAGAACACATGTTTCCCACATGGTGACACGTAGTATTCTGAAGAAAAGGATGATCGTAATGTTTTGCATATATGGTGATTTATTGGTCACATGAAGGCATTTTGACATTTCTATTAATGTCAAAATGCCTTGTTTTTTTTCTAGTTGCCTCAGAGGATGTGCGTGTGGCCTGGTGTCCTCAACCATCAATCTCTGACTCTCTGTGTAAACTACAGGATATTTCTGAAAATCCAGACTTCCTGGCTTGAACGAGGTGTGACTTAGCTGCCTCTTCTTCCCTCATGGTTCAACAACAACAACATAATTCAATAGAAAACTGACTGCAAATGTTATTATGTAATTCAACATGATATGCTGAATGTTCATATACTCTGGTGTAAAAATAACATGCAACAGATTAATCTCTTACCCTGCGGTTGGTAAACACAGAGTAGCACTCCTTCACCATCACAGTTTTAATAATCTCAGGGTCGGCCACCATTAAAATTGGTGATCGTGCGTCAAACATCCTGCACAAAAACACAACATCGCAGCATAAAGTATCAGCTGTTGATTAAACATGGAAATTTTATAAAGCATCCATGTGCGCTCAAAGAAAGCATTAAATCTACTTCATGTAGGCTAGCTGACCTAAACCTAAATGGTGTATTAATATGTGCATGCAGTAAAATTACATAGAAATAGTCATGATTTCAAAAGGTAATTTCTTTATATTTATATTACTATCTATATTACTTGTCAAGGTAATATTTTATATGATTTTTAAAAATGTCCCAAAATGACCATTTACTGGCAATAAAGATGAATTGTAACGCTTGAAGAACATGCAAGAAATGGTGTCTAGAGTCAGGTCATAACTCCAAACAAACAGATAAACATCAACTAACTTTGAGCCTGTTTTATTGATCTAGTCTTGAAATACTTAAAGCTACAGTCCGTCATCCAGTGGTGGAAAGTAACTAAGTACATTTAGTCAAGTACTGTACTTCATTACATGTACTTTACTTTAGTATTTTCTGCTACTTTATAATTCTACTCCATTTCATTTCAGAGGCAAATAATCTAGTCTTTACACTTCTACATTTATTAAGTAATACAGTCACTAATAATAGTAATACAGTTACTGGTTTCTTTTCAGATGAAAATGTTACATTAAAATAATGCTTTGTTAAAGCTTAAACCAGCTGTTCCCAACCTTTTTGGCTTGTGACCCCTTATGAAAAAAACCACTGTCTATTTGGGCCCCCTTGTCATGTTTCCACTAAAAGAGAGATTTCCCCTCTAAACTTCTCAGATGGTTTCATTTAAATGACAATTTAAAGCCCAAAGAGGAAAAATTATCCAATATATTATTTAAAAAAACAAAGATTAGAGAAAAGTTTGTAAAAAATTAACACAAATTTGCATTGCATAACTATGTTTTTTCTTCCGTCCTGCCCCATTAATCATCTCATGACCCCTCTGATTTATCTTGTGACCCTTAGGAGGAACTGGTTTCCAGTTTGTACTGGTCCTTTTACTGAAGTAAAGGATCTGCATACTTCTTCCACCACTGATGTCAGCTGTAGGAGTTTGCCTTGAAAGATGAAGCAACAACTCACCCCCAGACATCCCCGTATTTGGCTTGGCACTCACGGTTAAAAGACAGAAATCCCTACAAGAAATTTCATAACAATGTGCTTAAGGCCACAGAGCTTCCAACAGGTACACTCATAAAGTGTAAAGGTAGGTCACTGAGACTGCTGAATTATGTTTGAGTAAAAAAGGCATTAACTGTCATCACAATTACATATGATAAGGGCTTTAAAAACACCCTCATATCTAATTCTCAAAGATCAAATCAATCAACTCCTTACATACCAGTCTATAAGATTTGTGTTTGTTTATGTTTGTGCCTTACCTTTTTTAAGCTTATTGTTCCAATAAAAGGCAGAGGCCTTGGTCCGGGTATTCCCAGCTTTTTGAAAAACCTATATGGCCAAATACCATACCTATATTATAAAAAAAAAAGAGTTAACAGGGATCCATATTACAACAGCTTACCTAACAATCGTCACTGTATGACAGTAAACGAGCATCGAAACTCGCAAAACTGACAAAGTACTACTACTTAGTTACAGAAAACAAAGTGTAGAAACCACTCACAGCAATAACAGGGTGAAAAGGAGAGCCAGCAAAGTCCAGGTGGTTGCTGAAAACAATGTAAAGACGAACATTTTGAACTGGTGCCGAGGGAGAACCGGACACAGACTGCACAGGCTGGGAAACAAGCGGTCTTAACTGCGCTTCAGTGGGAGGAGCCCAGAGACGGCAGCTCCGGGAAGAAGTGTTGTTTATGTCCTCATACAGAAAGGAGCAGTGGCGGCTGGTTATCTAACTGTGTGGGGCTGCAGGCACCGGGGGCTTCTGCTTAAACCCCCTGGGAAGTTTTGTTGCCCGTGTTGGTGCACTAAGCACCGACTCTAACTACAGAATCAGAAAAGCAAACACACTCCATCCAACAGCTCGGCTTGGCTACTAAAACTACGAATTAATCCCCGTGTAAACATAATGGACATGTTGTCTGGACTCGTGGTTGGTTGTCTTATTCTGAAACATAAAACAGGCGCGGAGCATGTTTGAGCCTTCTCCTGCGCCGTAGACAACCCGGATATACGACCAATGACCCCCATCGCTGCCTCTCACGTTTTCGCAGAGCTCATAAATTGTCTGATTCTGGGCGTTTTTTTGCCATCTTTTCGTCGGAAAGTGAACTTAATTTGTCACAGTTAGAAAGCGAGGTAAGGAACACATATGTGGCTCTAACACGTGTATGTTCGTTATGAGTATAAACCCTCTTTTAAGCTGCCCTTCGTCTGTCACGTCAGGTTTTACTGAGAGGTGTTTCTAATATTTTGTCCACCCCCAGTTAAATGTGCGTGTTCGTTATTTCCGTCCCTGATTTCTGTGTTTGACACATGTTTGCCCCTCGTGCTTTATTGCCATTACTTTGGAGTCACAGAGCTGATCAGGTTTTCTGACAAATCGATACCCAGAAGGTCGTTTAACAGCATTTACCAGAACCTCTAAACACTTCTCTAACGATGTGGATGGAAAATATTTGAAGAAGAGAGATTTTAATCCGTTTAATCAGTTTCCCAGGTTGCAGGAAAAGCACAGGTGTAATTAATAAACTTGATAAACTAATTGATCAAGGTGTTCCAGCTCCAGAGCCTGATATTGTGCATGATGGGTGACACTTTAATGTATCTGAGCCATCGTTATTGTTAAAATAATACTAATACTCATAAAATACTTACTTTATATTAATTATTTTGGTATCTACAGGTGTGTTTCCATTGGTATGGCAATTTCATTTGACAGTTATTACAGCTGTTTGTTGTTAAACCTGCAATAACTGAAAATTTGGCAACTTGGGAAAATGCATAAAAGTTGTGAACTGACACTGACATTATTATCACCATTTAAGTTGATGCTGCAAACTTGATAGCAAGCAGTTGCTTATTAACTCATCCTTCAGACATGGAGCAACATTATAATTCATTTGGAGTTGTGTTTCTGGCCACCTGGTGAACGTAGGTCTAATATTGACTCTCCTTTCACACTCTGTTTTGGTCCCAAATAACTCCTGAGGGAAATATGTGGCTCTTTCGCTGCTAAATGCTCCACTATGTTCACCAGCTAGTCCTTAACTGTGTCTGTCTGCCGTTTGGTGCTGAGCAGGTGGTGTACAGGTCTTCTTTTTTTTTTTAAGAGCTTATTTGCTGAGAACAGCTGCCTGCTGCAGCAGAAAATGAGAGCGGTGAGAGTGACCCGTACATGTAGTCATTTGATTCCTTGTTGATAAAAAACTATTGATTATAGCAGCTTTAAACAGTTTGTACCATTACACTTTTGACTTTTTACACAATAACCCACCTAACCTTGGGGAGATAAAGTTGTTGATGTGATGTCATTGCCATGCACTGCTGTAAAATAATCACAATCCATGACTCAGCAGTGCGACAGAGGTCAACAATAAGTAACTTAATCAATCCCGGTAATACGTTTCACAACCTCATGGAAGTAGAGACTCGTCTGAGAGATTAGTAGTTTTAGATTTGTTGACACACAGATCAACGAATGGGTAAAATTCCTCTCTGGTTGTAGTAAACAGTAAATGTACAGTAATCTGGGAAGAATGTCAGGATGAACGTCAAGGGCCTATAACATTTTACAGTGGTAAAACTCTTTGGTAATATTCATGTTTATTTTCTTCTTATTTTGGTTTAGAATGCCAATTCCTAACTTCCCAAAAATCGTTCAAAAAAAGTTCAAGGATTGGCTTTATTTCTCTTTAATTGGCTTTATTTTATTATGCAGAGTTTTTTATGACGTGAAGGTTTCTTAAAGCCCCCTGCACGCTGATGATCCACCCACACAGGTGTTTTCACTTACGCTGACTGATTAGATCTCTTCTCAGAGCTGCGTTGGTGTAGCCAGTTATCATAAAACACCTGTGTGGGTGTGCAGAGCCTTTAATAGGCCTTTTTCACATAAGACATTTTCACATGTCACAGTAGGAGAAGCACTAGTGTAAAATTATCAAATGAATGATGCCTAAATTCCATTTAGCTGCTTCATATCGGGGTCCTGGTATTGTGCATGCTGGCTCACTGTCATGGCCTACTGAGACATTTGAATATAACAGAGCCATCGTCAATGTTACTAGTTATACCTGTGCTTTCCCTATTACAGTGTGACAGTCAAAATGTCTGCTGTGGAAAAGGCCTATAATACTGAACAATCCTGTACTGTTGTTGTTATGGTGATATGACTATTGAACACCTATTTCTGGCATGAACAGTACCACTGTCATTATAGCGATCACTGATCTTTTTAAAACTGCCTTTTCAGAAATAATTTGCCACCATGTTCCTCACCCTCGCGCTGTTGCGGAAAGGCATCCCTGGGAAGCAGTGGATCGGGAAATATCGACGTCCACGTCAAATTACATGGCAGATGAAGCGCAATACGCTGAAGCATCTGGAGCGTGAGGCTGAGAACGAATACTGGATCAGCCGGCCGTACATGACTGCGGAGCAGGAGTACGGCCACGCGGCAGAGCGCAGAGCCCAGAACTGGCTCAAGATCAAGGAGGCCAAATTCGCCAATTTTCCTGAACATAAGCACGTCACAGATCACCTGAGTCATCTCAAAATCACCAAGACATGGTCAAGTTAATGTGAGCAGAGCAATGGCATGCAAAGACTGTCTTTATAATGTAACAATATAACAGGTTTATGTGTGTGAAAGCTCTGTTTTGTTATGTGTATTAATGTGAAGCGGGGCTTTCTATATCCTCTGAAAAGCTACCATGAAAAGTCATCCAAGTCCACAACAGACTGTTTTAACTCCATCTGCCTCCATAAAACAAATCTGTAAACTGTTTGGTTCTGTATCACAGACTGAATCCACACTGCAACAGGATTGTAATTGCTCCACATTCAGTGCAGCTCCTTCGTATATAAACTACCCATCATTCTTTACCTGATCTGTGGGTCCTTATTTTAGCTCTCATTAAGAAAATACACTTTCAAGTTGAGAAAACCAGGGGTCAAATTCATAAACCTTCCTGGTGACGAAATTCTAAGAAAATTGTTAGAATAATGATGTTTTCTAAGAATTTCCCCTTACAGTTAAGACCCTGGTAAAGATAAGTTATTCACAAAGCATCTTGGACCTTAAGAGAGCTCCTAAGGTAAAAACTGTTGGGAGTAGGGAGGAGGACTTTCTTAAGCAGAGGAGGAAAGACAAAGAGGAAGGAGAATGTACGCGAATATAACGCTGACTGACAGATTAGATCGTGCAGGGATAGTGTTTGTGTCCACCCAAAACAACAACGCTATAACGTCAGAAATGAACGTGCTCGCATAGGCCTGTGTTTTCAAACATTTTGTAGGGTACTTTTAAAGTATGGCTTACAGTTTATTCAACAGATGTTCATTACATAAAATAGTATTCATAATTAACCATGTCTTAATAGAGACTAAGTTATATGATTAGGCCTATCGATTTCACTGTCCACTCCATACCCATTATCACTAAGAGTGCTTTTTCAACCAATCACACCTTTTTAAAAGAATGTGTCATACCTAGCAACAGTAGCAATGGGTAGAATTTTCCTAAATCACTCCCAAGCTAGGACTCCTTGCTAGAGTTTTTTAGGCTAAGTTAGGAGCTCTCTGAGAGTATTGTTTGTGAATACAGCCCCAGGCTTCCCACTGGATAGAAAATCTCTATAATTATAAGAACAGCTGAAGTGTATTCCATGAGGGAAATGTTGGAGGAATTATATAAACTGTCTGGGGAGGTTGGGGCCAAAATTATGTAATTTTACAAAGGGTTCATTTCACTGTAATACAGCAGAATGCATTCTACTGTTTTACATTTCATATATTAAAGGGTTGTGACTGTCAGTAAGCCCAACTGTAACTGAAATGAGAGTGCTTAATCCTTTTGAACCTTTGAAGGTAGAAAAACCAGGAAGGAAAACATTTTGGAGGTTCATGGAAACGCTCTCACTTCATTCATGGATTCTCATAAATTGTAACATTTTTGACACAGTGTGATTCTCTTAAATCTACTGTAATTTAGTAATGTGTTTCTGTTTGGAAAAATAGGCTGTGCTGATATTATAATACCCGGTAGTCAGTGGCTATCAGTGATGGACATTGTGCAGGAATTGGACCCTCTATTCAATTCAATTCAGTTTTATTTATATAGCGCCATTTCATAACAAAGTTATCTCAGGGCACTTTTTCGAATAGAGCAAGTCTAGACCGACTCTTTATATTTACAGAGACCCAACAGTTCCCACCATGAGCAAGCACTATGCGACAGTGGCAAGGAAAAACTCCCTTTTTAACAGGTAGAAACCTCGAGCAGAACCAGGCTCAAGGTGGGCGGTCATCTGCCTCGACCGGTTGGGTTGAAGGGGGAAGGGGGGAGCGGGAGAGAGAGAGCAGGAGGAAAGAGAACATACAGCAGCACAATACAGTTCCACATAGGGATGTAAGGCAATAGATATGGTAATGGAATTGATGTTAACACCAACAGAAACAACACTAAGAGCAATACTAATAACAAGAGCAACAACAGCAATAGCAGCAGCAGGTGCAGAGCAGGAGCACGGGGGCAGCAGGCGGCAGCAACCACAGACCCAGACTCTACAGCTCCGGAGGCAGAAATACCTGCAGAAAGCAACAGAAGGGGAGAGAGAGAGAGAGAGAGGAGAGAAAGCACACAACTACGGGAAGAAGTTGAATTAATAACAAGCATTGATGGATATGAGGGCGTACAGATGGAGAGGAAGAGGAGGAGAAAGGAGCTCAGTGCATCATGGGAAGTCCCCTGGCAGTCTAGGCCTATAGCAGCATAACTAAGGGGGGGCTCAGGGGTCACCTGAGTCAGCCCGACTATAAGCTTTATCAAAGAGGAAAGTCTTAAGCCTACTCTAAATGTGAGGAGGTTGTCCGCCCCCCGTACACAAACTGGGATCTGGTTCCACAGGAGAGGAGCTTGATAGCTGAAGGCTCTGGCTCCCATTCTACTTTTAGAGACTCTAGGAACCACAAGGAACCCTGCATTCTGGGAGCGCAGTGCTCTAGTGGGGTAATAGGGTACTATGAGCTCTTTAAGATATGATGGTGCCTGACCATTTAGGGCTTTGAAGGTGAGGAGAAGGATTTTAAATTCTATTCTGGATTTTACAGGGAGCCAGTGTAGAGAAGCCAATATTGGAGAAATATGTTCTCTTTTTCTGGTTCTTGTCAGTAAACGAGCCGCAGCATTCTGAATCAGCTGGAGAGTCGTAAGGGATTTATTGGGGCAGCCTGATAATAGAGAGTTGCAATAGTCCAGCCTAGACGTAACAAATGCATGGACTAGTTTTTCTGCATCTTTTCTGCATCTATGAAATCTCAAGATATAGAAAAGATATCGATGACTTGATGACATAACGGTTCCATTTCCATTACATACCCTTTATCATTCCAACACTACAGGACGAGCCAGCAGGTTATCATTATAGTGACCTGAATTTTATAGTCACCTGAATATCATAACCTTTTAAGGGTGGATCGAAGGAGGTTATTAAAAGCTAGAAGGTGTCAGTCAGCAATCCTCAGCCCTTAAATGGAATTTATTGGTGACACTTAACCCCTCCCCATTTAGCATTAAAAAGCAGTAAAATATAGAAACATTTAATATTTTATAACACACTTGTGTAGTTGTAAGCCGATACAAGGATATTTTAAGTTTATAATTACATATTTTCTATTATAACAGTTGCGTTTTGCTATATTTTACTTAATTCATTATCTGTTTAGACACCACCCTCCACTTATGGGTGCCCACAGGAGGCGTTATAGTTGTTGACAAATACATTAATAAACACCTATGTGCTCACAACTACATTATAGTGTGAACCAAATGTGTGCACTAAGTGGATAAACAACAGCACGGCTCAGCTATTTGTAACCTTTGAAATTGGTTAAGCATAAAACAGCCATATTCAGTGCTTCTCTCTGCAGCACACAGAGCCCTGCTGGTTTCCATGGTAGCCATCCAGACTCATTTACACCTGTGACAACAGGTGAACGCAATGAACAAACGCAGGATAAAAACCAGCCGTCCCCTGGGCTTCAGGGAAACCACAGGTGTGAGAAACCTTTCATACTGACCTTTGTGCTGTCTGTTTGTTTAATTTTGATGGAACTGTTGTCACCAGAAGCATCATTTGAGGTCTGTCTTAGTGTGGGTGCTGCAGGGTCCAAAATAATTGAGCAGGATTAATGAGCTGGTGGGGGAAATGCTGTCTTTGAAAGTCAAAGGGAAAAAATCCACATGTCTCAGTATTGCTGCTCCTTTGGGACACCCATCTCAAGAACCTGACTCTAAGCGATTAATGCATGAAAAACCAACTAACCAGAATCCTCCTGTGTCGACTGCGGGAAGCTTTCCCAGCTGTTTTTCGCAGTTTGGTTACGCAGTCCAAACTGAAATTAGCTGTTCAACACAGTTCACTGTTCTAATCTGCTAAATATTACCAGCCTGATATACTGTATATATTTGATTTGCATCAGGTCAATACATAACAGAACACCTAATTAGACTAAACAAATAAAAAATAAAGGAGATGATCTAGTCGACAAGCAGAATAATAAAATAATTTGCAGGAAAAAGACAGTCATAAACCATCTTTACCTTTCTCTCCTGCATTCAAGATCTTACTAAAGAAAAAATACAGAAACATCATCAGCAAAATGCACTTAAAGTAGGCCTATCAAAAGTTAAAGTACTTGTCCTGCAGAGGAATGGCCCTTGACTGATTATGTTACTGCTATAGCTTTGTATTACTAATGCAACAATGTATAAGCAGCATTTTACTGCTGTAGCTGGTGGAGGTGTTGTTCCCATCTTAGGGGTTAGGCCCCACCAAATGGTCACAAGATACACCTGAGGGGTTGTGAGAGGATTAATGCGGTAAGAAAGAACATTTTTGCACAATTTCCCTGCTTTTTGTGAAAGATTGGACAATTTGACCTGTTTGAGGCTCAAATTGCTATTTAAAGGAAGCCAAGTGAGAAGTTCATGGAATCTGTCTTTGGGGAAACTGCTAACAACTCATAGACATCTGAAATGTGACAAGGGGCCCCAACTGCTTTTTTTGTAAGGGGCCACAAGCCAAAAAGTTTTCACAATACATTTTAAAAGCTTATAATGTGTGTTTTTATGTAAAGTAACTATATTTTACATATATTTGTGTAAAATAAATGTAGTGGAGTAAAAAGTACAATATTCCTCTCTGAATTGTAGTGGAGTAGAAGTATCAGAAAATGAAATGACTCGTGTAAAGTAGGCTCTTTGAGTAGATGTAGCCTACTTACAGTAGGTCCACCACTGGAGTTTGTACACATTGTTTAGTCCAGCAGATGGAGCTCCAGGTCCTGTCAGTGATGCATGTGGAGGAGCAGAGCCACTGCCCCTCCTGTGCGGTGCGCCCATGCGTTGTTTTCGTCTCGTGGATGATGAGGTGCGTGTCTCACTAAAGAGGCGCCAACGCACCGCACCGGGCTGAGGAGGCAGCTAACGAGCAGAGCAGACAAACAGCCCCTCTCCAAAGAAATCCACGCAGCGTCTCAGAGCCGGAGAGACCATGAAGGCAAGCGGCAGATTGAGGAGGAAACGACAATTTCCCTCGGGATAAATAAAGTTCTATCTTATCTTATCTCTTAAAGATTCACCTGCAGACGACTGCGTGAAGAGTGAAGGATGGCGGGGGGTCGGAGGGGACTTGTGGCCCCTCAGAATACTTTTTTGGAGAATATTGTCAGACGGTCGAACGGTAAGGATGTGGATTAATATGGTGCATTGAACCGAAAGATTTAAACATTTAAACTAAATCTAGCATGTTTTTGAAAGCAGGCACATGAATTGTCCGACAGCCTGTTCAATCAAGCCAATCAACTAATTGACGAAATACAAAAAATATGAATGCATCATGTGCACTAAAAAGTTGAAATATTTGGTTTTAAAATCTCACGATTCATGTCAATCCCATTATTTCGATGAGGGAAATCATTTTCATTATGACTTGAATGAATTTTCTGACAAAGCTCCTGTTACCAATTGGGAGTCCCTGCAGGATTGTGTGGAGAGCGAAAAAGACAGCAGGTTAAATTTACTACTGATTAGCCTACACAAGGCCAGAAGTCTTAATTGAAAAAGTATATGGACCACAAATGTCGTGTGTGGATACTTGCATTTCTAGAGTCTTTATGCAAACGCAAGTGAAGTGTAAATATGCTAACGAATGTCCAAAAACATGTAAATGTGAAGAATTGTGCCAGAGATCAGTATGTTCTCCAGTGTGAAAAACGATTCCCCTTTAAGCTACAGACCGGTATGAAATTAAACTGTCAGGCTTTTGTTGCTAAAGTGTTATAGCCACAGGAGAAGTGGTCATCAGGGTTCCCGACGCGATTGGCCGCCGCCACCTCCAGTGCCCGTCCAGCCGCAGCCTCCAGTGCCTGTTCCGGACCAGCGGCCGCCGCAGCCTCCGCAGCCTCCTGCTCCCGTGCCTGTCCAGCTGCCGCTGCAGCCTCAGCTTCCTGCGCCCGTCCGGCTGCGGCCTCAGCTTCCTGCGCCCGTCCGGCTGCGGCCTCAGCTTCCTGCGCCCGTCCGGCTGCCGCCGCAGCTGCCCCAGCAGCTTAGCTGTCAGCCTCTACAGTCGCCGGTGCCCCAGCAGCCTCCGGCGCCTGCCCCCAGCGGCTTAGCTGTCAGCCTCAGCAGCCTCCGGCGCCTGTTCTCACCCAGCTGCAGCCTCCAGTGCTTGTTCCCGTCCAGCTGCAGCCTCCAGTGCCTGTTCCCGTCCAGCTGCAGCCTCCAGTGCCAGCTCCTCCAGAGCGCCTCCTTCCTCGTCGCCGGCATCCCGTCCGGCCTCCAGAGCGGCTCCTTCCCCGTCGTCGGCCTCCAGAGCGGCTCCTTCCCCGTCGCCGGACTCCAGAGTGGCTCCTTCCTTGTCGCCGCCGGTCTCCTGTCCGGCCTCCAGAGCGGCTCCGTCCACGTACCTGATTTCTCGTGTCTGGTTGCCCTTCAGGCCGTCCGACCGAGAGGTCCTGTCCGGTCTCCACCCTGCCTCCGGGCCGTCCGCCTGAGGGGTTCCTGTCTGGTCTTTGCCCCGCCTCCGGGCCGTCCGCCCGAGGGGTTCCTGTCTGGTCTTTACCCCGCCTCCGGGCCGTCCACCCGAGGGGTTCCTGTCTGGTCTTTGCCCCGCCTCCAGGCCGTCTGCCTGGGAGGTTCTGTCCGTTTCTGCCCCGCCTCCAGGCCGTCCGCCTGGGAGGTTCTGTCTGGTTTTTTTCTAGGTCCCTCCTCCGGGACCCCCTCCGCCCTCCCGAGTTGGTGCTCCATGAGGGACGTCTGGGATCTGTCCCTTAAGGGGGGGGTACTGTCATGGTCCACGGAGGACTCTTGTTTGGACTCTGTTTTTCTTGTTTCCTGTTTTATTTTGAAACTCCTGGTCTTGTGTTCATGTGTGCTTATTTACTTCCTGTCATTGTTCTGTTTTCCTGCCAGTTTTGATTAGGTTCACCTAAGTTTCTGTTTCCCTCGTTTACTCCTTTCCTATATATATATATATATATATATATACGGGTCCCTTTCCTTTGTTCAGTGTCGAGTCATTGATGTGTGTTTCCTGCGTTCGGTTCCTTGTGATGTCATGCTCCTAGTGATTCCCTGCGTGTCTGTTCCTGTGGTTTTTTTCCGTAAGTTTATTTCTGAGTTAATAAATCTTTGGACTTCTTCCGCCTCCCTGCCTGCCACTGTCTGCGTTTGGGTCCTCTCCCTGCTGCCCAAATGGCTCTCCACGACAGAATGACACGACCAAACTCGGACCCAGCAGACAGTCTCCCTCCCAGTCTGCCTTTTTCCTGGGAGGACTTTGGGGTACCTAGGGAGGTTTTTTTTCGAAGACCCAGGCCTCCTGGGGGCCCTGGCTCTCCTGTGGAAGCGGGACCGTGAAATTGCCTACAGCATGGCTTTTAGCAGGTGGGGGTGGTGTCTTAAAGCTTCACCAGCCCTTTTGGAGCCAGTCACTCCAGCCTCCGCTGCATTCGAGTCACAGCCTGCTGGCAACTGACCCGTTAGCCTCCGGTCTCCTGCAGTCTTCGAGGGCACGCGGCTGGCCATATTCCCAGGGACCCACGGTGGCCACAGGAGAAGTGGTCATCAGGGTTCCCGACGTGATTGGCCGACGCCGCCGCCTCCAGTGCCCGTCCAGCCGCAGCCTCCAGTGCCTGTTCCGGACCAGCGGCCGCTGCAGCCTCCTGCTCCCGTGCCTGTCCAGCTGCCGCCTCAGCCTCCTGTGCCCGCCGAGCTGCCGCCGCAGCCGCAGCCTCAGCCTCCTGTGCCTGCCGAGCTGCCGCCGCAGCCTCAGCCTCCTGTGCCCGCCGAGCTGCCGCCGCAGCCTCAGCCTCCTGTGCCCGCCGAGCTGCCGCCGCAGCCTCAGCCTCCTGTGCCCACCGAGCTGCCGCCGCAGCCTCAGCCTTCTGTGCCCGCCGAGCTGCCGCCTCAGCCTCCTGTGCCCGCCACAGCTGCCCCAGCAGCTTAGCTGTCAGCCTCAGAAGCCTCCGGCACCTGCTCCCGTCGAGCTGCAGCCTCCAGTGCCTGTTCTCGCCCAGCTGCAGCCTCCAGTGCCTGTTCTCGTCCAGCTGCAGCCTCCAGTGCCAGCTCCTGCAGCGCGACTCATTCCTCATCGCCGGTCTCCAGCCTGGCCTCCAGAGCGGCTCCTTCCCCGTCGCCGCCGGTCTCCTGTCCGGCCTCCAGAGCGGCTCCGCCCACGTACCTGGTTTCCCGTGTCTGGTTCCTGTCTAGTCTTTGCCCCACCTCCAGGCCGTCTGCCTGGGAGGTTCTGTCCGTTTCTGCCCCGCCTCCAGGCCGTCCGCCTGGGAGGTTCTGTCCGTTTCTGCCCCGCCTCCAGGCCGTCCGCCTGGGAGGTTCTGTCCGTTTCTGCCCCGCCTCCAGGCCGTCCGCCTGGGAGGTTTTTTCCAGCCCCGGGTCTGGTTTTTTGGTTCCTGACTTTGAGTGAAAGGTTTCAACTCTGTATTGTGAACTTAATTTTTAAATGTTACTTTTTACGTTTTAGTAAGTCTGACGGGAAGGGGGAAAAAAAAGTAAATTTTATTTTTAATGCACAGACAGACCAACACAAACACATACTGCTCATGTTGGCGCCCTCTGCTGGCTGTTATTTGTACTGTTGTCTGTGAATCTAAACAGACACTGAGGTTTCCCCTTAACCTTCACGGCTTCAGACAGTTTTCTGCTGGTATATGATCATTTCTATCTATTGGCAAATTAACAATACCTCATCAAACACTAATTATCCACCAGCTAAACTGGATCAACTAATAAATGTAGCCTTCCATTTCAAAATGCTGAGAGAGAAAATACTGTATACTTTATGTTCATATCTCAACATTTAAAGTACCACAAATCACCACTACTGAGGCCAAAGATATCTATAATTTCACTAATCTCCACTCTTTTTTTGTCAACAGCCATTGAATTGTCATCACAAATGTCCAACTTTTTAAATGAATGTCTCATTTTGGAAAGAAACCCTCATCCTTTGAGTAAATGTAGTCATTTAATTATAATGGTAAACATCCTGTCAAATTATTATTTGTGGGACAATTGCATCACTTGTGTGAGCTATGAATGTAGATAGGGAAGCCTCAGTCATTCATACCCCACAAAAACTGACTTCAGCTGTTTTACAGTGAACTTTGACAGAGCCTTCAGAGGACTGGACCCAATTTGTACCGTGTTGTAAAGTTATTAAAGAAAAGTATGCAATCTGTGACTCCTTTTCTGTGTTGTGACAGAATTAGTTTGGTTATGCTTCTCTACATTTAGTCCCAGAAAAATCCCTTTGATGATTAATGAACCCTCCTGTTTTTGTTTTTTCTTCCGCATTCTTGCTGAGAATGTTGCTAATACTCATGTACCTTTTACAGATTTTTTTTAAAAATATTGCTACTTGTAGTTCTCCCAGTGTTGGTGTGAGTTTTCTGCAGGTACTCTGGTTTATGGCTATTCATTACAAAGAACATGCAGCTAGATTGGAGCCTCTAAATTGCTCACACATTCAACTTTGAGTGTGAATCAGTGATTCAATAAAAGCATTTGCACATTTTAATATTTGTTTTGATATAATCTGAGGTAGGCAGTTGTAAAAGGATTGTTTTTTAATATGTTAATCAAGTGAAGCTGGTGGCAATTGTGGTGAAGCTGAGTCAGCCACTAGGTGGAGACAAATACCCATCAATGACAGAGCTACAGACATCTGTGAAGCCCATTACTGTAAGAAGAAAAGTTCTGTGATTTTTTTGTTCTTAAAATATCAAGATACAGTCAAATTAAACATTCAAGGCAAATGTGAATAAAATACATTTGATGCATTGACTTTGCAAGAAAAATTTGATGTTCAAGGCACGGTAAGTGCTTCAGTAGTGTAAACTCTTGGGGTACTATCTTTAAATGTCATCCTGTCAGCAGTTGCCAAACGTTAAAACAACAGCTACAAAAAATGAGTTTGATAGGAATTCTGAAGCAAGGTACATTTGGAGATACTCCCTCTTGGACTACTGCTGCCTGGGAACAAACTTGAGTTTTATTGGCTTTGTTGGCTGGAACTTCCAGTCAAACTCCAACGGAATCTAAAAGAAGAAATTAATGTAAAATCAGGGACATGACAGCAGAGTAGTACGACAGTCTGAATGCACATGATTGTGTGTGTTACTCTTACTATGGTGTCTTTGCATGTTTCCAAAGTGTAACTTTGCAGGAGACGGACAAGAACCATCTTCATGACGAGGACAGCGTAGCGCATCCCAATGCAGTTACGAGGACCAAGCCCAAACGGCATGTACACATACGGGTTCACCTCCTCCCCACTGTCTTTACTGAACCTGCACATACAGACAGGCACACAGATACTCTTAATAACAGAAAGTTGAGAGAGCATGCTTGAACAAGTTTGTAATTTACATGGTGAATAAGCCAAAATGGGAATATTTAAAGCAAGACCATGTAACTTTTGAAAGAAGATTTAGCTGCTACAGCTTTACTTAGTCTGGTATGACCAGCAAACTTTGGATGGATATTACTGTGTAATTTTCATCACTGAGTCAGTATGCTGACTTGTTGCATCTTGTCTACTTGTGCTACTGTTACACTACATTTTAGCATTTACCATTATTATCCCATAATGTCACTTGTGGCCACTGTTAACTGCTGTTTTCAAGGCCAAGAATGAACATTTAGTCCCAACTTTTAAACCAACATGGATGAGAATATCTATCTATTGCACAGATTCATTAATGTAAAGAGTGAAAGCTTAGCAGTGTGTATATTTACCTCTCTGGTCTGAAAAGCTCAGGTGAGCTCCAATAGCGTGGGTCCTTGTGTAACAGGTGCAGAGGAATTCCAACCAGGGTTCCTTCAGGGATGGTGAGGCCGTGGATCTGGACAGTTTTTTTGCATACCCTCTCAAGCCGAGGTGCAGTGGGAAGCAAACGCTGTGACTCAGAAATAACATGGTCCAGGTACTGTAGACCGACCAGATCCTCGTATGAAACAGGAGCCTAGAGGGAAAAGGTACACAAGCTATTGAATCCCAATTTTGTCTTTTTCACTGCACAACAACAGAAAAGTTACAAATGGCAACGAATCACATGTAGAATTACTGTACATCTCTTGGGAGGCTGGCGTCAATTTCTTCCTGCAAGGTCTGCATCGCATCAGGGTTGGTAGCCAGATTGTAAAGGATGTAAGTGAGAGTGACACTGGTAGTCTCGTAGCTACCAAAGATGAAAATAAGGGCCTGGGAAAGCATCTCGTGTTCAGTCAAACCTACAACAAAATAAAGTGCAAAGTTCTGCATCTAAGCTTTTTTCCATTTAAAAAATCTTAATTGTCTATTTCAGGATCTTCTTCAAAGCTACTGTACTACTGGTGTTATTACTGACTATTATTGTGGATTATTATTCACTTAAGTGTTTTTAATGTTAAAAGATGAGATTTAAATAATACATATATATTTAGACATACAAATAGGTACACATTTAATGCTTATTTCTGATATGTATTAACAAAAATGATCAGCAGGGCTGTAACTAACAATTATTTTTGTTATCACATAATCTGACTTTATTTAGTCGTTTAGTCTATAAAATGTCAGAAAATAGAGATAAAATGCCCATCACCGTTTCCTAAAGTTGAAGGTGATTTCTTAAAATCAGATTGTTTGTTTGACCAAAAATCTGAAAAGAAAGATATTCAGTTTACAATGATTTTTTTCTTAGTGAAGAAGAATCCCCCCATAAATAGACTGTTGTGTGTTTCTCCTGAGCTGAATGACTTGATGAAGGTGAAGAACAATTTGAATGTAAATTGAGAACAGAGTGCTGATGAATTTTGAGAGTAGAGCCTTTTACTTTAGGTGTCACCTCGACTTTCATGAATTACTACTGTGGTGCAAACATACCTTTACTTGGCTGATCATGTTCACTCTTTATCTCCGTTTCTGGTATCTCGTTCTGAATCATCACCTGCAGGAAGTCTGGTCGAATCTAGAGCAGCACAGAGAACATTCAACATTGACACAAACTGCATAAAATCGCTACAAAACGTATCAACTTAAATTGTGATAGGTAATACTGATTTGAATGAGAGGGAACAGCAGAAAAAAAGTTAGCAAATATATTTGTAAGATGCACCTTTTCCACCCCACAGTACCTGAGGGTTTAAAGGAATAGTTCAACATTTTGGGAAGTATGCTTATTCACTATCTTGCAACAAATTTTGATAATTGTGATTTCGGTACACCAAAGAATGTGACCTTTCAGATTCTGTGATACAGCATCTATAGAGAAATGATGACCCTGTCTGCATCAATAGGTTACATTTTTTTCCTTTACAGCTATCAAAATGTGTGCCGTATCTAAATACTATAGAGGCACCATTTTCAGCAACGGCTGCTATCAAAATTAAGTATTTGATAAAAAATATGATAAAAACGGGGTAAGATAGTGGGGGCGGCTGCCGGACAGACCCAAACGTGTAGTGAGAGTGAACTGGGAATGTCTGTCGGAGGCCCCTGTCCGCGAGGTCTTCAACTTCCACCTCCGGAAGAATATATCGTGCATCCCGGGGGAGGTTGGGGACATGGAATCAGAGTGGACCATGTTCTAAGCCTCCATTGCCGAGGCGGCTGCTAGGAGTTGTGGTCAGAAGGTCGTCGATACCTGTCATGGCGGCAACCTAAGAATCCGCTGATGGACACCCGCGGTGAAGGAAGCAGTCTAGCTGAAGAAGGAGGCCTTTCGGGCTTGGCTGGCCCAGAGGTCTCCTGAAGCAGCAGACAGGTAACGGGAGGTCAGAAGGGCTGCGGCTTCGGTGGTTGCCAAAGCAAAAACCCAGGTGTAGGAGGAGTTCGGGGAGGCTATGGAGAAGGACTTTCGGTTGGCCTCAAGGAAGTTCAGGCAAACCGTTAGATGACTCAAGAGGGAAAGCAGGGCTTGGCCCAGGCTGTGCTCAGCGGGGGAGGAGAACTGCTGACCAGGACTGGGGATATTGTCGACTGGTGGAAAGACCACCTTGAGGAACTCCTGAACCCGACCAACATGTCTTCTGTGGAGGAGGCAGAGTTTGAAGACTTGGGGGAAGACTCACCAATATCCCTGGCAGAGTTCTCTGAGGTAGTCAAAAAGCTCTTCGGTGGCAAGGCGCCAGATGTGGATGAGATTTGCCCTGAGATGCTGAAGACTCTGGACACTGTTGGACTGTCTTGACTAACATGCCTCTTCAGTGTCTCGTACAGGTCGGGGACAGTGCCTGTGAAGTGGCACACCGGAGTGGTGGCTCCCATCTTTATAAAGGGGGACCAGAGGGTGTGCTCCAATTACCAGGGTATCATACTGCTCAGCCTCCCTGGGAAAGTTTATTCCAGAGTGCTGGAAAGGAGACTTTGACCAATTGTCAAACCTCGGATCCAGGAGGAGCAATACGGATTCCGTCCTGGCCGTGGAACAGTGGACCAGCTCTTTACCCTTACAGGGCTGCTGAGGGGTTCATGGGAGTTTGACCTTCCAGTCTACATGTGTTTTGTCGACTTGTCGACTTTTGACCATGTCCCCCTGTGGGGGGTATTGTGGGAGTATGGGGTACCGGAATCATTGCTATGAGCCATCCAGTCCCTATATAACCAAAGTGAGAGCTGCGTCCACAGTCTTGGCACAAAGTCAAACACATTTTCAGTGGGTGTTGGACTCCAGCAGGGTTGCCCCTTGTCACCAATTCTGTTTGTGATATTCATGGACAGGATCTCAAGGCATAGCCGGGGGCAGAAGAGTGTCCAGTTTGGGGATCTCAGAATTGCGTCTCTGCTCTTTGCAGATGATGTGGTTCTGTTGGCTTCATCAAACTGTGACCTTCAGCATGCACTGGGGCGGTTTGCGGCCAAGTGTGAAGCGGTTGGGATAAGAGTCAGCACCTCCAAGTCTGAAGCCATGGTTCTCTGCCAGAAAATGGTGGATTGCCCCCTTTGGGTTGGGAGTGAGTTACTGCCCCAGACGAAGGAGTTCAAGTATCTTGGGGTTTTGTTCACGAGTGAGGGTAAAATGGAGCGTGAGATGGACAGGCGGATTAATGTGGCATCAGCAGTAATGCAGGTGTTGTACTGGACCGTTGTGGTGAAGAGGGAGCTGAGCTGTAAGGCAAAGCTTTCGATTTACCAGTCAATCTACGTTCCGACCCTCACCTATGGTCATGAGCTTTGGGTAGTGACCGAAAAGAAAGCAAATAAGCATATTTCCCAAAATGTCAAGTCATTTCTTTAATTCTCTGCAATTTCTTTCACTTGGTGCAGATGAAATGCTTACAGATTCCTCTGCATGATGCTGGTCTTTAAATCTCTTGATGATGTTGTAGAAATAATCCACACTGAGTCTGGACATTACTTCAATTCTCAGGAGCTTCAACAGACGGGCAGTAAAGGGAAACGTCACTGAAAGGAGACCAAAGGGTTGTTAACCAAAATTTGCATACTAGTGATCCCAAGGCTCATATGATCAAATGATATCCACAGAGATGAAAGGAGTACATACGTAGTAAAATTAAAATCCAAAAATTGAAGTTAAGGATCTTTTTGAGATGAACATTAAGTGGGTCATCTGGATTGTTTATGGAGTCTGCCTCAACACCAAAAGACGCGCTGGTCACAACATCTAAACTGTATGGTGCAACGAATCTACGATAGAAAAAAAGAGAGGTGGTTTTCTTTTAAGAACCAACATGGATTAAGTGCTACCATGTTCATTTATTTTATGACAATGTACTGATATGCTGCCATATAACAGATTAACAACATACTGTTTGACATTGACGGGTTCATCCAAGTTTGTTTGTCCAAGTTTTTCAATGAGTCGATCTGCATAGCGAGCAATGATGGGAAAAACCTTCAAAAAAAGAGTTTGTTGAATATGTACTGTATGTATTTATTTCTATCATTGATGCCAACTTCTCACAGTGGGTCTATATAGACAGAGAAATACATGTAGACAAACTGTAGACACAACTGTAGACAGACAAAGATAAATGTATTTGTATTGCTGCACTATGTCATAGGATGCAGATTGCAGAAGTGGTTAGCGAGCTCAGATCTGATACCAACCTGTTTCAGTCTTCCACTGGTGAAGCATGGTGATAAAGTGCTCCGAATTCTTCTCCACTTTTCATCTTTAACTGTTGTAATTGCGTCATCCAAAGGTCCTGCTGTTACAATAGCATCCTGTGAACATGAGTACAGTCAAGAGGAAACTACACTGAATGTTGAGATTATTGTACAGAAAAGTTATACAGTTTGCTTCCTCCAACTTTGTCTGCTCCAATAATGTAACGTCTTATAACACCACTGTCTCTTTCTGTCTTGGAAATGTGACTCTGGTGACCACATCATTAACTGACAATAAGAGTGTTTTCTGGGACAGAGATGAATTATCATACTGTACATAAATTTAACTTCCTTAACAGTTTTTTTAAAATTTGATTTGAATATTTATGGAGCTACAAAACACACCAATCTAGTGAGAACACATGTTTCCCACATGGTGACACGTAGTATTCTGAAGAAAAGGATGATTGTAATGTTTTGCATATATGGTGATTTATTGGTCACATGAAGGCATTTTGACATTTCTATTAATGTCTGGTGTAAAAATAACATGCAACAGATGAATCTCTTACCCTGCGGTTGGTAAACACAGAGTAGCACTCCTTCACCATCACAGTTTTAATAATCTCAGGGTCGGCCACCATTAAAATTGGTGATCGTGCGTCAAACATCCTGCACAAAAACACAACAACATCACAGCATAAAGTATGAGCTGTTGATTAAACATGGAAATTTTATAAAGCATTAAATCTACTTCATGTAGGCTAGCTGACCTAAACCTAAATGGTGTATTAATATGTGCATGAAGTAAAATTACATAGAAATAGTCATGATTTCAAAAGGTAATTTCTTTATATTTATATTACTATCTATATTACTTGTCAAGGTAATATTTTATATGATTTTTAAAAATGTCCCAAAATGACCATTTACTGACAATAAAGATGAATTTTAACGCTTGAAGAACATGCAAGAAATGGTGTCTAGAGTCAGGTCATAACTCCAAACAAACAGATAAACATCAACTAACTTTGAGCCTGTTTTATTGATCTAGTCTTGAAATACTTAAAGCTACAGTCCGTCATCCAGTGGTGGAAAGTAACTAAGTACATTTAGTCAAGTACTGTACTTCATTACATGTACTTTACTTTAGCATTTTCTGCTACTTTATAATTCTACTCCATTTCATTTCAGAGGCAAATAATCTAGTCTTTACACTTCTACATTTATTAAGTAATACAGTCACTAATAATAGTAATACAGTTACTGGTTTCTTTTCAGATGAAAATGTTACATTAAACTAATGCTTTGTTAAAGCTTAAACCAGCTGTTCCCAACCTTTTTGGCTTGTGACCCCTTATGAAAAAAACCACTGTCTATTTGGGCCCCCTTGTCATGTTTCCACTAAAAGAGAGATTTCCCCTCTAAACTTCTCAGATGGTTTCATTTAAATGACAATTTAAAGCCCAAAGAGGAAAAATTATCCAATATATTATTTAAAAAAACAAAGATTAGAGAAAAGTTTGTACAAAATTAACACAAATTTGCATTGCATAACTATGTTTTTTCTTCCGTCCTGCCCCATTAATCATCTCATGACCCCTCTGATTTATCTTGTGACCCTTAGGAGGAACCGGTTCCCAGTTTGTACTGGTCCTTTTACTGAAGTAAAGGATCTGCATACTTCTTCCACCACTGATGTCAGCTGTAGGAGTTTGCCTTGAAAGATGAAGCAACAACTCACCCCCAGACATCCCCGTATTTGGCTTGGCACTCACGGTTAAAAGACAGAAATCCCTACAAGAAATTTCATAACAATGTGCTTAAGTGTTCAAAGGCCACAGAGCTTCCAACAGGTACACTCATAAAGTGTAAAGGTAGGTCACTGAGACTGCTGAATTATGTTTGAGTAAAAAAGGCATTAACTGTCATCACAATTACATATGATAAGGGCTTTAAAAACACCCTCATATCTAATTCTCAAAGATCAAATCAATCAACTCCTTACATACCAGTCTATAAGATTTGTGTTTGTTTATGTTTGTGCCTTACCTTTTTTAAGCTTATTGTTCCAATAAAAGGCAGAGGCCTTGGTCCGGGTATTCCCAGCTTTTTGAAAAACCTATATGGCCAAATACCATACCTATATTATAAAAAAAAAAGAGTTAACAGGGATCCATATTACAACAGCTTACCTAACAATCGTCACTGTATGACAGTAAACGAGCATCGAAACTCGCAAAACTGACAAAGTACTACTACTTAGTTACAGAAAACAAAGTGTAGAAACCACTCACAGCAATAACAGGGTGAAAAGGAGAGCCAGCAAAGTCCAGGTGGTTGCTGAAAACAATGTAAAGACGCACATTTTGAACTGGTGCCGAGGGAGAACCGGACACAGACTGCACAGGCTGGGAAACAAGCGGTCTTAACTGCGCTTCAGTGGGAGGAGCCCAGAGACGGCAGCTCCGGGAAGAAGTGTTGTTTATGTCCTCATACAGAAAGGAGCAGTGGCGGCTGGTTATCTAACTGTGTGGGGCTGCAGGCACCGGGGGCTTCTGCTTAAACCCCCTGGGAAGTTTTGTTGCCCGTGTTGGTGCACTAAGCACCGACTCTAACTACAGAAGACCGTTTAAAAACATTTACCGCTCTTGGAGGTGTTTGGAGGTATTTCCAGAATCCCTAAATACTTCTCTAACAATGTGGATGAAAAATATTTGGCTGCACGATAAAAAAAAGGAAAAAAAAGAGAGATTTTAATCCGTTTAATCAGTTTCCCAAGTTGCAGGAAAAGCACAGGTGTAATTAATAAACTTAATAAACTAATTGATTAAGGTGTTCCAGCTCCAGGGCCTGATATTGTGCATGATGGGTGACACTTTAATGTATCTGAGCCATCGTTATTGTTATCGTTTACACCTGTGCTTCTCCGCTATGACAAAATGTCTGAAAAAGGTCTAAATAATACTAATACTCATAAAATACTTACTTTATATTAATTATTTTGGTATCTACAGGTGTGTTTCCATTGGTATGGCAATTTCATTTGACAGTTATTACAGCTGTTTGTTGTTAAACCTGCAATAACTGAAAATTTGGCAACTTGGGAAAATGCATAAAAGTTGTGAACTGACACTGACATTATTATCACCATTTAAGTTGATGCTGCAAACTTGATAGCAAGCAGTTGCTTATTAACTCATCCTTCAGACATGGAGCAACATTATAATTCATTTGGAGTTGTGTTTCTGGCCACCTGGTGAACGTAGGTCTAATATTGACTCTCCTTTCACGCTCTGTTTTGGTCCCAAATAACTCCTGAGGGAAATATGTGGCTCTTTCGCTGCTAAATGCTCCACTATGTTCACCAGCTAGTCCTTAACTGTGTCTGTCTGCCGTTTGGTGCTGAGCAGGTGGTGTACAGGTCTTCTTTTTTTTTTTAAGAGCTTATTTGCTGAGAACAGCTGCCTGCTGCAGCAGAAAATGAGAGCGGTGAGAGTGACCCGTACATGTAGTCATTTGATTCCTTGTTGATAAAAAACTATTGATTATAGCAGCTTTAAACAGTTTGTACCATTACACTTTTGACTTTTTACACAATAACCCACCTAACCTTGGGGAGATAAAGTTGTTGATGTGATGTCATTGCCATGCACTGCTGTAAAATAATCACAATCCATGACTCAGCAGTGCGACAGAGGTCAACAATAAGTAACTTAATCAATCCCGGTAATACGTTTCACAACCTCATGGAAGTAGAGACTCGTCTGAGAGATTAGTAGTTTTAGATTTGTTGACACACAGATCAACGAATGGGTAAAATTCCTCTCTGGTTGTAGTAAACAGTAAATGTACAGTAATCTGGGAAGAATGTCAGGATGAACGTCAAGGGCCTATAACATTTTACAGTGGTAAAACTCTTTGGTAATATTCATGTTTATTTTCTTCTTATTTTGGTTTAGAATGCCAATTCCTAACTTCCCAAAAATCGTTCAAAAAAAGTTCAAGGATTGGCTTTATTTCTCTTTAATTGGCTTTATTTTATTATGCAGAGTTTTTTATGACGTGAAGGTTTCTTAAAGCCCCCTGCACGCTGATGATCCACCCACACAGGTGTTTTCACTTACGCTGACTGATTAGATCTCTTCTCAGAGCTGCGTTGGTGTAGCCAGTTATCATAAAACACCTGTGTGGGTGTGCAGAGCCTTTAATAGGCCTTTTTCACATAAGACATTTTCACATGTCACAGTAGGAGAAGCACTAGTGTAAAATGATCAAATGAATGATGCCTAAATTCCATTTAGCTGCTTCATATCGGGGTCCTGGTATTGTGCATGCTGGCTCACTGTCATGGCCTACTGAGACATTTGAATATAACAGAGCCATCGTCAATGTTACTAGTTATACCTGTGCTTTCCCTATTACAGTGTGACAGTCAAAATGTCTGCTGTGGAAAAGGCCTATAATACTGAACAATCCTGTACTGTTGTTGTTATGGTGATATGACTATTGAACACCTATTTCTGGCATGAACAGTACCACTGTCATTATAGCGATCACTGATCTTTTTAAAACTGCCTTTTCAGAAATAATTTGCCACCATGTTCCTCACCCTCGCGCTGTTGCGGAAAGGCATCCCTGGGAAGCAGTGGATCGGGAAATATCGACGTCCACGTCAAATTACATGGCAGATGAAGCGCAATACGCTGAAGCATCTGGAGCGTGAGGCTGAGAACGAATACTGGATCAGCCGGCCGTACATGACTGCGGAGCAGGAGTACGGCCACGCGGCAGAGCGCAGAGCCCAGAACTGGCTCAAGATCAAGGAGGCCAAATTCGCCAATTTTCCTGAACATAAGCACGTCACAGATCACCTGAGTCATCTCAAAATCACCAAG
Source organism: Macquaria australasica (assembly GCA_005408345.1). Lineage (NCBI taxonomy): Eukaryota > Metazoa > Chordata > Actinopteri > Centrarchiformes > Percichthyidae > Macquaria > Macquaria australasica. Next base: position 317,454 of record SEMN01000255.1, on the reverse strand, counting down.
ACATGGTCAAGTTAATGTGAGCAGAGCAATGGCATGCAAAGACTGTCTTTATAATGTAACAATATAACAGGTTTATGTGTGTGAAAGCTCTGTTTTGTTATGTGTATTAATGTGAAGCGGGGCTTTCTATATCCTCTGAAAAGCTACCATGAAAAGTCATCCAAGTCCACAACAGACTGTTTTAACTCCATCTGCCTCCATAAAACAAATCTGTAAACTGTTTGGTTCTGTATCACAGACTGAATCCACACTGCAACAGGATTGTAATTGCTCCACGTTCAGTGCAGCTCCTTCGTATATAAACTACCTATCATTCTTTACCTGATCTGTGGGTCCTTATTTTAGCTCTCATTAAGAAAATACACTTTCAAGTTGAGAAAACCAGGGGTCAAATTCATAAACCTTCCTGGTGACGAAATTCTAAGAAAATTGTTAGAATAATGATGTTTTCTAAGAATTTCCCCTTACAGTTAAGACCCTGGTAAAGATAAGTTATTCACAAAGCATCTTGGACCTTAAGAGAGCTCCTAAGGTAAAAACTGTTGGGAGTAGGGAGGAGGACTTTCTTAAGCAGAGGAGGAAAGACAAAGAGGAAGGAGAATGTACGCGAATATAACGCTGACTGACAGATTAGATCGTGCAGGGATAGTGTTTGTGTCCACCCAAAACAACAACGCTATAACGTCAGAAATGAACGTGCTCGCATAGGCCTGTGTTTTCAAACATTTTGTAGGGTACTTTTAAAGTATGGCTTACAGTTTATTCAACAGATGTTCATTACATAAAATAGTATTCATAATTAACCATGTCTTAATAGAGACTAAGTTATATGATTAGGCCTATCGATTTCACTGTCCACTCCATACCCATTATCACTAAGAGTGCTTTTTCAACCAATCACACCTTTTTAAAAGAATGTGTCATACCTAGCAACAGTAGCAATGGGTAGAATTTTCCTAAATCACTCCCAAGCTAGGACTCCTTGCTAGAGTTTTTTAGGCTAAGTTAGGAGCTCTCTGAGAGTATTGTTTGTGAATACAGCCCCAGGCTTCCCACTGGATAGAAAATCTCTATAATTATAAGAACAGCTGAAGTGTATTCCATGAGGGAAATGTTGGAGGAATTATATAAACTGTCTGGGGAGGTTGGGGCCAAAATTATGTAATTTTACAAAGGGTTCATTTCACTGTAATACAGCAGAATGCATTCTACTGTTTTACATTTCATATATTAAAGGGTTGTGACTGTCAGTAAGCCCAACTGTAACTGAAATGAGAGTGCTTAATCCTTTTGAACCTTTGAAGGTAGAAAAACCAGGAAGGAAAACATTTTGGAGGTTCATGGAAACGCTCTCACTTCATTCATGGATTCTCATAAATTGTAACATTTTTGACACAGTGTGATTCTCTTAAATCTACTGTAATTTAGTAATGTGTTTCTGTTTGGAAAAATAGGCTGTGCTGATATGGTAATACCCGGTAGTCAGTGGCTATCAGTGATGGACATTGTGCAGGAATTGAACCCTCTATGAAACCTCAAGATATAGAAAAGATATCGATGACTTGATGACATAACGGTTCCATTTCTATTACATACCCTTTATCATTCCAACACTACAGGAAGAGCCAGCAGGTTATCATTATAGTGACCTGAATTTTATAGTCACCTGAATATCATAACCTTTTAAGGATGGATCGAAGGAGGTTATTAAAAGCTAGAAGGTGTCAGTCAGCAATCCTCAGCCCTTAAATGGAATTTATTGGTGACACTTAACCCCTCCCCATTTAGCATTAAAAAGCAGTAAAATATAGAAACATTTAACACTTTATAACACTTGTGTAGTTGTAAGCCGATACAAGGATATTTTAAGTTTATAATTACATATTTTCTATTATAACAGTTGCGTTTTGCTATATTTTACTTAATTCATTATCTGTTTAGACACCACCCTCCACTTATGGGTGCCCACAGGAGGCGTTATAGTTGTTGACAAATACATTAATAAACACCTATGTGCTCACAACTACATTATAGTGTGAACCAAATGTGTGCACTAAGTGGATAAACAGCACGGCTCAGCTATTTGTAACCTTTGAAATTGGTTAAGCATAAAACAGCCATATTCAGTGCTTCTCTCTGCAGCACACAGAGCCCTGCTGGTTTCCATGGTAGCCATCCAGACTCATTTACACCTGTGACAACAGGTGAACGCAATGAACAAACGCAGGATAAAAACCAGCCGTCCCCTGGGCTCCAGGGAAACCACAGGTGTGAGAAACCTTTCATACTGACCTTTGTGCTGTCTGTTTGTTTAATTTTGATGGAACTGTTGTCACCAGAAGCATCATTTGAGGTCTGTCTTAGTGTGGGTGCTGCAGGGTCCAAAATAATTGAGCAGGATTAATGAGCTGGTGGGGGAAATGCTGTCTTTGAAAGTCAAAGGGAAAAAATCCACATGTCTCAGTATTGCTGCTCCTTTGGGACACCCATCTCAAGAACCTGACTCTAAGCGATTAATGCATGAAAAACCAACTAACCAGAATCCTCCTGTGTCGACTGCGGGAAGCTTTCCCAGCTGTTTTTCGCAGTTTGGTTACGCAGTCCAAACTGAAATTAGCTGTTCAACACAGTTCACTGTTCTAATCTGCTAAATATTACCAGCCTGATATACTGTATATATTTGATTTGCATCAGGTCAATACATAACAGAACACCTAATTAGACTAAACAAATAAAAAATAAAGGAGATGATCTAGTCGACAAGCAGAATAATAAAATAATTTGCAGGAAAAAGACAGTCATAAACCATCTTTACCTTTCTCTCCTGCATTCAAGATCTTACTAAAGAAAAAATACAGAAACATCATCAGCAAAATGCACTTAAAGTAGGCCTATCAAAAGTTAAAGTACTTGTCCTGCAGAGGAATGGCCCTTGACTGATTATGTTACTGCTATAGCTTTGTATTACTAATGCAACAATGTATAAGCAGCATTTTACTGCTGTAGCTGGTGGAGGTGTTGTTCCCATCTTAGGGGTTAGGCCCCACCAAATGGTCACAAGATACACCTGAGGGGTTGTGAGAGGATTAATGCGGTAAGAAAGAACATTTTTGCACAATTTCCCTGCTTTTTGTGAAAGATTGGACAATTTGACCTGTTTGAGGCTCAAATTGCTATTTAAAGGAAGCCAAGTGAGAAGTTCATGGAATCTGTCTTTGGGGAAACTGCTAACAACTCATAGACATCTGAAATGTGACAAGGGGCCCCAACTGCTTTTTTTGTAAGGGGCCACAAGCCAAAAAGTTTTCACAATACATTTTAAAAGCTTATAATGTGTGTTTTTATGTAAAGTAACTATATTTTACATATATTTGTGTAAAATAAATGTAGTGGAGTAAAAAGTACAATATTCCTCTCTGAATTGTAGTGGAGTAGAAGTATCAGAAAATGAAATGACTCGTGTAAAGTAGGCTCTTTGAGTAGATGTAGCCTACTTACAGTAGGTCCACCACTGGAGTTTGTACACATTGTTTAGTCCAGCAGATGGAGCTCCAGGTCCTGTCAGTGATGCATGTGGAGGAGCAGAGCCACTGCCCCTCCTGTGCGGTGCGCCCATGCGTTGTTTTCGTCTCGTGGATGATGAGGTGCGTGTCTCACTAAAGAGGCGCCAACGCACCGCACCGGGCTGAGGAGGCAGCTAACGAGCAGAGCAGACAAACAGCCCCTCTCCAAAGAAATCCACGCAGCGTCTCAGAGCCGGAGAGACCATGAAGGCAAGCGGCAGATTGAGGAGGAAACGACAATTTCCCTCGGGATAAATAAAGTTCTATCTTATCTTATCTCTTAAAGATTCACCTGCAGACGACTGCGTGAAGAGTGAAGGATGGCGGGGGGTCGGAGGGGACTTGTGGCCCCTCAGAATACTTTTTTGGAGAATATTGTCAGACGGTCGAACGGTAAGGATGTGGATTAATATGGTGCATTGAACCGAAAGATTTAAACATTTAAACTAAATCTAGCATGTTTTTGAAAGCAGGCACATGAATTGTCCGACAGCCTGTTCAATCAAGCCAATCAACTAATTGACGAAATACAAAAAATATGAATGCATCATGTGCACTAAAAAGTTGAAATATTTGGTTTTAAAATCTCACGATTCATGTCAATCCCATTATTTCGATGAGGGAAATCATTTTCATTATGACTTGAATGAATTTTCTGACAAAGCTCCTGTTACCAATTGGGAGTCCCTGCAGGATTGTGTGGAGAGCGAAAAAGACAGCAGGTTAAATTTACTACTGATTAGCCTACACAAGGCCAGAAGTCTTAATTGAAAAAGTATATGGACCACAAATGTCGTGTGTGGATACTTGCATTTCTAGAGTCTTTATGCAAACGCAAGTGAAGTGTAAATATGCTAACGAATGTCCAAAAACATGTAAATGTGAAGAATTGTGCCAGAGATCAGTATGTTCTCCAGTGTGAAAAACGATTCCCCTTTAAGCTACAGACTGGTATGAAATTAGGCTTTTGTTGCTAAAGTGTTATAGCCTTTAAATATTAACCAATAGAATCTGAATAAGTGTGGAATAGGAGGTCATATTAGTCCAACCAAACCTCAAGCTGTGTCTCATTAAAACTACTGCATATATACATTTCTCTCTTTTTTTGCATCTTTAATTTTGAGGATGATAACCCAGTCTTTTAAGCCCTAAAAGACTTTGCACCATCTTCTGATTTCCAGTGTGGACATTGTAGCACAGGCATTACCAATCAAATCACCATCAACCAGCATAGATGATTTTGATCTGTTGTGGTAAAATGGATTAAAATGTCATGGCTTTCATCTAACCTTGTTTGAAAAAGTTTGAAAACTCTCAGCACATATAGGCCTACCAGACCTCTCAGTTTAAACCAGTAATCAAAACATATTATAGATCACAGTATCAAAACAAATATCACATTTCATGTATCTCCTTATTTGTTAAAAACTAACTATAACTTGTTCTGTTACTGAGACAAATGGGATTCATGTTGGCCAATTAGTGAACAGTATGCTGTCCAGATGTGAAGACAATTAACCACATTTGAAAGCTGAAACTTACCAAACTCTCCAGTATTGTTGGACATTTGTGTGTCAGTAATCTTTTGGCCTTTCTGTATTATTAGACCCAATAGGAAGTGACAGGACAGACTGGAGAGTTATGACACTGGACAGCTAGCTGTGAAACAGAACCAGTAGCTGTGTGTGTGTGTGTGTGTGTGTGTGTGTGTGTGTGTGTGTGTGTGTGTTTGTCAGTCACAAGCAACACTTGGGGACAATATTGGATACACACCAGCTAATTGGCTTGAGCTGTAATGACTTCTTTTTTTAATGGGGTTTGGTTAAAGTTGGGATTGGGGTTTTTTTCTATCATTCACTGAAGTATACCAAACCAACATATGTGTCTGTGTATGCACTCCTTGGGCCTCACTGTCAGTCTGTCCCTGTTGCACACATTAAAATCTGTTATGACAGACGGGAACAACTTGTTCAGAAAGGGTGAATGCATCTCTCCACACCGAGACTTTTTTTAGATGAACAGTGTGATCCCTAAAGTGCATAATATTAATTAAAAAAAAAAAAAAAAGAAGACAAATCCACCCTTAAAAAACAAAAGCACATGCATATGTTTTTCTTATGACCTTGGGCGGTGCACAGATTAGTGAGCAGTAAATCTCTCGCAAGCTAGAAACAAAAGAACCAAGACTATAATCTGCAGGATGCCACAGAGAAACAGTGGAGTGACTTGATGGAGACACGGTGGTGGGTGGGTATTCACAAACAATGAGACGTTCCTTTTTTGTAACTTTCAATCATTCACTGTTAAATAACCAACTCTGCACTACATTTTGATGACAATTTTCAAGATTAGAGTATTTACTTTTTACTTTTAACTCAAAATATCAAGAATAACATACAGAATTTTAAATTTCTCTATACTTAAACCTGTGATAGACCTTTTTTTTTCTCACACATTGTCACTTGTCATAGCAGGAAATGCACAGGTGCAACTAATAACATTAATGAGTGTCAGTAAATAATGCCAGTAAGCAAACATGGACAATACCAGGCACTTGGAACTACACCACCAACATGAAATGTAGCACAGAATTAAGCTAGTTATATCCTCTGTAGCTATACTGTAAAGTTTATTTGCATGTTGAAATGTTAAGAGGTGAGGAGCAGCAACGAAAATGTTTGACAGCTATGGCACAGTGAAGCAACTGCTAGCATGAATAGCCTACTGGCGCTGCTGGTTATAGTTGTGCACTATTAGCCTCTGCAGTTCTGCTACACTGCTGCATATTTGAATTGGCTCATTTAAAATCTTTAATTATTTGCAATAACTGATTTTTTTTTTTTGGCCTCTTGGAAACAAGTTGTGAACACAACATTGACGTATCATCAGCGTTTAAGTTGATATGGCGAACTAACAGTTGCTTATTTACACATTCAGCAGTTACGGAGCAACATTATCATTCAGAGGTCGTGTGTCTGGCCACCTAGTGAATTAAGTCCAATATTCACTCTCCTTAGCTCTTGTTTTTTGCTTTAACTGCTAAATGCTCCACTATGTTCACCAGCTCTGTCTGTTTGCCCTTTGGTGCTGGGCAGGTAGTGTACAGAGGGTTTTAAGAGGTTTTTTCACTGAAAACCGCTGCCCGCTGCAGCTGAAAACAACGCTATGAGAGCGGTGAGAGTGAACACGCACAGTAAGTCCTTAAACACACGGTGCTTGTGTCACTAAACCAATCAGAAAAAAACTGCACAACTACACTCTCACTTTTTAATTTCAGGAAAAGTCCTCACATTATAACTTGTTTTAAAATGTCTCCAGTAACATTCCTTATTTCATATAGGATGTTTAATTGTGTGTTGTCATGTATCTACTTGGATTGAGTGAATGATAGAGCTTCTTTATTCTGGAAGTACATAAATCTATAAAGTGTACAGTATATATAAATCTATAAATAGACTATAAATCTATATATACTGCAATGGAGAAGTATAACCCCCCCAGTATGTTGTGTGCATGGCATGGACCCCCTGACTGTCACACACCTGTGCTAACTGTTCCTGCTATGACATGTCTGTCAAGAAAAAGGTATTTTATTTATTTATTTATGTGGTCCTTTAAATCTGCATTAATCAATATTTTCTACATCAAACTGAATGACTACATTTTCTTGTAGGGAGTATTTTAAACTTTGTGGCTCTATGGAGATTATTAGCTGAATTTAGCTCTTTATTTTGTTTTTACAGCACATTCAATGTATGGTTCAATCATACTGTTCTCATCAACCAAATTTCCAGCAGCAGTAGGCAGCTGTTTTTTAGCAAACAAACTGATAAACCTACTGTACGCCGTACAAAGTTAGTGGCTAATGTTAGCTGAAGAATATATTAGAGCTAAATATTTCTCTCAGAAGTTGATAGAGACTAAAACTAAGCTAAAAGTAGAGTGAATATTGGGCTTAAAGTCATCTGATGACCAGAAACGTGACTCCACACATGAATTAAGTTGCTCCAAATCTGTTGGATATGTAGCCTAAGTAAGCAACTGTATATGAATGTGTTATCTAGTGCTATCTAGTGTGTCTGTCAGCTTGTTTCTGAGTTTATCTGCCCCTTAGTGAGGAAAAATTGATGAATGCAGCTTTAATTAGCATAAGTCACCTATGTCTGTAATACTTATGTTTCTTTACAAATTAGCTGCCATACAGATTTCTGTAATCAAACTGTCATGTTTTTAGCTTGTAGCATCCTTTCGGGTTAGAGGAACACAGTGAGAATTGCCAAATTCACAGCAGTGTTGTAACCACCTGTGTCTCTCTTTTGCTTGACACTTCCCATCTTTTTTTTTTTTTTTGTCTGACATTCAACAGATGTTTCTCACTGTAATCTGTTAACCTTCTTTCCTTTTCAAAAATTTCAGTTTGGACACTGTCACATAGACAGACAGGTACTATAAAGTTTAGTTTGGTGTGCTGCTATGTTTTCCTCACAGTATCTATTTCTTTGTAATGTACCACCAAATGTTCTATACCAAATGCTGTTAATTTACAAAGCACTTAACTAATTAGAGATGTTAAGTTTTTTTTAAATGTTTGTGAGAAATTATCTATAACACGGCAGTAGGCTAAATTGACAAATCCAGGGCTAATAACAATCATAGCGCTTTGGATTTTGTGCTTCTTTACTTACAAGATTAACGTTCGTCTGATCATTGTAAAATAACACGTTGGCATGGAACGTCTCGTGCATCATATTCTATCGGTGTTCTAATGCTTTTAGTTGACATTTCAATGTGTTTTATTTTGACGTGATCAAAGAAATATTTTTTGTGTGTGTTCATATGTGGTATGAAAATAGCTCTTCTGTATGTGTTTTGTGCCAGGTGTTTTTAATTCCCTCTCCTGCTCTTTCACCCCTGTGTCGTCATGTTGTTGTAGCAGAGTGGTTTGCTTTGAGATCTGCCATACAGATTTTTATTTTTTGAGATTTTATCCCCGACTATCATCACTTCTCCTGTCCCATTTAAAACCATTACATCTGCTCATTTTTGCCCTTTGCCAAATTTATGTGGATAGATTTGAGATTGTTTTTCTTTGACATTAACTATTTTTTAATATTGTGTCAAAAATAATCCAGAAAAACAATCCATAGTTTTTGATCCCAGCTATGAAACAAAACTTTGCTTTTGCTTGAACACATTTTATGCACATTGTTTTGCACGTTAATTTTTAATTTAATATAAAATGTCAATATGGAGATGCACAAATTAGTAATCATGTCTAATTTGTCAATAAAGTCTTGCATAATTGTCATTAAAGTACAATTATGGTATTTTTAAATATGACACTTATTTTATTCCTTACAAATCAAAGGCAAAAATTGATGGCCTGTTTTCATGTTCAAATCATATTCATAACCTGCTCAATAATGCATGTTCTCACTTTAAAAATTACTTGGTCATTTTAAAACAAAAGTCTCCATACAGAACACATGCAGCCATTTGTTTTAAGTTCAGGCAAAAGTTTGCATATTTTTCCATGGTAAATACTACACAGTGCAATCACCTGCATGTTTTATCAATCATTCTTAGTTGAAAAAGCCAGCTGTTAAAATGAAAAACACCTGCGTTAACCTTTAATTTCATGTATTATGACCATTTCGAGTTTAAGTAAAGACTGAGTATGTGAATGTAAATTATAAAATCGCTGAGGTTTTAAAAAAAAAAAAAAGGATGGAAGTGAAATAGGCCATTAAAAATGTACACGAAACTCTGATTATTGGATTCATTAACATGAATAGGTTTTGCTTGGAGGCCTTGCTACATTTAAATATGCAAAATTTTCTATATGAAAATGAATGTACTCTGTTTTCCATGACATTTAAAACTTGATGACATCAGATAAATATTTGTAGACTGTACTTGCCAATGAGGAATACTTTATCATAATAATCACTATCTATAAATTGGACCATTTAATGACAAACACAAGTACTCACTGTTTTCAGCCTAAACACCTCTGAAACGCCTAACTAAGCCTGTTTCATAAGCAACCTTCAGAAAAACAGCACAAGGTGTTCTTGTACACAAACACTGCTAACTAAGCAACTACTAATAAAATAGTCAAGGGAGCAGATATTTGGACGTTTTCTACATAAGTAAAGAACTTGTGTTTGGCTTAGATTTGTAGATACGCGCCCTGTGTGGAGTGTGAGTGTAATGGGCCGTAGACCATCATGGACACTAATGAAAATCTTTAAGTGTGTTAGGTCTTAAAAGCAGGGTTAGTCATAATGATAGTGGAAACATTACAAGACAAACGCTTAAACAATAAATTTGTTTCAAAAAACATTTTAAATAAACTCGTACAGCATAAAATCATATTCCAGTTTTTGTGGCCATGGTGAGGGGATAACCTCCATCATATCGTCTCTGAATAAGTCACTGATTGCCACCTGATATTTAAAATGACCTGCCCAATACTGGCCCAGTGTAACTGCTGAAGCACTCTAATCCTAAATGTTTGCTCTCTTCCCTGTAAATCTGTGAAGTATTAGTGTGTGCACATTTCTTGTCCGTTGAAGGAGACATTTTTCTGTTTCTCTAAGTGAAAATACTTGATTTACAATAAAATGTTCAAGGTGAGACACATAAAATTTTTATTTCAAATATACTTTTGCCGTAACATTTGCTTTGTAGCTGCGCCCTGTCATTATTTGAATAACTGTTACTTCTTTGCAAATTGTTTCAGTTGCAGTTCCATCAAATCCTTGACTTTGATTTAGATTAAATGTAATAGGCCTAATCCTTTTCCCAACCCAAACTATAGTTTAATTATTTGTATATTGTTGTTTTTAGGAAATACTGCAACCCCTCAAGTTATTTGCCCCTTTTCTTTCCCGTTTACGTTCAAACAGATACCAACTTTGTCCTGGGAAACGCTCAGATAGTGGACTGGCCCATCGTCTACAGCAATGACGGTTTCTGCAAGTTGTCGGGATACCACAGAGCAGAGGTGATGCAGAAAAGCAGCACCTGCAGGTAGGCATGAGGATCGGTGTGTCTTAGTGTACATGTGTTAGGATTACAGTCTTCAAATGCTAAAGAGGTAAGATGTTTGTTTTGCAAATATATTCACATATTTGTGTATCGATTACAAGAACTCCGTAATGCGAGAACATGAAGATCTAAGTATATATAATTAGTTATTATTTTGGCATATTTTGAATTCTTTTGACAGATCTTTCGTTGTATTACAGAAGCAAGATTAGCCAGTGACATTGCAAGAACTTGTTACGGCTACAGCTATCTTGTTAATCTGGATAAGCTTCATGTTGGCTGGCAAAGCTAAAATAATCATGCTGTTGCTGCAGTTACACTACAGTCAGAGAGAGGATTACTTTCTTTGAGGTTTGTTTTAATGTCATGAGTGCCTGCAGTAAAAGGCTGTGTGTGTGGAGCTCTCACTTAGATCCTTGCATCATATAAAATTGACTGTTGCATTGCTTAGAAATACCATGTAGTGGTTTGACATTGTCATCATTGTCTGAAAATATAATGATAATAATATGAGTTCATTTTGTTTGCTTTTTTGGTTCTATCTGTGTTTATTTAACCACCAGGCAGAACATCCTTATTTTGAGGCAACTGGTAGAGAAACGTATTTGAGGAGGATAATGTAATCAGGTGCAGGTGTATACAGTGTTTGTGGTTTCTGACTTTCTATGAAACATTGGTTTATTTTAAGTGAAAAGAAAATAATTGACTATGCTGCAGATAGTCACTGCATGACACCATTGCCCATGTGCAGTGTTTTCAGATTTGATTCTTTTGCATAATTCATTATTAATTGGCAGGTTGAGAGGAGGAGTTAATGCATTAGCAGTACAGCAAAAACATTTGAACTTTTATTTTTAAATCAAATGGTGAGATTTGCCCCTGGTTAGTGGCGATGGCTGCAGTAATGCGGTCTTTAAATCAGTCTGTTGAGGTTAAGAAAAAGACCTGCTGTACTTAGGCACAGCAGTGTTTTGAGTTAAATGCTATCGTCACCATGCTCACAATGATTATTGAATTGAATTAGATCTAACATGCTGATGTTTAGAAGGCATAATGCTAACCACATTCATCATCACAAAGTACAGCTGAGGCTGATGGGAATGACATTAGTTTGTGCAGGTATTTAAGTATGGGGCCAACATTTTGATGTAAGGTATATTATTACAATTCATCCTGAGGGGGACATGAATGTGTGTACCAAATTTCATGGCAATCAAATAGTTGCAGAGACATTAAACTCAAAAACACAAATGTCAACCTCACTGCGGCGCCAGAGGATAAGTCAGGGGATCGCCTAAAGTCATCAGGATTCATCCTCTGGGGACCATGAATGTTTGAGCTAAATTTCATGGCAATTAATTTAGTAGTTGTTGCGATATTTCAGTCTGGACCAAAGTGGTGGACCGACCAACTGATCGCCAATGCCATCCGTAGAGCCGGGCCACTAGCATGGCTATAAGGCTGAGCTACGAGGAACCACCAAGCTTTTGATTTGTCTTCAAACCTCAAGTACAAGTATCAGCTCTGGGTAGTGACCTCAATAATGAAGGTGAGGTTCCTCCACAGGGTCAATACTGACAGTATGAGGAGCTCAGTTTTCTAGTACTCAGGGGCCTTTCTTTATACTAGACCTGTGAGGAGACCCTGAATCGACTACATCTCCCAATTCCCTTTAGCAGAGCATCTCAGCAGATGAAGGTAAAATCACAACACATTCTGCTATGTTGAAGTGAATGAGAGTACCACTCATGATTAGAATTAAAATGATATGCCCATAATTTAAAACAGTTCAGCAGATTCTTTTTCTCTAAATTTAGAAACCCGATAACTAAGACACAAACCTGTGATGTAATCAGGTTGTAACAACCGAAACTGCTTCCACATTACTGACTGCAATGGTGAAACTGTAGACAGTGTCCCCGGGGTGCTCTCAACAAAACTGTTCACATAAAGGAATAAAAGGAACTCTTAAAATGAGTAGTATTCCTATTCGAGTGAACAATCTCTGGACTTGTGTTTTTTGTGCCTGTAATGACTATATTAATAGGATCACATGGAAACAGTTGGTGCTGCCAGATTTGACAACCGTGGGAGATGGTGTTTGTCACAGCCAGCACTGCGGCTATTACTGATTTAGACCCTTGGGTCCCTAAGCATAAGCTTCAGAACACTTGCCAATACAAATATTGAACAGAGTGTGTGACGATTTGTTTAAGGTTTATTTTAAGGTTGAGTTGTAGTTGTAGTTTGTACTGGGAGCAATTGGGTAACTGGAAACAGAAACAACAAATTAAATTACAGGGATTGCAAGTCAGAAAATGATGATATTCTATAAATGAGAGCAAAACCAAAGGTATTGTGAAAATGAATTAGTATTACCAGTGAAAGGTCAACATAAAGTTTTCATAGGAAGTATAACACAGTAATTCATGTAGTGAACATACACATAACAGTCCACAAGAGTAAAAGTAAATACAGTAAAATACATAGCGGTTAGCCCAACAGTAAAATAAGATTTCATTCGAATGTTGTCTTAGCAACACATTAGCCTCATACAGCTAGTAAGCTACTGTTAGCTTGGTTAGCAACTATTGGATAGATTGCCATGAAATTTTATACAGACGTGCATGGTGCCCAGAGGCTGAAACATTCTGACTTTGGTGATCCCCTGACTTTTCCTCTAGTGCCACCACAAAGATGATGTTTTTGGTTCAGAGGAAAATGTCTCAACAACTATTGGATGGATTGTCATGAAATTTGGTACAGATATTCACGTCTTAGTCTTGTTTAAACTTACAAAGTGTGCCACACTGTCAGTTTCTCCCTGCAACTCTTTCATGTATTAACCCCTTCAAATACAACATTTCTTTTATATGAGTCTTTGTTTGTCAATCATGCACTTTCCTCTCACATCATGTTGGCCTCTGTTTTAAAATAACTTTTGGTTACTTTCAGATAAAGGTTTATTTTCCACTTTATACTTGATTTTGTACTGGTTATGAGGCCATAAAACATTCACAGAGTGTGGATGTTTCATGTTTTTGAGGATGACTCAAACATAAAATGTATTCTTGTTTCCCCGGAGTGTCTAATATCGGAGCCTCTTTAGCTGTAGATGTGCGTGGCTCAAAGATGGTATTTCCATCTCATCTGCTCTTACTGCATTCTTTGTCTCTTCAATTATGTATATGCTTTTTTTCTATACTGAATCCTGTAAACATACATTGACAAACCTGTGGGAAATTTTCACGCATGATGAGAAAGTCATTTGAAGAATCGTTTTAAAGTATTTTTCTTTGAAGAAATTCCTCCCGGCTCCAAGAGAGGGAAGAAGAGAGAGAGGACTGTCATCAGTTATACAGTATTACATCAAGCACTGGTCTGAAAAGTCTCTGCAGCATCAGAATGTAGTCTCATTAAATTTAGCCTTTCTTTAGTATTTCATAACAAACAGAGTTATATTTAGATCATGCTGGAACACGCTGCCACTGAGGGTGGCAGTAACAAGCAAAGTGAGATGAATGTCTCTGCAGCATGGTTAAATGTGCTCACGGTTGCTTGACCCATCTTCAGGTTTAATTTGTTTTTGGGAGGTACTTTGCATTTGGCCAATTAGACACCAGACTGCATTTATCTTTTTGTATGCTTTCAGGATACATTTCATTGAGTTTTAATCTACTTCAACTCTATATTTAATACAGCCTAATTCTGCAGTGTACCTCTCTAGAGGCCTGTAAGTAGTATCAGTAACTGGTCTGCACAGTTCAGGTGTAACTCTTGATAAATAAACAGTTAAATTTAAGAGGAAAACACGGATAAGACATGATATTGAAGTTCACTACATTGACATAAAAAGGTGAGAGCAGAACAAAGGAGAGCAGAACAAAATACCACAATGTAACCAGGGAATACTTGGCAACTAACACATTAAGATATTCACACATTCGAGCCTTCCTCAGCACTCTTTAGTACAAGAATGAGCATGCTTGTCCAGTGCACCGCCGTCTATTAAATATTCAAACTGTTATTTCCCCTTTGTGTTTCCCAGCTTCATGTACGGGGAGCTCACGGACAAGGACACGACGGAAAAAGTGCGACTAACATTTGAGAATTATGAGATGAACTCGTTTGAAATACTGATGTACAAGAAGAACAGTAAGTAGCAACGCCATATGTGAGGAAAGAGAGAAATGTGAGGTTCCACTCTTTTGTCATGCAAATGTATTCAGAGCCTGTGTAACATACAGCCGAGTTCAAAGACATCCCAGAACATTTTTACCTCTGTAGAGATGTGCTAATTGGTTGAGAGCCAGACCAGAGAAACTTTCCCCAGAAAAATGTGATGCTGTGTTTGTTTCCACTCGCAGGTGTAACCTCCCTCTGCTTGCAGGTGTCCAGAACATTTCAGATTACACTTTGCAATCAAGATTTCTGCTATATGTGCACTCGGTGTCATTTCCTCTAAAAATAAGCAGATGATGCAGCTTAATATAAGTGGTGTTGTTTTTATACTTTCAGGGACGCCTGTTTGGTTTTTTGTGAAGATTGCTCCGATTCGAAATGAACAGGAGAAAGTGGTCCTGTTCCTTTGCACGTTCAGTGACATTACCGCCTTTAAACAACCCATTGAAGACGATTCTTCCAAAGGTTAGAGTCAACAAATTTAATTTGTTCAACTTCATGCCTTCTATCAACAGGGATGCCTTTCTGAAGCTGCCAATGAAAGCTAATTCTACTTCAGTGATTACAATAGGAAAAATTCATTAACATCCATAATTGGGAATCAAATGACCCAATAAAATCCATTTAAATCTTTTTCACATTGCGTGGCAGACGTGTGATCTAAAACTTTTTTTTTTTTTTTTATAAAATGAGAGAGGCAGAGATAACATTAGTCTGCCAGCGATCACCGTTCAACCCTGTGCATTGTGCATTTGCTCTGGCAAGTACCCACTCAGTCAAATACGCACCCCATCATGATGATTATTGGCACGCAACACAAAAAAATAATTCATTGGACTGTATAACCTTTGAAGACAGCCAAAATAGAACATGTGTTTATGCAAGTGAGTGACTACAAACAAGCAATAGTGACAAAACAGGATGTGGAGCTAAGTTAGGACTGTCCTCACCATTAACAAATGAAAAAGTAATGTGGCGTGCAGCAAAAAAAACGTGTTAGGTAGGAGGTCGGGGTGGATGGATGCGTCTGACTGGGTTTTGAACGCTATCAACAGTCAACATTTGTTTCTTTTAACCATGACCACAATCTCTATTTGCCCTTAAGGGTTAGAATTATGGAGTAGGATATAAACTGGGATATAAAACGTGAATGGATTGTTCACAACCCCGCAAACCCAAAACAACACCCCAAACAGCTTATTACTGCTCATTAGTTACAAGCCCTTGTAACATGTAAATGTGTTTATAATCCGCAGGCTGGGGCAAGTTTGCCCGACTGACTCGAGCGCTAACAAGCAGTAGAGGAGTCTTACAACAGCTGCAGCCCACAGTTCACAAAGGAGAGAATGTCCACAAGCACTCCCGCTTAGCTGAGGTATGGAGGATACATTTTATTTCTGTGCTGTATAGTAGAGAACAAACTTTGGACACTGAGAAATTGTGAACAGAGGAGTCTTTTAGATCAGGTCAACTTCTAAGACTTACACAGCACTTCTGATGAGCAGCTGAGCTATAGCCACCGTCAGGACAACATAATTAAAGCTCCAAGTTGCAGTATTTTTGGCCTCCTGCTGTGTATATTTATTTATCTGTCTGTGAGTTTTCCTGACTCCCTGCTTTATGGCAGGTACTGCAGCTTGGCTCAGACATCCTACCTCAGTACAAGCAGGAGACCCCCAAAACCCCTCCTCACATCATCCTGCACTACTGCCTCTTCAAGACCACGTGGGACTGGGTCATCCTCATCCTCACCTTCTACACAGCCATCATGGTGCCCTACAACGTCTCCTTCAAGACGAAGCAGAACAACGTGACGTGGCTGGTGGTGGACAGCATCGTGGACGTCATCTTCCTGGTGGACATTGTTTTAAACTTCCACACCACGTTTGTTGGACCCGCTGGTGAGGTCATCTCAGACCCCAAGCTGATTCGAATGAACTACCTGAAGACCTGGTTTGTTATCGACCTGCTGTCCTGCCTGCCATACGACGTCATCAACGCCTTCGAGAATGTCGATGAGGTTAGTGCGGCGGTTCTGTGTTTGCGCTGGCATTAGTACACAGAGCTGAAACGATGAGGCGATTAATGGGTTAGTCCATTGAAAGAAATCAGCAACTAATTTGATAATCGATTAATCCTTTTAGTCATTTTCAAGCCTTCATGCCAAACATCTGCTAGTTCCAGCTTCTCAAATGTGAGGATTTGCTGCTTTTCTATGTCTTAGATGATTATAAACAAAAATAGATTTATCTTAAAGCTAACAAATTGGAAAGTTTGTACTAGTGCTCTGTCTGCTCAGCCTTTTGCCACTGAATTGAGTTAAAATCCTAGAGGTGATCATTTCTAAGGTGACCGGCAGGTTATTAGGTTTCCACGCAGGCACTCACTCAGCCACATTTAATAACCACTGTACACCAGATCCTGCTCACTGGTTGTTGTTTTGTATCATGACGAGTTGGAATGAGCAGCATAATAATATGCTTGTTTGTGAATTTATAAATGTTCGACCATAATGAGAGTGTTTGCTGGAGAGCTATCACAGGATCTTGAGATAATTGGCACATTTTTAATTGGGGTAGGGAGCGTTACATTATTAAACTGAGGCACTCTTCAGTCCTCTGCTGTGTCACTGACGCCCTAAAACCATTAACACCTTATGACAGCTGACAAAAGGACTGAATCATGGGAAAATGTGCCGTGATTAGGCATGTCATGTTACCAAACGAGCATTTTGAGTTGGTCACTTTTAACTGGATAAATTACAGTTTTACCATCCTCTTATATATGTGAAAACCTTAAACTGTATGGTCTGTCCCTCTCTACAGACAGAGGGGAAGAGACACAGGTTGTTTATTTGTTGTTCAGTTGTGACGTAACCTTTGTTTCACTGAGGAGAAAAAATAACTTTACAGAATGCTTACATGTTAAACTATTTTATGTGTTTGCTGATTAAATCTAGTTACAAAACATCCAGCTGAATCAGGTCCAAATGTTCCGGGAGATCCCTGTTCATGCGCACGCACACACACACACACACACACACACACACACACACACACACACATTGATTAAGTGGAGTCTCAGGGTCCTGCAATTTCCTGGTTTTCATTATAATAATGCATTATTGTGTGCACCTGTGTGTGCTTAAATATGTCACGTCTCATGATGTGTGTGTGTGTGTGTGTGTTACTGTGAGTACGTGGCTGTGTAAAATGCTGTGATAGCATTTAACGGCGCTGTACGTCACACAGCGAGCAGCATGTGTGTATGTCGCCTCTCGGGGGCTGTCGGGGAGCACATACAGTACAAGGTAATATGAAATGCTGTGGTAATCCTTTATAAAAGATGCTTGTTGGTGGGCTGCGAGCACTGAGTTGTATTTGCAGGTCCAGCATTTTGGTCCTTTCTAGTCTTTCAGCGTTTCAGCATCCTAAACGCTGACAAGTTCAAGTGGCCCGGAGCAGAATCAGTCAGGGGTCAGCAGAAGGGAAAAACAACAATCTTTTGTTATTTGATCTTCTTAGTATTATCAAGAAAAAACCAAAACCAAAAATGAATTTATTTTAAGAACAAGTATTGTCTGTATAGCTTGTGTTTGTCGTACAAAATCTATTAAAAACACATGAAAAAGCCACACTGTTGCTACTCACACAGGCTGTGTCTGAAATCTGAAATAAGTCATTTTTTTTAAAGCAAAAATGTCACAGTCTCTGGAAACAGCTTCACAAATGTGAATATTCACTGGTTTCATCGTCACTGTGTGAATCCTTGAGGTCTAACAAACATGATGAATGCATTTCATTCCTCATAAAACATTTGCAAAGCCAATTTTATTTAGCTGTTCTTTGAACTCTGCATTGTTCAAATCCATGTTTACTTGCTAACAGTCTTCTTTCCTGCCTTTGCTGCATATCTTGGCATGTTACTGCCACCTGGAGATCAATGGACTAGTGGGACACTATTGGCAGAAATATGTATTGTCTCCATAGCGCTACTAGAGGTCAAAAACTCCACAGATTACTTTTAACCAAGACAATAGTGGGCAGATTAATCTATAATTAAAATAATTGCCTGTTACACAAGATCCCACAATGCAACATAAAATGTTAATATTCACTAACTTGAGAGCTAACTACCATCATGCATTGCACAGACAGAGAAAAAGAGTGACCTGAATAGTGTTCAAAATTGTATTTTAATTTTGCCATCTGGCACCCACTACAGTATGTGATTTTCTAGATACAGTTCCCTGTATGAGAGGTTTGTCACGGCGACAGTGTAGTTAATTCCTTTCAGTAGTGTGAACAACAAACCTTGTCTCGGAGCATGCTCAGTGTCTGCCTGACAAGAAGCAACCTGCCAGAAATTGAAAACACAGCCATGACTTTGTTTCAGAATAAAAATGGTTTGGCTCCTAAATGTGTTTTTAATGTGTTTTTGGACAGTATGGCATAGAAGATTAAAGCGTGGCTACACAAACAACACTTGTTAGCAGGATAAATTGTTGGTTTTGGTCTTTTTAGAACAGTTGGTGAAAATAAAAGATAAATCATCAGCTTTATCCTGTAACATGTCTTATGTGTTTTCTTGTTGTCGTGACAAATCCCACGAAAAGAGATTATATTGTCAGGCACATTGTATTGCATTTGTCCACTGAAACAATTAGTCATTTAGGTGATTTAGGTGAGGAGATGATGAATCACTTATTAAAATTGTTGATTAATTTTCTAGGTAATTTTGAAACCAAATGCCAAACAATGTTTTGAGATTTTGGACAGACCAAAAAAGCAATTCGCCAGCATCACCTTGGACTGTTGGAAATGAAAAAATACATTTTTCATTATTTTCTGACATTTTATAGACTTAATGGTAACCAATTAATTGAAAAAAGAAACAAAAATAATGAAAATAATTGTTAGCAGCAGCCCTATACTTTACAGTACAGCTTCATACCTTTGCTTTATATTTACTGCGAGGTTCAAGTGTACATTTTGCCTATGATAAGGTTATGGACACATTTGCTGTAAACCGACAACAAAGCTTTGACCGTCCACATCCAGGATCATCTTCCAGTGTGTCTCTGCAACAACTCAGTGACTCCAATTCGCTCCAAATTGCTTTGAGGCAAGGGTAAATGAGAGCAAGTAAACAACTGCCCGTGTTATTAAACCGGCGAAGAAACATCTTGCTGCTGCCACAGACCCTAACGACTGACATGAATAACTTTGATGGCTGTTTTCCCCAACAGGTTTCCAAATAGGGAAGGGAAGATCATTAACAAGGAGCGGCTGTCAGAGTTATTCTTGGCAATCTTAAAGCGCCGTACGTCACCTCGAGACTGACTGAACCTCATAGCCATTGTGTCATTTCAGTTTCTAATGACTGATAACCCAAAACAACAACAAAAGAAACACTTCACGTCGCTGTCCAAGTGTTTAAGCAAAAAGCTGACAAAGTGCGTGCTCAGCTTTGGTCATACTGCACATGCTTTACAAACGCAGATAAGGTTGTTCTCTTGTTTCTTTTTATTTTAAAACCTTTTATTGAATATCGATTTTCTCGTGTTTATTCATCGCTTACTACTGATCAAATGTCTTCTCTCTTACTTGTGCTTCATTTTTTGTTTTTCTTCTTTTTCATCCCTCCGTTCTGTTTGCATGGCCCCCTCCCTTCCTCTTCTGCCTGTATTCATGCATGGGACGTGATGGGAAGAATTGGAACCACCGAGCTGTCACTCAAGTAGGCTTCAGTTTGATTAGAATATGATAATGAACAGTTTTGTGTTTTATTTTTACTTGTAGACACACATGCACACCTGACAAACACGTTACATAAACACTCCATCAAGCTTTGGCAACAAACAGTCGCACGCTCTCCACATTTCCTGTGACATTTATTCCCGCATCGACGTTTCAGCTGTAGTGCTCGATGAGAGTGTGACAGCAGAAGCATCTATGCATGAAATAAATGTCGCACTTCATGCTAAAGCTTGTCATTGCCAGGAGATAACAACGATCGGATTGTGTTCTACAATTTGAAAATGAATAACGGTGTCATTAAAACTGCATGAGAGCTGATTCAGCCCTCACATCAGCAATAACATGTCATTTGTGACAAATTGACTGCGGCAACGTGAAATTTCAAAATAAAAGTCATCCTGGCATTGAAAATATGCTGTAATAGAGGGAGTTTTGAACAAAGTGTTCTTTTCTTGAGTTTCCTATTTGGCTAACTAGGCCAAACTGGGTGTCAGAAGCTGAAATGATGATTAATATTGGGCATTGTAGAACACGTCAGCTTATGAAACCTGAAATTACCACGAAGTTCTTGTACTCCAGAAAGTCTTATTATTATCATTTATCATGACTGAATTTAACCCGAGAAAGGACTTTGGTTAGGCTTGTTTCCCCCTGTTTCCCAGTCATGCTAAGCTAAGCTAATCACCTTCCTTCTGAGAGTGGCATCAATATTCTCATCGCACTCTGGACAAGAAAGTGAATAAGCGGGGGGCGTCTGGTGGCCTATAAGATGCATACCAATTCTGTGATCACAACAACCCTGATTTTCAATTCAGGCCCATTTAGTCTTATTTAGCATAAAGACTGTTGGCACAAGGTAATGTATAATGTAATGTATAATGTATAATAACTACCTGTAAAACCACAAATTGTAGTTTTTTCATCTGTGTGTGGATTAAACGAACGAGATACATTGTTTTCAACCGTAAAACCACAAATTGACGTTCTTTCATTTCTGTTTGTGTCAGAATCAAACAAATGAGATATATTATGTCAACTGATGATCTTTAGTGGAACCGGAAAGCAAATAAACATATTACCCAAAATGTCGAACTATTTCGTTAATACAATCTCTTCAGTGGCGAGTTTTCTCCCAACTTGTGTTTGTAGAGTTTGCAGCAGAACTCAAAAGCACGACTGCACTGATAATTGAATTGTGTTGGAGCTCCGGTCTGTAAAGTGATTTCAGAGAAGCTGAGGTGTCTGGCAGGCAGCTAGATCAGATCAAGTGACAGCGAGCGCTGCAGTTGTACTCGGATTGCAGACCACAGCACATTAGCAAAATCAATACTCCTCCCAGCACACACACACACACAGACAGAATACCACCAGCAAACTGATGGGATTGTCTGTTTGACACTGAGTGGGTGTTTCAATATACAGTTAAGCTGAGTAGACATTTAGGTGCTGGTTATGTAACTGCTAGAAGTTGTAAAATTTCATCACGTTGCACAGGAATGTTTTTAAAATCAACTCGGCATATATTAACACTTTGAATCTTGTGTTTTTCCTCATCTTGTTTGTATATTCTGTGTTCGCCATATCACATTTACTGTGGCACTTTACGAGATGGCTTCATACGCTTTCATGTTGATTCTTTTTAAAGTGACTGTTTTTCTCTAATAGCTGTTCTTCATAGTAATCAGATAGATTGTGGCATAGACTTTTTTGTTTAATATCTGATGTGGAAGTCGGATCCTGAGCAAATGCAGCAGTACCTCATTACACTTTATGTTCACAGTGGGTTTCATTGCTACTTTCATTTAGAGTGAAAGCTTTTTTGAGGCAGATTATTAACATTGATTAGCAGTTTTCACCTTTTACTGCAGCTTGCTAAATCTCAAGTTTTAAAGTTTCAATTCATCACAAATAAGTGAACAGCAAACAACAAATACTACATATCATATTTTGTGTAACGTATATTGGGTCTTGAACAGTGTTTCTTTACATGAAGAGCCATCAAAGTTAATTTCATTCAGAGGGCACTTTATTAATCCCAA
Organism: Macquaria australasica; assembly: GCA_005408345.1. Lineage (NCBI taxonomy): Eukaryota > Metazoa > Chordata > Actinopteri > Centrarchiformes > Percichthyidae > Macquaria > Macquaria australasica. The sequence goes on along the minus strand of SEMN01000255.1, from coordinate 294,858 downwards.
TGGGAAATTGGGTGACTCATGAATCATGAAACAGAAACATAAGGACACAAAGAGGTAGATAGTAAAATAGAATAATAAAAGCATGAATAACTACATTTTTAACTGAACTAAAACAAAAAAAAACATACTTCAACCCCCCATTTAGATTTTTTAAGCAATATATAAACTTTTAATAAATAGTTTGTAACACACTATAATGTTGTTGTAGGTAGATATAAGTGCTTTTTAATGTATTTGTCAGCAACTAACTCCTCCTGTGAGCACCCAAAAGTGGAGTCTGGTGGAGTCCTATAAACAAAGTTGTAATTATTTAAAACATGTCTTAATAGGATAAATTATAATGACATTATAGTGTGTTATAAACATGTATTAAATGTTAAAATAGTGCCTTATAACTGCTAAATAGGGGGACTTAAAGTTACAGTGTATTAGAGCTGCACTATCTTGTTATTATTAATATACTTTCAGATTTTTTTCAGATTTCACTTTAAATCACAAACTTCAGGCATTTTAACTTTAAAAAATGAATTATTCTTTTTGTCTTTGTCTATAAATATTGTTTCTAATGTCTTTCTGTGTGTCTCCTCTTTCATCCCTGTTTCAGGGGATCAGCAGTCTGTTCAGCTCACTGAAGGTGGTCCGGCTTCTCCGTCTGGGTCGGGTTGCCCGTAAACTGGATCACTACATCGAGTACGGGGCAGCTGTACTGGTCCTGCTGGTGTGTGTTTTTGGACTGGCCGCTCACTGGCTGGCCTGCATTTGGTATGTTCATGGCATTTATTTTTTATTGGTGTATTATTACTTTTCATGATCTTCGCCTATTGCCACCACTGTTCTCCTGCCATTACATACAGAATAATCAGGATTTTAAATTTTCATTCATACAATTGTCAAAAAGGGAATAAAAATAGACAAACGTGACATTTTAGGTTGGAGTTACTGTACTTGTGCATATAAATTACATAACACATTCTGATAGACTGGCTGCTACGTTCTGCCAGCAGTGTGATACATTAATAGCATAGCCAATTAATATAATGAGGCCATTGATTAAGCTAATGCATTAATTAGTTATTTTTTTGTCAACATGCTTGTTTTCACGCATTAAAACTGTATGGTTTTCGTACCTTAAAGCCAGAAAGAGTTTTGGTGGTTTCAAGAGAATTAGTTTTTCCTCATTAATATGCAAATTTATGGATCGCGGGCCTCCAAAGTCTAATCAGATCATCTACTCTACAGGGGGCAAGTGTGGTGGAAGCATTAAGTTTCCATCATGTGTTGTGCTTGATTTATTATGTTTATGAGAATGTATAAGCACACACACACAGACTGACGCAGATGCCATCATGACAACTTAAGAAATAATACATAAAAACAGGGAAAATATGTTTGATAGTTAATGATGAACGCCATTTTTTCCTTTGCAGATGTCCTTTCATGTTTATATTATGACATATTTCCAATTATACAAAATAACCACTCACACCCAGTAGAGTGTTTTTTTCATGTCATGACAAACGGTATAATCAAACTTGAATGAATGAAGCTGGTGTTGCTCCAATACCAGACTCGGATACCAATAAAAATAGCTCCTGTATCGTTTCCTCAGTGTGGTTCCTGTGGTTGCCATGGTCACACGCCGAGCCGCATCGTCGAGTTGAGAAAAGTTAAACCATTATCAACCATCATCACCAGGGTAGTCAATGAGAAAATCTAAATCCTGTTACACAAAATTCTCTTTATTTGGGGGATTTTTCTTGTGAAATACTGTCGAGTTTTACCTCCTCAGGCCTCTAAAAATGATTCAGATGAAACAGCCCGATGAGGGAAAAACTGCTTACAGACATTAGAGGAGGAGGAGACATGCATCCTGTGATGAAGGGTCACAAGCAAAAAAGGTTGGGCCGATGCGTTACACAACAGATATGAGTTTTTTCTTTTGAATGTTCACCACATCAACATAAAGAAACAAGGAAAACAACAAGATGATGTTTTCTACATCAGATTCACCTAATTTATATTCTGAACAATTGTTTTCTTTTATCTCCAAGGCTTTCTCCAAAAAGCTAGCTAACTCAAATCGGGTGTAGATTAAATTGAATTTTTTTGGGGCGGTAAATAATTACACTAACAAACAGACTGACCTTTCCTCTAGCGCCACCGGCAGGTCAAAGTTTTCACTTATCCTGTGAAATATCTCAACAGTTACCATCGATTGGCACCAGATTTTGTACAGACATTAATGTTTCCCAGAGGATGAATCCTACTGACTTTGGTCATCCTCTGACTTTTCATCTAGCGCCATCGTCAGGTCAAAATTTCATCATGTCCAATACTTTGGTTTATGACTAAATACCTGAAAAACTAATGATATTCCCATCACCCTCAGTGTACTTTGTGTTTAGTGCTAATTGGCAAATGTTAGAATGCTAACATGTTAAACCAAGATGGTGAACATGGTAAACGTTATACGTGCCAAACATCATCATGTTAGCATTGTCATTGTGAGCATGTCAGTAAGCTTAAACTTACAAAGCGTGCCACAAACTTTCAGTTCCTCACTGCAACTGTTCGAGAAAATCCACCCCTTTACCGGAAATATAATCTAGTAGTATGCAAGTGTAAGATGCAATGTCTAATACATAACTGATTTTTTATTTCCTGCATTTCTTGACCAATTCTGCCTCTCCACACTCCAGGTACAGTATCGGTGATTACGAGGTTATCGATGAAGAAACCAACATCGTGCGCATGGACAGCTGGCTCTACATCCTGGCTGAGACGGTAGGCACGCCGTACCGCTTCAACGCCAGCGGTTCAGGGAAGTGGGAGGGCGGGCCGAACAAGCACTCTGTCTACATCACTTCCTTGTACTTCACCATGACCAGCCTGACGAGCATCGGCTTTGGTAACATCGCCCCGACGACAGACGTAGAGAAAATCTTTGCTGTGGCCATGATGATGATTGGATGTGAGTGGAGGCGTTTTATCTTTCATCCAATGTAGCAGATACATGATACATGAGAAGCTTAACTATGCTCTTTAAAGCCACAATCCACTGAGGCAGGTGAATAAATGAATTATGAATAGAGCCATCGAAGTTGAGAAAATAGAACTTGATGATTAGATGAGCAATATTTCTAAGTCTCCTGTAACCTAGAATATGCTGCTCAGGTTGAATATAGTTCAGTGCTAGAACTACTGACTGCAATTTTTATTTAACCTACATTATCATATGCCTGTATTCTCAACTGTGCTTTCACTGCCTACCTTTAACAAAAAGACACACATGAAAACTGTGTTGAAAAAGCAGATGTACTTTTTGGGCACAGTTTTAGTTTACATATGTATTTTTTTTATCTTCACTTCAGGTGTGGACAATTGAATTTACAACTGGAAATTTTTATTCACATTTATTCACATGTTATACAGTATGAAAATATCATTTTCACATAGGAGATTGGAAATTTCATATGTTTACATACTGAAACTAACGTGTTAAATGATGACATGAACACTGAATACGCATACACAAAGAGTGTTTAAGGAGGGGAATGTGAATGTGGCTGCATTTTGATGTGAAAATGTGTTGATAATGGATGGTGCATAGCTAATTGCTTATTCAATTTTAAAAACTTTTTGTGAATTTGAAAAAGACAAAACAAAATGCATTTTAAAAAGTAAAAATCTCGTACGTCACAGAGCCTCTAGAACCAGATATTTCATGAAGATGCACGGATGAATTTCGCTGAGTTGTACAGCATTGATCTCATCCACATGCGTCACAGTTTTTGAGGCAATTTTCTTGTGGCTATTTTTCATGGATGCAGGTATTTTTATGGGTCTGGCACAGGAAGATGGCATCCCCATTCTCAACATTCCCTACGAAGCTCTGATTGGCTCAGTTGTCAGTGAGCACAACACCAGACTTGTATGAATCACTGAAAAAATCAGAGAATTTTGGGCAGGTTTGAAACAGACTACTGCATCACTGCCGTGACCAGTGTTACAGAGCGGCTTATTGTGGAAATACTGAGTTACAATAGAGTACCATAGGGAGTGAAACTGAAGTGGTATAGAACGAAATACATGCACACAATGTAAAATTAAGAAAGCTCTAATGAAAACTTGTGTATAGCTTTCTCATCAACACTGCTGTCAACTCCAGTCAGTCCACTTTAATACAGTACAGTAGGAGCTGTGTTATTCTTGCCTACATTAGACTAGTTACCTCAGTCTGCTGTGTAATATTGTGCTGAATTATTGAGATTTTCTGGAGCATGATACATCACTCACACAAGTTTTCCAGTATTTCTGAGATGCCCGAGAAAAAAATCCCCAAAAAACACAACAGTGAATAAGAAGGCTTCTCCCGAGAGGCTGGAGTTTAGTGGAGCATCATTTTTAAATGAATGTTGTGGCTTACTGGCAATTTTGAAGCCTGTAAATGTGTATGTTTTGGTACACTGAAACATATGAGTCATATATCGGAACAAAACAGCCATCCAATACATTCTGAAAAAGATGGGTGAAAATGACATTAACAGTATGAACAATGTCTATTTTTGTCACTTATTGTGGTTTACCAACACAGAATCAGCGGTTTTGCTGTAGATATAAATAACAATGAACTGGATTATAATTTAGTTAAGAAACCTAACTAACAAAACATCTAATCTGATAAGGAGGAGGCAGATTTTCACAGCCTGCTCTTCCTTCCACATCTCAATATTAAACATTTATGAGGTATCTTCTGCTTGTGTGGCTTATAATGCAGTGTACAGCACGGTGCCATTATGTGTGACAGAACGTGGAGAGCAACACCTCGAAGCAATAACTGACACCGCCGGATCAATTTAGCACAGTGCTCCCTCCGATCCCTCTGCAATCACTCCTCACCCCCGTTGTACTTTTTTCAGCCACAATCTCAACCCTGAGGCGAGAGGATGATTGTTCCCTCCTTCCTCTACCTTTTGGCTGTTCAGGTTTATGAATACACTCTCGGGGGAACTCGCAAAACTCATCTGCAGACTTGTCTAAATTTTTCATTGTGAGATACAAATCATCTTAAAGCGTAAATATCTAAAAACCAGACAGCCTCAGGAGTATTGTTGTAGATGCAATCTACTGTAGTCCATGGCTGTTCTCTATGAAATATGGATGCCCTGATACTGTTCTATTTTTACCACCAGTGCTGGATCGGTGCTGGCAGTACAAGATCACAGTGTGACGAGGGATTTGGGGGGGGTGGCACGAGAAAGGGAGGCACTATACATATGTCCTGTTTCTATAGCAACTGTTGGCCTGGGGCTTGAGTTTCTCACAACTGTGTTTTAACTACCTTCAAACAAGCCAGCTGTTGGATGCCGAGCAACGCTGCGACGAAGTTGTGTACGTCAGCAAGTAAAGAGCGATGTTGGGGACCTAGATGAAGCTCCGTTCCACAGGGACCGATTGAGTTTCAGAGAAGTGAGCGTTGCCATCTGCGCTCAAGCGCGAGGTAGCAGTCATCCCAAAACTTTGGCAACTTCAAAAGGAGACGATTGTCAAATCATCTTAGATTTAGGCTCAGACCTTTTTTAAAACCTTTCTTGATCTGTTAACTTGCAGATATTGATGCCTGCAAATGAGAATGTTACAAACGAGAGCATATTCTTTGTGTTTAGCTGATAAAGAATATCATACTGCAACGCTTGATAACATGGCTGCACAAATGAGCGATGGTGATAAACGGATGAAAGTTGTGGTTATCCTCACCCTTGAGGAGTTTTGAGCACTTTTTAATTAGTATTATTCCCTGTGCAGTTTTTCAACACTTTGATTGTGTGCTGTGAAATAAACAAACACACAAACGCATGCACAGGTTACTGTCATCATCTGAGTATAATTGAAATGTGTGGCTGGCATGTTTCCTCTCCGTCCCTTCTAGCAGGGCTAATTAGGGCTCCATTGCCAAGAGAACACTACACACACACAGAGCAGACATCTGATGGCTTTGATCCACGCACACACGCCAGCTGTTGCACCAGTTCAACCACCCAACCACCTCAGAGATGCACTGCTACACTCTTTCTTTTCCTTTTTCTTTAATTCTTATATCACAAGACAAGTTGAGAAAAAATATCCTTATTTAGTAGGATGTAACTGGGGATGGATGGTTACACACACACACTCAATACAAAGCTGTAATTGTAGTTTTTCCCTGTTTTGTTGATTATATTTGGAGGCAATAATGAGTAGTAATTGTAAATTCCTCAGCAATGATGAATAGTAATTGTTAATTTCTCACATGATTGATTAAAGACGCTTACCACATAAAACAATATTAAATCTTAAGGCACATTTGGTCTGGCACATCATGCGATGTAGTAAAAAGGTCACCAGTGTCAGAAGGGAACCTTCTATGTCTAGTTTTGGAGATTTGTACGTCATCTTAAACCAGGTATTTGAGATTTTTATGTCCTTGTTATCCATGATTTGGAGATTTTTTGTTCTTGTAAATACAGAATTGGAGATTTTCTTTTTTGTCTTTTTTAAACCTTACAATGGAGATTTTTATGTCCTCGAAAACCAGGTATTTGAGATTTTTATGTCCTCATAAACCAGGTATTGGAGATTTTGATGTCCTTGTAAACCCTGATTTGGCATTTTTTGAGCTTGTAATTACAGCTTTGGAGATTTTCATTTTTACTTAAAACAGTAAACACAAAGCACCTACCTTAGTAATGGTGTTGAGCCAACATCGAATTCCTATACGTCATAACCAGACCAGTGCCTATCAGATCTATAAATGGACGACTGCGTTTTCACAGATTTATTTTATTGATTTTTTTTTTAGCACACAATTTACCTTTCCTCATGAGGACGAGTCCATACAAGCAGCGAAACGTGGTTGATATCTATATGTTGTATCAGCTTCAACAGCAAACGGTACAATAAATGTCCCCCCATGCCAAACATTGTTAATCTTCAAGGCCAACACACAATCTTTAATGATGCTTCAGATTTTCTGTTAACTTGACCATAATTAAACTTCTCTCTTTTCATTTCCTCTGTATTTTCCCAGCCCTTCTTTACGCCACCATCTTTGGTAATGTGACAACAATCTTCCAGCAGATGTACGCCAACACGAATCGTTACCATGAGATGATTAACAGTGTCCGGGACTTCCTCAAGCTCTACCAGGTGCCCAAGGGCTTGAGTGAAAGAGTTATGGACTACATTGCCTCCACCTGGTCAATGTCACGGGGAATAGACACTGAAAAGGTACGTCGCACTGTGTCATCTTTAATGGCTTTGCTATAGCGTGTGATTACTGGTATTTTTTTGTTGTTGTTGTTGGTTTCCCACCATCTCTAAAACCAAACCTATGCCGTTGATGCTTCCTGATCATCACTACATATAAAAGTCATTTTTCATTGCTAATTAGCAAAAGCAGGCAGTGGTATGGTAATCGACAGTTACCACCAGCCATCCTACTGAATTCACATGATGCTAAAATGATTTGAGTGTGTGGAAATTAAGCATTTAAAGCTGGAAGCAGGTAGATTGAACTGGTGCCACTCTAATTAATTTGAAGCCAGAAAGCACTCATATCACTGCATCCCATTTAAACCCACCTGTCCAAAATCCAATCATGGAAAACGTTTTATTATTTCACCTCAAATTAGGAACATAACTTCTAATAAGGCAGGTATTTGTCACTAGGAAAACCAGTGAGCTGTAACAGTTAATATGTACTTATCTACTTATTGTGTCCTCATTATATGTTAAGCTTGCACTGCATCTGTGTATTATTTATTTGTCTGGCTTCAGGCCACACTAAAGGGTCTAAAAATGGCACATAATCCCTCTCTGCTTGACATTCATCTTCAAAGAGATTTGTTTTAAAGGCAGACCCCTGTGACGGCCTGGCATCCTGTTGATTAGGTGTACTTGAACAACATGCTGCCACTCAGTGACACTCAGCAGAGAGGCGGCTGGACTCTGAGCTGGGAGCAGCTTCCATGTGACCATCATGTGAAACTCCACCATAAAACATAATTCACATTGGACATCTTCCATCTCATCCGATGGATAAGGCGACTCCTAGTGAAGTATTTCTCAAAGCTGCTGAAAAAGAAAGAAGCTCCAAATGTGTTATCTGTAGTTACACCGAGGCTTTTTAGTGACAGTGACAGTACACAATTGTTCTTAAACATTTCAGTTCATCGTATGTACTGGAAAAGAGTGTGCACAGACAAATATCACAGACAGACCCTAACAGTATTAAGCTGCACATTGCTAGATTACGAACATTTTTATTGCAAAATTCCAAAAAATATATATTATATTTTGTGCCAGGTCTTTTTTTGTACTCTCAGTAAGTCTCCGTCTCACAAACCTGCCTTTTACAGATGTGTGAATATACTCCGATCAGCCATAACATTATGACCACCTGCCTAATATTGTCTAGGTCCCCCTTTTGCCGCCAAAACAGCCCTGACCCGTCGAGGCATGGACTCCACTAGACCTCTGAAGGTGTGCTGTGATATCTGGCAAGTCCTGTAAGTTGCGAGGTGGGGCCTCCGTGGATCGGACTTGTTTGTCCAGCACATCCCACAGATGCTCGACTGGATTGAGATCTGGGGAATTTGGAGGCCAAGTCAACACCTTGGACTCGTTGTCGTGTTCCTCAAACCATTCCTGAACCATTTTTGCAGTCTGGCAGGGCACATTATCCTGCTGAAAGAGGCCACTGCCATTAGGGTATACTGTTTCCATGAAGGGCTGTACTTGGTCTGCAGCAATGTTTAGGTAGGTGGTACGTGTCAAAGTAACATCCACATGAATGGTAGGACCCAAGGTTTCCCAGCAGAACGTTGCCCAAAGCATCACACTGCCTCTGCCAACTTGCCTTCTTCCCATAGCGCATCCTGGTGCCATGTCTTCCCCAGGTAAGCGACGCACACGCACCCCACCATCCACATGATGTAAAAGAAAACGGGATTCATCAGACCAGGCCACCTTCTTCCATTGCTCCGTAGTCCAGTTCTGATGCTCACGTGCCCATTGTAGGCGCTTTCAGCGGTGGACAGGGGTCAGCATGGGCACCCTGACCGGTCTGCGCTACACAGCCCCATACGCAACAAACTGCGATGCACTGTGTGTTCTGACACCTTTCTATCAGAACCAGCATTAACTTTTTCAGCAATCTGAGCTACAGTAGCTCTTCTGCTGGATTGGACCACATGGGCCAGCCTTCGTTCCCCACGCTCATCAGTGAGCCTTGGCCGCCCATGACCCTGTCGCCAGTTCAGCGGTTTTCCTTCCTTGGACCACTTTTGGTAGGTACTGACCACTGCAGACCGGGAACACCCCACAAGAGCTACAGTTTTGGAGATGCTCTGACCCAGTCGTCTAGCCATCACAGTTTGGCCCTTGTCAAAATCGCTCACATCCTTACGCTTGCCCATTTTTCCTGCTTCCAACACATCAACTTCGAGGACAAACTGTTCACTTGCTGCCTAATATATCCCACCCACTGACAGGTGCCACTGTAACGAGATGATCAATGTTCTTCACTTCACCTGTCAGTAGTCATAATGTTATGGCTGATCGGTGTATCTATGCTCTCTGTGAGAAAGTGAAATCTTTACCTTTTGGCTTTGTTCAGAGGCAAAGCATCTGTTTATTTACACTTGACCAAGTCTTGGGTGTTGAATAGTACCGAATTCAGACTACACAATATCAGCCCGATCAACCCAACAAAAATTGTCAGGTTCAACAGTTCGGATTTTTTTCCCATCCTGCCTAGTCACTTTAATGAAAATTGCTTGCCCAGCACATAAGCCAGAAAAGTTTTCAGGTTTGCTTTCGCGTTGTGTGGCCCACTGCACGTGCACATTAGTGTTTCTCCTGCTGAAACTGCCTGCTCGTTCCTGTCGGCTCATAGACTTTACATTGGGCTACTGGGACAAATTGGCAGCAAGGCTGAGTGGCGGCGCCGCAGAGGTGTAGTGGTGCATGAATGCAGTTATACAGGATATATCCACCTCTCAGCAGGGAGATTTACCTTATACCTACTTAAATATAGCGAAGTAGGTCAAGCGGAACAGTGAAGTCACACATTATGAAAAGACTGGTTGTCGTCGTCCAACGTGTAGTCTGTCATGTCTCTCGGTCAAGTCATGGCAACAATTTATGACTCTAATGTGACAGAGTGACCATCTCAAAAGACAAAAATATTGTGGCGTCTGACCAGCTGAAGACTGTCTACCAGCTCTAAGGTATAATTCAGTATTATCTGATGAATAAACAAATCATTCAGCTGTCCTTTGATGTACAACTCTTCTCTATACTCGTTTCTTTCCAGGTGTTGCAGATTTGTCCGAAGGACATGAGAGCAGATATTTGTGTCCATCTCAACCGGAAGGTTTTTAAAGAGCACCCGGCTTTCCGGCTGGCCAGCGATGGATGTCTCAGAGCGCTGGCAATGGAGTTTCAAACCATCCACTGTGCCCCTGGCGACCTGATCTACCATGCTGGTGAAAGCGTGGACAGCCTCTGCTTTGTGGTGTCGGGATCACTGGAGGTCATTCAGGATGACGAGGTTGTGGCCATTTTAGGTGAGTTGAGCGCTTTCACAATACACTTACAATTCCTGCATATATTTTCACCAAATTACACTGAGCATTTTGACATAATGGAATTCACCACTTATGTTTATTTCATGAAAGAGGCAGTCAAGGCTTCCCATTCAAAGGACCTGCCCCAAATCTGCTCACGTTTTTCAGAATATAAAGTTACGGATTTCTTAGGCTATACAAAATGTGATAGAGAACCAAAGATCTGAGATGCAGATCTGCTGCTACAGTATCTTGCTCCTATCTGAATATTTATTATCTCAGAGATGCATCAACACCAAAAACTGGCAGTGACGACGGTCAAAAAACATTTCAGTAAAACTGGCCAGAACTGTTCTAACAAAAGGGTTTTGCATCATGGTAACAACATGTTTTTGTTAGAAGACTTAAATCCTCCTTTTGTCTTTACAAACTTTGTCTGACTGCAGTGAAAAAATAGCTGCTGTTTGGGGATTGTTGTGTGCTGAGTCATGAACTCAGGATTTGTCACAGATACACAATCCTCTCAGTAACATTTTTAATACAGTCTGGCTTTTTCAACTTGATGTTAGTTTTAATCCGATGAAAACCACAGTTCCTATAAAGAATGACTCGCATATTTTGAACAGTGGTCTGTATTTTAAGGCCTCCTACTTCAATATTGAGTACATCACCTTAATTACACAAAAGCCTGATTAACCTGACGATTATTTTTTCGATGAATCGATCAATTGTTTGGTCTGCAAAATGTCAAAAAAAAGTTAAAAATGTCAGAATTTCCTAGAACCCAAAGTGACGTCTGCAAATAGCTTTTTTTTGTCCAACCAACAGTTCCAAACCCAAAAATATTTAATTTACTATCATATATGACAAAGAAAGCAGCAAATTCTCACATTTGATAAACTGGAACCAGCAGATATTTGGCATTTTTGCTTTAAAAATGACAAACAGCAGCAAGTATTAGTTGGTGAGAACATCAACACCGGCAGCAGCATTATGCACTATCAATTAACAAACAGCCACGGTTAAAAAGAGTAGTAATATAATAATAAAGTCCTAAGAATGAATATGATGATGAACCTACAGAGAATTCATTTGAACCTGCAGCTCCCCTCAGTTTTACAGAGTTTTATAGTGAGTTTCAGCTCATTGTTTAGCTGTCCGGACAGTAAAGTTACTGTCCGGCCAGTAACTTTACTGTTTTATTTCACTCTCACTGCTCTCATAGTGTCGTTTTCAGCCGCAGCAGGCAGCTGTTTTCAATCAAAAGGCTGTATAAACCCACTGTATACCACCTGCTCAGCACCAAACAGCAGATAGACAGAGACTAGCTGGAGAACATAGTGGAGCATTTAGCAGCTAAAGAGCCAGATGTTTCTCTCAGGAGATGGAGACCAAAAACTGAGCTAAAAGAGAGTGAATTTGTCGACTTATTTTCACCAGGTGGCAACACGTAAACACGACTCCAATTGAATGATAATGTTTCTCCGTAACTGCTGGATCTGTTTGCAAACAAGTTCCCCATATCAACTTAAAATGTGATGATATGTTAATGTTGTGTTCACAACTTGTTTCAAGTGCCCCCAAAAAAAATCAGTTATTGCAGGTTTCATATTTGTGAATCAAATTCCAAAAAAGTCATTTCATTTAATAGCATACGTTTTTCACATAGGCTGCTGATTTCCTAAAACATTTCAAGGCAAAGCTTCTATGAAGTACTCTAAACTGTAACCCACACCTAATGCATATTGATAAGGAATGAACCTTAACAATTGCTAACTGCCTTGGCATTGCTAATATTTGTGAGCCCGTCTCCTCTTCCATTGCACCTTTATGTGATCCAAGGAAGGAGGCTACATATTTATTTACCAAGATACAGAAAAAAGAATCGTTTTCCTTGCTTATGCTGGCCTGGTTAAATACCAGCAGAGTATTTTCTTTTTAAAACATCCTTTTAATTTGCCTAATGATTGATTTAGTGAATAATAGATGGCGTGCTCTGGCAGGCCCAGTGACACTATCTTGGCTGTTTCTTTTTTTGGTCAATAACCTGTTATCGGTTCCTCTTTGCCACAATCAATATACTGTCAAGCTAATGCCATTGACCCGGATGGAGACTGTAACGGAGCCTGAAGTGATAAACAAGTTACTACTATGTAATCAAAGTCTCATTAGCCTAATGGCACTGTAGGACAGAAACATGTAGTACACCTGCAAACAAGACTGAACATCTCATCTAATCCTCAGACTGGAGCTGTTTGACTTCTCATCTCTCAGACTACTTTACAAATATGTACAATAGCTCTAAATGTTATTAATTATTGTAACTCATCTGGATATCAGTGATAGTGAATTTGTAAATAGGTTGCATTGTATAAAGCTTTTCATCCTGTGGTTCAAATAAATAATCAGATGTTTTCAATCATTTAAAACCAAAATCATGAATATTTTCTGCAGTCATACTGTGTGAGCTGTTGATTTGGATGTTGATTATGCTTCACGGTTCATAGTTGTTTTATGGTCACGTTGAGCCTTTCAAACTGAAAATAGTTCTCTACATAACTCACTGATTTGGTCAGCTCCGACTGTGCTGCACCAAATGGCAAATACATGTTGAGCACTTATAAATACTCAAGTTTCTTAAATTAGAAGGATTATAAATAATAATTAATGGCTTTTATAATGGTTAATAAATAGTTTAATAATGCTTAATAGATTCATTGTGTAAGCCATTAATAAAAACAACTTTCAGGTTGCCAGGCTGTAAAAAACCTCTTTCTTTGTCTTTTTAGCTAGCTCTTTAATTCCTCAGGAAGTCCCCTCAAAATAACCTTTTGTTAATAAGTTTCTAATAACAGATTTTGGTCCAGATGTCCCACAGCTCTTTTCCAGAAGGTGAGTGGTCAGACAGTCTATTTGAGGGGGCCTCCTGATGACACTGGTAACACTTTACTTTTACCTCCCTATTTAGCATTTATAAGCACTATACAGTATACACATTATTTAATAAATGGTTTATATGAAGATAAAAGGACAATTTAAAGTTTTTATCAATGTACAGTATTTTCAACAATTATAACTTCATAAAAATACAAGAATTCCAAAGACATACCCTACTCAGAAAAAGAGACTTGCCTTAACAACAGCAGATAGGATTTTTCACAACCTGACAACCCAAAATTTGTTCTCATAAAAGTCGTATAACTGATCTATAAAGCATTAGTAATTGATTTATCAACCATTATTAAACTTACAACTTACAAGCCATTAATAAAAGATGCCTTATTAGAAAGTGGCACTGAATTAACATTAATTTATTTCTCTATTTCTTTACCTTGAAGAACAAACGTTTTGGAAGAATTACCTGTTTTAAACAGTGTCCTCTCTCTGCAGGTAAGGGAGATGTATTTGGGGATGTTTTCTGGAAAGAGGTGACTCTCGCTCAAGCCTGCGCCAACGTCCGAGCTCTGACCTACTGTGACCTCCACGTCATTAAACGCGACGCTCTTCAGAAGGTGCTGGAGTTCTACACAGCATTTTCCAACCACTTCTCAAGAAATCTGCTGCTCACTTACAACCTGCGAAAGAGGGTAAGTGACTCTTCAGATAGCACCAAGAAAGAACAGGTTACAGTTCGCTCACTTTAGGTTTGGGCTTCACGCAGTACTCTTCATGTCAGAAGACTTCATGTCAGCTCTCTTGTTTTCACAACAGCTGTATTCGTAGAGCTTGATAGAAAAAAAGATAATTTATGAAACTGTTGCAATTCTCTTCTTAAAGTTTTCAATTTATATGTTATGAAAGGAAAACAATCAATATATTAGGACAATATCAACATAACTATAATACTCACCCCCAAGATTTACACTGAGTTGCCAGTTTATTTGGTAACTACAACCTCGTGCAACCTCCAAAATGACCATACAGTTGAATCAACACTAAAAACAGTTTCAACAAAAACTATATTATAACCTTCATGAAGGTAGAATCTTTTGCAGGACTGTTGTATTAGACTGTATTAGTTTTAGCTAGGTGTAAATGCACCATAGTATCAGCTTCACTTATGACAGACTAGATAAAGTCGTAATTTTAAGATTTGAGTCCTGGTTGATTTAGTGACACCCATGATTACTGTGGTAACAGTAACCAGTGCAGTTTAATGCTGTACTACAGCAAACACTGTTGAGAAGAGCAACCGGTGTATCTGTTAACAGATCAGCAAAACAAGTTCACATTGTTTTAATAAAGAAGTAGGTCAATAAATGGCCTCTTTCCATCATGTCATGAGTACTTTCATACTGTGCAAGTTGTTTTCCACACAAGAGCAGAGCACAGTAAAGTTGGTTAACCTTGCTGAACAGTTGGAGGTGCGCAGCCTGTCACCTGCAGCTCTTCATCTAACAGGTCACTATGGCTGCTCCTTTTTGTTCTGTTACTCCCTGCAATATTTCAAACTGATCTGCTGTCAAAAAGTACCTAAAACAACAGTATTTTTGTTTTATAGACACATCTTTGATGGACGTTTGCAGTCAGCACTAACCTCAGTGAAAATACATTGCGTTTCCTGCCACTTCTTGACAATAAAAGCCACTCTGTGTTTGGCCAGTTGAATTATTTTAATGTGAAGCAGCAGCAGCAGGAAATGTTCATTTTGCATTAGTAGTAAGTTAATACAGCTCTGAACAATACGGCGTTCGGAGGGTGAACAGGAAACAGTTAGGCTGATATCAATGAGATAAAACTGCAAACAGTAACACAGGACTACATGCAGATTGCATTACATGCATTGTTTTCTGTGAATCCCTCGTACTTGTGAAGGTAATTTGAATTTAGCGGGGGAATGGCAGACTGCTACTAACAATGAAAACCACTGAGAAATAATTACTGAATGTCAATACATTGAGTGGCTAGTGTAGAAGAAATTCTGACCATATGTAATAAAAAAAAAAACAAAGGTTGGGGTTGACCCCCTAAAAACTATAAGCACAATTTGGGCTCATTTTACATGAACAGAATCATTATCTTAGAATGAATGTACAATATAATAAGATTTTAAAGTTTTTCTTTTACACATTGTTTGTCTGTGTCTCAAAATATAGTTAATTGGATTTTCAACAAATTTTGACCTGTTACTCTTCCTCTGGTCTGCCTTTACTTTTAATAAGAGCTTGACCTTTAAGCGGACATCCTGCATCCTGTTTTTATTTTGGTGACAAGTCCTAATTTCTTTTTTGCACTGTGCTTCCCAGAGGTCTCATAGTAATGAGTGTGGGGGAGTACAGTTTCAGCTTCTTTTCCTCTCTGTTCAGCCTCTGTTTGGCCGTCGCTGCTCATGTTAAAGGAGTAGTTTGACGTTTTGGGAACATTTTGCGTTCTTGCTGAGAGTCAGATGAGAAGATTGATAACCGCTCTTGCCTCTGTCAGGAGACAATTAGCTTAGCTTAGCACAAAGCGGGGGGGGGGGGGGGGACAGCTAGCCTGGCATAGCTAGCTAGCAATTCTACAACAGGTGAGCACATACTACACTTCATACAATAACACATTTCCATTAAACTGCCACCATATGTTAAAGCCACTCTTACATCCTTCAGAAATGAACAGCTGTGATCAACAACTCAAGTGTAGCTACCAATCATTACTTCATTCATAATAAGGTTAGCCTGCCCAAGAGAGTGCAAGTAAGATTGAATTGCCTGCATATTAAGAGGCAATCTCATCTGCTGCATTAAACTCACTATTCACCAGGGTCCCATACTTTCTGAATGTATACAGCAGGGAAATCCAGAGATGTATTGAATAAGGAGCCATACGCTGCCTTCAAATGGAGCGCGTGAGGTCGCATTTTCGACGTAGGAAATAACACGATACATGTTTTGCATTCGAGTGGTTTAAGTCACACCCGGACACGAGAAAAGAGTAGATGACAAAAATTATAAAAAATAAACACAGTTTCCAAACTTGGAGCTATCAGAAGAGACTTCCAGTTTTGAATACCACATCAGTTGGTTGTTCAATTACTAGACTCTTCTCATGAACACAGTAAAAACATGCCTACAAGCTCTTTCTTTTCAGCTAGCGTCTGTTCCTCTAGTCAGATGCATTTACTCATATTGGATTCATTAATTGGCTCGTCTGAAATGCTGAAACATAATACAGTTTGTCTGTCCATACTCTTTTTTCGTATTAAAAAAAAAATGATATTGGGAAATATGCTTTTTCATTTTCTTGCCGAGAATTTGATGTGAACTAGAGCTAGACCAATAAATCGGCTAATAATGGCTTATTGCAGATATATCGATAGCAGCGTATATGTCAGCTGATAAATAAGAAGAAATTGCAGTACAGAAATGCCAAACTAGGTTTGAGGTAATTTAGAAACAGTGTCCATTACAGAGTTTGTCCACCAGAGAGCACTGACAAGTTGATTTTTCAACTTGGTGTGTATGTTATGGTTGGGATATAATGAGAAGACTGATACCACCTTCATGTCTGTACACTAAATATGAAGCTACAACCAGCAGCCAGTTAGCTTAGTTTAGCATAAAGACTGGAAAAAGCAATGCAGTGTAACACGTTAATTAGTGAGCTTTAGAGGTGCTGGTTAGGTGGATTTTGTTGCTTTCGGAAAGAGCCAGGCTAGCTGTTTCCCCATGTTTCCAGTCTTTCTGCTAAGCTAAGCTAACTAGCTACTGGCTCCAGTCACATATTTTCCGTACAGACATAAGAGTGGTATCAATCTTCTCATCTAACTCTCAGCAAGAAAACAAATAAACATATTTCCCAAAATGTCTATTCTATTCTTTTAAACTATTCCCTTTAAAAGGGTAGCAAACATTGTACTGACAAGTAAACTTTGAGCACTGGCTAAAAATAAGTTATTTTTGACAAAACAATCTCAACTCAAGGTCCACTTGCCTGCTTTTTCCAGACCTTTCTACTGTATCATTCAGTCTTCATTAGCGGAGTTGCTCAGTTGCTGTAGTAGCTGTTTTGATTTCATCCATAGCACTTTTAGGGCTTCTCGATTTGGCTTATAGGTTACGTATCGCACGGTCTTGAAGATCATGTGATACTGTGAAAAGCTCCAGAAAAATGTAGTAAGTGGACCTTGAGTTGGGATTTTTTTTCAAACTACTATTTCCAAGATCAAGAATGGTCTATCATGCTGAACAATTATTTCGTTAGCATTCAACAACTACACCTTCCATGACGTTTTTTAAGAGCAGGCCTGTGGCTAAGACTCATGGGAGATGTAGTTGTCGAATGCTAACAAAATAAAACAAAAACTATCCTAGAACAAAAAAATATAAAATATGAATTTGGTTTTTTAAATGTATTTAGCCTGTAATTGATGACATAGGCTCGTTGGGATTTGTTTTTTAAGACCATTTTACAGACATTTTATTGCACACAATCATCAATCCAAAGTACAGAAAGGAAACTGGTAATACAAATGCTTAAAACACAGTTGTCCATTAGCAGCTGTGTGATAAGCTACAGTAACAGTGTCTTCACCCTTCTGAAGCCAGAGGCATGATATGAACTTTCCCTCTGTGTTGTGGGAATAGCCTCTTTAAGGTGACATTTACAAAGCACAAACATTTTGAAACATTAACAGTCTTCCTCACACAAACTGTACAATCAGTAAGATAGATACACCTGTACATCTAACTGAAGATGATTTTGATCTGGTTCTATACAATAATTTGCTCACTTCAGGAGACTAAATTGACTTTGAGAAGAGGCATTACAATATAATTTGCTTGTTTGCTTTTAAACACTGATATTATTGATCATTCAAAACGAACTGATGGTTGCTATGATGGTGTTTTAGTCATAAGAACTTTAAATTCTCTCGTAGATCGTCTTCCGAAAGATCAGTGATGTGAAACGAGAGGAAGAGGAGCGACAGAGACGTAAAAATGAAGCCCCTTTGAACTTGCCACCAGATCACCCGGTACGAAAGCTCTTCCAGCGCTTTCGACAGCAGAAGGAAGCCCGCATGGTGACCGACAAACCAGAACTAGATGAACATGATATTGAGAAGGGCCCCGTGTACGTGGACGTCCCGATAGCTAATACAGCCATTACAACTACCAGCATTGTCACAGTAACAGAAAGCCCAGCAACACCCTCATCTTCACTGCCTTCATCTTCAACACCCACCAACTGTGCTCCCTCAGACAAGGCGAAGCTGCAGGTGCCAACTACCATTTCTTTGGTCGGAGGCCGGTCTGCTGAACCACTCAAAGTCAAAGGCTGGGGTCGCTTCAAGGAGTCTATGGTCAAAGCCGACAACTGGAACAAAGTGTCTAAAGCTGAATCCATGGAGACTTTACCTGAACGGACCAAGGTGCATGAATCACAGATGTCTCTAAAGAAGACAGACTCATGTGACAGCGGTATCACCAAAAGTGACCTACGGCTGGACAAAGTGGGTGACTTCCGCATGACGCCCCAGGACCGAAGTCCTGTCCAGCCTCCGGAGACCAGGCACGCCTTCTACCCCATCCCAGAGCAAACGCTTCAGGCCTCACTTCAGGAGCTCAAGCTGGAGCTGAAGGACGACCTCAAGAATCTGAATGTTCGAATGTCCGGCCTGGAGGCGCAACTCACAGAAGCACTGACACTCCTCAAGGCGAGGAAATCAAGTGCTGGCTCTCCACAGCCTCTTTTTGACATTTCTAGACCTGCTTCACCAGAACTGGACAAAGAGGACATCTTCTCTTGAAGGATGGACGAATCGTCGGGCAACAGTTAACTATGAACTCAGATGGAATCGGGTAATATCCAGATTACTTGGATAGCTGAGGCTGCACTGGGAACACCATTTAGATTAGGCAACAGTGGGGTCTTAAAGACGCACCTGCCTTTATCATAGGGGTGTACCTGTTTGTTAACAAGGGAAGGCGAGGTCGTAGCCCAGATTTAGGTGTCACAGAACACTCTGAGGTTACACAAAAACTGACAGCTCTCTGTTTGTACATAAGTTTGATTTATTTTTCCATCGCACTATAATGGAAAAATAGCTTCAGTAGCTCCAGAATCTGTTTACCACTTCAGATTTTGAGAGTCTCAACAGACGAACATAGTTGTATCTCTGTTGGAAGGCTCCAATAGAAACAGCATGACCCACTGGTTTGTTATTGAATCATTTGTATGAGATTCATTGCATGTCACATAAAATAGACACGTGCCTCAAATTGCAGATGGTGCATATTTTATTAAATTGAGGCCACATGACGAGTCATTTGTATTATTTCTCCATGGCAGTGAAGGACAGTCTTTGCAGATGTGGAAACAGTCTCAGAGTAATTTCCTCAAGCAATTGATGAACTCTTTTATTATATCAACTGCCAGGCAGGATCATTATGAATTATACAACAGATAACTCCAAGCAAGCAATCAGATTTTCAAAGACATTTTTCAGCAGAGCTTGTTATTTCCATAAACCATGGGTAGATGGGCTTGATGACAAATGCAATGCTAACTAGTGTGGCAGCAAATTAAGCAAGTTGTCCATCTTTCTGGATATCTAGTGTTTGTTGTTTTCATATATAAACACTGCAACCACATAAATGATACTTAGGCCTACATTGTATGAGAGCAATGCATTTTTAGCTTTGGTGATGCATAATTAGGTAATGCAGATGGTACTGATAATGGCTGTGCCCTTTACCTTATTTTAAAACTGTCTAGAACATAGTAAGGAATGCCCTTTTGCAGAATATTTCTAAAATAAAATTTATTTATGTAAAATAAATCTTCAAAGTTGCATATTTGTTCATGTACACAAACCTAGATAGTCACTGGAACCAGTTTTAGTGATGATTTTTGCCTTTAATGGTCATTGAGGTACATTTTTACATTTCAGTTAGTGTGCATGATCTGTCTTCACATTCACTTGAGAAAAAAACATCATCCCACGATGACACCAGATACAAGTTAACTATTAATAAAGGGGCAAAGATTATGAAACTTTGAGGAAGTCGTTCTGGCCCACATGTTCAGGCTAAGTGTTTGAAATGCAGGTGATCACTTTCAGGACTCTGATCGCTTTATTAGAGGCCAATATTTGGAGGCAATATCAACTTGCTTCCAGCTTCCACATACTCAAACACACGTTCCCTAAATGCGCCTTTAAACTTTGTTGTATTTTTATTAAGAATTTATATTATTAAGTTCCCAAAATGTTGTTATGTACTCTTTTTTTTCTAATGAATTAAAATCACCGGACTCGAGCAGAGTAATCCAGTCAAAAATAATAAAATAAATGTTCAGGAACAAGTAGACAAGTTGACAGTGTTTGTTTTACCGTTTAACATAATTTCAATTTCACCACAAAGGAAAATCATTTACAGAGCAACAACTTGCACAATAACAAAATAGCAGTTTAAAATTCTTTTAAATGCGGATTGTTTCAGATGGTATACCAACAATTAACTCTACAGTACTACAGTATACGTATATACCCTTCTTGTACCATGGCTAAATTGTCAGACTGATGGAAGGATTCCTCATCAATTTTACATTTTTACTTCCTAAATTATGTTGTTAACCAAACTAAATCTCTGTGAATGAATGTATCAGTGTACTGTATTGGAAACAAAGTAGAGAATAACTATGGGGGACAATAGGAACGGGGCCAGAGTGAGAAAACAGAGGGAGGTTCACGGAAAAAGTCCACGGAAAAAGATGCATCAAACATCAAGTAAAGCAGAGCCGTGAGTTCTAGTATCAAGCAATAATTATGCATATTTAGCTGTTAGAGTAGAGTTATGTGCTAAAACATCATCAATTGATGCTCTTTAAAAACAATGAATAATGGAAGAAAGTCTAATAATATTCAGTAAATATGACTCATTTTTTAAATAAACTGTTTCTGCAGTTTTATACATTTACCAGTTTATGCAAATTGCTGATAATGAAGTCCAGAATAAATTCATTGCAATCAGTAGTAACACTGATACTATTACTGATATTAACCGTAGTCATATTTGTAAACAAATAATTGTTTTTAACTGTGGACCAGAACTCAAAAGTTGTTTCGGGGTTTACCTCTGGTAGAAGCTTTACTGGTCTGCTTGAATCTATCTTTAGTATACAGTAAAAGTATTCTTTTACATGGCAAAAAATAACCATTATTCTTATATTATTTATTATTCATATGGATAATTTATGTTCCCTGCATGCCTTCTCTCTTATCAAGACAAACTGAGATGGACACAGCTGAAAGGAAAAAGACAAACATTTTTTCTCCAACACCTTCTGTAGCTCCCCATTTCCATCAAAAATTCAGCTTACTAAAAATAATTGGGCATGTCATCACAGACGTGAGAACTCATTTGGTTTAGAGTCAGTGTTTGTGGGTCTTTATGGGTCTGCCTTCACAAATAATGGTGATCTTATAGAGGGGAAAAAGCACTTAAATCATCTTGCTATGACTTCTCTGTCACAGAGATTCATAAAGCTGCTGCTCACATGAGTAACAAGTTTAGAAATAAAAAGGATGCAAAAAGAGGGCAAACAGAGTCATCCTAGTGAAAGAAAGGATATAAACCTCATTAAAATGAGAAACAAATTTGATTTAAAAAGTGAATTAGCCTACAACTACGCTGAAACTTCTTTATTATTCTAATTATTAATCTGTTGTAGTGCCTTGGTTGCCGAATGGTTATGGCGCATGCCGCATGGCCGCCGCAACGTCGCCGGTTCCTTCGTTGCATGTCATGCCTCTCTCTCTCCCCCGTTTCCTGTCTGCCTCTGCTATCTAATAAAAGTAAAAAATCCCCCAAAAATAACCGTAAAAATAATTATTAATCGGTTACATCATAGCTCAGTGATAAAAGCGTTGTAAAAACCTGTTCTTATAAATGATGACTTTTAACGTTTAATATAATGTTATTCAAAAGACTTTGCAGCGATTACTTTTAATAACTGTAACCGTGGTTTTGGATTTGCACAAGAGACCAGAGGTGCGTCAAAACCTTCTCCTAAATGGACATTTTAAAATAAACTTTACTATTACAATTTTAATGCAATGCAATTGGGCAGGTTTGAAGCTCTGATTTGCAACCTGGAATCACTCAAATCTTGCAACATTGAATACGTTACATACACTACATGCTCAACCAGATTTATAAGTACAAGTTAGGGTTGTGCACAGCATCAATAGCGTGCAAAGTTTTTAGAACAATTTAAAGGTATAGTTTGACATTTTGAGAAACAAGCTTATTTTCGATCTTGCTGAGAGTGAGATAAGAAGATTGATAACACTCTCATGTCTTGCACATTAACTATAGAGTTACAGGCTGGACACATACGGACTCAAGCGCTGGGAGAGCAATAGGCTGCTATTCAGTGCCAATGGGATCTGGCGTTGCTGCCTGGTGCCGCCAGGATTTGACTAGCTTAGCTTAGCATAAAGACTGGAAACAGTTAGCCTGGCTCTTTTCAACGTTCAAAAACACCTACCAGCACAACTAGAGCTCATTAATTAACACATTATATCTCATTTGTTTCATATGTACAAAATCCTAAATGTAAAAACGTCATGTTGTGGTTGTACAGGGAGTTACGTGCCAGGCTAGCCGTTTCCCCCTGCTTCCAGTCTTTATGCTAAGCTAAGCTAATTGACTTATAATGCAACACATGAGAGTAGCATCGATCTTCTCATCAAACTCTCATAAAGTGAATAAATGAGAGAATATGTCAAACTATTCCTTCAAAATTCTTTCAAAAGCTTCTTTTAAATGGTTCTTGGAGAAGAAAGTGTAGAAAGTGAGTTGATGCTTTTGACTTTTTCTGAACTCAAACTGGTGAGGATCGTGAGCTTCAGTCTGGAATAGTACACAAGACAGCTCAAGATTAAACTTTAAGTCATGTGATGTGGAGGTCAAAGGTGTAAGGCTTTGAATGTTACACAACAGTTTAAACACAGCTGTTTAAAATGAATTAAAACAAATGCAAAACTGATGAAAAACTTTTTTAGCCTGCTCTGACTTTAAATAATAACAGCAAAGCTAAAAACGGCCTAATGAGGTGCTGACTGTTTGGCATTTGTCTTGTTTATTATTTTGTGATTCAACCATACTAAACCTACACTGAAAATAATATTTATTTTCTTTAACAGATTATTGTCACTTTGTGAAGAATGTAAATTGTTTTTTTTTAAAGTTACTTATGGTGGAATATTTTCATTTTAGCCATAATAAACTGCTGTTTCACTTCACCAATGACACAGATGAATGACAGAATCGGTAATATTTGTAAAGTATATTTTCAACTTTCATTTTAAATGACACGACCTATGAACCTTGTAAGTTTGGTCTTTTTTGTTGGTTCTCTATTCTCTCATTTTGTGACTGTTTATATTTACACTGTAAATTTACAATTATCTTTTCTAACAGGAACAGGAACCAGATCTGACTGATTTTTCAATAATAAAATCAGTAAAAAGATCAGCTAAACATCAGATTTTGTGGCACTATTTGAACACAGCCCAACAACAAAGACGTGTGGAGGGTACTTTCACTTACGCCTGTTTCAAGAGGCTGAATTTTTTACCAACACCATAAATATACGTTACTAAAATGGGATGTAGGTGCACTCTAAAATTCAGAGACAAGATCCTTGAAAGCAATATGTAGTTCTGTGCTGCAACATTTATAAACAAAGGTCCAGTGACAAAAATATGGAAAACCTTAAGCTACTAAGTGTAAAGGACTTTTACAGTACTGCACTACCACTTCATTACATTTACCCTTATCTTATTTAAGTCATTACCCTTAATTGCTACTGAGAAGCATGCAACACTGTGCCTTCATAATATTGCCCCTTTTCAGACCTGCAGTGAGAAAAGCAGTGTTAAATATCCAAATTACTGTCGCTCCTTTGAAACGATTTGAACACAGAACTATTTTTGTGGTCAGCTCTAGAAAGCTGCCTAGTTATAAAACCCTACGTAAATATATATATGCACAAATTATATTGCAATGTTTAGATTCTTAAGAAAGAGAAAAGTTTGACTTTGGTGTGTGGTTTATGTAATATGCACATGCCTGTATGTTCACACACATCATGTGATGAGAAATGTAACTATTTCAAGCACAATGGGAACTCTTTGTTATGAACTGTGACATACTGTACTATTCATAATAAATATTTTATACATACTGTACCCTGTCTGTTCTCTTTGGGGAATATATGCATGTCTTTGTTTTAGCACCTCTGCCAGTGAGTCAGCAGGTGTATTCTCCTGCTGATCTTCTTACGTGAGATAAACCTCAGTTTTGTGCGCCTTTAAGAGGATCCCTCGCTGACCCCCGCTCACATTGATCCTACTTAGTACCACAGATGTGTTAATCCCGAGAACAGAAATCAGCTAATGGAAACACTCGAAGGTCACCAGAACGGACTCCGCATTACACAGTACTTTTGTTATTTACTGACAAAGTAGCTTTTATTATTCTGTATGTATGCCACATCACACTTTCTAAGCTCAAAAGACACGAAAAAGCACAGATACGCTTTTTAAAGCAGCTTCTTATTACTTCCCAGAACGTAAGAGTTTGTCTTTAAAAACTGGTGACAAACTAGTCATCCCCTACTGGATTACAGAGTGAATTATTTACTGTGATCCGAGCAGATGCAAACACTTTCAAGATGGGTAACTTATCACCAAGAATTATTTATATTGTACTTTTAGTGTGAAACTAAACTGCAGCTCATTGGTCCAACTTGTTTTTTTTATAGATAAAAGCTTGTTCTCCCATTACATCGGGCCATGCAACTCATCATCCATGTCCACGCTTCAATAGACAGCCTCAAAGTGAAGACGCTCAACAGAGCTGCAAATAACAATTATTCTTATTATCAATTAATCTGCCAATTATGTTCTAAATGAAGTGTTTGGTTTATAAAAT
Source organism: Macquaria australasica (assembly GCA_005408345.1). Taxonomy (NCBI): domain Eukaryota; kingdom Metazoa; phylum Chordata; class Actinopteri; order Centrarchiformes; family Percichthyidae; genus Macquaria; species Macquaria australasica. Next base: position 269,330 of record SEMN01000255.1, on the reverse strand, counting down.
GTCAATACAGTGAAAAATGTTCACAGGGTGATGGGTCCAGGATGATGTCATCAGACGTCTTGTTTTGATCAACAAACAGTCCAAATCCTAAATATATTGAGTTTTCAATCATATAAAGTAGAGAAAAGAGGCAAATCCTCACATTTGAGATGCTGGAACCAGAAAAGGTTTAGGATTTTTGCTTAAAAAAAAAATCAATCATCAAAATAATTGCAGATTAATTTTTTATTAATTGACTAAAAGTTTTATGAGTTGATTTAAGATATGTTGAAGGAGTTTCTCTCTATGGGGGAGCAGGTTAACGCCTTCAACATATCCAAAAACACTGCACTTGTATGTATCAGGACATACGCACTAATTACTGATTATATCTGGAACATGGTTTTCCACTATAACATGGATGGATATTCACAATCATGAAACTTGAAATACAAAGTTTTAATCCAAACGTGGACTGAGGCATTGTAAAGTTGACATTTTGGAGATACGAGACGAAAAAATAGCTTTCCTCTGCATTCCAGTGGAGAAACATCATCTACCGTTGTTACTGTATCAAATTAAAAGCTAGTGTGTAGTCCCTCTACTAATATGAGTGTCATTCTACTTAACCCAAATTACATCTGTACAGGATATAATGACAGATCAGGTTCCTGCAGCTCTATTCAGTCTTCTGTGCCTATTGTCCACCTCTGAATACACAACTGCTTTTGTGGCGAGCTAAAGGAGGACGGTAAATATGAAATTAGCATTTCTCCAGCTTACCGCACCACTGAGCAATACCTTATCAGAGTCATATAACCAAGACAGATTCAGGGTCCATATTTTATTTCATAGTTTCTTAGAATAACAGTGATTCAGTGAAGCTTACTGGGTAGAAAACTTGACACTGCTATTGGAGACTGTCCTGAATTTGCAGCATTAAACTCATTCTATCACAGTTTGTGTGCACTTAAATTTTCCAAGTACAGGAAACTCTCTCCTTAGAAAACTGATCCTTTAAGTCATGCAGATTTTGCCCAGTGTTGCAGGTTGTGAAAAGTGGCTGCTCAGCTGCACTTCAGCCAGGTTTGGACAGGTTCTGTGGCTACGAGCCAGGTTCGCCACAGAGACTCTGGCTGGTGAGGACAAGGCACTGGACTCAGCAGGTTGTTCTGGTTGTCCGGTAGCAGGGATTCTCGCTCCGATATAAAGTCAAGGTGACTCATGGTGGGTGGGAAGTCCACTCAAGTCCAATCTGAGCAAAGCAGTAGAGGAACGCCAGCATAGGTGGGGCCATGGTAGACCAGCCTGAAATGAAAAGAAAACCAATATACTCTCTTTCATCTGTAACAGGAAATATTTAGGATTACTTAGTGGATTCACTGCAGATTCAATCCTTAACTCATTTTATCCCAATCAGGGCAGCTTCCTTTATAAATACTGGTTAATTAAATTTAAACTTGGCTAAAAAATAACCTATTTATGCTATGATGCTTTTCAATGTAACTGCTACAAAAGACTTGCATTCTTTTACAAGAGCTAGACAGACAATAGTAGTAGTAGTAGTAGTAGTTTGGTCAGTTCTCTCTGCTCTACTGTGTTGTGCTACAGTTATTCTCTTTTCTATTTATAGCTGCTTCTTAGAGGGTCGAGCAGGCAGGTAAGGACAGCTGTCTGCACCTCCTCCCCTGGCTCGCCTCCAGATTATCTCAGCAACCTGCACCTGCACCCACAATGCTTTTCAATGGTCTATTCTTTTCTATTCATGTCAAAATCTAATTCACATACACACGGGCTGCTTTATGCACAGCTGTAATGTCAGTTTCCTGTCTGCGGAAGAGAAAGGTTACATGTGCTAAGGCTAGACGAGACATATTTTGATGATACATATTTTTACGGTGTGCTGAAGTGAAGTTTTGTAAAACTTTAGTATGCGGGAAATTAGCATAACTGTTTTGTTTCCATTTGTCTTTAAAAAGAGCCTCGGTGATGTTTCCAGTAAATGCCAGCTAATTATTCATGTTAGTTTAATCACGTTACATCATCATCAATTTTCATGCGCACTTTTGAAATATTATGCGTTACTGACATAAATTAATAATTTAAGGCCTTCTATCCCGGGGCCCTGCGTGCACCATGCGAAAGCCTTGCCATTGTGCCAAGACGTCCCAGCGTTTTGTCTTTGCAGGTATGCAAATTTCATTAACACCCTCAGTGTGAAATATATTCTCCAACAAGTCATCCAACTTTTGCTGTTACTGACTTCAAACCAACAGAATGAAAAGCAGAACTTGAAGGTAGCATACACCACTAGCCAAATGCGAGTAACTTTTGGCCACAACTGAGAAGTGTGTTGGATCTACTTGCAATTTTGGAACGTAACAGAGTTGTTTCCAGGCTCTGCCGTTCAAAGAAAACTACTAATTACTAAGCCCTAAATTAATAGGCTAAACTATTTCTTCCAGTTGCAAGTTAGTATGGCTCTAATCAACCAGTGCTGTAATTACACCACAGTTTCTTTTGCCACTTGATTAACAGAGTGCCTCGAGTTCAGACTGGGTGAAAAGGCCACTTGCAGAGAGGCAACTCAAAACTAAATATAAAACTGATTAGTGATCAGAAGGACGGTGCTTCTCAGTACAACGTGTAGGTTTAGCTCTTCCTTTTCTGTCTCTCTTGATACATTAGCATTAGATTGATAGAAACAAGGGACAACTCATGTTAGCAAATTAGCAAATGTGAGCTTTTTTTTAGCCATGCTAGTGGCAACACTCTAGGGATGGCAATGTCTGTTGGTCAGTCCACCAATTTAGTCCAGGCTGAAATATCTCAATGTTGGATGGATGGTCATGAAATTTTGTACAGACATTCATGGTGCCCAGAGGATGAATCCTACTGACTTTACCTCGAGCACCACCATGAGGTTGACATTTGGTTTTAAGTGAAATGTCTCAACAACTGTTGGATGGATTGTCATGAATACCCTAGAGTGCCTGATCATTCTCTGTAGGTTCTATACTGTCTAATTTCCAATGTTTGTGGAGAGCCAACAATATCTGTCCTCTGTAATGAATGTGAAGGCAACTGCAGTGAAGCACACTTCTTCAGGACATACAAATATAAAAGTATAAGTATTGACTGATGACAAATAGTTTGGAGTTTTAACTCTTACAGTCTTAACTTTAAACACAGCCACTGAGATGAGATAGGAAGGTAAAGAAGTTTTCATTACAGCTGCTATAATTTAATGTGATGATTCATACACCGATCAGCCATAACATTATGACCACCTGCCTAATATTGTGTAGGTCCACCTTTTGCCGCCAAAACATCCCTGACCCGTCGAGGCATGGACTCCACTAGACCTCTGAAGGTGTGCTGTGGTATCTGGCAAGTCTTGTAAGTTGCGAGGTGGGGCCTCCATAGATCAGACTTGTTTGTCCAGCACATCCCACAGATGCTCGACTGGATTGAGATCTGGGGAATTTGGAGGCCAAGTCAACACCTTGGACTCGTTGTCGTGTTCCTCAAACCATTCCTGAACCATTTTTGCAGTCTGGCAAGGCACATTATCCTGCTGAAAGAGGCCACTGCCATTAGGGAATACCAGGTGTACTTGGTCTGCAGCAATGTTTAGGTAGGTGGTACGTGTCAAAGTAACATCCACATGAATGGTAGGACCCAAGGTTTCCCAGTAGAACACTGCCAAAAGCATCACACTGCCTCCGCCAGCTTGCCTTCTTCCCATAGTGCATCCTGGTGCCATGTCTTCCCCAGGTAAGCGACGCACACGCACCCCACCATCCACATGATGTAAAAGAAAACGGGATTCATCAGACCAGGCCACCTTCTTCCATTGCTCCGTAGTCCAGTTCTGATGCTCACGTGCCCATTGTAGGCGTTTTCAGCGGTGGACACGGGTCAGCATGGGCACCCTGACCGGTCTGCACTATGCAGCCCCATACGCAACAAACTGTGATGCACTGTGTGTTCTGACACCTTTCTATCAGAACCAGCATTAACTTTTTCAGCAATTTGAGCTACAGTAGCTCTTCTGTTGGATCGGACCACACAGGCCAGCCTTTGCTCCCCACGTGCATCAATGAGCCTTGGCTGCCCATGACCCTGTCGCCAGTTCAGCGGTTTTCCTTCCTTGGACCACTTTTGGTAGGTACTGACCACTGCAGACTGGGAACACCCCACAAGAGCTACAGTTTTGGAGCTGCTCTGACACAGTCGTCTAGCCATCACAGTTTGGCCCTTGTCAAAGTCGCTCACATCCTTACGCTTGCCCATTTTTCCTGCTTCCAACACATCAACTTCGAGGACAAAATGTTCACTTGCTGCCTAATATATCCCACCCACTGACAGGTGCCACTGTAACGAGATAATCATTGTTCTTCACTTCACCTGTCAGTGGTCATAATGTTATGGCTGATCAGTGTCGTTTTGAATTATTACTAAGTACTGTGTCTACTGGTATGTTTAACAATTTTAACAACTCTCTATGTAACTCAGCACTATGACTTTAAAGTGATCTTACATGGGGGCCATTGGGTGGCATGTAGAGATAACACATACACACACACACACACACACACAAACACACACAGAAGAAGAAGAAACTTTATACATCCTCAGTCAGCATATACGACTATAGACGTAGTGTGATTAGAAATTTGTTTTTGTACCAGAGAGGTCAGAGTGCAATTACGCTACTGCCTGCACCAGTAAAAAGCCCAGACAGGCTGATTTAAAAGCATTGATCTCATGTTAATGAAGCAAACCTCATCTCCCCCTTGGTGGTTTATTGTGCTGACACAAGGAATGACTTTAGGCATTTCTGGTGGATGCATTATATTTCAGTTTAAAGTACAAAAACACAAGCACTCAGTGAAAGCAACAAAGATTAAGTGGTTTGTTCAATGGTCTATTTAAAATGTTTAAGTGAGCATCAGGCAGTGCCATATCTTTATTCTTAGCGTTTCTAATGGTCCAAATGAATCCTCATAAAAGCAAACTGAGATTCTCAGTTTAGTTTCGAGTTCTTATTCTAAATAATTCACACAAATGGTATTTTCAAACACCCTGCTCTTATTTGTAGGTTTTTCTTAACTTATTTACACCAAGTCTACAGTATGGTGTGTGTGAAAGGGGTCAGGAGTGCAAGAAGAAGCATACTGTTACACACAATTTGCTGTGAGCCTGCCAGGCTTCCAACAAATTTTTACTGTCACAATAAAGCTTAACTGGTGACTGAAATATGACCTTCGTCAGGCTGCTTAGACTCGATTTTAAGATGCCCAAAGTAGGGCTGCAACTAACGATTATTTTCATTATCGATTAATCTGATGATTATTTTTACGATTAATCATTTAGTCTAAAAAATGCTCATTAAAATTTCCCAGAGCCCAAAGTGACATCTTCAAATTGTTTCTTTTGTCCAACCAACAGTCCAAAACCCAAAGACTCTTCATTTACTGTCATAAATGACAAAGAAAAGCAGCAAATCCTTACGTTTATGAAGCTAGAACCAGCTTGAAAAATTACTGAAACAATTAATCGATTATCAAAATAGTTGGCAATTCATTTTCTTTGAATCGGCTAATCGATTAACCGTGTTTGCTAACACATAACACTACTACGAGCTTTCTAAGATAATGTCACTTTTACGTTTACAGCCTGTTTTGCTGCCCCTAAGTGGCCCCCAAAAAAATAAATGAACGCTGCTTTAAAATGAGTAAACTATGAGTTTTATTTCAGCATTAATTAACAGTTCTTGTTACTAAATCATATAAAGTACATGGTGACGTATCAGAATTGAGCTGCGCTCTCGGCACTGACTCTGTGCCCAACCAAACGGTGAGTGCAGCTCAGACTGCTTATCATGTGTAGAACGGCTTCCAGAGAGCTTGCCATCTTGCTTTAGGTACCAAATGAGCCAAATAAAGACACAGGGAGCAAAACAGGGACTGGCACAACCATGAAGCAAATGTCTCTCTATTTGAGAGAGTTTGCCCATGCAGATGCATAAAATCCCCCACTATAACCAGAGCCTCAACGTCCACTGAAAATACTGCTAAACATACAGACCTACTGACCAGCAGCATTTTTAATCATTTTAATATTTTATTTAATATTTTATTTTCCGCCTATGTGAATTGGCCTCTCTCTGACTGCTGCTTTAGACATACAATCTTTGGCTGATGACACCTCTGGAGGAGAATGTGAAATGTCCAACTTAAAAGACCACATGACTCCACGTTGGAAACTAATTTATAAATACCAGCTGAAACAATCCTGCAAAATAAAGGCACATACAAATCCTGCTGAGTGAGTGCTGTGGAAGGCAATTTACCTTGAAAGAAGACACGCTTCCAGAAGATTCGGCCAACATGTATCCCCCCGAGGAACACCAGATTAGAGAGGATGAGCATGGCAGTGGAGAAGGCAGAGAGAAGGGCAACGCAACGCCTTTCCATCGCCGCAGAGAAATTCCGCTCCTGAGAAATCAGTAAATAAATAAGAAAATTGCAGGAGAATTACAAGAGATTTTTATTGTAAATCTGAGACACAAAGAACAGCAAAGCACCTGGCACTAATGAACTGGGTGACCACAAACTAGGAGGATTACACAGCATGTATCAGACTTTATTACTATTTTGAGAACATGAACATTCTCCCAAGGCTTAGAGGCCAAAGAAGCAAGAACAGCCTTAACGTCTCTATTGTTAATGTATTGGAAACAGACTTTTACTCACATTAATGTTAGGCGTTAACTGGACATGCCAATTAGATGTGACAGGATGCAACCAGTTTGTCTCCTGTCTGTACTTACTGTAGCAGCTCCAGGGCTTATCTTCTATTAAATCAGATTGCATGACCCCTTTATTTCTAGCTACAGGAAAGATTTCATCATGTCCACACATCTTAGCTGACTGGAATTATATCTATATACAATTTTAATCTCTTTTAACCTAATGTTTTTGCTCTGTCAGAGGTAAATGTTTGTGTTTCAAACTTACAACAATGGAGTGAATAAAGGATGAGGCAAAAAGAGACTTCAGTCCATTTTCCACCAGCACTCCAGCCCAATTCATCAGGGCCCAGTACTGTAAGTAGTCATGGCCACCGTGCCAGAGGCAAACAAATCCGAACGCAAGGCCAGTGGATAACATTTTGTAAAGACGACCATGCCGTGAACCTCCCAACGGCACATAGATGTATCTGGAATGTGAGTACATAATACGAAAAACAAATAAATCTTTAAACACAATCAGAAAGAATAAAATGTTACAGCTCTGTAAAGGAGATACCCAACACAAAGGAAAACAGTAAATAAATGGTGATAATAACAGAGAGATCTTTAGTAAGGACAGGACACAGATGTACTGCAGCCAGTGAATGGTGCAGATGTAAAACAAAGGGGGGTTGAAAATGGCACCACAGTGCACCAATGAATTGGTCTGCCTGTCACATAAATTATCATGTCATGTTCACTGATTTTTAATCATATAAATGTTGCTCTGAAGTCCAGTACAAAAATAGAGGCCCTCCAGGGAATATCAATCCTGCCAAGTTGTTAATAATGCTGCAACTGGGTTAATGATTCCAAAGTGGTTTCTGTGATTCACTCCAAACCCACTTTCTACGTCAAATTTACTTTTTTTTCATCACTTGAGATGAGTCTACCTGCTTGTTTTGGTTGGGTAAGGTCGGATTTCAATATTTTGGTTAATAAATTGAGGATACAAAGTATATTTTTCATGAGGTCATTTATCAAACTGCAAATATTTAGCACATAACATGTAATTGTACTGTGGTTTAAACTAGATTACAGTTCATGTGGTCTAAAAATAGCAGCTGTATATGCATGTGATAGCCCACTTGATGTGGATAACGTCCCACCAATCAGTAAAGAATGTGGCGCATGTCGTGGAGAAAAATGGTCTCAGATATTGTGAGAACCTCGTCTGTCCCAGAGAGCCTCAACATGCATCACTCCAACACACTTAGAAACAAACATCACATTCTGTCTAGCGTTGCTGAGCTGGGAACTAATTATCTCAGCCACCCTGTGGCTAATCAATGTTCCTGAAAGATGAGCCAGCATTTTCTGAGCTGTAAATAGAGTGGCCGGCCAGCTTGGCCATATTGGAGGATGAAAGTAGGTACAAAAAGAGATGGAGAGGAACGGGAGTGTTAGAGCAAGAGCAAACTGAATACCTAAACACGCTGAGCACCTATCCATCTATTTAAATTATTTAGATGTAGACGGATTCTAATCAGATGTTAATCAAAATATGATAATATTTAGATATATATTAATACCCTGAATAATGAATGTGTTATGTAACACCTGACTATTGCAAGCAGATGGTGCAGGAATGAGGAATGAGATGGTCTGGCAACTATTATTGTTGGTTTTTGTACTCTTATAGAGACATTTAGTAAGTGTACTTGATCTCTCTTGCTTTAAGTGCAAGAAACCCCCCCCCCCCCACACACACACACACACACACACACATCCAGCCCAATCCATGCCCCTACTTATTTATTTACAACTAATTTTCCACAGGATTTGGGATCAAACGCTCCTTCGCATACGTAGCTCTAATAACTCAATCAGCTGGTGAGAGCTCTTTTGTTGGCCGATAACTGTATGTGTGTGAAACAGAGAACCTGAGACACATACAGAAAGCGAAAGCGTAATGGAATGGCGAAGAATGAGCCACTTAGTGGCCCATGGAGACGAGGTGTCAGTGAGTCATGTAGAGCACATCATTTAACACCTACACACTCATCTAGCGCTCTTCAGACAATTTCAACAGAATTTCAGAACTGCATTAAAACCTCTTTAAAAGCACTTTCACAAGAAAGAACGCCAGGACATTGTGTCATGGGTATCATTTTGCATCTGCAGTAGGATAATTACAAGTGATGCCATTAAGCAGGAGAAAACAATTTCCAATGGACACGGATTAAAATGGAAACTCGTATTTGCAATTTAAATCCTGGGATCTTTAGCAAATTATTTGGAGCCACTTCAACAGCCTGATATGCCACATTTCATTCTAAATTCATCTTTATCATCTGAAAAGCAGATGTATGTGTACACCATCACACATGTCAAACAACAGAAAAACACAAACAGTCAACACAAAAACGATTTAGCAAACAATGACAAAGATAAGGGAACAGAATATCACAGTGTGTTGTCTGACAATCGTGCAACTGTAGTGTTGCCTTGACGTAGCAACCCGCCTCTACCAAGTGGACCATAAACCCCCAATAGGCTGCATTCAGCCGAGTGTGCATCATTAAAAGCAGACGAACTAATAATGTGCGTTGTCTAAAGTACAAGTGAGCAAACACATAATGCTCCCATTACATATGCACATATTAAACAAAGAGGCATTTCTCCAGGGTGCGGGAACAGTAACACAACACAAGAACTATTCACCAACAACATGCAACCTCATAATCATGAGAAAGCCTACATGCAAATGCAGCATCCTTGTCCATTATGATGCAACATGCGGGCAGGCAGCTGGAGAACCTTTTTTAAGGTTATTCAACTTCAATGCCCCACAGGAAATGAGCTCTTTACATTAAGTGTGCAATAAATAACAGATACAGTGAGTACACGGTTAAACACATGCTAATCCAAATACTGTATAAGGCAATACAAACTATAGATAGATACAAAGATATATAAATATGTAGGTAGATAGACAGGTGAAATAGATTAGACAGAAGGATAGACTGCCTGGTTAGACAGATAGGCAGATAGACAGGCAGATTAGATAGGCAGACGGATAGACAGACAGTTAGGCAAAATAGATAGATAGACAGACAGACAAGATGGATAGACAGCCAGGCAGACAGTCAGCCAGCCAGCCAGCCATATATAGACAGGCAGACAGACAGATAAATGCATATATATTCTAATATAGGAGCTATTATTTGATTTAGATCACATTTCACATTTTTTGTAAGCATTAACATCTGAATTAGTCTGTCCACCGCTCATGAAGTGCCTCTTACCTGATGAGCCATCGATATAGGCCCTCGTCAAAGTGCCTGAGAGCGAACAAAAAAAATGGATATTTGAGTCACGCATTTACATAATAATATAGCACTGAGTAAGAAACACCTGAGCACTGGGCTTCATATAAACTTAGGCATGTGCAGTACTGTACTGTATGATGCATGTATGTTTGTGTGCTCGCTATTTGTCATTAAGAAGATTAGAAAAAGCTTTTTTTCCTTGTTGCCTATAAACAATGCTGTCAGTGGTCAGTGGACAGCTTTATCAATTCCATCAATGTTGTCAACATTGGCCAGCTCAGCACACACAGGCTGGATTGGAGTGCATCGGTGTCAGCACATTGGTCAATCGAGTCTACAGCCGGTGCATTTTTACTGCAAAACCAAACACACGGCCTTCCATCTCAACTTTATGTGCTCTAAATTAAGAGAGCATTTCTTCAGTGTTAATTACATTTAGGAACAGGGAGATTTTGCTATGAGAAAGTGACATAAAATGCTGTGATACTCTACACTCCCTGGTAACCATGAGGTAAACCAGATTTTACACTTTTTTATTGTATATTATGAAGTTTGCTTTTAATTGCATTTTTTTCTGTCTAAACCTTGTTCATACACTCAGCTGCCAGTTTATTAGGTACACCTAGCTAAAACTAATGCAGTTGAATACAACAGTCCTGCAATAAATCCTACCTTCATGAACTACTACTACTATCTGATAAAAAAAATGTCAGTGTCTTCACTTTAATTATGTTTTTTCTTTATGTAAAACATTTTGTAACATCTGATTTTGATACGTTCTATATAAATCAACTGTATTATTATTATTATTATTATCATTATTTGGAGGATGTAGTTTGTGGTGCTGTTGAACTGTATTGCATTATACAGAGAGGTGTTTCTGTTATTTAGCCTACCCTCATTGATATAAATGGGGTGGACAACATAATAGAAACACCGGTCAGTATAATGCAATACAGTTCAACAGCACCACAAACTGCAGCCTCCAAAATGATCCTGCAGTTGAATAAACACCAAGATGGGATTTATTGCATTTACTGCATTAGTTTTAGTGTATCTAATAAACTGGCAACTGAGTGTATATTACAGCCTATTTTGCAGTGTAGCAGCCAGAAGTCTTTTTCTTGTGATGTGAAGTGGTGTGCATCCTGGAGGACCTCAAAGCTAAATGGTAAACACAAACGGCACTGTGACACAAAATGTTCACCGTTGCATACGCCTGAATGTCCTGAAATATTTTTCTAAGCAGTGGAAACTTTGTTGTCTTGTTGCCTTTTTATATATGAATTCTTGCTGATTAAGGTGTTTTCTCCCTGTGTAACAAGCACTGCAATGTGTGTGTTCATTAACTTGAGCAATTGTGACCCCTTCAGCATAAACCAGGCATAGTCTTTTTTCTTTGCTTTGTAACCAAATGAGCCTAAAAATGTGGTAATTATCATGACATTTACTTTTATAATGTCCGCTCTTTGTGGAGGTAGGTGTGACAGAAACCCATGATAAACCATCACTGACTTAACCTGAAAAATAAAGTAAAATTCTCTTTTATGCCAGGTTATGCCGAACGGTGTTATATACTGACAAACTGGCATTTGTCAGATCCCTTTCAAAACTGACACACATTTCTATTTGGTGATTTTAACATGTAGACAGGTGTTGTTTTGTTTCATGATTTACTTTTTTGTCTTAGCAATGCTGCTACTAACCTGTTTTTCTTTAAGAAAAACAAGACGTGGCCTGTAAATATAGGAGCGCGCCCAGTGAACAAACCATTTTAGCTTGAGTCTTAAAGAATGATGTACTCCTCCTGCGGCAGAGGTGACCAATTGCTCTGATTGCCAGTAATGACAGAAGATGAGACAATTCACGGGGCCCCTCTAAATTCTATTGCCAAAGCACACAGTGAGCACTTAACGAACTTGACACTAAATTTACCTTTTCCTCAAGCACACCAGGGGTGCTAATTTTGTTCAGTTACTTAAGTGTTAAAGAATGCTGCAAGATCAAAGTGTATTTACTGTATGTCAGTGGTGTTAATTGGAGTTGGCTGCACTGTATGATCTTACCTCCACATCCCCGTGAAACTGTACATGATGCTGACACAACGAGGAAGCTTTGGGGGAACTAGTTTATCCAAAGTAGCCAACATAGATGGAAGGCCAAACAGTACCAGATACTTCACATAGAAGAACTGGACGAGGGCCAGGGCCAGACCGCCTGTGACAGGGGGCGATTAATGATTAAGACAATTTCTATACTCATGAAAGAGAATTTTCGTGCGTTATAAGTTAAGTAAATTTTATTTATATAGCCCAAATTTACAAATTTGCCTCAAAGGGCTTTACAATCTGTACAGCATACGACACCCTCTACCTTTAGACATTAAAGAGATGCTAAGAACAGTTAAGCAGAATTACAAAAAGGAGGCCAGTAAATGATAATGACTCAGTTTGCCTACATGTATATAGACATTTCCGAGTAAGTAAATGACTGACTGACGGAATGAATGAATTAGAGATATAAGTTCAAAATCCCAGAGGTGCTTTACATTTAAAAAATTATCAACATGAGGCTGTGTGTGCATAATACCTATAGACCACAGCGGACACCTGCGTAAATTACATTGCTGTAAGTGTTCTGCAAAGACACAAGAGGGTAACCTGGCTGATTATGCCTTCAATTTGTGATTTTTTTAAAGCAAATAAGTAAATACCGTACTTGAGAGACACCCATTCCATCACTTTACTCAAATACAAACAAAATCACACCACCGATCATGACGACTGGATTATGAATCAATTGAGTCAGAAATCAGAATATCTGATGGAGTTTTAGAACCAACTAAATCCTGTGGGGGTAACATGTTTTTAAATTCTGCATCATAAAAACATGTTCAGTGTGTGTCTGAACTGAAGTGTCAGGGAAACATTAAAGCTGAGACTCAATCTTATACTGTATATGAAAGCCAAAAATACATACAGTATAAAGACTTACCCAAGGCCCAAGGAGGGAGAATTTCTAAGTAGGTCTCATTAGACTGGATGGAGTGCATGTACATTACATGGATCATGCATTCTGCAATGCACCACCACAGTATGATCCGACCTGATCTGAGCACCAAGTAACTAAAAGCAGATCCGTCCCTGTCACCCTCCTCAGGCCTCCGCATCTGCAAGTGTAGAAAGTGAGCATGTTGTTAAGGGTTTCTGGTTGAATCTTCACTACCAAAATAACAAATACCAGGGTATATATACAGTTTAAACTCCAAAGATAGGACTGAAAACAAGCAGACATTAAAAAAAGGTGCAGACATGACAGCCTGACAACATCAGACCAATTAAATGGTAGCTATTTCTCTACAAATCTGAAAAATTCATGTTACTATCCTCTTGTAAATAGCCCACTAAAAGTGACCTGAGATTACCTGTACTTCGGAGCAGCAATCAGTCCCCATTCAGACAAAAACAATAGAGGCAATTTTAGACAAAATCACAATTTAATTCAGGAGTAGCCTTTGTTGGTGCTCTTACCTGCTCAGTGTAGTCTTTGTACGTGATAATGGGTCCATTGTAGAAAAAAGGATGATAAAAGGTGTATGACAACAACCAACCGAGCTGCGCAACTCCACCATGGTCTAGAGGGCACCAGCAATGCTCCAGGCTGAAGCTGATGAAGCGTAGGCCACAGACAGCAACGCTGAAGAGCAGCAGATAGTACTCCTCCTCAGTCTTATACCAGCCTCTCTGTGTAATACAGAGGGAAGGCCAATTATTTTTAACACATTCCCAGGGAATCCGTATATTAATAGTGACAGGTTGAAACTAAATTTAGAAATACCTTTTTAAAGTCACTCTTTATTTAAAATATGATACTGTTCAAAATGAGAACATTAGCAGATTACAGCAGATTTACTCAACTGGTTATGAAAATTTGTCAACACATACTAATAAACATATGCTTAAGGCAACTTTTAATGAGGTGTGCTCACAGCATCGGAAATATTACTGCTTTCGAAGTCGTGCTTGAACACAGGACAACTGTATGCAATTGCATTTTTAACCATTGTAACTGGGGCATAGTTGCCTGGCTGTAACTATGCTTGATGTGTCAGACACTGTTAAAGGGTGTTTTTAGATCACAGGTTTATAAGACAAGGATGTTAGACTAGCTTAAATGTAGCCGGTGTCCATAATAACCAATTAATGTAGAAATGAATGTAACTGAGTTCCTAAAGTCAAATTAAAACTGAATTTTAATGTTTTTTTTAATCTGTAATTCATTGTGTTACATTAAAGAAAAAGCAGTTTAGTAAAATCTCACTTTGTTGTGGTTATTTCTTCATTTTCACTTCAATAAATGTTTGACTGAGGACTGTCTGTTAGCATGTCTCCCACTGCCTCTCACTGGTAGCTATTTTCAAATGCTTGTGGGAAGACACTGAGCTTCTACTCCTCAGGAAATACTGGAAATAACCTGCTTGATACATATGGTGTCAATAAATTCACTCAACTTTTATCATGTGGTACGGACACAGAATAATGGAGCTGAGTGGCTAAGTGGCTGTAAGTTCCCTTAGTATCATGCGCCCTCTTGTGTTCTTTGCAAATATGACATTTAGTGATAATCAAATGGTAGGTGAAACAACTCATAAAATGTGATTGAACATTAATTCTCAAAATTGTCTTATAGTACCATAGCGTAAAAGAAATTGTGTTTTTACCTTGAAAACATTTAAAATCATAATCAAAAAATGTTTTAAATGTGTCTTTCACTTTACTATGAAACATATCTTTTACTTGTCTGTTTTATCCTTTCAATGCAAGATAAATACACCCCTCCAAAATCAGGAACAAGTATAATCCAGGTGATGCAACCCACCTGGATCTCTTGAAGTTGTTGAATGTGAAGTGTGGAGAGCAGCAGCAGGTTACAGGCCCATGACAGAGCAGGATTTCGTAGTTGGGCCACAGTAAAGGACAGGCCCAGATGAACCAACAGCACACCAACACCTTTAATCCCCAACACACCGCTGGCTGCTAAGAGGCCATATATTGTGAGTGCTGGCACCCTAAACTGTTGGAGAAACATCAAACATTGTGTTGGATTAAAACATCTTCAACCTTATAGCAATATATTACTAAAGAGTAGTGTGGCAGCTGCTTTCTACCTTGGGGTAAAAGGTGCTGGTCAATCTTGATATCACACCATGACCAACCAGAGTCCACAGCAAAGACTTCTTGGCCCATTCAGTCCAGAGACTCCACTCAAAGTCTGATGGGTCCTGACAAAAACAACTAAGTTCACCATGGGCCTTTAAAACACATCTGAAGCCTGTTGAAAGGAGGCTTTCAACGCTCAAAATGTGTTAAGGGCCCTAATTTTTATTTATCAGTCTTACACAAACTTGAAAAACTAAAACTGAAACAAGCTTTTTAGTTTCCGTGACACAAAATATCTTAAATTAGGACTGTTCACTATGGACTTGCAACCAACTTGTGTTTTTAGTGAGATGCACCATAATGCTGGTTAGAATCTGGCTTTTAATAAGCAATTTCAACATTGCACTTACCCTTTTAAACCCATTAAGAAGGCCTTTTTCCAGCTGGAATTCTCTTTGTAATCCTGCTTCATGCTCTGATGTACAAAACAGGAAATAACAGCATCATTTTTTCTTTATCTTTTCTTCTCAATTTATTGAACCATTGTACTGACATCTGTCTGTCTGTCTAACTACCTTACCTTTTGAGAACCTGTGCAGTTGGTAGAAAGAGTACAGATGAGAGCCAAAGGACAGCACCCAATACGCAAAGATCTCTGTCCATGGCAGGGGTGCCAACTGGGCCTCCGCTTTAGATGTCATCAGGCAAAATCACTGTGCTATGGCGCACCTAAAACAGAGTGAGTCAATCAATCTGATTTACAATCAATTAAATAGCCCCAACACTGAAATGTTATATATTGAATGTTGTGTTCGTGGGATTCTGTGATAATCTTCGTGAGACTTTGTCAAACCGTTGGCAAGCAGCGATCGCTGTCGTTGCTAGGTAACACTGCGCCCAGAGGTTGCTGACTGACGCAGACCAAACGGGCAAAGCAAAGTAGCTTGTTTAGCTTCTCCGGTGACCAAACCAGCTAACGTTACTCATCATCGTATTGGCATTTGAGACCAAGCCGGCGTGTGTGTGTGTGTGTGTGTGTGTACAAGCTTGCGTGCTGATTTCGCTACTTGTTTTATTCCCACATTGTTAGGTCAAAAAACTTCCGTAAGCTCTCCTGTTCGAGTGGCAGTTAGCCGACGTTGGCTAAACTGCGCCGGCTAACAGCTAATCATTTGAACACGTTGCATTGTTATCAAAGAACCTGCTTCTACACTCCTTGGTGTTACCTAATAATAATGGGCTGCTGTCCATTGCGTTGCTGCAAATTGTAGACTGCGCTTGGACCGTAGGGACACCACTACGCTCCGGCTTCCAAGATTCAAAGGTACTGAATTCTTCTTCTTTTCCCGTGTTTTATTCATAATGACTAGCACACCACTTTGTAGAGCTCGGCCGCCCCCGACTGTGCGGGAGTGGCCCGCCAGTTTATGCCAGGAAAACCTTTTTGCTGTAACTTAGGTTTTAGCCAGAGGTGAAAAGTATGCTACTTTATACTTCTGCTTCTTTATACTACTACATATATTTGAAAGCTACTTTGAAGATCAAGATTTTTCAAACCTAACATGTGATCAACTTCTAAAATATGATGCATTTAGTGACTGAACTACCTAACAGTAAACTAGTTCAAATGAGTACCAGCTAAAACATTTAAACACAGTAATGCATCTGTAATAATAATCCCATGATATAATATAACACTGCCTAATGAGTATGTTTACTTTTGAAGTACAATTTGCTGCTAATACTTTTGTACTTGTACTACTTAAGTAAAATTATGGATGTAGGACTATTACTTGTAATGGGGTATTTTTATAGTAGTAAGGAAGTGACTTTTACTTAAGTAAAATATCTCAGTACTTCAGATAAAAATAAATAATAATCATAATGTAACTTGATACCCTGATATAATAAATGAAAATTCAGTAAAAATATTAAATGACTGATCAATTCCTAATACTATATATTATATACCAAATATTATATATATTTGGGTTTTTTTTTTTGAGCTGATAGATCTATCGTGCCACATCCTGTGCTGTATAGAGCAGGAAATGCAGTTGATATCAGTAATTGATTGCTGAAATAGTCCCTCCTTTGATTTTAACTTTAAAGCTGTTTTGCTCACCACTGTACATGAAGAGTGTACATTTTATTTGAGGCAACCTAGAAACAGTTTTGTTGTTTATAAGATATCTTGTCATGTCCTGAAAAGACGAAATTTGCATTGTACATACAAATATATTTGAACATAGGAAATTTAATTGGTAAGGAGGGTTTTCACACACACACAAAATATTTCACTTGACATTTGAATCACTCTACAAGAGGACTGTTACAGTTTCAAAGGGTTTATTGTGGAGAAACTGTGTTGGTACAGTAAGTTAATGGATCAGCAGCTGACTCTATGCATGCATCCTGATTTAGACAGGTTTGTAGGGTTTTCATAGCTCAACAAAAGATCAGATTCTTAACAACAAAAAAGGCACTGGGAAATAACAAATATGGTAACAAGTTGACATCAAGACAGCGTGCACAACAGTAACATAGCATAAATCTGTCCTTCATACATTCTCTCCTCATTGACAAAATCTGCAACTTCTCACCAACTTTTCTGACACATGAAAGGCGTGTTTAGACTCAATTTGTGAACTTAACAAATAAACGTTTGATGTTTAACCTCCCCATAACATCTATATCTTGTTTCTTTGCCTTACAACCCAATACAGAGCAAAATAAGAACATGACCACTTTTCATGTACACTCAGTTGTCCACACTGAGAGATTCAAATTCATCATCAACAGTTAATTGTAAGCTCGTCTATCGTGTGCGTGCATGCTAACGTGTATGCATGCGTTCATGCTTGCGTGTGTGTAAAGTGTTTGTGCACAGTGAGTGTAATCACAGTATGAATATTTTTTCACAGCTCGTCGGTCTCTCCATCGAAGGGCACAGCATCCGTCTCCATATGAATGCCACTGGGCTCACAGCTGCCCACCCAGCCAATAGGAGTGCGGTTGAAGGAAGGCCGACAGCCGATGTCATGTTGGTACACCACAGGTTCAGGCTCCTCTTTGGTCGCCTCAGTTTCTGGCAGCTGGAATTTCATGAACTGGTTGGCCTTCTCGAAGCCGCCGAAGGGCATGGCAGACCTAGCAAAGCAAGGTGACAGGATTATTAAAGCCCCTTTTTGTCAAAAAGCACCTACAAAGTTAGGCCTTGAGGGAAGTACCTGTTGAAGCATTTGTACTTGCACATGTCTTTTTTCTCAATGGGACCAGGCATTGAAGTTTTCATAGTGGCTATCAGACTCTCATCACCCTTCATGGCCTTCTCCCATGGCGACACGTACGTCTTCACATGAATCAGCTTCTTAGTTGCGTCATCCCTTCCACCTCCTGTGAAGAAAACATCCACAGCTAGAGCATATGACACACTCAACTGGAGTTAGTACTGTAGCATGCATTTAAAGATGTAAAATTATATTCAACAGTCTGTGGACTGGCTTAAGTAATATTTGTGATGTTTGTGGATCATTTATGTAGATGAAAATGTTCAAAATGTTGGCGAATGTTCTTATTGGCTTTGTTGCTAAGAGTTAGATGAGAAGATCAATCCAGCAAACAGCTGGTTATCTTAGAATAGCACAAGGGTTGGAAACGGGGAAACAGAAAAGTTAAAAAAATCTGTCTACCGACACCTTTAAAGTCAACAAATCAACACATCATATCTCATTTGTTTAATCCATATAAAAACCAAAGTGTAAAAACAACATATTGTGGTGTTACGGGGGTTATGTGCCTGACTATTTCTTGACCGTGTGCAGTGACTTCCTGGAGTCTCAGCTGGTTGCCTGGATACCTTATGGTGACGACACCACTATTCAGATTATTTATTAATTATTTTATCATCCATCCATTCATTTAATGTGAATGATAAAGTTAACTCTATTGTTTTGCTCAGTCAGGCAAAATCAAATACATCTCAGGAGATATGTACTTTTTTGTGAATACATATTTAAATCATTTGTGCAGCCACAGGCACTGGACCATAAAACAGAATAAAACTAAAAATGGCCAAAAAAATGATACCAACCTTTTAGTGGAGACCACTCACTAGTTCCTTCTCCACCTTTCCCATGGTCACCCCCACCCAGTCCTCCTGCACCTCCTGCTCCTCCTGCTCCACCTGCACCTTTGCTTCCAGGCTTTGGAGGAGGCACTGGGGCCCCTCCTCCAGCGTGTATCCCTCCAAAATGTAGTTGTCCAGCCTGTTTGCTAACAAAATGCCCACCAACATTTATCATCTGACCTCCCATCTGGCCTCCCAGAGAGGGAACAAACTTCTGGAGGTTGTCCTGAAAGATCAATATACCATGATCAATATAACCAACTATATCTCACACTGCACATGCATTTGTATTTGTTTCAACTTCTTGAATCTGCGCCTGACAAGCATTAAAATATTGCAACATTTCTCCATGGAATGTAGGGATGTTTCAAGGTTTCTCTGTGGAATTTCTGGTTATTTTATACACATTGTATCATTAACCTTTGAGAAAATTTGCCTTTGAAATGACAGAAAAGTGATTGGATTTTGTTTTCTCCATGAACTACGCTCTCACCATCGACTCACTGCTGAAGACGTCAGGGTTGTTCTCGTAGATGAACTTCTCCACTCTCTTCTGCCTCATCCTGAACATCTTGGAGCCTCGGTTCTTCTGCAGGGAAAGCTCCTCCAGCATGATGTCTTTGGGAGTCCTGATCTTTGTTCCCAGGTCGAACTCAGATGCTTCTGGCTCCGACTCATACTCTAGGTAAGGGACATTTGAACAAATGAGAGTTACATTTAGAAATGTCTATGTAGTGACATGCCGAAGAGAAATTAGAAAAGAATCACAAAAAACTGAAATCAATCAGTAATCAATCTTGTCTGATGATGGGTTGTTATAACATAATTATAATCACTACTTTAGGATAACAGATGTTTAAATGTTTGCTTGTTTCATGACGCCTACAATATCTTCTTTCTCTGTGCATTAATATGCATGTGTTTCTCCCAAAATAATATGACTAAAGTTTCGCACTTCAAACACTTACAATTTTATACGTAAAAATGTACGGCATCCTGATTGGGCAAAATACATTAATTATTTTAACTAAACAAAATCAACCCAGAATCATATATATTTAGAGTTATGTTAATAAATTTAGCTTTTGCTTTGTGTTATTTTTTTATACTATTTTTTTTTACATGTATTGTAGACATAACCCCGCCTATCATGTAAGATTAGTACCCCACCTACAGAACCTATCACCTATCATCCATCTATTTAAGTATTCTGTGTTTATAGGGAAGAGCTGGACTGAGCATATGGAAATTTGGATTCATGTAATTTCATGCCAGCCTTACCATCCTGAGTGATATGTGATAGGTCAGTTATGATCTTGGTGAGCTTTTTCCGCTTGTTTAAGGAGGCAGGTGTTCCCAGAGGCATGACTGGAGGTTCAGGAAAGAACGGTGTTAATAGTAACAACATGAGGGTTACAAACATACAGAAAAAAAAGTAAAATGAATATATGCTTTTCGAACATATTCAGCAGAGATAGAAGTAAGGAAAGTGAACCTCTTTCTCTCAAGAGACAAAAACAAAGTAATGTCAAGAATTATTTTTTTTGTTATTTAAAAATTTAATCTAAATAACATTGTTTTATTTCAGAATGTTTAATACAAAATAAAACTAAAGAAAAAGAGAAATTAAAAGCAAAAAAGCAAAAACTGAAGCAAACAATGTTTTCAGTGCAGCGACTTGAGGAAGTTTTGCTTGTTGTCATGAGTTATATCATATTATAATGTTATATTTCACATAACATTGTGACAAGTGACAGTAATATGACTAAATCTGCATAGCCACAGGTTCAGACTAAAGACTTGAAATGCACTGAAGGGAGGCTTTTTGCTTCAGTTTTAAGATACTGTACATTACACACAATTGAAAGAAACTTGAACACATTGCAATCATCTCCGACCATTGCACCAGCTTTTCAAGATCACTCGTCACCGTCAACACCTACAGCCATCAAGGACCCCTGAAAGTGAATCCACAGGATCTGAATTTATCAGACAGGCAGACAGCTTGGACCCTGCTCATTTTTCAAGTTCAAGGGGGATTTCAGTGCCCTCAGATTCCCCACATTCCCCAGTGAAACAGATGTCTACCCCAAAGGAAACATATAGCTTAGAATTGGGGACACAAGATGTGTACACAGACTGAGGGAAGATAAACAGAAGCACGCTGTGGTTCAGGCCGAAATTGGTGATCAATGCATCCTGGTGCGATTCTACTGCAGTAAAAAACGAAGGCCTCACGATCATAAAATAGCATCTGATCATATTCCCCAATCTGCAGCCTGCGTGGGAACATGTAGGCGGGGAAAGTGGGAGTAATACTTTCCTCTGTCTCATCTGTCAAGATATCACTCACTGTTGAAGCATATTAACATTAACAACCAAATTTCTTACAATCTGTGGTGCCTCCCTAGTCTGGGATATGTATCGTGTTCTTACATTATCTTATATGTTTATTTTACACCGTTTTTTTGTCTTCCTACATGCATATCAGCACCTTCAGCTCTCAACAGTTTCTTTAAGGCCCAGTCAAGTGGCAAAACATCACATCACATCCACTGGCTGTAACTCAACCCACTGCAGCTATTTTTAAAAGCCATTTCTAGCCAAGACATTTTAGCGACGTGTAATGGCGTCATTGGACTATCAAATGGGCTTGACGCCACTCTTAAGGACACAATACACACCTCCAGAAAACAATTCTAAGTGTATCTTTGAACCTCACTCAAAACAGGAGTGAGATCTGGAGTAGTTGTGGGTGTTAACAAGGAGGGTTTTGGACACCAATTTAATTCCCTCAAATAACTACAAGCTTAGGGACCCCATTGCGCTCAGATTTACCACCCCCCTGTCAGGGTTTAGTAACACCATATAAAATCTCTGCAACACCCACAGAGAGGGGTGGTCAGCACATTCACTCATTCCTTTGGTCATTTTAAGACGTACCAAGAAAATGCAAAAGCAGCAAAGTGACTCCCAGAGCCATTTGACTTTAATCGTTAATCGGTAGAATGAAAAGAATTCTCATCAAAAGCAAAGTAATGATCTGGTTTACTGAGTTGTTGAGGTCTTCAATTCCTAAGTCCTAAGATCAGCTGCACAACCCACAGAAATTATGATTGGGAACATGTTGCACATCTTTATTCCCTCTCCCTATTTTTGTAGTAGCCAGAATTTAAATCCAAGCTGTTGGTTGATTAGTAGGACAAAGCACACCAATGGGATGCAGATCCACTCACCGGGTTTTTGTTGTAATCCTGGGATGAGAGACAGACCTATAAATACCAAACAGAGAAGAGGAGATCCAAGGCTCAATGCTGGTGATCTTGATCACAAGTTTACAAATCCCTCAGTGCCTCTGACCCTACGTATGGCTGGACCCAGGTCCCGGGAAGTGCAAAACCCACCCTACACTCAGATGGCAGATCTTCCAGAGGGTTGGGGTTGTGGGTGGCAGCAGCGTTGGTGTCAAGACGGGAGAAGGAGGAGGAGGTTGAGGTTAGGAGTATGAATAGGGATGGGGGGGGGCATGTTAAGGTGGGGGGAGAAGTCTCTTGGCCAGCTGAAAGTGCTGATGGGGATATTAAGGGAACAAAATCATTCTCACAGATGGTTCAGAAGCCTATATTTAGTAGCAAAGAACGAGGGGAACAGAACTCAGCTATAAGATAACCTCAAAGGACTCTGGGGTGTGTTTGGGGTACACAGAGCAATGGAGAGGGAGGGAGACAAGAGTACAGTGCACAGGGCAAGTTTAAGGTTAAGCGTATGTGTGTATATTAAGGCCATGTCAGTTTGTGTTTCAAAGTGAGGGTTAGCTCCTTTACTCCCTACATTACTCTAACCTGACACTAGATTGTCACATTTTCAGTTTCTCTGAAGCATAATTTGGCTGGACATGATGGACATGTGGAGAGGGAGCTGTCAGATACTCAATATTTGCATGGCTGAAACAGCTTGTGCAAACTTTTGTGAGAACATCCAAAGGTCAATAACCAATAAAAGACAATGCATGTCTTGTCCTGCAGTATACTTTGTGATTTTGTTCATTTTGAGAGCATTGACGAAAATAATTATTTAAGTTTTGCAATGAAGTTATTTAAAAGTTTTTTATCTGAGATCCTGCGTGGTAGCCAGGATTTTAGAGATACTGAAGTCATTAGTCGTCAGTGAAACCCCCCAGCCCCTCCGTTCCAAATATGAATATAAATTTTGACAAGCCACCAAAAACATCAGCATCATTTTTTAGACGTGATGGTTCTAAATCTTGTTTCAAAGCCCTCCCCACATTGCCAGGATTTGAAATTCTGGTGGAAAAATACAAAATCCCTTCCTTTTTATTTTATTTCTTTAAAAGTCACCACATGTAATTTATGTGTAATTGTGGAATGTAAACTTCTCCTCAGGTTGTTAAACAACATGGAGGACATGTCCTCTGTGTTATCAGTGGTAGCTATGTTTTATACCACACTACTATAGTAATTGCAAAATTCTGCATACTTTTATGAAGGTTAATGGAAATAGATAAAACACAATGATCAGAAAAGTATGTATTATATTATTATTTATAATTCACAATTATAAAAGTTCTGCTTTTTGTAACCAACAATAACATCTCATAGTGCAGACTAAATATTATAGATATTATATATATTATGTTATAGATATAGAATTAATTCAGTTTCAGAAAACATATAGAATATAACATAAAGTATACAAAAGTGTAGACTGTATACTGATCAGTATTTGTTTGATCAAAAAAGTTTAGCGAGTTTCACTGCAGTTTTGTGAACTGTATTGTGCATGGCTGATATTGCATTCTCATATTCATGATAACATGATCGTCAGTTAAACATGCATGCAACATAATCCTGGGGGTCCTCAATGAGCTGAAGGTGGTCTTGTGCTGCTCTTGAGCAGACAATGAAAACAGAAAATGTGACTAACTACAGGCTAAGAACTTCCCCTAATGTGACTGTGCAGCTTCTGTTGTTATCTGTTGTGAAGTGTCTTCCTGACCGAGTTTAAGTGTAGTTATTCTATTTAAATGTGAAACTGAAGTTGCTGTTCTACAGCATGTCTGTGGATCTGTATAAGTCATTATTTAGTTTTGTAAAGTGGTACATCTTGTAGCGTTGCATCTGGGCAATTGCCCAACATCAGTGGTTATGTTTATCATAAATGGTTCACTTATATTTGGCTTAATTCTACCTCATTTTAAGCATGCTCTTGTCCAGCCTCCTCTTAAAAGAACAGGTCATGACCCCTCAGTACTAATTTTAGACTCATCTCGAAATGCCTAGAGAAAGTTTTTTAGTATGTGCTGTATGATCCCTTTATGAACACAGATCTGACAGTCAGCTTAAAGCAAGTGAAGGATTTTCAGTCTTGGCTCTGACCACATGGGGTCTTGCATAAAGGTAAAAGGCAATCCATCATTTGTTGTCTGGGACTCTGTTGGCTCTGGAGCAACACGTGTGATATTGCATATTGTCTGTGTCACTTCTTTGAACTCACTGAACATGGGCCTTCTCAGGCTGATTTTTTATTTGTGCATTTATTATGGTTTTATTCTGTGTGCTTTTCTTTTTTGTTTTATGGTCACATTTTTGTTTTAATCTAATCCACCTGTTTCTATATTGTTTTAATATTATGTTTTTGAGAAGTAGTTAAGAACTACAAATGATGATGATGATTATTTTCTGAAAAAACTGACTAGATTTTATGTAATCTCTTCATGTTATCGACATTTTTGACACACCTCCCCTACAAGCTTCCATGCCTAGTCCTCTCTCTAGAAGATCTCTATGGCAATGAATTCATTGTCAAATGGAGTGCCGACCAAATATTAGGATGAAGAGAAAGAGGGAGATATTGAGAATTGATGCAGCATCAAGAGAAGTGAATAATTAGATAATTTGATAAATTATCTGTATTATATATATTTATGTTACATGAAATTATATGATTTCATACATAAGTACCATGGGGACTACTGTACATCTTGAAATAGAAACTTTCCAGAAGCTGAGAAGCACGTTTTATTTTTTTATTTTTTTGATCTTTTTTAAGCAGGTAAATTAATAACAAATTCTTAGTAGTGCCCTGGCAAAATGTTGTTTTCCCTATAAATAGTCTTCTGTTTGGATATTAACAGCCCTATATATAGGCAGTTTGAGTGAGGTGGTTGGCAACAAAATGCCCTTCTAATTGCATGCTTAATCAGAGCCCAACACAGACTCCACAGTACCATTCAGTGGCAAATGTTCATGTAGACAAGAAAAAAAAAAACATTCCTAAGGTTTCCATGTGTGACCCCTACGGCCCTACGAGGTCTAACTCATATCTCATCATCAAGGATATCAGGACAATCCCAGATAGGCTGACTTCAACAACAACTTTTACAAATTAATCTCTCTCTCTCTCTCTCTCTCTCTCTCTCTCTCTCTCTCTCTCTCTCATTTCACTTTAAAAAATCTCTAAATCTCTCTCAACCTGGCACCCTCAAGTGGCTAAGCCTAGATTTGCATGCACATTACTTGTGTTTTCATATGGTTTTCTCTGTTTTCGTTTCTTCGTTTACCCCTGTAAGTTATAGCTCAGCTTGTTGTAATGTTCTTTTTCTGGTCTTATCCTTATCATACTATCAATTATATTGTGTGAATATTACTCTTGCCAAGTAATTCTTTTTTCTTTTTTTTTGCATTTTGTATTCCTGGAAACTAAGTTATCCATCAGACATAATAGTCTCCTTATGATGAAATACTGTTCAATATTATCTTATTGTATTATGTGTCTGTTTAATTAATTATCTTTTTTGAATGAAGTACTCAAACCAAGCCTGACAACTAGCCAGACCAGGCTAGTCTAGAAGGATTATCTATTTTTGAAGTTGTCAGTAATATTGCAATTAATCAAGTCAAATATCTACCAGCTAAAAACTGAGTAATGTATATTCATTCATGTGCAGATGGTCTTGAGTGAATGGAGGAATTTAATGCATGCATGTACTTAAATTAATTAAAAGAGAAGTGCAGGATCACACAATCAGCAACAGGGGGCAGTGTAAAATCAGACAAGTCAGACAACCGGAGAGCTTTCAAATATAATTTTATTCTTCTAAAAATGTCTCCTAGTCAGTTTAAACTTCTACTCAGCATTAATAACAAACATTTCACACTTATTATTTAATCAAACTACATTCAGAAACATGTATTTATCATATTTTACACCTCAATGTAACTATATCCACACTACATTTTTTGTAACCATAATATTATGAAAACAAGAAAAAGCTTTAAGAGAAATTGCATTTTAAAAATGGTAAAAAATAAAAGTATCCCCCAAGAATTCCACAACTGAAAACAACATATTCATTTCTTTGTTTCTTATTTGTTTCTATTAACATACCTAATCTCTCAAGGTATATAGCCATTAAATATGTTTATCCATTGTTAATGGAAAGACAACAGCTAAACTTCTGTGCTTCTTTCCATCAGCATTGTTAGCTTTACCAACAAACTTCAGGTACCAAACTTTCCTGGCCATCTTCGTTTAACTTCTACAGGCTGTGGGATTTCATAACTATGTACAATTCAACCCTAAGTCCCAGTTTTCTGTCATACAACCACATCTGACCATAACCCTTTATGTGAAATGATAGGTTATGACCCCATTCAGTAAACTGGCCTACTTACTGTGTATATACTGCCTATATCCTCCCTCCACAGCCATTCTCATTTCTTGAACCTTTTTATAAATGCTG
This sequence comes from Macquaria australasica, assembly GCA_005408345.1. Lineage (NCBI taxonomy): Eukaryota > Metazoa > Chordata > Actinopteri > Centrarchiformes > Percichthyidae > Macquaria > Macquaria australasica. Next base: position 242,230 of record SEMN01000255.1, on the reverse strand, counting down.
GTGCCTCTTAGTCAGTCAACTTCCCCTTGCACCACTTCAGATTAAATAACAATTAAACAAAACAAAATACACATTCCTTCATCTGTGTTATTTGTTTAATAAAAGTTAAGAATTTACATATATCTGCAAAGATCACACAGATACTAAGGAGGCTCTGGTGTGCCTAATGGAAGCTGTGATATCCAGTGACAAGTGTACATTCAGTGACAGCCCCGGCACTTGTTGAATGTGACCCATGCTAAAAAGACAGCATTTCTCTCTGGCTATAGTGAGCAGAGGTATTTGGCACAACCTCACTTGCAAGAGCAAACCTTATCTTCACATATAGTTCCATGGTGGAGGTGTTTAAAAACATTTTACAATTTTCAATGAGTCATGCATCATTAAAACCCCTAGACAAGAAGACTAGGTCATCATGGGTTTCTTCTTGATAATGCTACTGACAGAGTGGGTAAAAAACATTTTGTACACATCAGTTAGTGGGACAAGTACTGGATAACAGAAGTACATGTTCAAAGATAAAAGCCTGCTATTTTTGCTTTATGATCCTCCACCTGTCAACATATTACAACAAACATCTTCAGTGATTTCATCCTATGGTCAGAACCGCAACAATTAATTTTCAACATCTTTCAGACATTTCAAGTTTCAAAGAATATTCAGTACAGGCTCTGTTTAGATGGTATTTCTGCTAAATTAGTAGAAAGAGATCTCCAGAAGCCTTACACAAACCTCCCCCAGGACAGGCATATGGTGGACTATACAGCATACAGTATGTGCTAGTATACTCTATTATTGTTGTCACTCAGATACAGTGTGAGTAAATGTGTTGGAAGCAAAATAAAAGTGATAAGCAGCATTTTGAATAGCAAGTAGATGTTTATGATATACAACCATTATTCAAGTTCTTACATATTTCAAAAACTTGACTGGTTTCTGGATTTCAACTTTATATAAATCACTTCATCCCCTTACGTTACTTCATCACCTTGTGTTTACATCTAAAGTTGAGGCTTAAATTAATGTATGTAGGGGTGCTTTTTTTCATTAATTTGTCACTTTTTTAATTAATTGATGAATTGATTAGAGAATTGACCATCACAATTTCCCAAAGCCTAAGGTGATATCTACAAAATGCTTGTTTTATTCAGCCAACCACCCAGAACCCAGTTGAGAAACTGGAACCAATGCAGATTTGCCATTTTTGCTTGAAACAATGAACCAATTAACAGAATTGGTGTTGATTCATTTTCTGTCAATAATCAACTAGTCATGTTAGCACTAAATAAATAGTACATGAAGATGTCCAAGTGTGGTAGTGACTGATTTACTGCTGTTCACATTGCCCCTGGCCTCCAGACACGGGGCTGGACGCCTCCCTTGGTGGCAACAAAACGTGGTTTGGGTGCCTGAACTGGGTCGGACTTGAGTGGGGGCAAAGAAGCAAGGATACTGAGCTCAGGAGCACTCTGGAACTGCTTGGCTGTCTGGAGCCCTGTGGTATATGATACTGGAGTGTAAGGTGTAGGGACTGCAGGGGGCACAGGGTTTGGAATAGGGGTGGCAGAGAATTTTGGGAGGCTGGGCAGTCCAGCTGGTTGGGAGGGAGGTGAAGCTGGGGTTGGGGCACTAACTGGTGCTGGTGTCAAGAAAGGGCCTGGGGTTGGAGTGAAAGGAGCAGGAGGTGGGGAGATCATGCCGGAATAAGTCAAGCGTTCTCCAAGGGTAGTGGCTGAACGGGGTGCAATGACTTTGGGAGCCAGCATCGGCGCTGACATTGGTGTGGGTGTAGAGAATCGCTTGACCTCGAAGACACGGGCTGTTTTGAGGGGGATCTGCTTAGGTGAGGTTAATGAGCTGCCCATCATTGTTGTTGAGTAGTCACCCTGCTGCTGATAAGAAGGCGTGGCTGATAGATTAGTTGCACTGCCCCCGTAGTTGAACATGGCAGAGTTGAGCTGGTAGGGCTGTCTTCTCATGAAATCCAGAGCCTTGATGCCCTCTCTTTGAGAGCCTCCTCTACCCCTGCTGTCTGGCTTGCCTATATCCCTCTGAGGCCCTGTAGGGATAGAGGGGGCCAGGAGTGGGTTGTACCCAATGGGTGGAGGGGCACGGACATTTGGGGAGTATTTCCACTGAGAGGAAAAGGAAGGATTGGGGGAAGAGTCAAGAGGTTGGGCTGCACTGTGTGAGGCCACTGCCTGCTGGTAAGGGGTCTCGGGTGGGGTGTCCACTACATACATACTCATACGGCTCTGCCTGCGGGCAAACAGCTGGGCCCCCTTACCCCCTGCTTGAAGAAACTGTGGGGCCTCGTGGATGACCCTAGGCTTGGGTGCAACTGGAGGAGGCGCCTTCCCCATGCCAACCTCACCACTCCTCTCCTCCTCTGCACCATCACAGATAGTCTCAGACTGACGTGATTGGCCATATGTGTGTCGGGTGGACCTGTCATCCAGGTTCTGCACCATAGACAATAGATCGGGATTGGGGGATTTCTTTGTGATATCTGGCACATTGAACATAGGTTTGGGTTTGCCACCACGCCGTCGAGCCTCAAGTAAGATTCCTGTGCGACCTGTTGGACCAGGAATAGGGGTTGGAGCTACAGCTTGCTGGGAGACCGCTGACACTGTAGCTACAGGTGCCATAGAAAATTGAGGTGGAGGTGGCTGAGCAACTGGCACTTGAAGTGGAAGCACTGGGTCAGCTGAACCAGGAATTTGAGATACAGGAGGAACTGGGGCTGGAGCCATTGTTGCTTGTGGAGCCAGTTGCATTGAAGGCATAGACACTGGGGGCACAGTTGTGAATGGAGCCTGATAAACAGTAGTTACTGGTGGTGATGACTGCGTTTTCTCTACAGAGGTAGAGATGGCTGGAGGGTGAAAGGTGACGGGAGCTTCTGGTGTCGAGGCAGAGGGGCCTTGTGTTACAGAGAATGGTGGGGAGAACACTAATGGAGGATCAGGAAGTAGCTGTGATATTACTGATGTAGCATTAATGCCTAGTTCAGAGGCAGTGGAGAATGGTGGTGGCACAACAGCTGCTGAGGCAGGACGCTGGGTCGTCTTTGTAACAGGTGGTCTGAACGTTACAGGGGCAGTCGCAGCTCGAATGCTGATAAAGCCAGGAGTGAAAGGACGTGCTGTTCTGTTGAGAACATTACTAGCAGGTAGTTCTGGTAATGGTGTTTCAGATGGTGGTTCAGGTCTGGTCAGAATAGTCACTGAGGCAGTGGCTGGTTTGGGTGCTACAGGTGGAGGTGACATCACCATGCTAGCTGTACTAACTGCAGAGTAGGATAGGTCCCTGTTAGACATTACATGGGCTGCAACTGGACCTGGAGCCCAAGACAGCTCTTGCTGTTTGGCTGTAGGGCCAGGTGGTATCATCTGCTGAGGCTGGAGATTTGGTTGCATCTGTGGTTGCATTTCTGGATGCAAGTGATACGTCTGAGCCTGCTCCTGGACTTGAGACTGTGGAGGAGCCTGAGGTTGTGCCGCCTCTACTTTCTTGGCATGCTCAGCAGCCCTCTTTCTCTGCTGCTCAAACAACTGGGCACCCTTGCCTGCAGTGTCACTCAAGCCTGGACTCGGGGCGTCCTCTGCCCCATCTCCACGACCTTCAGTGCCTGCAGTTGCCCTCTTCTCCAGCATATCCAAGTAGTCACTATCCCAAGTTGGGTCAGGAGCTGCAGAGAAGCCATCCTCATCAACTTCTGACTCGCTGCCAGGGAATACCCCATCCTCCTCTTGTGAGTCCCGACACCTGTCCTCATCCACACTGCCAAAGCTGGTGAGGGTGTACTTCTTGGAGCGCTGCCGCCTCTTCTTGAACATCAGCACCCCCTTGGAGTGAGGGTTGGGAGCATCAGTCAGTAGGGACGCAATTGTTCGACACTTGCTTTTAGCTTCCTTTACATGCTTGTCTTGCGGTGTATCCCCTCGGTTCAGTTCTGCAGGGTATGAAAGCCATAGCTATTAGGAATAGTTGCACAATAGCATAACATAAGTGCTGCAGTAAGGTCAGAGAAGTCTGAATTAACAGATTGAACCTGTAAACCAAGAACAGACTCTGACATGAGCATCTAAACCTGTACTGACCATTGCCTTCAACAGGCATCCATCTCTTAACTTGCCACAGGAGCACTTCCGGAAAAATTCCAGGCAAGCCTTCAGCTTCTCACATTAGGTGGGGTGAAGGATACATTTGCACATTATTAGTCTTATGTACTCTGACATCTAACGTAACTAAAAATATTTGCAAGCTAGTGGAAAGTTGCATGTTGTAGGTGACTGGAAGGAGAACTTCAAAGGGTAGCCACAACATATCCTTTAACTTGTTATGGCATTAAACAGCTTATCATAGGCAACCCAATTCTGTTATCCTAATATGCACTGCCACGTGAACGGAGTTCTTAATTTGTCTAGGACAGGGTTCCTAAGTAGGACATTACAATGTTAAACCTGCACTCAGTGATGGCAAGGGGGATTTACAAGAGTAAATTTATTTAAGTTCTTAAAACAGCCCATTGACTTCAAATAGCCCAGCTCTGTCCTTTTCCTGTGCTTATTATGGATGATGGACAAGATGTCAAGTTGTAGGAAAGAATGCTTGGTCATTGTCAGTGCTCTGTATCTGTTGTTCTGTCACTGTATTGTCACAATTTTTACCTCTCTTCAGAGTTTGTGAAAACCAAAACCAGTAAGACATGACTTGTTGATTTTTCAGGCTTCAGTAACTAGAAATTATACATTATGATATATTGTAAACACTGTGAAACATCAGCTTCCTTTTGTGACATTTAAGATACACAAACAATCTTCAACTGCTAGTCAAGGTGACTGTTCCATGTATCCTTTTATATCTGTAACATACCATCGTATCATCCAGTTTAATGGAAGCACATCTCTCTGTGATGGTGCATATATATATAAATATATAAATAGCAAAACAAAAGGACAGCAAGAGAAATGGAGAGAGAAGAGAGGGAGAGAGGGGCAGGGAAAATGAGCGTATCCCTGCTTAGTTTGCTACTTGATACCTAAAAGCAGCTGTAGATGCTTTTCAGTGCTCCAAGATTGATTGCTGGGGTTTTTACACACATTACTGGAGGTAAATATAGTAAACCGTACCGGCCATGCTCTGTTTAACAGACTTAGCTTAGGTTGACACCCACTCACACTGGATTACTAACCTTAAAGAAAACGTATGGATGTTTGGTTAGTTATGGTGGTTGAGTCTCAGATTAAAGTGATTTTCTTGATTAAGATTCACATCAAGATTAAGACAAACACTACTCAAACACTATTCCTATTGGTACTATAATAAATGTTGGTATCAATTTATATTTTCAGACATCATTGGACATGAAAAGGTATTGAACTGCTTTATAACTTGCCCTCTCTATCTGTAGGATGAATATTGTAAATATGTATTTTCAAAAAGGGATGGGTTTGTTACAAAATAAGTTTACTGTTTGCTGATGAAATTATCAGTTTGAACTACTTAAACCAGCAGTTGACTGTTACGGACGTTTGGTTTATAGATGAAAAGTTGTGAACACAGAAGGTAGTGTAGATAGCTGCATTGTCAGTTTGGTGTTCAAGGTGTGGTGACTTGAACTTACTATTGAACTTTCTGCAAATATCTAGGTTTTTCTCTGGGCCTATTTGCCTTGAGCTTCAACAAAAGCATGTACTGCACATACAATCTCTGCCTAGAAAAGTAAAGCTATATTTTTACAGTGAGAACTTTTCTTCCCCTGTATGGGAACAGAGGATATCAGCTGATCTTCATTTCAGTGATGTATTTCTGTGCTACAAAGCAGATGGCACATAATATATAGAAAAATATATAAATAACAACATAGCATACATAAGGCAAAGAACAGAAAGATTAAAATATGAAGAATCTGTATCTGCTACAATGTAATGATTTATATTTATCTGTTCGTAGAGTATGAAGGTTTGTGACTCTTGAACCAATCAGTGACCTTTTTTAGGAATGTGTACATAAGTGTGGAGAACCCATGTGAAACACAGGTCCTTGTCACTGTTCTTCCTCAGCTGTACTTACTGGCTTGCTTGGCCTTTTCCATGTAGGTTGTTGTAAGCTCCTCGTCAATGGGTTTATTCACAGGACCCACCATGGGCACCAGCTGGTTGCGGGAGCCCAGCATCAGGGCCTCTTTTGCCCTCTCAGGGGATACCAGTGGCACGTTGGCTACCTCTAGAAAGCCACTATCCTCCTCTTGCCCTCCTTCCCGGAGCCCCTGGTCATCTGCTGAGGAGATGATGGAGGAGGTCTCAGTGGATGTCTGGGAGGACCACATTCCTGGACCAGGAGGCTGGTAAATCACCTCCCTCCGTGCCACCCCTGGTAGTCCCCCTCCTCCATCCCCATCTCCCCCACGTCCATCCAGCAAACTGGGGTAAACATGTGCATCTGGAGCGCTGTCATAGCCACTCATCTCTGACGTCTCCCCTCCCTCAGGGGAGGCTCGTCCTGTTGGTTTCCCAGGGATGGAGTTGCTGGGGCTGCGGCGTTTCTGCCGGCGCTGCCTCTCATAGCCTGCCACGTCTGCATCACTGTCAGTCTCGCCGTAGTAAGCCTCACTTCCAGGTGGAGATGTCAAACCACTGGTTATGGAGGAGCGGCTACGGTGGACCTCACGGATGGGTGCATGGTGGGGGTGGGTGGGTGACATGGCACGCAGTGCAGCGCGGTACTCTTTGTCTATACGGGGAGATGGGGCACGGGTCACAAGCACCACGGACTGAAAACCAGCAGGCACCCTGCAAACAAGTGGAGGGTTTAAAATATTGATGGGGCCAAATGAAGGCCCTTGGATGTGATATTGGAATCTAATTTTCTAAATCTGGATTTTGTCTGTTCTTAGAGTCAGTAAGATCTTATCACAAGCAGCAGAAATATTTGTAAATCCTAATGTTGATTTATTTTGGGAATGTAATATACAGTTGTGTCAGACTTGAGTCTTTGACCTATGAGTATGATTTTTTATTTATTTATTACATTGAGTTGATGATGGTTTATCACTAGTAAGTATAATTCTTTTTTTCCTCTGACCTTTTGACCCGGATGTGTAATATGCCAGGGGAGCTGTCAATCAGTTCCATGGCCTGGGCATGGGATAGCATTCCACATGGCTGTTCGTTGATGGACACCAGCTCATCAGCTTCCCGCATCCCAGCCCTGCATGCCTTGCTGCGTTTACGCACCTGCACAAGCAAAGGAAGGCAAAATTTCAAACACTCACATAGACTACAAAAACACACACAAATGTTGAGTTTTGATGGGATATATCAAAAAATATTTTCAGTATGAAGCCGATCTGTTTTGAAGTATTTTTGAAGTCCAAGACAGCTCTCAAGTCCTTCAGGAGACATCCAAGTCTCTCATATGTCTCAAGGGCACATCTCAAGTCAAGTCTCAAGACCTTTAGGGTAAGCCCAAGAGATCCAAGTCCAAGTCTTTCACATCTGAATTCTGACAATTAAATGGAAGGGCATATGTACATTTCTCTGTTCTTTGTTAATAGTGTTCTGCCAAGACTAAATCCCTTCAACGCACAAGCCTATAATTAAATATTCAAGGTGTGTAGCTATGCAAGGCCTGCTTGATGCTGTCGAATTTATATTCTGTTGTTCCAGGATTTTATCATATCTAATATGACTTGTAACTTCCAAGGCCAAGTCTCAAGTCTCAGGTCTTCAGCTTTGGCTTGAAGAGCTGTGATGTACAGTAGATACTTATAAGAGGATATTAAGACAACTGGTACAAACATCATCACTCTTTTTCTGTCTTTTTTCCCTGCTATTTTATTATTTCCCTTAGGATTTTAAGTTCTGCTGTTGTAACTGCAGGGACAGAAAAAAAACCCTGACAGAGGTATGCTGCTGTCTTGTCTTGGTTTGTGATAGTGACTGACAGAGGGCAGACTTTGTCCTGACAGCTCGATCTTGCTGTGGACATATGCCACATATTGCAGCTCGAGTGGCGCACTCAAACACACTTTAACAGGGAAATGCCAGCCAGCAGCCATCTTCATTTGGTGCTTTGCTATTTGTGCCCAAGGTCTGTCAGGACCATGGCGTTATGCCCACCCTAAATTGCTTCAGGTCTGTGCAAGCCATGTCAACGTGTCCCATAATAAATTCAAAGCAGATTTTTCAAAGATAATGACTGCTTTGTTGATTGCACTCTATGAGGCCACTGCCATGTATTAAATGAATATTGTGTGTTGGATTTCAGCAATTAAAAAGCATTGCTTTGGTTGACCTAAGTAGTTTTCTTTCCAGCTATTCTGGTTTGCCTGTAATGAAATCCCTCATCCCCATTTAGCTAAGCCTTTCAAAGTGGCCTGTGCCTGCTTGTGGTACAGGATGTCAGTTATTCATTCAGTCAGTCACCTTGTGGTTGCAAGTCATAACAGTTATAATACCCATACATGCTTGCACACACACACCAAATGGACTGATACACAAATACACATAAAATCATATAAATAAACATACAAACACGCGCATGCAGGCCCACGGGCACAAACCCAGCACCGACACACCAGCTCTTTCAGTGAAGCCCCAAACTGCTCCACCTGTTATGGGCGGTATAGTATGAGACCTGACAAGATAACGCCTTCCTGCTCTCAGGGGTGAAGGAGCAGGCTGTTTTGGATAGTCGGACAGAAACAGCTGTCGTCCAGTGCCATAAAGGTGATTTGGTGTCCTGTGGCTTTGTGTACATTCTACCACGTTTGGCATAAGTCGACTACATGTAGGACTAACATTTTAAAGAGGAAGCATTCTTAAGATGATAAATACTGTCTATAAGAAGTGGATATTTTATGCATATGGTGATTGCCTCAAAAATATAATCTAGAGGTGCATGATTCATAGCACATTTTGTTTGTTTCTGATAAACAAACCAAAATTAGCATCTTAGACAGTAAAGATTCCCCAGCAAATGGGAATCTTTGTGAGACATGTTTCGCCACAAAGAATTTATGTCTTTAAGCAGAAACATTTTCTTTACCCAATTTGAATTGTTGTACTTGTAAACCTTTATTTGAACATAATTGTATTTTATGTTTGGGGTATATGATATATAAGAGAGGTTTAAGATACAGTATATAAATAAAGGGTGCATGCTTCTTCAATCCCATTGACCAACCGTAGAAGCAATCATTGCAAAGCTGAATTGTTTGGGAAATGTGCACAAAATGATGAACAGGGCATCAAAAAACTTCACTGAACTGCTGGAACAGGCAGATAGAGAATACACTGTATGTGATATTGTATGAAAAAAAAAGAGAAGAGGTTGACCAAAGCAAGTTTGTTTCTCCCTCCTGGTCATTTGTTCAAAGCTCATGTGGGACCTGAACAGGAACAATATGGAGTACAACAGGTTTAGCAATCAGGATTTCCTTTGTACGTGAACCTACAAAAAAAAAGTTATACGTTCTTCTTCTCTAAGCAGCAAGATACTGAGTAGTGCATGTACAAAAATAGTGTATGAGGTTAATTTTTGAGTACTGAGCTGAAACACACACCTTGGCTGACCCCTGACCTGCTGCCTCTCAACCAAAAATAGACACCTGGAAAAGTAGTTCTGCTTAGTCAACAATTATTGAAAGCGTGTGTGGATATGTGTTTGTGTGATGTGTGTACATGTATGCATGCATGATTCATACACACATGTGTATGCAGGTGTACTAAAACCTGAACTATCATATCCAGAAATAAGATCTCTCTATATAAAGATTTCATAAAAGAGAAAGTTGACCCAAGTCTCTTTTAACAGGAAGGACAAGTTTGGTAGAGCGAAGAGGAACGACTGTGGATCAATGATTTTTGATTGAACTCATGTCACAGATAGTGACGACATGGAACTGGCTCGATACAAACAGCAAAGGATCAATATGAAGTCAGAAAATGTAACTACAACTTTACTGTAACTGAGTGTTTTTATGTATTTACTTTGTTTTTTTTAAACTATTTTCAGCTTTATCTCTCAGATGTACTATTTTTTTCTGCTTGAAAGCTTAATAAATCATTTTATCCAGTATATATTTCCTTTGGCTTACATGCCAATCTTTGCTTTCTCAAATGGAGATCAAGATTCAAATCTGGACTGCTTCACTGGTGCCAAATGTGGGCACCAAATTCTTGTGAAGAATTTGCTCTAGGGGAGTAAAATGAGCTGAGAGGCTCCATATGAAAGTTGTAAGGTTAAATATTATCTTTACACAATGAATATTTGCTTTCAGTGAACTATATAAAGAAAGACAGAATATAATTTTAGTGTTTTATATCACAGACAATTTGGCTTGAGTCTGGTTTGACTCACAGTGATTTCAAGAACGGAACTCAATCCAGACTTTCATGACATTCATTGCTCATCTCTGCGGTTTCTTCTGCTACAATAGTGTTTCCAATTAAATCTCAGGTAACCTGCCAGCTTAAACATGACCAAGCATGGCTGGAGTGATTTGAGTTTCTTACTGAAACGATGACATAGTGAAAACATGCTAGTTCAATAGCGCAAACAGATCATGGTCATGGGTGAATGGTGTATAGTATCCATAAGCTCCTCACAATAAAGACAAATTAACAGTCAATAAAATGATGACCTTAATGTACCAAAAATCTCTGCGACATTTCACTGCTCAAAGCACTACTGAAGACAGAACAGTGTCAGTAAGCAGCACAAAGTCAAAGTTATTTGTCAAAAACAAACCAAAAAACCAATGAAGACAAGTTCAGAATTTCAGTCAGTATCAGTCACTCCAATTTCACTAGAACTTTGAGCTTTACATAGTTGAGTAAGAGAAGCAGCATTCAGTGGAAGCTATGCGACAAGGTTGTCCTACATTCCCAGCTGAACTTGAAGTTTAAAGTTCACCCAATCAATCATTGGTGCGCCTCTGCATGAAAACCGTTCTCAAACGAGATGATGACTCATATTCAGGCCCCACACCAACTTGCGTGGCAGCCAATATTCCATTTCAACTTTGTTCACAGCTCCTTAAATCTCTACCTAATATATATTACAAGGCTGTTGAATCTAACTGTTTTCTACTTTCCACTCAGCAAACCATGAAATGACTTCCTTTGTCCAACCTGCTGAGTGACCCTCCTTACCTTAGCCACCTGGAGCGGCTTCTGATGCTCCAAACCTCCCTGGAGACGAAAGCCCCATGGCGCTCCACCAGACAATGTAATTGTCACTTCCTCTGCAACCATTGTTCTGCTCTCTCAGTCTTTAATAGCTTTTCTTCTTTTTCTTGGTTATTTTCCGCTCCTCTTTGGTTTTGATATTTCATCTGGGGGGCCCCTCAGTGTGTTGGCCCCATGGTCAGCAGTCAGGGCCCCCTCAGAGAGCTCTAACCTGCTCTTTTCCTGCCACACTGTCCGGGAGCTGACTTCTCTCTGAGTCCAGCTCCAAGGCCAACGCTCACACCTGAACACACACTCATGCACACACACACACACTTCTATGCGCCCACCCACACCCAGAGTGGGCCAACCATCATAGGGAGGCCAAGGGAGAGAGTGAGGGAGAAGGAGAGAGAAATATCATGGGAGGGGGCCTGTGTCTGCTTACACTGAGGAATGCCTGCCTCAAATGAGCGAGGGGAGGGTCCAATGCAACACTTGTCCTGTCACTCAGACCTATGCCACTGGGTTGCTGATAGCCCGTCCAAAAATAGGACACCACCACCACCTCCGCTGCTTTGCCTGCTCCTCTGCAGACCAAGGGAAAGTTAACATTCAGAACGTCCAAATGGCACTGGTTCATATCTGGCTTTACAGCACTGAGGTCATTAGTAACCTTTAATAGGGTCACAGCCAGACTCTCAAATCTCAGGGCTGAAACTTGCCATGATAGGACATTGCACTCTTGATTAGTTACATTCAAATATCCTTTGATTTACACCAAGGCGTGCTGATAAAAATGAATGATGTAGACATTGAGTGGATTGACTTTGGTGCTGGTAAGTCTTTAACTGCTGAGTCTGCTGTGTATCCTGCCAGCTCCTCTGGATCTGGAGACATTCTAGGCTGTCATCATAGAGCCTTAGGATAAATACTTACGCAAACTCTGGATGAACAGCCTGCATAGCTACACTGAAATATTCCACAGTGTTGACTGAATGACAAATACTTTGAAACACAGAAGAGACCGATACAGAATGTAGACACGGACAGAAGTTCCGCAAGAAAAACAGATGACATTTTTTTGTGAAACGGTGGTTTAGACTTTGTTGATAAAAAATCAGAGACATGATAATATCTCTCTTTGTAGGCAGATATAATCCCACCACATATTTACCTTTATGCCCAGGAATCTGCCACATTCTTACACCCAGTCAAACTCTCAGATGTGGTGGCAGCTGTGAAGAGTCTGAACAAAGACATTTAACACACAACAAAAGTAAGAGTCTACAGCTATGCTAGCTTCTCCATGAGGCTGTACTAAATGCTAACATCAGCATGCTAACATGCTCTCAGTGACAATGCTAACATGCTGATGTTAGGCAGGTGTAATGTTTACCATGTCCACCATCTTAGTTTAGCATGTGAGCATGCATTTGCTAATTAGCACTAAACACAAAGTACAACTGATGGATGGACTATGGATGTCTGTACCAAATCCATCCACTAGATGTTGAGATATTTAAATTGGAACCAAAGTGGCAGAGAAACTAACGAACCGGCATACTGCCATGGACGTCTCAAGAGCAACGCTCAACACACAGTGGTTGTAGATTTATAGTAACAGTAATATTCAATCAGGTTCAAACTGGTGCAATAAGAGTGCAATGAGGTCCATGCTCAAGAAGGTCACTGACAAGTTTTGATCTTAACTTAAAAGTCATATCTGAGAAACTGGCCATACATTTTGGAAACATTTGATTTATGAACCCCATGGTCCAGTGTGACTTTGGTTCTATCTTTCACATTGTTCCCTCATGGTCATTATCTTTCCTGTTTTATGTACATGTTTTAACATAAAACTCACTCTAATCTTGATCTGATTAAAGCACTTAAAAAAATAGATTGAAAAACTATTTGACAAACACAAACACCACAATCTCCACTGCACACACAGTCTCAGTGGACGTAAACTTGCTTTAACTAATGTTGTGTTTTCCTTTGGGACATTGACAGGCCTTTAAAGCTGTTGAAGCTGGACGCTCCCCTTGCTAGAAAAGCAGCGCTGCCATTATCAATGCTGCTGGAGGTTACCAATGATAGCTGCTCCCTTTGGCAGCCTTGCCCTGCAGCTGTCTCCAGACGTCAGGATAGTAACCAAGATCAGTCCTGGGTCAGACACTCAGAAAAAAATGTCACCCTCTCTACTAGAGACGGTATCAGATCTAAAAGAACACCACAGTTAAAGCAAGTGCTCAACCGCACAGATACAACCGATCCAGTTTATATCAGATCTGTATTTACACAGGGAAAATGAAATACTAGACTGATATCTGAACCAACATGTAGCTGTAGATCAGTTGTGCCAACCGCTCCCCCTAGTGGTGTTTTGTGTTATGGTACAGGAGCAGTTTACAGGTCTAGTCTGCATGTCACTACATGCACAGGTCATATTTTAAAACATACCGTAAATATTTTAGGATATGAAGAAACCAGTCTGCACCAGTATTTTAGCTATACTGAGATATTAGGTAAAGTTTTGGTTGCAAATTCTAAACAGTTAAGAACTCACTGGAAACTAGTGTTTTACAGAGACATTTCTAAAACCATTGTTTTCACACATCCCTCCAAAAACCAAAACCCTAATGCTCTCTGAGTATTACTGAGAGAGACTTGAAAGACCCTGTGACTTTGTGATAATTTGTGATAATTTCCAAAAACCTTTCACACACATACTGCCAGCAGACGAGTGAGAAATCTAAGAACAGTAAAGAAAATTTGTGATATTCTATAACAGACTTGTTCAACTAAACCAATACAATGTGCTGTTTGCTGTCTGTTTCCCTGACAAACTAAACAAAGACAGTGCATTGCAGAGAGCTGTGGCTTCAGTAGGCAGGCCCGCAACAAGTCAGGAAGAGGTCTGCTAAGTCACTCTGCCCAGGACAGAAGTTGGCTGTCTTTCAAGAAAAGTAAAAAGGTCAAAATCCATATGCAGCAGCATGGTTGAAACGTTTTCCTTTCCCCTGTGGCTCCATATGTTTTTCATTCCATATGCTTTCTATTGTGTCATGGCAACAAAATGAACTAAAGTGGTGCGTAAGAGTGCAGCAAAGACATGCCGATTGTTGCTTTAACACAGGAAATGGAGGAAGCTGAGTGTTTTTTCCTGTGGACATGGGAGAACTGTTAAATGAGGAGACAGCTTCGTTCCTCTCATGTTCCCCCTGTTAATTAGTTTGTGTCTGCCTATCTCTCCTTTCATGGTTTTCTCTTTCACTGTTTCACGGTGAGTCTTATTTTCTCCTCCTATGCAACCATTTTTACTGTGAAGAGCTTTAGACATTTTCTCTGTTCTCTCTCTCTCTCTCTCTCTCTGTCTCATTTTTCTATTTAAAAACTTCTCTTTTTGGCCAACTTGCCTTCCCAAGAAGACTTTGACAGACAGATTTGTTGAGTAACAACAGGCACAGACCCAGTGCCCTTTAACTGAGACATCTGCGAAACAGCATGGCCTACACTGCCAACTAGCCACTGCCAGCCCTGCCCCCTGGCTCAGATGAGGTGAAAATGAGACTGCCATACTAATAAATATGTTGTAAGCTGAGCTTTTAGAAAAGGCAGTGCACAAAATGAAAAGTGCATAAAATTAGATACAGAAAGTAAGGTTGGAGACTAATCTAAACTTTTGTGTAATTTAATTGAAACTAGTTTCTTTTAAGCAGGAACATTTTTAAACTTCTGGTTTCTTTTCTTGACATTTTGTCATATATTTTTAGCTTTTTCTAAGGTCCATAATTTGTAAGAAATCTTCTGGGAATTAATAATGTTTTTTAAGACGACTTTTGTTCAGATTCCAGCCTTGTGTACAAATACTTCCTCATGGTACAGTTGTTTGTGCCGTCCAGTCCACTTCCTCTCTTTCTGTAAAATCAGTGCTTACTTAATTTTTCAGGCAGCAGTTATAACCTTTCACAACATAAATCTAAAGGCTCTGGGGAAATGAGACCAATCTCACATGGTCCTTTTTTTACATGGTCGCCTCCTTACCTAGTTTCACTTACGGTACTTTGAGGTCTGTCTTGGATTTTTAATTGAACATGATATTTTTTAAAGTGCCTTTTTACTTTATTCACTCTTTCACCTGCAGAAAATGTTTTAATAAGTTGGTCTGGCTTTAAGTTGGTCCGGATCTGAGTTTTATTGGTGTGTGGCAAGCCCTTCCTTCAGTTTCACTGTCATGCCAACACCAAAATATCTTTTTCTTTACTGTTTGAGATGCGTGTTAGCAAAAAGTTACTGCTCTAATTGCAACCACTTGAATTTTCCTTCACACTCACTGACTCTCTTGTTCTGTGCCTCCAGCTCGTTTCCCCCCAATACACTGAACTCCTGACCCCAGTTTGTGACAGACTGTGCTGCATCTCTCCCAGGACTCCCACTGTCCTGGGAGAGATGATTCCTGTGGCATCGCTCCAGGTGGCCCCTAATAACCTCCATGTGCTGTCACCAGTGAGTCACACACACTCATACACCTGCAAACTCACGCAAAATAATGGTGTAAAAAATATGTTATACAACACGTAACTCTAACCAAGCTATGAAACCAGACTTCTAGTTCCCTTCACTGGTTGCTAGGCTGTTTTTTGTTGTCTGTGTGTGTGTGTGTGTGTGTGTGTCAGTACATGATCCCTCCTGCTTTCCTCCTAGCAAGCATTCAAATGTTAGTACCGTACTCTTTCTGGAAGACTGGATTTCAGGTGGTATAATCTGGAAACTAACCATTGCATAAATAAACAGTCATCCTTATTCAGTATTAAACAAATGCCATTTTGGGTATTTGAGATTCAGTAAATAGATACACACTGATGAGGGAAAATGCGGTGTTTTCTCAAAGTCTTTTCTGGAACAGATTGTATTATTTTGGGCACCCTGTTTACTGCTCCAGTGGCCATCAGATCAGACTCTTGTTGTACTGGGCAGCTCCATGGAGTTAATGTGTGTAACTGTGTTAGTTTGAACAGCACATTCCTCAAAAACACTGTCAGTGACACATGGTTAAATAAAGTTTAAACAAAACTGAGAGTCTACTGCCCTGCTAGCCGCTCTGTGAGGCGGTGCTTTGAGCTAAAGACTAACGTCAGCATGCTAACATGCTCACAATGGCAATGGCAACATGCTGATATTTAGCAGGTACAATATTTACCATGTTCACCATCTTAGATACTAATTAGTAGACATTAGTGGCATATTTTTGAGAAGCAGGGCCCTTTATTATTCCTCCTCCATCATCTTTGCTGTCAATCTGCATGCATTATTCCTTTAATCCTCACGGTGGCACTCTCCACTGACTGTACCACCACAGTGCACACACGCACATACTGTACACACATTGAGCTTTCATTTTTGATGAGACAAAGCCAGCACTCACTCTCCTCAGGGGAAATGTCTGATCGGATGGAACGGCCCGGCCATGGAGGTACTGTAAAGAGGAGGAGGGGGACAGGACGCGGAGGAAAAGTTTACCCAAAGTTTGTGAATTTGACTTAAGGCCACAGGCATTCTCTTTGTGGGTGGTTTGTTTGATGTGTTGAGACTGAGAGGTCTCACCCCCTCAGCTTCATCTTGTCAGTCCATCACTGAGTAAGGTGAGGAGAATAGCGAGTGGATTGAGTTTCTGCCTGCTGGAAGATGATCCTCGAGTATTTCACCTTCAGGGCAGGTGGGAGTGACAATGTTTTTGTAACGTCTCAGAGCCCATGTCTGCCAGTTCCACTGGTGTAGAGAGACAGATGTAAGTTTGGACCATCTAGCCATATTACACTGTCTGTCCGTGTGTTTGTATGTGTGTGTCTACAGTATATTGTTTCGGTGTATCACACAGTACTAAAAGGTACTATGTACGAGATATTTGTATATTTGTGGACATAATTTCAACTGTTGCAAAAGAGCAGTGTCAGCAAGTAAAACCTGATTTTGATGCTATCTGGACTAGCCACATTCCTTTAAATTCATAAAGGTGACAAACCTGAGCTGCAAGACAAGGTTTCATGTTAGCCAATCGACCTTAGAACACCATATTACTCTGTGAGATGGTGACTATACCATTGTCTATGTCTGCCTTTGGGAAAACATCAGATGGTTATTTTTTAACCTATTTTCCAGCAGTAGGTTGTATCTTTATAGGTGCATTTTTTTCAATTCAACATACAGACTGTGCCGAGGTTTCTAGTAACATCACAACAAACAAGGTTCTACTCTTTTCTTATTTGCTGGACATGTTTGAACAGTTTACAGCTCATACAGAATAGTACAGTCTATGCTAGTACATACTATAAAGTCATTCTCCTTTTCTACTATTATAGTAGGCTGTGGGATGGTATTTGGCACCACAGTGTTGGTCCAAAGTGCAATGGCATGGTAACTTGGTCACTTCCATTATGTTACACTGCCATAGTGCAGGTAAAACTTGATTTCTGTTTAACTTTTTATATATGCAAAGTTACCAGGTGCAGCTTTAAATGCATCTTTTAGGAAGATCATTTTCCATTAGCCACTAAATACCCCCATCTACTGTACCATGAATACATCTGTGCATGTGGTGGACTATTTTAAATACTAAAATAAAAAATCTCAGATGGGGACTTTTTAACATGAAAAAAGGCTTTTTATTTTTATGTTGGATGACAGGCTTGAAAATGAAAGTCATTTTCAGACATAGTTTGATACACACACACACACACACACACACACACACACACACATATATACTCACCCACTTTAGCTCTAGCTCAACCGAGTGGCTCCAGATCGAGTGAGTCACTTATTCGTCGTCATGAATAAATCACAGCCACTGCCACTCTCTTCTAGTCTGCACCACTGCCTTTTCCAAAACACACCAGCACACACACATGTTCACATGCAAACACACTGTACCAATACACACTGGGCTATAAGTTGCATCCTTTGCTCTCCAGACACTTTGACCTATTTCCCCTTTGTTGCACTGTAGAAAGTGCTTTCTTGATAACATGGTGTACAGCTTGTCAAATGGTACCCTTTTACATTACTTTTTAAATGTTTATTTCATTTTTGACATCACATAAATCTCTCTATTTTTTTTTTCATCATGGTTGGCCTTTAAAGTGCACCTCTGCAGACAACACAGTATATACAAAAGAGTTTTCGCTATTATCATCTCTTGTGACCCCTCAGAAATATACAGACAGTTGAGGAACAAACACAAACCCTGGCTCTCTCTACTCCTCAAGAAGACATTTGTCACTTTCAATTTTAACAGCCCCCCCTCCCTCTCCTCCTCCCTCTTAGCGGTAAAACGGAGTTCATGTCGCCCTGCATTTCCCTGAGGCAAACTGATGGCTACACCCAGAGACCCAGACGTACATACACAGCAAGACAAAGTGACTGCTCCTTTTATGCCACTTTGTTTATGCTGTACTCTCTCATCTTAGACACTGAAGCTTTCTGTGTCTGCACATTATTGCTTTTTGTCTCACTGTTATCCCTCTTTTTTTAAGTTATATATTCATTTTCATATGTTGCTATTTCCCACCAATTCTTTAATCTAATCCACTCCAATGTATCGCCCCAACCCACTTTGTCAGCCTCATTCTTACCTCGTCGTCATCTGTCCCTCTCCTGCCATAGATCTCAATCTGTCCAGCATACGCATCACTCACACTGTGGGCAAATAGCCTGTGAAATTTCCCACAGGGTGAAGCAACATGAGTTTGCTTCTACAACATAGGAAATGGACTTGTATCTGAGGCATTGATTTCCTCTTAGAATTATGGGAAGGAGATGGCAGTGAGGTGAAGGCTAAGAGCCCAGTGGTCGATACACACTCTCATCACAACACCGGATGTTCCTCCGTAGTCGGATTGGCAAGGGCAGTAATTGTCATCAGGTAGCTCTATTAATTGAGCAGTGTCAAGCAACATGGCAGGGGTTATTTGATTTTCATTATGGATTTACAGTATAATTTGAAATATGCAGTATGGGAAATCACAGTGGAAATATTAACTGTAGCAGTCGTAATAGCACTTTAATAGAAGTGGCAGTCAGAAAAGAATAGCAGTAATGACAGTATTAGTGACAGTAATTGTGATAACAGTGGCAGTAGCCATAATAGTAGTAATGCATGTTTCTTTATTATGTATTGGCAAATTTCTTCTAAGTTACAAAAAACATATTTTCATGCCACCTCTAGTGGTTTCTAGCTATTTTATTTGTCCATGTTTTGAGAGAAATGGAAGTTTAAGTTTACATACAAAAGACACAAAGTGCTTCTGCAATACTGAATGTTGAATTGAGAGCAAAACAGGTCTCTCCATTTTTCATTTGACTGATGTGTTTGTTTGATAAGCATCACCTATTTTTCTTTTCTTTTCTTCTCTGTCAATCTTGCTAACCTGAACCAAAACATGGTTCTTTCTTTATCATTTGATTCATGGACCATTTTCACAGCAGACATTTTGACTTGTAATAGCAGGAAAAGCACAGGTGGAACAAATAACATCAACGATGGCTCTGATCCAGTAATTATTGCAATGCAATGCAACAATTAATAATGTCATTAGTTACACCTGTGTTTGACATGTCAAAATGCTGTGAAAAGGGTCTATTCAAGTTTAGTTCCACTCCACATTTTGCTGCTGGTCATGTGTGACTCCCCTGCATGGCAAGATACCATGAGAAGAGGAAAAAAATATGTTTTTTTGTAATTAGGTTGAACTGACCATTTAAAGGCCCTGAAAATTTATTTTCACAAACTCCATACAAAAACCAAAGTGTAAAAATTACAAATCATGGTTTATGGGGGTTCAGGAGGTTTGTGCAGATGAAGCAAATTAGACATAACGTGTTAATTGGTGAACTATAGAGGTATTTTACCCAGATTTTGTTACCTTCGGACAGAGCCAGGCCAGCTGTTTGCCTCTGTTTCCAGATGTTGGCTGTAGCTTCACATTTAACAGAGAAATATGAGCTTGGTATTGATCTTCATCTCACGCTCGGCAAAAAAGCAAATGAGCGTATTTTTCCCAAAATGTTGAACTATTCCTTTAAGGCCATTGTTTTATCAGTGTTTATTCCTTTATGCACCACATTCCCAAAAGTCTTTTGCTTTACCATTATTTCATTTGAAAGTCTTTGTTGATTTCCTATCAGTTCTCCTGTGATGTTAGCAATGAATGCAGATTGAATTTGTGTTTTTTACCTTTATGACCAAAAGTTGACCATTTGAGCTGTACTTGACTTTCTACAAGAACACAATGTCTGTTTATACTGTCTGTATAGCATATATGCCTTTCTGGTGTGTGTGTGTGTGTGTGTGTGTGTGTGTGTGTGTGTGTGTGTGAATTTATGCATGTGTGTAAGTGTATTTCAGTAGCCCAGATCTTCCCAGCCATCGTATGAGGCGCCCGAAAGTACAGAGGAATGTAGCAAGGTACTGCAAAGACGAAAGGTCTCTCTCTCACACACACACACACCTCTACCAACTTCTTGCCCATTTTAGAGACAGCAGTTTTTCTCCACCCACCACAGCAGCTGGCACCAGCTCAGCCCCATCTCACAAAACCAAAAGGAAGCCCCAGAAAAAGACGACAACTCATGCTTAATGGACAGATAAGACTTTTGGATGAGCTCCTCTGACACGCAGATCTGCCCATTTTCCTGCAGAAGTGATCCAGCTTGAGATTTATCGACTGCAGACTAAGCAGAACAGAAAATACAGACAAAATCAGACTTCAGTAGATAGCTACAGAGCATTGCTGGAGATGAGGGGAGGAATCTGCTCTGTGTTTTTCCTGGTGATTGGGATGACCTTGCTCAGTGGCCTTGGCTGCCTGGGTGAACACGAGTCAGTGGAAAGTCCCAGGCCTCCACACCTTATCTTTATCATGGTAGATGACCAGGGTTACGGAGACATTGGCTACCACGGCTCAGACATCCACACTCCTGTGTTGGACGAGCTGGCAGCAGAGGGGATCAAACTTGAAAATTATTACGTCCAACCTATCTGCTCACCCTCTCGCAGTCAACTCATGACAGGGCGGTGAGTAATTTCCCTGTCATTACATCATTATTACGATGGGAAAACGATTCAGTTACTGCATCTGTTCTCATATGACATAACTATGCATAGGCTTTTTGTCTTTTGCTAACATCTTTAATGGTGTATTTAGTGATGGGGCAACTTCCAGTACAAGTAAGGCCATAAAATAAATGTACCACCTATAGTGCCAAGATCAATTACTAGATTATTTATCTTATCTAATCACTAGAACAAAATATACCTGTATTCTGAGTTATGGATGTATGTAAAAGAAGCAAAGAGATCATTTTCCTTCTAAATCACGTTTTACTGGAATAAAATCATCCTGTTTTGAGACTTAAAGTACAATTTGATTGATCATGATATTGGTTACAGACGCAGAAATTATCTGTTTTATTGACTTTTCAGTGTACATACTGCTGGAGAGTTTTGCCACAGACAGCTGTCTCACATCACAGCAATATCAAAACTGATAAGCTACAATTCATCTAATCTTTAAAGGGCAAATCCACAATAAAACACTGTAAAAACATAGCTATTTACGAAGTATCTTGTATTTCTGAGTCTGTTCTGTTGTTTGATGCTGAATTTCTTTTACCTCACTGGATAACTGGCCATATGTAGACAGACCTAACACTGACATATTTTAAGTTATATAAATGTAGCTGTTTACCATTTACAAATAAAGTTAAAATTACAGCTCTTTATCACAAAATAATTCTGTGAAATCACTAAACATCTTGGCTTGATGATGTGTAACAGTATGAGAGTATCCAAGGGTGCAATCTTTCTTAAACCATCTGTGAAATTTCCCATTATTGTGTTATTATGTACATCTTATCAAGACACTGCTTTCTTCTCATCTGCTCTCACAATCTCACATCTTGCCAGCTACCAAATTCACACTGGACTCCAGCATTCGATCATCAGACCACGTCAACCCCTCTGCCTGCCTCCGGACATTCCCACCCTACCAGAGCGTCTGGTTGAAGCTGGATACGCCACACACATGGTGGGGAAATGGCACCTGGGCTTCTGTAGACCAAGCTGCCTACCCACAGGACGTGGCTTTCAGAGTTTCCTGGGCACACTGACTGGCAGTGGAGACCACTTCTCCTATAAGAGCTGTGACGGGGCTGAAGCTTGTGGATTTGACCTGCATGACGGAGACAGGCCTGCCTGGGAGATAACCGGCAACTACTCCACTCTGCTCTACATAGAGAGGTGAGCATCAAGGTAATGATTAAATTAAAAAGATTCACACAAGAGAGATGAACTCTAAAAAAAATCTTTAAAAACCTTCCAATGTTCCTTCTGTCCAACCAGAGTGAAGCAGATCCTGAGGAGCCACGACCCCCATAAACCACTCTTCCTCTATCTGTCCCTTCAGGCTCCCCATACACCCTTGCAGGTACCAGATCATTTTCTGCACCACTATGATTCTCAGGGCAATCGTCTCAGGCGCCACTATGCAGCCATGCTAAGCTGCCTGGACGACGGGGTTGGACAAGTGGTCCAGGAACTGAAGACTAGTGGACTCTATCAAAACTCAGTACTGATCTACTCATCTGATAATGGTGGGCAGCCACTCTCTGGGGGGAGCAACTGGCCGCTGAGAGGTGGCAAAGGGACCTACTGGGAAGGGGGCATCCGGGCTGTGGGCTTTGTCCATAGTTCCCTCCTTAAGAGGAAGGGTATAGTCAGCAGAGCACTGATCCATGTTTCTGACTGGTATCCCACATTACTGGGGCTGGCCGGGGCCCTGCAGTCCCACCATGGCCTAGACGGTCACGATGTGTGGGGGGCCATCAGCGAGGGCCTACCCTGTCCTCGAACCGAAATCCTTTTCAACATTGACCCAGTCTCCAGGAAGCCCGGGGAGCCATATGACAAGGCATTGGTACTCAACGGCTTTGGGATCTGGGACACAGCCGTAAGGGCAGCGATAAGGGCTGGGGACTGGAAGCTATTGACAGGAAATGTGGGTGACGGGGACTGGATACCTCCACAGGCTCTTCCCAGTGGTCCAGAACGGTGGCAGAGACTCGAGAAGCGGCGCAATAAGCTGGGGAAATCAGTTTGGCTGTTTAATGTCACCCGTGACCCCTATGAGAGGTCAGACCTGGCGGAAGCTCGTCCAGAGGTAGTGAAACATCTGCTGACAAGGCTGGCAGAGTACAACCAGACAGCTGTGATGGCCAGGAATCCACCAGATGATCCTATGGCTGACCCTAAGCTCCATGGAGGGGTGTGGAGCCCCTGGCTGGGCCTGGAGGGGCAGGAGGGGGATAGTGCAGAGGAAGATGGCAGGAAAGAAAGGATGATGAAGATTAAGCAATGCAAACTATGCAAATTAAAAGCCCTCTTCAAGAAGGTGGGGTCACGCCTGCAGAGGAACACCCTGTTCTTCTAAATGTCTCCTCTAGCAACATTAATTGGACTAAAGGGTTCAGTATGCTTCAAACGAACTAGGTTGTGCAAAGTGTCATCTGAATACATCTGAGGGCAAAAGTGTACCTGTTGCAAATGGCCACGCTCAAAGGCGGGGTAAAAAGTCTGTCGTCAATTAGAGAAGTGAGACGCGATGAATCATACAAATGGGGAAAACGGCACGCAGTCAGGAGATAGTCTCTCCTCAGAGGCATTCATGGTGTCCTTGGTTGTGCCCACGAAAAGTCACAGAAGTAGTTGTGTGAAGAATGAAAAAAAGTGAGCTTGAGAGAGAAGTCAGCACGCTTGTTGTATTGTTGATTTTGGAAAGTTGCAAAAATTAGATGACGCATCAGAAATTTGTGGGGGTAAGGGGTTTCTGTTCTGCTGTTCGATGATCTGACAAGGACTTCATTTGAAGCATACTGACACCTTAACCAAGAGGAAGTGAAAGCGAGAGACGCAAACAAACAAAAATACAGACCAGCAAACAAGCAGGCAGGTCAGATAGACAAGATAGACCCACAATCAAATACTGAAGGTCGGCAGATAAACAGGCAGCCTTACAGACAAAGCAGACAGGGCTGTGCGGCTGGCTGAGCAAGCTGACTCACTCACTGTCCTGCGGCCAAACTGCAGCAGGGTGACTTTGGGCCGTCGTTGGACTGCGTAGGGAGCAATGTGTGTGTCATTGTGCATGTATGCCTGTATTCATGAACAGTTTGATTAATACAGATAGAGTGCGTGCATGCGGAAGTGAGGCCTGAAGAGATGGGAAGGGGAAGAAAGGCACGGACGGTGACCTCTCGATGTCTCATCTCCTAATCATCCAAGAGGACCCTTTAAAGATGACAAAAAGACACCCATGGGGTTGTTTTTGTCAAATGTCACCTTGTCCTTTTGTTCTTAGGGGTTATACAGACTCACTTTATCATATTGTAGCACACTCCTCTGCCTTTGAAAGACCTCTGACCATCACACAATGTCCAGTCCCTGCAGCAGGGACTAACTGCTCAGTAGCTGATACCATCAGTCTTTTCTGGACTTTTAAATGTTACTTAACTGTGTTATAAAATGCTGGAAAACTGATTTAAATGATCTGAATAAAATCATGAATGCAAAAAATCAATCATCTCATGACTACACACAATCTCTGCAGAAAGTCATGGAACAAACCTGTTGGGCACTCAGAAAAAGGCAGCTTTATTTTACAGGTCCATCATTTTCTAATTATTTACAAAAAATGTCCAATATGTTTCCTGGCATGAACTATATAATTTGGTACTGAATATGGGAAAAACTACCTAGGAAATTCTTAGGAAATTACTGACCCGTAAAATAATGCTCGTGAAAATAACAAAAAATCAGGGGGTGTGGAGTTAGAAAGAAGTGAGCTTACCAGTCCTCTGTAGCCCGCTCCTCATCTCTGCTTGAGACTAGCGGCTCAAGGCTACATTAGCTGCTACTAGCATAACATGCCCAAATCTCCGACTAGACCCAGTTGCATTGTGGGTAATGTAGGCACCAGGTTTTGATGAGGAAGAAGAGTCCATGGAATAAAAAAGATGTTATATCTGGTTCTGCTGCATTGAATTTGATCCTTTTTTTTTTAAATTTTTAAAAAAAACCTAAAACAATGCTATAGGAGTAATTGAGTGCAATGTTATAGGAGTGCAATGCTAAATTGGTGGCGTACTCTTAGGATAGGACGTAATTCTGAGGGATACTGAGCTGGGGAAGCCATAGTTTAGGCTCATGCAGTCTGATTAGCTGTGATGTATCTGCCTGCTGGTGAAGCTGCTGCTGTAGGAATGGATCAGAGCTGGTACTGTTTGGTCTCATACAACACAGTAAACATCGTCACCATTGTTAGGTACTGTGTGCAGCAGCTCATTTGTTGACCCCAGCCTTTAGGTGTGTGTGTGTGGATGTAGTTATGTTTCTGGGTGTGAGTGTCAGTAGCAATCCCACACACAGTAGCAACAGGGCTGTAGATTTCTCCCGAGCGGCCTGATAATGAATATTCAACTGTCCTTCATTATTTCTTCCACACTTGCCTCCTACTCCCGCCCCCCACCCCTCCGTTTATCCCTCAGCGCTTTGCTCATTCCCGCTGCAAACCCCCCCTTGTCTTTCTTTCTCATTTTCCTCCTCATCCTTCTCACTTGTTTGTGCTCATTTGGAAGATCGAGTTAGAAGTATTAGCCATGTTTTGCTCAGAGCTCTGTGGCGTACAGTAAAATAAAAAAGAGTGGAGGAGGGAAGAGAGAGTTCCCCAGGGGCTGCAGTGTCTGAAGTGCTTGTAGATCACATTAAAATGTCTTGTTTAGTGAAAAAGCCTCACTGCATACATAACACGCAATGACTAGTTATAGTAAGGATAAAATGAAAGTTGGAACATCTTCAAGTTTAAAGGATAAGGCTTTTGTTATTGTCAACAAATCCCATTAAAAGACCAAAATGCATGACTTCCCTACCCTGTCTGTGGCTCTCAAGGACTATTTTCATGCTCAAATTTGGTGAGCTAATGAGTATTTACAGCACCAGGAGGGTGTATGTGGGATCGATTTAAAACTAACAATGCCCATGTTCATCGTAATAAAGGAACATGTCACCCAGTGCAACTGTGTGGCTCATTGATATTTTTTTTAATCATTTTTGGACAATAATGGCACATCAGGGTTTGGCTAAATAGACAATACTGGTTAGTAGGATCAATTCATGGTTGGATTTGGTGTTTTCATGGGATTTGTTGACAATAAGAAAAATATGGAATATCAACTTGGTAGTTCACTGACGAATTGCATCGGTCAAGAGATTGTTGCAGCTGTGTTTTATGAACCAAAACTATCTTTAGGAAATGATAAGAAATGAAAAAAGTAAAACTTCTTCCCATTTGCTATTTCTATTAATAATATTAACAGTAAATACAAGTTTGTTCTGTGGTGCGGTGCCAGGAGCCCTGGAGCAGGTTGGGCTTTGGTGTCTTGGTCAAGGACATTTGCACAAGAGCCAGAAAGGATACACTGACTATTACAAACTGAATCTGTCATTTTAAAATTACAGGACACACTCTGTAACAACCATGCTGCCATCCAAAAAAAGAGGGGCCGGTTGTTAGGAACGCACTTTGTGGATTTGTGTGCCGCTGTTCAGCAAAGACTGTCTCAGTGAGTCTGCAAAGATGTGTGTACCTGAGTGCATTGGTGCAAGATAACAGCTTAAGTAGTATTAATGGGTATAAAACATATTCAGTCGGACGAAAGTAGACAAAATAGAAACATCAGAAACTACTTTGAATATACTGACTCACAATTACAAAGGTTGTAAAAAGTTTTTTTGCAATCCCTCCAGTAGTTGTTGGAGGGATGTTGTTGAGATAATTAATTCTGGTCCAAAGTGGTAGACTGACCAAGAAACAGACAGACAGACATTGCTATCCATAGAGTTGTACTGTATGTGCATGACACAAGAAACAACAACTGCTACTAATAATTTTTAGCCATGCTAGCAGCATGGCTCTATGGATGGCACTGTCGGTCTGTCAGTCGGTTGGTCTGTGAATTAATTATCTCAACAACTAATGGATGGATTGCAATGAAAGTTCGTACAGACATTCATGGTCCCAAGGGGATGAATCTTAATGACTAGTTTGTCCGACAAGTTGTCTGACCACGTCAGAAATCAAAAGTGCTTATATCTGATCCGAACACCCACACTTGAAGGTGGGGTGAAAAGCAGGTTCTCATAGTGAGGGGCAAAGAGCGACATCATTTAATATCTTCTTTCATAGTGTTGCACTCGGTTGTACACTGCATGAAAAGCGACAGAAATAGTTGTGTAGCAAATGAAAAAAGAGAGCTAGAGGGAGAAGTTCAAACCATGGCTCCTTCATACGCACAGCTAAAGAAATTCAAGGGCTGTTCTACAAACACCAGAAGAAACTCAAACAATTTCTGTGACCTCCATCTTCATGGAAAGCACTGGAAATCAAACAACTGGAGGCTTTCTATTCTCAAAGAATCTGCACAGAGTTCATGACTTGTAAGACATCGCTGCAAGGAGCATTGAAGCTGAAGGCGCTGTTCACCTCCTCTATGTGTGCACGCAACAAACACACACACACACACACAGAGAAAACCTCCCACCATCAAAACTAGACTCCAGTGATTAGATGTGATGAGACTGTTTTGGGTTAACAGTAGGAATGTTGCTCAGAGACCTTCAGAGTCCCGTACATGTGAGAAACTGGTGAAGACAATCGTTACATGCCCACACATCTGATTCCCAGTATACTAAGATGGCCCGCAGAAATAAGGCAGCGTCAGATGATATAAATCACGGAGGAGGTGTCACACAAATACACACACACACACACACACATACATACACACTTGAACAC
Source organism: Macquaria australasica (assembly GCA_005408345.1). NCBI lineage: Eukaryota > Metazoa > Chordata > Actinopteri > Centrarchiformes > Percichthyidae > Macquaria > Macquaria australasica. The sequence goes on along the minus strand of SEMN01000255.1, from coordinate 214,140 downwards.
ACAGTGCTATCCAGTACGTGGGAGGGAGCTGTCATATCCACTGTTGGATAATCAGTTGAAGGTAAGGCTAACTTCAGATTCTTTGGTGAAGTCGTGAAGTTAAACACAATAGGCTCATGACACTGTTTTAAATACAACTTTTATTTTCCTGTGGTGAACACTGTGTTCTAGACATGGCTTACTGTTTCACACTGAAAGTAAATGCAGCCCTTTCTCTACACTCATTCAGTGAGAGTGAGCGGTATCAACGACTCGATTGGGACACATTCACTAGAGTCTCTTGCATCGTGAATTTCAGCCCATTAAGCACTGAAATAGCCCTGATGTACTATCAAATGCTTATTTGGGACAATGCGACGATTTAGTAAATGGCAAAGAAAGGTAATAGATCCACTTTAATGTACTCTACATGACAGACTGTTCCCAAGGAAACTGTTAATGTTAAAACTTGAAAAAAGATTTACTGAATGACATTTAATGAGCTGTCTCAGTGCAGCTCGGCAGCAGATAGGACAGTGGTCACTCCCTGAGATACACACACACACACACACACACCTCAAAACCATAAAAGTCTTGTTATGTCATTGGTCAGCGTGAGGGAGGAGAGGCTTTCCAAAGATACGTAGAGCAGCTTTGACCCAAGTTGAAAACATTCTTGCAGAATGAATCACTCCCCTTCGGCCTCTGTGGCTCCACAACACTGCTGTTACAGTATCATCACTGCGAGGAGGGGTTTAGCTTGTAAAGCACAAAAGAGCGACAGATTATCTTTCTTTTTTTTTTTTATCTTATGCACACAAGATACTAATTTGTGCACACACGTTATTATCGTGCGCAGCAGGATTTCAGGGGGTCTCCTGTTAGTTTTGTTGTGGGAGAATTTACAACTTTATCGTTTACTCAAGCGCATGTTGACGTCACATAAACCCCGTATATCTTTGCACAACCTGAGTAGGTCTAGAGACATAACTGAAAACACCTGTGTGGGTGTGCAGGGCCTTTAATTCATAATAATGCATCATATTTAATAAGATGATCATGTGTTTTGTATGTAAAATCAAAGTAGCCAGTATCTATAGCAGTTAAATAAATGTAGAGAAATAAAAAGTACAATATTTCCCTCTGAAATGTACTGGAGTGGAAGTATAAAGTATAGCATAAATGGGATATACTCAAGTAAAGTACACATTTAGCATAAGCCTTAAGCAATGCTAATGTGTCAGTGGTCTTTGGAAGCTGTAGGTTCTCTATGCACCCACTGCTGGAAGGTTTATTTTTCTCATGTTAAATAATGCAGTGTCATGTGATGAGGCAGGAGCTATCCAAACAGAAAGACAGGACAGGAAATTATTACTAATGAGAGGCAATTACCTCACCAAAATGAAGACTGTGTATGTAGGGGTTAGAGAGGAGGGAGATGCAGAATTTTTGTATCCCAGTTTTACTTGACTCACTGTTTCACCCCCCACCCTTTCCTTCTGCTGACCTCCTCACTTTACCTCCCATGTATCACTATTTCCCCCCCCCCTAACTTGCTTCCTCTTGCTGTTTTATTTCACAGCATGAAGGTCAAAATGCTGTTCCTACACCCTCTCCACACAGACATAAGTTACATTACAGTGGAGTAATACTGAAACCACCAGAGTTTTTGGTCTAAAAGTAGTCAAACATAAAAATAATGAGTCTTAAATACTATAAATCAGCTTTAAATTATTTTTAATTCAATGTAAAATCCCCCAAGTTCCTAGAAAAAATACAGAGGACATGACCTCAGTCCTCTCTCCCTTTTTCCTCACTTTACATCCCATATATCACTCCATAACCTGCTTCTTCTTCCTGACGTCTACCATACCAGTGGTTACAAGATAAGTCTGAGAGGTCACGAGATGATTAACAGTAGGGCAAAAGAAACACAGTTATATTCACTTTTATTTCTGACGTAATACTGGATAGTTTCCATGTTCAGGCTTCTAACATTTATCCTACTCAAATGAAACAGGTCAGAGGGGGAAAAAAAATGTTCACCAACTCATCGGGATCTGCAACTTGTGAGATGGGTTTGCAAGGGAGACACTGCTTAACTTTAAGGTGTCACTATCAGTAACAACACCTGCTGATCTGACTGCCATCTTGAACAGGGAGCTAGATATTATCGGAAAATGGATCCTTGAAAACAAACTGATACTTAACACATCCAAAACAGAAAGCATAGTATTTCTTATTATAGTATCTTAATGTTATTCTCTAATATACAGTCCCCTCCAAAAGTATTGGAACGGCAAGGTCAATTCCTTTGTTTTTGTTGTATACTGAAGACATTTGGGTTTCAGATCAAAGGATGAATATGAGACAAAAGTTCAGAATTCCAGCTTTTATTTCATGGTATTTACATCTAGATGTGTTAAACAACTCAGGACAGAGCACCTTTTCTTTGAACCCACCCACTTTTCAAGTGAGCAAAAGTATTGGAACATGTGACTGATGTGTGTTTCTAGTCGCTCAGGTGTTGCCTTTTAGATTGATTGCTGAAACATTAAATAGTTCTTGTTTTTGGCTTTGGGTTTCACATGTGAAAACTGTATTTGCTGTTAAGCAAACATGAAGACCAGAGAGCTGTCTATGGGAGATAAGCAAACCATTTTGAAGCTGAGAGAAGAGGGAAAATCGATCAGAGCTATTGCACAAACATTGGGCATAGCCAGTACAACAATTTGGAATGTCCTGAAAAAGAAAGAAACTACTGGTGTACTGAGCAACAGACATCGAACAGGTCGGCCAAGGGTAACAACAGCAGTTGATGACCGAAACATTGTGAGAGCTGTGAAGAAACACCCAAAGACAACAGTCACTGACATCACTGCCAACCTCCACAGGGCAGGGGTGAAGGTATCACAATCCACTGTTCGAAGAAGACTTCGAGAGAAGAAATATAGAGGCCATACCACAAGATGCAAACCACTCATCAGTAAAAAGAATCAGAAGGCCAGATTGGATTTTGCAAAGAAGTACAGAGATCAGCCACAAAAGTTTTGGAACAAAGTTTTATGGACTGATGAGACCAAGATTAACCTCTACCAAAGTGATGGAAAGGCCAAAGTATGGAGAAAGAAAGGATCTGCTTATGATCCAAAACATACAAGCTCATCTGTGAAGCATGGTGGAGGTAATGTCATGGCTTGGGCTTGCATGGCTGCTTCTGGAACGGGCTCACTAGTCTTTATTGATGATGTAACTCATGATGGTAGCAGCAGAATGAATTCTGAAGTCTACAAAACCATTTTGTCTGGCAATTTACAGAAAAATGCATCCAAACTAATCGGGAGAAGCTTCATCATGCAACAAGACAATGACCCAAAACACACTGCCAACACAACAAAGGACTTCATCAGGGGGAAAAAGTGGAAGGTCTTGGACTGGCCAAGTCAATCACCGGACCTTAACCCAATAGAGCATGCATTTTCCCTCCTGAAGAGGAGACTGAAGGGAGAAACCCCCACAAACAAACAAGAACTGAAAGAGGCTGCAGTAAAGGCCTGGAACAGCATTTCAAATGAAGAATGCAACAGCCTGGTGAAGTCAATGGGTCGCAGACTCGATGCAGTTATTGCAAGTAAGGGTTATGCCACCAAATATTAAATGTTATTCACTTTAAGTTAATTTAATAATGTCTGTTCCAATACTTTTGCTCACTTGAAAAGTGGGTGGGTTCAAAGAAAAGGTGCTCTGTCCTGAGTTGTTTAACACATCTAGATGTAAATGCCATGAAATAAAAGCTGGAATTCTGATCTTTTGTCTCATATTCATCTTTTGATCTGAAACCCAAATGTCTTCAGTATACAACAAAAACAAAGAAATTGACCTTGCCGTTCCAATACTTTTGGAGGGGACTGTATATCTTATGTTTGATATTTGTGTTGACTGTAATGTTTAATGTATTTTTTTTTTTTTTTTTAAATGTGGACCCCAGGAAGACTAGCTGTGCTTTAGGGCAATAAACAGATAAACAAGCCTGACAGGTTTGGGGATCGGCTGCTCTATACCGCTGTTCCCACTATTACCACCCACCCTTCAACCTGCCACTGCACAGCCTTTCCAAGACTCGCCTGACAGGCACATCACAGAGAAACACAGCAATTCAGCAATTAATACGACGGTACCTCTGCACCCTCGCTAATTAGGCTTTCATATCAGAGCGGCTCCCTGTAATTATGGCAGAAACTGGTTGCACTGCTCCTGTGCTCACTGCAAACACTCATTAATTGCCAGCAATGCTCTCTAAACACTGTCCCAGATATACACTCACAGTTCAGAGGCAAGGCAGGGAGAAAAAGAAGAGAAAGGAGATGCACATGTTTGCATGTTAAATGCATCGTACTGTTTTATTTAGCAAAGAGCTAGAAACATCATTCTGGGATTAAATGATCTTCTGGACATTTTCTGAACAAGTCTCCCAGTGTTTGTCTGTTTTATTTAGAATATGCATATTGACCTTTCAGTACTATTGTCCGTGTCATCTTTCAGTTGTGCTGGCAACAGGGAACGGGACCAAAATGCAGACCCACAGGCAGAGAAGGAAGGTTTTAAGGGCAATTTATTGAGAAAGGGTGTCACAGATACATACTTGAACAGACAAGCATGCAGAAATGGCAGGAACACAATGGCTACATAGCAAATGAATGATTTGGCAAACAAGAGAGGGTGAACAGCCTTCTATTTATAGCAGGGAGCTCATGACTGTACTGAGAACAGCTGTGGAAGAAGGTGGCTAATCATCAGGTGGTTGGCAATAGTGGGAAAACTTAATGGGGCGACTAGTGGACAGGTGAGGAAAGGCCTGGGATATGTCCTCTGGTTCTGTGGTTACTAAGTGGTTCAGTGTTTTCAAAATGGATCTACGTCAAAATTGCAAATACATACTGTATGTAAAGGACCATGAATGCTTGCTGCAAGCTGAAAGACGCTAAAACACTCTGTAGAGCTGAGAGGAACTGTGGAGTTGGTGATTATTATCTGCAGGTTCGTCAGTAGTGACAACTTTCCCATTACGGGTAGTAATTTGGCATCATTGTTAATATAAAAACATTGATTAGAGCAGCTTTAAAGTGTTCAGAAGAAATAGAAATTTGAACATCTACAATTCCATGAAAACCTGGCATCTCCATCCACTGATGAAGATCATGTGATGTGACCGAAATTCTCCAGAACAGCTACTAAATGGATCTTGAGGTGACATTTTTCTCAATTGCTGTTTCTAAGGTGAAGAATAAACTTTGAACCTCAACTGTACAACATACTTTTTCATCTTGTAGGGCTAAAGAAACATATGAGTATCCAAAATATCTAGATTAATCAATGCATCATCTAAATCACAAAGAAATGTCATATAATTATGAGCAACAAAACATTTGTTGCTAACACAAACTCGTTACATTACCTTACTGGAGTGTGTGCAGCTATAATCACCCACAAACACACATACATACTTAAAGATGGTGCCAAGAGGATATATTAATACCCCTCATGAGATATTCATGAAGGCTCAGATAAACCTTTACAGCAGGCAATTACATAACACATATAATTCCCTGTCTCTTATACAATGATGCTCCAGCTTATAGTTAAAATCCCTAAAACTGCATATGAGTCGAATCGAAGCAGATCCCTACTGGCTGGTTTAGATGATAAACTAGAGGTAATCAGATGTCTGCTATCAAGGCTCTTTGAACACTGATTTTTGTCCCTTTTCTATTTATTTTAGGTATTTATTTTTTTTAAATTCTTTGGTGAAATTGCATTTTGATAAATTACAGTGGGGGTGTTGCAACGATCGTGATTAAATTAAGATGACAGTTATGATTGTGAAAAGGTAAAAAGATAATTGTGGAAACACTGGGAAAATTGTGCTAATGATGATGGTGGTATTCATGAAGAAGCTTTGTCAGCAGTATGAAGGCAGATGGATAGAAGTCGTGTTAAAAGACACTGAGGAAGGCATGTGCATTTAGCTGTGAAGGTGATAGTCTGTATGCAAATGCACTGTCACATGGAAACAGCCTTAAGGGTAACACTAACTGTGTAACAGTGCGATGTCACAGTGGCTGGACATCATAGGTGAATGGTAGAAAGAACGTGCCAGGGTATTAATGTGTTATTTCGACATTTTTAAGCTTTAGCTGTGACCTAAAATCAATCTCAGAGATGTTAAAGTGCTTCTCAGATATGGAAACTGAAGGACACATGTAAAATCTTGTCTTCCTAGAAGTGTCAAGTCTTTAAATAGCCTCAGACAAATGTCACATTTCAATGAGTAAATCTCCAGTCTTTCTGTTTCGAGACAAAATGTCATTACCAATAAAGAAATTCTGAAGCACTTAGGCAAAGTTTATGCCAATACTGGAAAGGCTTCTGTGTTAAAAACTTCAAAACTAAAGAAAAAAAAAAGTTCAAAAGAAATATATAGAATTGTTTTGATAGCAGGAGTTTGTAAATGTATTTGTATCAGCTGCAGGTGCCTGTTACATAAGAAGATTTTGATGAGATTTTTGTTGTTGAATATGATTTATAAAATGGTTTATAGTAGGAAAGCGTGAAAAAGAATCCATATAGTGAATCATTATTGTCCGCTGGCACCACATTTTGAGCAGTGACTGATTCCCCTTTTTTTTGGGAGGCCCAGTTAGGAAATGAAAACCATAATATAGTGGGCATGCAGCTCATTGCTCTGTGCCAATATTAAAATATTGCGGCATGGCATCTCACTACATGACTTGGTCTTCGGTCTATCAGCTGTTCTGGTGTCAGATTTACGTTTGTGCATATAAATCGAAGAGGGAAGGGAGAGATGGTGAAACTGAACCTGGATCTGTGGCTCCTGTTACACCAGAAAAGATCTCGCGTGGCTTACATCCCACCTCCACCACTACTGCCAGAGAGGAGAAAGCGGAAAGAGGTCTCACTCTGCCATCATTTCTGGTTTGAGAAAACATCGAAACAAAATACAGCAGGGGAACTTGACGAGTCAGTGTCAGCTCACTCCCCACCCAGGGAGGAGACACAACACTCACTGAGTCAGAAAATACATGGAAAACACTGCCAAGATGGTTGGAAAACTACCAAAAGAAAACCTAAAGGGAAGGGCAATGTATTTTCCCAGGCTGGTGAGCCAAGGATCAAAATCCACCTCAGAAAATATCAAAATCCATAATTCTCACAAGTGCAAATGGTCAATATTAATTTTGTCAATAAGGTCAGGTTTCTTTTTAGAAAAGAAGACCAAATTTAAGCCTCTGCAAGTGCGTTTCACCCACACCTGTGTTTTCACTTACTTAATTAGACCTTCTCTCAGCATGGCTAACAGATAGCAGCATGACTCTGGGGATGCTGACGTCGGATCTGTCGGTCGGTCCACCACTTTGGAGCAGACTGAAATATCTCAACAACTATTGGATGGGTAGTCTTGAAATTTGGTAGAGACATTCATGTCCCCCATAGGATGAATTGTAATAACTGGTGATCCCTTGACTTTTCCTCTATAGCTCCCTCATCAGTTAAATGTGTCCAATACTTTGCCTTATGACCAAATACCTGCAAAAATAATGACATTTGCATCGGCCTCAGCTGTACTTTGTGTTTTGTGCTAATTAGCAGTTAGTCTTGCTTTTATACTCAGTACTCAGAGTGCCTTGGATTTTTCTTTTCTTGTTATTGTCGTGACCCTTGACTCCAAAGACCACCTTTGTTCGTTGACTGTGACTTTTTTTTCTTTTTTAAACAAAACACTTACACTTCCTTTTAATTTACAAAGCAAAGACACTCTTCTGCACAAACTACTACATTATTTCACCAACTTCAAGAGTTCAAAGTAACATTGACATACAAGACAATATATGTTGTTGGTCATTGTTGCTTTTTATATAAATTTATATTTATACCCCTTTTTTTTCACCTACTTGTACGTACAAAATAATTCTATGTTTATTATTACCTACCATTACCACAACTATTACTTTACATCCCTATGTGGAACTGTACTGTGCTGCTGTATGTTCTCTTTCCTCCTGCTCCCCCCCTCCACCTTCAACCCAACCGGTCGAGGCAGATGTCCGCCCACCCAGAGCCTGGTTCTGCTCGAGGTTTCTACCTGTTTAAGGGAGTTTTTCCTTGCCACTGTCGCATAGTGCTTGCTCATGGTGGGAACTGTTGGGTCTCTGTAAATATAAAGAGTCGGTCTAGACCTGCTCTACTTGAAAAAGTGCCCTGAGATAACTTTGTTATGATATGGCGCTATATAAATAAAACTGAATTGAATCTTTGTTCAGCTTTGTTGTCCTTGTTTTTAGCTGTATGTCTATTTCTATCTCCTTGTAAATTGTTGTTGGAACTGTGTGTAACATTGATAGCGCAGAGTCTAATTTCTTGTATGTGTATGAAAATAAAGGATGAAATAAGAAATCTCATAACCACAAAATATTACATCAGGCCAGGCATAGTATTAGATGGTTAACTCCCACTTTTGCAAACACGTTTTCATTTCTTTTTTTTTTCTTTTTAAACACAGAGTGACTCATCATCTCAATAGAGGATCTTTGTTACTACAGCGAGGCTCCCCTCTCTCCTCCCCTCTCCTCCCCTCCCGCTCCCTGCTCCTCTTTCTGAGCTCGAGCCTCAGTCTCTTCCCCCTCTCTGCCTTCACGAGTTCTCCTCCCGAAACCTGCGCGAGGCGGCCACTGAAGTGCGAGCTCTGCCCCCCCCTCTCCCCGTCACTTCAGTCAACATGGCTACAGTTGTGACCTCGACCAGATTCACAGACGAATATCAGCTGTACGAGGAACTCGGAAAGTAAGCGACCGCCACCACCTCTATTGCTGCTCTTGTTGCATTCAGTCTCTGTGTGTGTGTGTGTGTGTGTGTTTGCACGTTTTTCTCCTCTCTGCTGCTGCTGCCATTGTGCGCGTTTACTTCAGTGTTGACAAGGCAGGAGAGGGGCTGTCAAAAAACAGGGAAGGGTGCGGAGAACCACCTAAGCGACAATAAGCTGTGGGCAGGTTCACGTTGGCGCTACAGAGGCTTGCATTTAATCCCGAATGCGCATTTAAAGGCGTATCTCTCCATTACGGCTCTCTTTGAGACAGAAAAGGTGTGAAAACGTCCAGCTTGTTTGTCAATTTTATCTGCAGGTAGCACGCGTCGAGAACTCGTTTGCACGCACCCGTTGCCTGGTGGCATCTTCGCGCTCCTGCTCAATCATTCAGCTCCGTTTTTGTGCATTTGTAAGCAGACTGCGGGGCTACTGTATATGTCAAGCCACACACACACACACACACACACACATAGAAGAAGAAGACATGGCTTTGCTGCAAACAAGACTGTGGGTGGCGGTTGCACATTTTGGCTGTGCGCTGCCCCTCCTGCGTTCAGGATTAAAACACGAGAGGACACATGGGTTACGGTGTACATCCTGCCTACAAAGCCACTTTTCATCTAATCTCTGCGTGTGGCTAATAGAGCCGCTCCACCTACCAACACAGCCCACGAGTTTAAAGGAGGCGCCTGTGCAAAAATGCCACCAGGCTGAGGAGACGCAGTTAAATGTTAATTCTACCTTTCAGTGGCTTCATTCTCCTGCAGCCCTACTCACGTTTCTTCCCTGAGCTAATGACAAGCCCTCTCCCTCCCCCTGTCAAGCACTAGTAGCCAGGACCTCTTCTCACATCTAATACGCATAATATCAGACTGTGTTAATTATGCATGTGACTCCCTTTCCCCTCTCTTTGGGTGTATGTGATTAATGCATGCCCTTAGTGTGTGACAAGTTCAGACGTGCACTTTCCCCCTTATGGTGCACAAATGTGACAGAGTTTTGAAGTAGTTTGACTGATCTGCCATCTGTGTTGTCACTTTCTTCTGCCCCAGGGGTGCCTTCTCGGTCGTCCGCCGATGCGTCAAGAAGTCCACCGGCCAGGAGTATGCTGCTAAAATAATTAACACAAAAAAGCTCTCAGCCAGAGGTGAGTGCAGCGGATACTCGTTGTGTGTCGCTCAGCGTCGCAGTCAAGGAACAACGTGAGTTTATGCAAACTGAAGGCTGACAACAGTCGGCTGCTGTCCATGCATGCTGTAGCTGCTCACTGAAGTCAGTTCAGCTGCAGGTTTGTTAGCTCATTTCCTTAAGAGCAGCGATCCAGGCGCTCTGTCCTATCCTTTTCAGCGGAGATTCCTGAAAAGCTGGAGTTTTGCTTGGCACAGCTGTGCTGCTGCGGTTTTAAGTTGTACAGCGAGGTTCAGCGGGCTCTAGCAGTTTACCATTTTTGGTTTGTTATGGTTACTGTTGCACCAGCTTGACCTTCAGCCTAAAATATCCTCAACTCTTACAGCAGCTCTTTGGGTGAGAGAAAGTAAAGTTCTGGTTTACAACAAATTGGGTCTTTTTTTTAAAATAGTTTTGGCCATGGTTTGTATTGACTGTGATAACGCTGTACACACACGTATACATATAGAGAAAGAAATAAAGCTGATAATAAAACTTTCATTTTGGTTCATGTTGTACAAATTGAGCAAGAGGATATGGCATCTCTGGCTACCATCTTTGTTTTGATTAAGATATAGAGTCACAGCCTGGGAAAAGGCTTAACAATCTTCTTATTGAACAGTGGACATAATGTTTTTTTTAACTAGATCTATAGATGAGTCTGAGGTTTCTGGAAATACCTTGAAGTCAGTAGCAAAGATTGCCAAGGATTTGTCTCTCAGAAAAACAGATGCTTAGTTCTGTGACTAAAATGTAATGATCATACATGAGTGGCATAAACTGGGGTCAAGTATTCCTGTGCAATGAGTGATAATTACCAATCACAGCTGTCACTTAAAAAAAAACAAAAAAAACATGAAGTTTGATTGAATTCAAACTACCATGTAATTTGTTCAAAAAAGTTCAAACGCGACCCATGTAGCGTATCCTAAACTGCAGGGACATTAATAGATGGTAAATGACAAAAGCATTTATTAAAATGCTGTATAATTTTCAACTTGTGGTCTGCTGTTGTTAGCCCCCTGCGGTTTATGCCTACAACCCTGCCCACGCTTTCTTCCTGTCCTGCCTGCTTTGTCAGCACGTGTGTAAACTTCGTCAGGTGAAATGCGGTATTCCATGTTTTGTTCGTTTGCGCTGCCTCAGTTGCCTCACCTGAGTGACAAGCTAACAGTACAAGGCAGCTCTGCTTTACAAAGTTGGCAAACAGCCGGACTCCCAGAACAAGGCCTATACAGTGACGATTTTGAATTTGAACAGATTATCACAAATGGAATATTTAATTTTTGTCCCATGTAATGGTAGTTGGATTTTGAAAAAAGCGTGACAGTCCCATTACCTACATCTGAGGTGCTCTCACTTTTGTTTTTATCTCTAAATAAAGTGGTTTAGGTAATCTGGTTAAACTGATCATTAAACTGCACCCGTCGGACTTTGTTGTAGTGATGTTGCCGTGTTCTCAGATCTCAGTTATCACTTTGGTGAGTACAGTGTTATTGTAACTGTTAGAAATGAAAGCCAAAACTATGAAAATAAGACCCAAGTTGTAATAACCCAGATTTATTCAGATTTAGATAAGTCAGTATGGTCAGTTCAGAATTATGACGTTTACGGTTACTGGCAGTGTGTGTGCGTATGTGTGTGTGTGTGTGTGTGTGTGTGTGTGTTCATATGCAGCAGTTTAGCTCATGTTGAATTACCACCACCTGTGCTTCAGTATTTGTGGCAGATTTGTTGTCACTGTCATCAGTCTGCCTGTTACACTGCGTGTGTGTCATAGCGTTCCTTCTGCCATGTAGCTGAATCCAAAAGCATTTTCTGTCTGTTGATTGTTTTGGTCGTCACATGCGTTTGTGTTTGCACATGCTTTCCATGGATCCTTCACTGTATCTCTTCTTGTCTTGGTGTGTGAACATGTTGCAGACTCTGTGTGTGTGCGCCGCGTGTTTGTCCAAGTAAGCGTCAGACCAGGCCAGCGGAGGTTGAGTGATGATATGAAGTGCAGATCAGGGCCAGTCTCCCCCTCTGCCTCTCTGCTTCTCTTCCTATCTCTCTCTCTGTCTTTCTCAAACACCCCCACCCATGTCATTTTCCTTCCTTTTTGTGTTGTTCTTTCCCTCCCTTCTCTGTAAACAAAAGATTGATTTGAGGAAAGATCTTAAAAACCCTTCTCACCAGGCGATTTGATCTATTGTGTGTGTGTGTGTGTGTGTGTGTTGCATGGAGGGCTGTGTTGGCAGTGGTCCGGAGTTAGTAACCCGGCAACAGCAGGGGTGAAACTCTTCATCCCATAGGCTGTCTGGCAGAGAGACGGCATTCTGTGTGTGTGTGTGTGTGTGTGTCGTGGTCACAGTTATCACACACACCCACACACATATAGATGGCTGCTCTTTTCTCACTTAAAACACAAACACAGTTGCACACATTTTCTCTCACCTACTTGAGACGGTTCTCACGCGTACAAGGCCTTTTCTGTGTACAGTATCACATTGTGAAATACACACACATTAGTCTCTCCTCCAGTGTGCAGTGCCCTTAATCAGAGCTGAAATGTGCTGGTGCTGCCAATGTGTTTTGCACAAACACAAAAAGCATGTTCTCCCTGCCTCAACCCCACACACACACACACACACACACACACACACCATGCCAGGCGAGGAGAAATGATAATGAGAAAGACGAATTAAGTCTTATTTTCATAGTTTAGGTCATTGTTTCTTCAGGTCATGATAACATTGTACTCACCAAGTTAATTGCTGAGAAAGGGAAAGTGAGATGAGGCAAGAAAGACGCGCATTCAGATGATCGGACAACAACAAATGCCCAGGCTAGCCAATTGGATTTGGAGTGGAAAACAAAGGCGAGCAGTACAGTTATTACCCAAACTGTTCGTTGTAAACATCCATCAGAGTTTACAGACCGACTCTTGGTTCAGCTTTGACCCACCATACTTTCCATAGTTCTGCACGTAAAGTGTAATAATTTCCTCTGACGTTAGCAGGGGTGCTCATTGTGTTAGGCAAGGTGGTGAGCCTCCACTGTGATATGCTTAACGTCCAATTAAAGTGGTTTTGGTGGCTAAACTGTTGCCTTGTTTATAACCTTGTCTGATCATCTGATCGCTTGTTTCTTCTTCCCCCGTCAGACACCGTTGTAGCGATGCTGCCATGTTCCCAGATCTCAGAAATTACTTTAAGTACATTGTTATTGTCATAACTGATTGAAATGAACACAAAAGTAATCCAAATTTGTAGCCAAGATAACACAACTGTAATCAAAAACATGTCTTCATTTACACTAAATGCCATGTAGATTATGTTGTCTCCGTGCACAGACAAGCATTAATACGTCAGGGCAGCCCAGCATGCGCGTAGTCCTGCTACTAGCAGTACTGCCTTGCTCTTTGGCACAGCTGTAAATGAACAAATCCACACATACTGTACATGTTTAGTCCGATCTCTGCTTGTGTGTTCCTTAGTGTTTGCAGACACTAAACATACAGTATATCGGTTTTGGTGGTTTGATGTCTGGGGAACTTTGGAGTATTGCTTGGTCTTATGAGGTGTGTGTGTATGTGTGTGCGTAGGCGGGATTAAGCCCTATTCTGTGTGGCTCAGGGAGGGCACATTGGCTGGCGGTGAGGTCAGCGATTATGGCTTGGACGTGTGGCGTCACATGCATGCGCACAGTCGCTCAAGTGGACACATGCACACGTGGTCTGTCACTTCCACTGACATTCACACGTGTGCATCGACACGGACACACATCGTTAAGATCACCCCAGGAAGACAAGAGGCACACCAAATAAACTACACTTAGTTACTGTGTTTTATTTGAATGTCATTGGCTAAAAGTCACATTTTCTATTATGGATACATTCTTTCATTAATGAACCTTGATGGTATTTTATCTTTAAAAACTAAAAGTTCAGTTTAAACATAATTGAAAAAATACTCTTCACTGAATGGGATACAAAACTGTACCGATCATGCATAAACAAGCATAGAAACCACAGCTACACACCTTAAAAATGTTGATATTGCACACTGTGATAGGCAAAGCTTAGTGTTTAACCTACTATAAAGTTTAGTGTTTCACCTGAACAATTGAGATGATCGATCTTCATTTCAAGGTTTGATATTTTTGGAAATGGGCTCATTTGCTTTCTGACGGAGAGTCACATGAGAAGATCGACACCACTCTCATACCTGTCAGTTAAATATAAGGCCACAGCCAGCAGCCGGTTTGCTTAGCTTAGCATAAAGACTGGAAATAGGGGAAACAGCTAGCCTGAATTCGTCCAACAGGAACAAAATCTGCCTAACAGCACCTCTAAAGCTCACTAATTAAGATGTTATATCTCATTTCTAATCCATACTGAAAACAAAGTGTTTTACTGGTGGTTATTTCTTGGCCAGTCACAGTCACTTCCTGGAATCTCTAATGGTTACTTGACAGCTGCTCAGAGCCAATAAATATTCCGGCAAATAACTGCCCACAAAACAGCAAATTGTTTTTATACTTCGAATACTGGCTACTCGGATGTATAAATGTTCCTGCAGTCCAAGGCTACTAATACTGTAATACTGTATTTCACAAGTGACTCTAGCATCAGTTTACAAAAGCAGATAATGACAATTATTGTTAGCTTGAGGCAGCAGTGACTACTAATCGTGGGAAGCAGAAGTTAAGAAGGGAAGTGTTCTCATAAGCATGTTTTACTTTTGCTTTGGTGGTGGAGGGCTCTCACATGCTTTTGTGCACGATCTCATGAAAAGAGATAGCAGAGGGCTCTCCTCTCCCTGGCATTTGTGATGAGCCATGACTTCTGTACGTCTCGTGAAAAAGCTTTAATCCATTTTGAACAGAGATAAAGTACCAGAAGTCAGTGCTTAGATTTTAAGAATACAATAAAGGAAGTTTGGGAGATATTTTCATATCTCTTTTTCTGACAGTAGGTTCTTACAGTAGCTCATCTCGTTGTGTAAAAGCCAAACCTTGCATATCTACATATAAGCAAGTCAGCATTTGCTTTTGCCCACTCAGCTTTCGTCTGCAGCTTTCCATTTATGGAGCTCACTGTCATCACCGCCAATCTTCTGCTTTTACTGCATCCACGGATGATGTTGTTGCAGTAAATCTACTTATACATGTAATGGTAAATTAAACATAGTTTTAAAGAAATTAAATCAGGTGTTTTAAAGAAACACCTGATTGGGATCATTGATTGGGGTGTGGCCAGAAGTGCAACATGCTTAAAGTTGCGATGACTGACTTTTGTTTGGCCACTTTGGGGGCAGCAGAAACAACTGGTGAACACGTATCATCCGTCACCTTTAAGTTGATAGAGTGAACTTGTTAGCAAACAGTTGATTATTTCCACATCCAGCAGTTATGGAGCAAGATTATCAATAATTTGGAGTCGTGTTTCTGGCCACCTGGCAAATATAAATCCAATATTCACTCTCTTTTAGCTCTGTTTTGGTCTCTACCAACTCCTGAGGGAAATATCTGTCTCTTTAGTTGCTAAATGCTCCACTGTGTTTACCAGGTAGTTGCTAACTGTGTCTGTCTGCTGTTTGGTGCTTAGAAGTTAGTGTGCAGTGGGTTTTTAGAGCTTTTTCACAGAAAACGGCTGCCTGCTGTGGACGAAAACGATGCTATACGAGCGGTGAGAGTGAACCAAAACCAGCTAAACAATGAGCTGAAAGTCATAAAAGCTCCATGAAGCCGAAGGGAGCTGCAGATTCAGGAGATAATTCTCTGTAGGTTCATCACTACGAGTGACACCTTTCACATTGTCACATTGTTTTCACGTGAGACATGGTGTACGTTGGTGTTCATGCCTCAGTACCTTTTTGGTAAGAAGATAAGACATGGGGGTACACTAGCCCAGACCACGATTTTCCATCCATGGATGGATGTACAAATATTTTGTCTGCAGTAGAATCAAGCATACAGTAAGATAACAGTGTGTAACCTGTTTAAAAGTTCTGTTATGGCGAAAACTCTCCAGTGTCCAGCTTTTATTGAATTTGTCAGTCATTCAAGTGCTGAACTGTAGCGTTTGACAGAAAAAAAACAACATACAATGTATGTGTCACGGATATACAATCATCAGGGTGAGTACTGTGACTGGTGTTTCCACTCACATCATCTGAGAAAATGTACACAGTTAACAGATTTATACTGGAAAATGTGTACTGTATATCTTGCACTTCTCCCAGTAAATGTGAACATTTACTATGGTTCACATTAACCAAACAGTACAGTTTATTTTTAACTTCTTACATGTCAAAAACTCAGGTTTCCTTCCCTTTATGAAAATTACACTGTATAGGTTAAAACAAGTTGTGTACCTGCTCAGTTGGTTTTTGGTTTCAGGTGCAGGGTTCACTTTGTACCTCTGAATCAGTCCTGTTAGTTAGCGACTGAAGCTGTGAGTCAGTGATTAGACTAGTCCTTAGTGGCTCCAAAATTGGTACAGTCTTAAAAGAATGTAAGGGACTGCGCTGACGGTGGCGTGTTTCTACAGGTACCAGTAAGAACATAAAATGCAACCTAGGGAGGCTGGTTTGATTAATGTATCCCTGAGTAACATTGCACAGTAGATTATAGGACTATGTAACAGGTTTTTCAACTCTGTAAATTAATAAAATGACAATCATTTTATCCCCCGTCCCACAGTTGCAAGGTAAAATGGATAGTTCACTTTCTGAAATATCTACTAGGAATGTGTACTTGCACGTATTTGATTGACTTATGTAATCCATTTTCAGATGACACTTTTCTGCTGGAGCCATCTTCATCAACTTAGTCATCTCACTGTATTGAAGGATGAGGCGGCCTCACTTCCCTGACATCTTTCCCGTGTTATGATTTGTTTTCATGTGTGCTCTGTACGTTTGCCAGGAGAAAGGAAAAGGATTTATTTGGGGCTGCAACTAACTATAATTTTCGTAATTGGTTAACTTGCCAATTATTTTCTCAATCAACTGATGAATTGTTTCGTCTATAAGATGTCCTAAAATAATAAAAAATGTCCATCACAATTTCCCGGAGCCTAAGGTGACATTTGTTTTGTCTGACTAACAAACTGAAATCCAAAGATATTCAGTATTTTATTATAGAAGACATGGAAAACCAGCAAATACTCTCATTAGACATGCTGGATTTATTTTTGCACTTTTGCTTTGAAAATTACTTAAACGAAAAGTGTCAATTATCAATTGGTTGACTAATCGTTTCAGCTCTAGATTTATTTGTAGTGGTTAGTGGTCATCATCTCTTTAATAAATTTGCCCCTGTGTTTGGCTTTGGACTAGTCCATCCAAAATAATGCTCAGTCTGTAATACCTGTGAATAGAGCGCCGTCTCATTTTTGATGTTACTTAGAGCTGAAAGGTTTGCCGATTAATCAACAAAAAATATATTGGCAACTATTTGGTAATTGGTTAATGGTTTCAGTCATGTTTCAAGCAAAAATGCCAAGAGCTCTCTGGTTCCAGCTTCTTCTCAAATGTGAATATTTGCTGCTTTTCTCTGCAGTTAATTGAATATCAGTTAATTTAATTCAGGCACAGTATTGAATGTAGGTCACCCGTGTTTTGGCAGCGCTCAGAGCCCAATACATAATCACCGAAGTTACGCACGTAGAACGGAAGAAAATAGACTTGAAGTGTTGAAGCGCATATAGTGCGAGTGCATATGTTACGCGGCCTCTGTAGACGGCTGGATTGATTAAAACTATCTGTTCCGTGAGACGGACAACTGAAAAAACGCGGCTGAAACTCTTTCTGTGTAGACACGCTGTAACACCCAAAGGGAGCACTGTTGACAGTGTGATCTTTCTCGACGGTGTTTCGTGTTATTTTTAGCTACAATTATGTGTCACGTATTGTGTCGAACTGTGAAGCGAGTGTATTTTTACCCAGTTATTAGGTAAGGCCTTGTGATGTCAGGGAAAGAGAAGAGGAGGGAGAGGCTGGCGGCACTCGTCCTGCTGTTGAATTATTGAGGTGCAAGGCTGCTCTGCTCTCACTGAACATGGACAAGAGCTGAGGAGTGGACCCTCGGACTCCTTTTCTTTGCTTCCTTCCTTTCTTCATCTGATTTTCTTTCATGCGTCTCATTTGTCCCTCAGCCACCATTCTTTATTTATTTTTTGCCTCTTTCTCTCTTTTCCCACTTCTTCCTCCCTCTTTATAGTCATCTCCTCCCCTCTCTGCAAGGCTGCCACATCTCATACCATGCAGGCAGACGAGTGTTGTTTTCAGGCTTTTGGTGGGCTTCTAGTACACTCGCTGGAGGCTGATTGGCGGAGTGGCAGATAAACGTAGCAGCTCTGCGCGGTGAATGTTTAATGGAACCAACTGTGAATATTTGATGAGAAGGAGAGAGTGAGAGAGTCATATATGGAAAGAGAAAGATGTAGATATGGAAAGCGAGAGAGAGTGAGACAGTTGGCGTTATATGCTCCAAACAGAAATAGCGCATTGTAGCACATGCATGATGCAAGTCTTCCCACAGCATGCAAACCTTCCTCTTTTCTTATCAAGGCTTTGAATCAACACAGTGTTGTGTGTGTGTGTGTGTGTGTGTTGTGGCAACCCAGGGGATTTAGAGGCAAGATTCACAATAAAATGGGAGACTCTGAGACAGTTGACATAAACATGAAGTGTCCTTTAATGAAGAATTTAGGGGAGAGGGGAGGGGGTCAAACTTTAACTGAAGATTCTTCCCATCTGGGGTCTTTGTCTCTGTGGCCTTTTTCAATGCTGGGTTGTCCCACTATCCTGTGGAGCAGAGAGAGCGGTGAGTCTTTGTATTTACCCTTGTTTGGACTCCTCTGGTCCCCCCCATGTGCCCAGAGGCTGGAATACCTGAACTGGGTAAAACACTCCATCTATCACCTCCCCAAACCTAAGCTTGGGGACCCACCTCCTGTGCTGGATTGGCTTGGCTGTTTCCCCTGGTTTGCCACAGTGTGTTTGTGTCCTGAGGTCCAGCGTGTTTTTCCAGGACTCTCCTCCTGTCATATTCATCTTGTCCCCTTTTTCTCTCTTATCTGCTCATCATTATCCCCCCGTCCGAAGCATATGGTGTCATGTTGGAGCCAACTTGAATAAAATTTTCATTTGACACATAGTGCTGGACAAGCACAGGGGATGCTGATTGAGATTGCTACTTTTGAGGGGATTGATTTGTCACTAGAAAGTGAATCTCTAAGTCAGTTGGACTGCAACTAATGATATAAAATGTAAATAGTAAGGCTGCCACTAATGATTGTTTTCATCCATCGTCTGTGATTCTGTCGATTGTTTTTTTTTTTTTTTTTTTTTTTATCCATAAAGTGTCAGAAATTAGTAAAAACACAGTTTCCCGAAGCCCTTGACATATTCACTTTTCTTGTTTTCGTCCAAACCCCCACTATGTTCAATGTAATATCATATATGACTAAGAAAACCAGAAAATGTTCACATTTGAGGAAGTGAAACCAGTGAATGTTTGGAATTTATGCTTAAAAAAAGACTTTACAATGACAAAAAACAGATAAAAGCATCAAATCCTCATAGTGAGAAGCTGGAACCAGCGACTGTTTAGCCTGGGAACCAGACGAATTTGCAAACTCATATTTTATTTGCTCTGCCAGTTGTGTCTGGTCCCTCTCCCATTCAGACAGACTTTCAGCTGACCCCAGTCCGGGTCGGGCCAATCACAGCCGTTTGATAATGTGGGGTGGGTTTGATTCGATGACTGTAGAGAGGAGCGCCGTTGAGGCATTTTCGTAAATAACCAAGATGGCTGCCGCTGATGGGGAACTATTGCAACTGCAACTGAAAAGCAACAACTGCACTGAAAGCTTTTGTTGATAAGAAAGATGTGTTGGCCGTAGTTCCAACAGGAGTCGCTTAGCGCTACGTCGCACGTTTCATTGCTCTGATTGGTTGTAGGTCTATCTAATTGCGTCCAGAAGCATTTTGGTCTGCGCCCGTTGATAACGCCCCTTGGAAATCGAAAATGAACTGAGAGGTTCCAGACTGCTTTGCATTTGCTTATTGATCTGGTGATGTTGTTCTGCTATGTCCTGTTTTGTTTGATTTAGAGTGGTCCTGTACTGCTGTGCATTGGGTTTTTTTTTTTTTAGGGTTATTTGTTATTTATTTATTTTATTTTTTTTGCCATTTTGCCATTATTCAGTTGTTAAAAAGTAGAGACACACACAAGAAACATGTGGAGACAAAGGTCTCCAGCCAGAATCAAACCGGTGACTGAAGTTAGGTGGCATGCATCTTAGACCACAAGGTCACTCAAACGATTAGTTGATTAATTGATTAGTCGATTGACAGAAAATTATTCATCAACTATTTCGATTTCGACTATTTCGAACTGATTAATCGTTGTAGTCATTTTTCAGGCAAAAAAGCCAAATATTCTCTAAATTTAAGTGTCTTAATGTGTGTGAGGATTTGCTCCCCTGTTTTTAGTCATACACAATAATAAACTGGATGTTTTTGGGTTTCGGACTATTTGATGGATAAAACAAGGAATTTCTGACATTCTGTGGACAAAACAGTTAATCGATGAAATGAGAAAATAATCAGATTAATTGAAAACTCAAATTTTTATTATTTGAAGCTCTACTGCCTTCCAATGCTTCATTGGATTACATTACATTAGGGAATCTCAGGCGTGTGTGCATGTGTGTCCATCTGTGTGTATGTGTGTGCTTCCTTGTCAGTTGCTGTCATGTCAGTGTGTGAATGTGTGTGTGTGAGTCATGCAGGAGGTCTTGTTTGTACGGCCCTCTTCTGACAGTGGCAGCAGTTTTGTTCATGTGTCGAGCTTGAAGAATGTCCTTGACTGAAAAATATTGCCCAGACTGGAGTGCAGAGATGCTCATTCTTTTATTTCTATTGTGTTATGGCTCCAACACCTCTAACAAGCCTTTATCTTGTTCCTCACTTCTGAGTAGCTCTTTCTTTTTTTTCTTTGATTCTTATGTATTGCCTCTTTTATCCATTTAGAGCGGAAACAATTTGTCAATTTAATTGAGCGATTAAGTAATTTTTCAAGCAAAACACCAAATATTCCCCACTTCCAGTTTCTTCAGTGTGAGGTTGGCCTGCTTTTCTCTGTTTTAATATGATTGTAAACTTAATATCTTTGTGTTTTGGACTGTTGGTCGGACAGAACAGAAGACGTCACATTGGACTCTGATAATGAAAATAATCGTTAGCAGCCCTGATCCAATCCAACTTATCCTGCATGTGTGAGGAAACATACAGTATAGATTTATGTTCATGTGTGTCTCCATGGATGTGTGCCAACTATAACGTGAAGCTCCTTGACGAGGTACAACACTAGAGGTGGTTGAATGCACCTGTGTGTGTTTCTGTCGGTGTGTAAGATCACACACAAACACACACACATCAGACTCATATTTAGTTTTGAGACGGGTGCAGTAATTACACTTTACAGGTAAGTAAGTTGCAGACAGTGAAATGATGCTGTTTTTCTAAATAGAAAGGTTTTTATTGAGATTATTTATTGCAACAGTTGGAAGATTGAAAAGGCAATAAAGCAGGGTACACACATGGGAGAGGCATCCAGCAATGATGTGTGACTGTGTGTGTGTGTGACATGAGATCACAACATGCTGGCAATGCTCTCACCTGAGTTGACTGTCTTTGTGTCTCTTGCTTTTCTTTCTCTTGCTACCTAATAAGATTTTTAACCTTCAAACGTTTCACACGTGCACAAATTCACTGCACACCGTCTGAGCTAAATGTCTGAGCTAAATGTCTGAGCTAATCTTTCTCCGTTTTTACTGATTTTTACAAAAGAAAATGCCAGTTAGAGGGGTGTTAAGGGTGTTTTCATGGCTAACCTGTTTGGTGCGGTTAAAACAAACTCGGGTGCGTTTGCCTGTTTGGTTCGGTTCATTTAGGCTGGTGTGAAAGTGGTATCGAACTCTGGTGTGGACTAAACTGGACCGAGACCGCCTGAACAGAAGAACTAAGAGAAGGAAGAAAGGAAGGAGTTAAGTAAAGATGTAAGAAAGTAGGCAGGTAAGGGGGTAAGTAAGGAAGTAAGTGTGGAGGTATGGAAGATAGCAGGGAAGTAAGTAAGGAGGTGGGGAAGGAAGGAAGGAGTAAAGGAAATAAGTAAAGAAATAAGGTCATGAAGGAAGTAGATAAGGAAGTAAGGTAGTAAGGTAGGAAATATAACTATGTCTGGCTGTGTGCGTGTGTGTGCAGCTCTCCAGGCTCTTCAGACATGCCGGGGGATAATCCATTCCTGATCACACACTTGCTGTCATGCTGTCAATCAAGCAGCTTGTCTCCATGGTAACAGCTAGCTTACATGCATCCTATTCTTCACACCTGACAGCCAAGATTACATGAACTTGGTCAGCATATTCGCTGGGTGTCATGTACAATGAATAGTAACATAGTGCATTCTGATGCACCATGTAAATCCCAAGTCCTTAAACCCGAGGACACCCAGTCAGAACGCCTGGCTGTCAATCAGATAAACTGATGTTTTCCAGAAAATGTCTCGGAAAATGTTTACTTTTTTCTAACTTTAATTTTGAGGGCTTTAATCTGACAGCAGCCATTGAAGTAAATGCGTTTAAGCCTCCACATCAGGGATTCAATTCACAGAATAAGTGGAGTAGAATCCGTGTGGTTTGTGTAAAGCCTTTTGTGGCTCCAGACGGAGCTGTGTGAGGTCTGATATATGCCTCAAGTGATGTCACTTGGGGCTGAAGACTACAAGTT
Source organism: Macquaria australasica (assembly GCA_005408345.1). NCBI lineage: Eukaryota > Metazoa > Chordata > Actinopteri > Centrarchiformes > Percichthyidae > Macquaria > Macquaria australasica. Next base: position 191,328 of record SEMN01000255.1, on the reverse strand, counting down.
TGAAAGTGAAAGAAATCTCGGGGTGTGGGGTTAGAGAGACGTGAGATTACCAGACCACTGTAGCCCGCTCCTCATCTCTGTTTGAGGCTAGCGGCTCAAGGCTACATTAGCCACTACTAGCATAACACACCCGACTCTCCGACCAAACTCTTGGTGGTCATGTTGCACTGTGGGTAATGTAGCCGCCGGGTTTTGACGAGGAAGAAGAATGTGTGGAATGAAAAAGACGATATATCTGGTTCTGCTGCATCAGTTTATAGACTGTAAATTCGAAACAGGTCAGGAACAGTTAGAATATTTTTTTCCCCCATGTTCGAACAAATGTTCAAATTTCAAATAAAAAGTGACGCCCTTTGTCATGCCAATGCTGGTTTTGGAGTGTATTAGGGCCTAGCCTCTCTCCCAATACTTTCTGACTTCCCTCCACTGTCTGTGGGTCTCTCCAAGCTCATTGGTTCCTACCGAATACGTGTATCTTTACAAACAAGTCATAATTACTTTGTTTGTTTGTTTGTTTGTTTTTCAAAAAAGCCAAAGTAATTTCCTAAAACACCTGGGAACTGTAGGTTAAGGCAAACTTTACTAAAACAGGAGTAAATTGTGTATTTGTTGGGGACTATTTTCAGGTGTGGATTAATACACATTTGGTGCTCTATAGTTTTAATGTTAACAGGACAGTGTATGTGGGATTTAATCTGATTAAATTACACTGTCATTGTAATGAAGGAACATGTCAGCCAGTGTGCCTCATTGTTGTGTTTGTAATATAGGTTTTGGCCAACAATGGAGGTTATGACACAGGCATAAGATACACAGACACTAAGTGTTGCTAAGATCAATTCATTGTTGGTTTTGGTGTTTTCTTTGGATTTGTTGACAATAAGAAAAATATAAAAGTGCAGACTGACAAACTACACTGCACCCATCAAGTGTTTTTGACCTGTCATTAGCCTTCCTGGGTGGTTGAATAATGAGAAGTGAAGTTGGAGGCAGTGCTAAATATGTGAAGCCCTTTTGAGTTGTGGGAACTACATAGAAGTTAAGTCAACTTAAAAATATTTTAGGTCTTGCACAGGGTGAAGTTTTTGAATACTTAATGTTTAATTTATTTTGATACTGCCAAAGCATATTTTATTGTTATGAGCTGCATATTTCTAAACACTGCTGTTTCTGCCTCATTTAACTTATTTCACCACACCACTTCCTTGCTCTCATGTCACTCATTATTTATTCAGACTACTGGCGATTCTGTCTACAACATGTCACTTTACATATCTGATCATTTTATTGGTTTATGGTTTTGACTGTTCATTTGACAAGATGCAAACCAGGTGTAATACCACACTGACATCCCAATTTGACTTTAAATGCAAAGAATCTGTGTAAATATTTCCTCACCTTGTATTGTCATTATCTCTATTTACACTAAGGTTTCTTTGCACAAGGCTGCTATTTTCCCAAGAGGAGGATGTTTGACCAGCCACACACAAACACACACCCATTGTCAATCACAAGCTTTGTTAGTTATGTCTGGTTAATAGTAGTTTCACCTTAACAATTGACATCTGCCTGCAGGCTCAAGTTAAAATCATTTGATAATGCCAGCTGACAACACTTTGTAGTATCCCGATGAATTTGTTCAATGGAGTCGAGTGTGCAGCTACATCATTTGGTTGAAGTGTGTACTCCTGTTGACTGGCACACCACCAACACAGTTGGTGCGTTTGTGTCTGCTTCCAAGGTTACAATCAAAACAGCCTTTCATAATAAAAGTCTTTTCACAATAATCCTATTCAGGACCTGCTGCATTGTTACACTTTTGTGCCGGTGGGCGATGCAGGTTTTTGTGAAGGCTTTAGTGGAATGAAGCACAACCTCCACTTGATCACCAGTGGATTATAATTACAAAATGAGTTGCCACAATAACAGGGGAGTTTGGTGACGGTGCTTTCTCCAGTTATCCAGAACTAGGATCATTTTAGATTAAAAAATAGTATCTTGCATAATATTTACAGTTTACGTTTATATTGGTATGTATTGAATTAATCCAGTACTTGCCAAAAAAAATTTAATTGCCAATTTATATATACTGTATACATCATGGTGTCCCATCCTTCCAGGTAGACTTTTAATAAATTTTTCCCTGCAGACAACCAAACATTTAAGTTTTTATTCATGGCTACAGTGTCAACAGCTGAGCAATCATTCAGAATAAAAATATAAATAATAATTATTTCAATCACTGGCAAGTGACCATGTATACTGTACACGTAAGCAGAATAATCCATTCCAACCTGTGCAGCTATACAAAAACACACTCAAGCAAGAGTGTACCACACACAGCTCATTGTTTACACAAAGTGTTGTAAGCCTGCGCTGTGTCAAATCAAGTCCATACAATGTCTGGTCCTGTGTGTTAAGGTGGGTCTTTGCACATACAACAAACGGGACTTGTTCCACAATCTCCAAAATAAATATCGAACATCATAGATTTTGCTTGACAGGAATGGTAGAGCAATCCTGGTGTCTAAATGTAAAATAATGTCATTATTTGCTTTTGAGGAGTATTATCTCATGAAGTCTTTACAACTATCACTGCTCAGCTGTCAGACATGATCTACTGTCACTCTTTACACAGCTTTATTGGTTGCATTAAAATTTTGTTGTACTTTGGATGTGTGTTCATGTGTGTTGCTTCATGTCTTACCAAAAAGACTGGCAGTCTCAACATACAATGGAGGTCATTATCCCTTCTCTCAGGGAATAACCGAGAGCTGTGTGTATGTGTGTGTGTTTGATCAACTCTCAGAGCTGGTCATTGTCAGGGTTGAAGCATGTCTCCCTGGAACAGCCGCTCATCAGTGATTAGTTATCACTAAGCGAGCATCAAGGCTACACTCGAGACACATCGAGGCTGGGAACCCAGGCAGTGTTCTTTATGTGCTGGAATAAAGGTGCCAGTATTTGCCTCCAGATCTATTCTTAGAACTAATTTGGCTGTCATCATCGCACGTTTTTTAAGCAGTCCTCTAGCCAGTAGCTTGTCTCAACTTCAAAATTAACATGCAGTGTTGGAAACACTGCCGTCATACCTTAAATTCTCCTGTAAAAGTCGATATTCAAGTATGTAAAAGAGGGGAAGTGCTCTGCAGTTACGGTAAATAAAGTAAGTATTTGAGAATTCATGGTATACTGATACTAAGTTCTTCCCATTAACTGTGGCATAATAAGTGAAGAAACACACTCTAAAAATTAGTCATCAAACTTCTGATAAAAAAGCACAATTTTAGTAAATTAAATCACATTTAATTAATGTAATTTGTTTAAAAATACAGTTACACACCATCATCACTGGCTGCTCTGAAGATGAAAGACTCGAACCATGTGAGAACTTAAATGGCTTTTTAATGAACTTATGAACTCAACGTTTGAAATCGTGTTCACGTTTTCTTAACCTAATGAACTCTGTAGCGTTGATTTAAACTAGCAACAGGGGTGATGCTCACACAGCTCACACAGCTCTAATGCTGATAAGCTTTCAAATGTACTTAATGACATGTGGCACTGTGAGCTGGTTGTGATAAATCTAATTTACCTTTAATCTCATGATGTATTTGCTAAGCCACAGTGCAGTGTAATTGAGATAACAGGAGGAAAAAGCAGGACTTTTACAGTAGCTGCTGTTTATATTTAGATGTGTTATTACTTTTGGGGATGCTGTGATGTCAGTGTTTTCACCTCCACTAGTGAAAGGGCCGTCAAACTTTTACATGCTGGACAGCTTTCTGCTCTGATCCATTATTTTAAAAGAACAGTAAAACTTAAGAACATTAGTTTGGGGTCACTGGACAAAAATGATGAGATGATGATGCAGCACTAATGCCCAGGATTTTCTCAGTTCAAATTTAATGAAAAATGGGGGTTAAAAAGGGATTCTGCACAATACCAGAATACAATTCTATAAACGTTTTCTCTCTCTTTAGTGAAACACTGCCTTCCCTGAAACAGTTTGGTCCAGAATTAAATTTCTTCTATTGGGGGTATTTCCATGAAAATTGGTAGATATTCATGATCCCTAAAGGATGAATCTTTATGACTCTACTCTTTTTATCTAGTGCTACCAGAACTAATGGTCACTTTACGCTACCTTTAAAACGAATTACCGTCAACCTCCGCTGTACTCCGATAACATCCTGACATGCTAAACTTTAGTATGTTAGCATCCCTACAGGTAGCATGTTAATAGAGTTGTTCAGACGTCCAGGGCTCCATATGAAAAAACTTCATTTTAGTTTGTGCATAGACAATGTGAGGTTACAATAGGAGACATAGCACAATAAATACAAAAAGAGTTGGAGGCATCACAGAGACAGAAACTGAGATCGTTTCAGCTAGAGCTGCAACGATGAATCAATAAATTAATCTGCAGCTATTCATTATTTAAGAAATCTTTCAAGCATAAATGCACAATATTGTTTGGTTCTCGTGAGAATTTCCTGCTTTTTCTGGTCTTATAGTAAACAGAACATTTTTGGATTTTGGACTGTGGGTCGAACAAAATGGGACATTTGATGATGTCACCTTGCGCTCTAAGATATTGGGATGGATATTTTCCACTGTTTTCTGATGTTTTATAGACCAAATGATTAATCGATTAATTGAGTAAATAATTGGCAGTTAGTTACTGCCTTAGTTTCAGCAGTAACGCATTTATTTCCAATACAATAGAGATTTTATTTAGTAAACCTAGTTAGCAAAAGGGATGTTATTAAAAGTAAGAGTTTTTGGAATTCACTGTGGCCACAACCAAAAATGTGTTTCCTGCCCTAAAACATAGAATAAAACTATGGAAATATTTTTGATATTCACTTGAGAAACAGCCCTTTCCTTGTGTCTTGTGTGCGTACTCCGGCACACGTCTTGATTATCCCACGACACTGACATAACGACTGTTAGCTGGTGTGCCCACGGGTCAGCAGTAAATCCACAGTGTATGTGCTGCCGCCATTCACTGCGATGTTGAGATCTGTCCACTGTAAACACATTCAACCTCGCAGAGAAGGAGAGAAGGAAAGAGACCTGTTTGAGACGAGACACAAAATAGACGTGTGAATACTTAAAACCTAAACCGTAGATCATCACAGCTGAGGTCTACGCCATCAACTGTCTGACAGACGTATATGGCTGGTGATGTGCACTGTTTCAACCCAGTCACACCAGAGAGTTGGCAGAGTGAAATTCGTCTTTGCACATTTTTTTTGGTCATAGAGGCTTGGCGACGTATTGATGACGAGCTAACTGCTAACGTGTTGGCAAAGATCTTTCTAGGCTTGGTTGTTAATGGGACTGCTGTATAACTGTCTGCAGACCATTCCTTTTTTGTTGAACAGTTTATATTTTAACAGAAGAGGTTTAAACAAAAGTGAATGGTGCTAATGGCTAATAAGCTATGATAGCTTCCTCCATTTTGGACTCTCCGTTTCCCCAAAGGTCGGCATGTCAAGATGGCTTTCTATCGATCAATGACGCAAATTTGTGTCTTTCATTTTAAGTTCATCAAAGTTGAACTGGTTAGGAAAAATTACCTTGGCTTTACTTCGCCCACGCGAACAAGTTCACTGATCGTGGCGATTACATTGACTTGAATTGATTTTAGGGCTGCAGCTAATGATTATTTATATCGATTAATCTGCAGATTATATTTTATTCTATTAATTGTTTGGTCTATAAAATGTATGAAAATGGTGAAAAATGCCCATCACAAGTTCCCAAAGTCCAAGGTGATAAAGTTTTTTTTTTTTACGATCATATAAAAGAGAGAAAAGCACACTTGAGAATATGGAACCAAATGTTTGCCATTTTTTGCTTAAAAAAAGAACCCAAAACACTAATTGATCATTGAAACAGTTGCTGATTAATTTTCTGTCGATGGGCTAATCAATTAATCAACTAATCCTTTCACCTCTAATGTTGTTTTTGTCCTTTGTCATTTGCCACTTCTTTATAATGGAAAATATTGTTAGCATAATTAAATAAACTGGACTAATCAGTAATCTTGGACCAGCCAATTAGAATACAAAGAGGGGTGGATGAAGGGAAGTGATTAGAGAGGCATTCTGGGTGGGGGAGTTGGAGGGTGTTGCCATGGCAGCAGAGGCACACAGTCATACAGAGCGGGAGAATGTGGACAAAGAGAATTTAAAATTAACTTAAAAAGTTAACCAGATCGAAGCAGAGTGTCTAAAAAAAGTGCAACATGACAAGTGGTGTTATATATATATATATATATATATATATATATATATATATATATATATATTTTTTTTTTCACTGAAATGGTTTTCTGATGGTAGAACTGATGCTGCAAAAAAAGCCAGCAGGTGTGAGGTGCTCTGTAAATCCATCAACATGAATATAATAAACACAGATAAAGTCTATACATTTTGCCAATTTATTCCCGTTTCTTATTTACCTATAAAAACCACCTCCTTCTGGTCTTTAAATTGAATATCCAGCAAATCATGTAAACTAAAATGTAGGGCCTCAACAATTATTTCAGTTATTTAATTAAATTATTCTTTTAGTAATCATTCATTTGGTCTATAAAATGAATGAAAATGTGCGCGTTGCTTACCAGATCCCAGATTAATATTAAAGATATTAAATTAATGATAAGAAACAAATAAAGTGGGCAAATCTTCACATTTGAGAAAGCAAATATTTTGTATTTTATATGATAAATGACTTCATTGACTAATCATTTATCAAAATTGTAATTCCCTGTTCATTCTCTGTTGATCGACTAATCAGCTAATTGTTTTAGTGTGGGATGGGCCAATGGCAAAGTTGTGCTACTGTTAAACATGTAGGCTAAATGCTGTAATCAGACTGTAACCTTAAATCTGAGTATTTAAAGTACCGGTAATCAAGTTTTTTTTTGTTCAAGTAAATACTCTGACTGGAACAACTCCCCAAGAAGCACATCACTTGTTGAAAAGGCCTTTTCAACCTAATCTCATCTAATGTGGATCACATTACTATGTTAATTAGCAGCAGGTGTCGGCTATAAAAATAGACTGGGGAATTGTCTTTTTGATTGGTATTTTAAAAAGCAATTTGAAATGACTAAGAGAGCTTCTTAAGTGGCCAAATCATCTGTTCCTGGGTTGCAGAGAAAAAAGGAAAGTTATTTGATAAGTCTCCAAATCATGACATCATATACCAAAGACAGACAAACTGCACAGACAATGAGGAAGCCAACCAACTAATGGGCTGCAACTAATGACAATTATCGATTAATCCGTTGAGTATTTTTTCCACTAAACAGCTTGTATAGCCTGACCAACAGTCCCAAACAAAAGGATACTTAATTTTCTGGGTAATATCAGCTATTTCCTTTAATATCGGCAGATACCTTCCATGGTTGTTGTGTGAAAGAGTTACCAGCAGCCTTTCAAAGGTCAGGACCCCAAAAATAACCTCATTCCACCTCGATAGCTTCCTCCTACTGGAGAGTGTCACTGTTACTGCTGCCTTCTTCCCATGGAGTTAAACTCCCCCAGCTTTTGGGATCATAAAGAAAAGTTTATGCCCCCTTCTGCTATCTCCCCACAGGAGGAAGTTTAAAGGAGGCAAAGCTTTAGTCATATTTGTTATCCTGTTGGTCGGAGTGAACTTTTCTAACCAAACGCTGTAAGGGGTCCTGGCAGGGACACACAGACTCTTTTCACAAATGCTGCGCAGCAACCTGATGTTAATGGTCTCTCCCAGCAGGTCAGCTAAGGTCTGTTTAAGCTTCATTTAATGGCTCAACTTAACACGCGCAGCCACACACACCGTCTGAAGACACTTTCTTTTAGTATGCAGAACATAATGCAGAATAGAGAACATAAGGGTGAAAAACAAAAGGGGAGAGAGAAGAAGGATACACAGTGTGTCACTACATGTTTTGGTTGAGCTACTCTGACACCTCTCAGACCCGAACACACATACAGACCACTGCGCTGTTGTTTTTCATCTGAAATTTGAGAACAGAAAAGCATGTAAGAACTTTGACTGAGCAAGTCCTGTTCTCATAATCATAAGTTTAACTTGAGCTACAGCCTATTTCAAAATATAAACACACGACTTCTGTTCAGAGCCAGATTTGAAACGACTGGGAGCAGCCACGGGGTCAGAACAATTTAAACTTGAATGACAGTATTTTGTAGATGAGGCATGCGTGAGAGGTTTTGCAGTGGAAATAAAGGAGCAATTTTCCACAGCTGTGGAAGCAGGTTAATCTAAACATATGTTGCCAGGTGGGAAAATGCTGCAGTTCTTATTGGTGCTATGCCTGCATTGCCTCTTACGGATACCCATGTGAGCGCAAGGGATATTGGGGATCAGCATAGAGGGAGAGCAGGAAACTGGAAGCCATCTTATTTACAGCAGCGCTAAACATTTGGCTGTTTTCCGAAGGTAAATATCTAGTAAATAAATGTGGCTTTTGCACAAAACACCAAGCGAGAAACCTGGAAAAGTGATGTGTACCTGGCACATTGCGTCCACTTATTTGAAAGTACTTGTTGGATGTCAACAGAACTGACTGAAGCCCAGTCCTGTGAGAAACCTGTTGTAATGGACGCTGACTCTTATCGTCACCAGATGGTTAAGTTTTCTTGGAAACCTGTTGTAATGTAGGTTAACATCTAAGAACTACTATTTTCTTTCAGTGGTGTGTGGTGTCCCGCCACAAGTTTATTTGTCCACCTGGACTGATTCACAGTTAGTAGGTAGTCAGAGTTTTATACATTCATTGCAGCATTTTACACAAAATCTGTGAATGTAACATTTCTAATTGTGAATATGGTTCTTTGTTTTATTACACTAAACCTTTACTGGTTTACAGTTATTAAAGTTTGAAGTTTACAGTTATTTAAGCACTCTCATGTCGTTAGATTACTTTTAACCATGCTAGCAGTTAGAGATGACAGTGTTGGTCCATTCACCCCTTTGAAATCTATCAGATGGATTGGCTTAAAATTTTGTACAGACATTCTTAGTCACTTCAGAATTGATGCTACTGACTTTGGTCATTCCTTTAATTTTCCTATAGCGCAACCATGAGCTTGACATTTTTTGGCTTTTCGTGACATGTCTTGACAACTGTTGGATGGATTGCCATGAAAATTTGGTACACGCATTCATGTTCCCCTGAGGATTGATTTATGACTAAATACTTGCAAAACTAATGACATTCCCATCAGCCTCAGCTATGCAAACACGCTAAACTAGGATGGTGAACATGGTAAACATTATACCTGCTAAACATCAGCATGTTAATATTGTCATTTTGAGCATGTTAGCATGCTGACATTTATCTCAAAGCACCTCCGTGTCTAAGTACAACCTGACAGAGCCAGTAGCATGGCTGTCGACTCTTAGTCTTATTTCTTTATTTTCTTCTAGCCTTTTCTTCCTCTTGGCTGAGTTCAGGCAGCGCGCTAGGTCAGTTTCTGGGGTCCAGTAGAGCAGAACTGGTGTCTGTCTCTGTCTGATTAGCATACTGCAGAGGATGGGTGAAAAAAGTAGCTGGTGGGTCGGTGGTGGAAAAGGTGAAGGGTTTTGCGGATTGGGAGCGTCCATAAATAGTTGAAAAAATAGTGAATGAAAGAAGTACCAGCGTGCTACTGTTGTTTAATGGTTATAGCCTTAAGTATCATATTTTGGGTTTCATTACCATCACTGGTATTATCACCACTGTCATCAGAATCGTGATATTATCAACATCATCTTTATCTTTCCCCTTATCATCTTCTGTCCTCCTCATCGTGTTAATATCATTACGCTGTTGGCTTTGAGGAGGCGACATGAGCCTCAGCATTGGCCCACTGACACCAGACTGACCTCTCACAGCGACGGGACGTCTGACTGGAGTCATTTGTTGATGGAGGAAGCTGTGACAGGAAGGGAAAGAATCAGTGTCAGAAACTCTGCTCCGCTTTTCTCGTTTGTCTGTACGCCTCCATCTGTCAGTCTTTCTCTGTTTCTGTTTCTGTGTCTCTCACTTTCTGTCTCATTGTGTCTCTGTCTCTCTGCTTGGTGATGCAGGGCGGACCAGGTCAGTGTGATTCAGGGCTGTAAGCCGGAGGAGGATTGGATCTATTTATAGTCTTGTCTGCTCTGGGCCACACTGACCCGAAGTCTCTGTCTGTTTTTCTGTTTCTGTCAGTCTGTCACTCATTTATTTCATATCAGTTGATCTTCTTTTTATCTTGTCTTCCCCTAAGACATTACCCTCCAGTGTTTAACTAGCTCTACCTCACTGTAAATCCATCTAGCAGCACAAACACATACTCATGTCTTGTTTCTATAAAGTGTGTGTGTGTGTGTGTGTATATAAATAAAATATTGAATATATTGAATTTTGATTAATCGGTTAATTGATTTGTCTATAAAATGTCAAAAAAGATGAAAAATTCCAATCTCAAGATACTTGAGCTTGAGGAATAATACATTTTATTTATCAAGCGCTTTTACAAGTGCTCAAAGACGCTGAATGACTTAAAAAATTCCTTAATTTGTCCGGCCAGCAGTCAAAGAATTAAAGATTTAAATCACAAATATATAAAATTAGGAGAACAGAAATTTTAGCGCCTGTAACCAGGTTACTTTAGTATCCAAATTGTCGTTCATAAAGTTTATCCTGAAATAATATGTCACTTGGACGATTAGATGATCAACAGAAAATCAAAAGTTGTTTTTGAGAAGGACTCACTGAATCAGAGCGTCAAAAAGTGGACTGTGTGTATTTGGGTTGGGTTGTTTTGCGCATGTGTGTGCATGTGCGTGCGTGCACAGTGAGGAAATAAGGCTGAGAGCTGGGCTTTTAGTTGTGCTCACAGCGCTGTTTTCATTGACTTGACTGGAACGTCGTTAAAGGCTTCAAATGGAATCACTAGGTTATCTAATGGCTTTGGTCAAATGTAAAAGATGTGTGCAATAACACACACACACACACACACGCACTCTAATACATACTTGAAGTAGTACAAGTAGAGTACATGTCGAAAAACAAAATAACCTCCATGAAAAAGTCTCTGCCATGTGTTCCCCTTTGTTCCACAAAACAAGTTTGAGTGTTACTCAGTCTGCAACTCAGCATTTGAGAGCAGAATTAGCAGAATTAGATTTGATCGTGTAATCCCAATCAGCTCCTCCAGCTGTTTTGGCAGCTTCTGAGCACTTGAGATCGCAAGAGGTCGCTTGCCAAGCATTTTTGACATTTTTAAGTCAACCTTTGAATATTTTGCTCCTCTGTAAGGAGCAATTGGCGATGTGATATGCATATTTTATCTTGTGATATGAAGTATAAGAGATTTATAGTAAATAGGCTCAAACATACAAAACCGCTGGTTCCACTTCAGTCAGTTTATGGCTGTTTTACATTTTAATCACATGCATACATGCTGTTGTGTGTTAAAGGCTGAGACTATTCTTTCTATAAAAGTCTCTTCACAATGCTGCAAATAAATATACTGTAGTACTTGTAATTAAAAAAAGGAAAAAAAACACCCTCCATTGGAAGGGTGTGGCATAAAGAATTCAACTTGAGGCACTGACGTGGATAGTTTAAAAATAAAAAGCCTTTAATAAAAACTAATTGTAATGTAGTACATGATACATTTCTGCTTCTTGAATAATTATTTTACCAATTTAGGGGTTGTTTTCATCTTAAAACTACAAACATATTGTTACAGATATTGTCATGTATTGTAGATGACTGTTTTGCAAAATATGATGCATCTCAGAATTGGGCTGAACAATTAATCGAAATATTATCGAAATTGCAATATGGCCAAACTTTAATATAGGTATATAGGGCTATATTAGGGCTGCACGATATGGTAGCCCTATCTCAATCACCTGTGTTGTGTTGACTTCATTAACACGGGCAATGTATCGTGACAGTATTGTCGCGTTACTTGAAAGGACATTTGTGTGCGACTACTTTGGAACAATAGCAGCGGCGCATGAATGGCTTCTTGATGTAGTTCTTTTAAAATGGAGAAGCTGTGCTGTGTGTGCTGGTTGTGCCTAATCAGCGACTCATAATGCTAATATCCTGCTATGCTTAGGGTGCAGGTTGCCAGGTTGACACCAATCAGCAGATGAAGAACGGTACATGGTAACCGTCATCTTTTGTTGAGACTGCTCGGTCTCTGACAGTCCCCGAGGAGAGACTTTGACAGAGCTGCAGACTCTGGCTATTTAAAGACTAGCAGTAGTGACCGTTATAGTTTCGACGAAATCTGTCAAACATGTGACATACATACTGTAAATAAATGTTTTGCTACTACTGATAAAACCCTACAAGTCTGTGAAATACCTGGTGTATGGTCGGCCTTTTGTGGGAAAGAATATATCTGGTAGACAGGAAGTATGGTGCAACTGAAAGTAGAAGAAGAAGAAGCCATGTGTGTTACCAGCTACATGAATGCCAAATTTAGCAACAGAATCTGCAGACAGTGCAGAGCAAAAATGTCACAACAATGACCACTTGTCAACAAAATACAAAAATTAAAGTCAGTGTTTACCAGTCAAAGTGTTTTTGGTCTAGGTGCTTACTCTGTGCGCTCAGTTAGTTGCCATTTATTGTAAAGTATCGTCTGTCTCTTTCCCTGCAGGCGGATGTTAATTGATGTACATGGGGGAGGGGGTATGGATCATTTTTCAAACAGTGGATGTAGGCTGAAAGAAGCCATCCATCCATCCATCAATCCATTCATCTACTGCTCCAGTCTCTTCAGAGCTTCTAGATGAGATAGTAATAAGGGAAGGGCTGGACGGATAAATGAATATGATGATGTGCCACGCCGTTGGTCATCACTCAATCCAATTGGGCTAAGTGCTGTGTGTTGTTCTTTTCGGAGCAGACACTATGATCTATGACTATGATCAAGGTGTGTGTGTGTGTGTGTGTGTGGTGGAACCATTGTAATCAAGGATGCGTCATCAATGGAGGGCGTTGCACAATGCACAACGGAAGTAAACAATAGTAGCAAGATGGCGTATCGCATTGATTACCTTTTTAGCTTTATTTCTGTTATTACAGATGTTTGTTTTTATCCGAAAAAACAAGCATGGACCAACTGTTGATCACAAGAAAACGTAGAAGACTATTACCATAGTAGACCACAGGCCATTGTTGCCCTCGCCATCCTCTCTTTCCAACCTGTAGACTATGACACGCCCACTGATGTCGTCAGGGTTCGCACTTCAGGTCAAGGAAAACCTGCTATTTTTTGGTTCCAGCTGGGAACCGACTTTTCAGGTTCCGAACCAGTTTATTTGTGGTTGAAATGCTCTGAATGGTTCAAAATTAGGTGCGTGAACGTACAATGTATCCCACAACAATGACGACGTGATCTAACATGGCAAAATTAGCCTATTTTCAAAATAATTTTACTTTAAAATTGTTAAAATGTGTTTACTTGGTAGTCTGAATGGGTCACTGTGTCCAAAACATTGTTGTTTTGGTTTGGGATAGTTTTGAGCGAGTCTTGAGAATCATGTACCCTGTAGTCCTCATCTAGGATAAAGTCATTTTAACAGACATTTATGCGTTTATATTGTTGCAAACGTGTGTTAAACATTATGAAAAGCAGTGAATTTTGGCAGAGAGGTGAGTTTATGGAGCTACTGTAACACAATGTCAAATATATACTAGGTGTTTATTATTTACACCTAGCTAAAACTAATGCAGTCTAATACAACAGTCCTGCAATAAATCCTGCCTTCATGAAGGCTATACTGTTCAGTTTGTGTTGAAACTGTTTTAGAGAGCTGATGATTCAACTTTATGATCATTTTGGAGGATGTAGTTTGAGGTGCTGTTGAACTCTATTGCATTATACAGAGAGGTGCTTCTGTTATTAAGCCTACTCTCATTGATATAAATAGGGTGGACAATGTAATATGTAAAAACTAGTCACCAGTTGCCACACTAGTAACTAGTTTGGTCTTCAATTTCCCTGCATTATTTATTGTTTTGTTTTGTTTCAGCCAGTGAACCGCAGCCTTGGTAGTTTGTTTTCCTGTGGTTTTGTTGAGTTTTCTTTGTTTGAGCTCAGCCTTTAACCCACTGTGTTTCCTGTGGTTGAGCAATATGTGTTCAGGGCCTCTAAGGGTGTATAGATTCTGAGCTCCTCATGCACTATATTGGGGAATTGTTTAGGTTTGATGATCAAGTTGCCCTTTTTGCTGATTTTATAGAAGAACATTATATTTTTGTATAATAAAGACTGCTGTCTGTCCTCATTGTGCTTACCTTTAACGGTGTTTGGAACCTGCTTCCTGTGGCTACCTGGCTGCGCCGCTACATTTTCGTATGGGATTGATAACTACTGTTCGTCACATTGGTTCTGTCTCTCACTCCTAATGACTTTCTACTAGTTATGTTGTTTCTATAAAGAGCCTGCAGTTTCCTTCTATATTTGACACTGATCAGCTTCCGTTAAGCTGCAGTCATTTTCTCTTGTTTCTGTTCTTTTCTATACAATTTGTCCTTTTGAAGCCTGTACTTATTCTCTCATCTTTCTATTGAAACTCCTCAGTTTCTAGTGTTTCTAAGCTGCCAGCTGCCAAGATTGTCTGCCATCACAAGCATAATAAAGCCGTCATCTCAGGCCAGAATTGAAAAATAGTCCTATTTTTGCAGGCTGATCCAACTTCTAAGAATACAAGCAGCCAAAATAGCCCATTATGGCTCTGAGAAGAAGGTTGTGGAATGTCTGCAGAATGCTTTGATTTCTCATCCTCTGAACACACTGGTCAGAATAAAGCTTGGGTGTGTTTGTGTGTGAGGTCTAAACCAAAGCATGGATATTGAACTGAACAGGATAGGCCTACATGTACACATGTCTGTATACAGAGACATGCAGGCTAAAAGCTGCAGCTGACTGGCTTAGCCCTGTGGGTCAGAGGTTTGGGGACAAACTTGGTGTAGCGTTTTAATCCCTCCCTGTGTTTCCCTGCTGGAGCTTCTTGGTGGTAAAGACAATGGATTTAATAGGAAATCAATGCACAAACTTTTATGCCGCTAATCAAGAAGTGACTTCATATCCACATGTCCCACCTTTTAAAATGTGGTTTTCTTTCTTTTAGCATGCATGTTCAGTACTTTTCTAGCAATGCAATGTTGATGAAGTTACTCTAATCATTCACAGGAAGCACATGGAGGGATGTTATAAGCATCTAGATAAACAAATGAAAACCATATACATATGTACAATTTTAAAGTGTCTATAAAAAGGCTCATCTGGCCACCTTTTTCTCAAGACCATAGTCAAGTCACATTTAATTAACATTAGGGCTGCAACTAAAATTATTTTCATTGTCGACTCTAGAGCTGAAACGATTAGTCGATTAATCGAAAGGTCAATCGGTAGAAAAATATGCAGCTATTTTGATGATAATTTTAATTAATTTTACAAGCAAGCATGTCACTTTCTCTCCGGCTTCTCAAATATGAGGATTTACTGCTTTTCTCTATTTTATATCACTGTAAATTGTAAATCTTTTGGTTTTGAAATCTTGGGCAAACAATAATCGTTAGTTGCAACCGTTGTCGAGTCATCTCAAGTAACTGATTTAATTGTTTGTAGTTTGTCAATAAAATGTCAGAAAAAAAGTGAAAAATGCATCACAATTCCCCAGAGTCCCACATGATGTCTTGACATTGTTTGTTTTGTCCCAACAGTCCAAATTCAGTTTTATCAGTGATATAAAACAGACAAAAGCAGCAAATCCTCACTTTCGAGAAACTGGAAACATCAAATATTTGGCATTTTTGCCTGATTAAATAATTGAAACGATTAATCAATTATCAGAATTCTTTCAGATTTATGCTCTTTTGATTGACTTTTGCTTTTCAGTTAATTGACTAATCATTTCCCTGCCCCCATATTCCTCTCATTGCCCGAGTCTCTCATAGCTACTAAAAACAGTCCTAAGCAGTTCAGAACCAGCAGATTGAGATTTCTGATAAAAATTGAGGTTTGTTGAACACACATAACATTAGCTATATATGCTTGAAATTGCTAGCTTTCAACAATGGCTATACTGTAAATAAATCACTGGTGTCACTGCCAGTGCTATGTAAAATACAGAATTGTAATTTAATTGTCACGTTTTAAATGCTTTGTATGCACACAAGACCACAAATTACATATTGAGATGGTAGTCATGGGATTGATTTTCCACTGCCTCTATCAGCCCCTCAGTGTTTGCTGTGAAGGAAGGAAGTGTTTCCTATTCACTTTTCCTGCCAGTGTTTTTCCAGCCAGTCGTGGGATTTGAACAAACTGAAGCCTTCTCTAATCTCTGGGTTACCTCCACCCTATTAGCTGGGTTCATTGATTACATACAATGTCATTAGTTTCTTGTGTGGGAGTGTGGGATTTCTGGTTTTGACCGTAACTGCTGCTACAATTGTCAAATAGAGTTTACTTACTGTACACCTCCAAGTGATTGCCTGCTTTGCCACCCGAACTGCTACTGATTAGGAACCCTTGTGTTGACTGCCTTATGCATTAAAGTTTGTGCACTTTATTTTGCTAACTCTCCTAATCAACCAACAACCATTACTTTAGTCTGATGACTCATCTGGGTTGAACAAGGTCACCATACATATTTTCCCTTGACAAGTTTTAACAAGACTCTTCTCTTCTCTTCTCTTCTCTTCATTTAGCTACATCTGGAAATAAAATGCAAATCAGTGCTTGTTTCCATTTAGCTATTGCTATGAGAACATATTCGAGGACATGATAGGATTAGATAATTACTCAAGCACCAGTAACTCTGACTCATTGTGGCATTTCATTGCTGCTTTCCATCTTAGATGGCATTTGTGCACTTTGTTTAATGATTTAATTAGTCACCTCTGATTCACTTGTACCTCTGGTGTTTTAATCAGTTGTGGATAAAGAGGGGGTGATGTGCAACAAGGGTTACTGTCGACTTTGCAGTTATGTAGTAGGATGTGCATCCTAGACACAGGACATATTTTTAGCTTTCTGGTCTTTGTTGTAACTTGTAAGGTATGTGTCCTAGACCAGGAGTTCTCAGCCTTCTGTAACTTAAGGCCCACTTCTGATTGTTAAAACATTTCTGAGGACCACCTTCCCAGATAAATGAGAAAAAAACCATAACATAACATCCCGAGTGCTTTGTGTTTAAGTGTCTCTGGAACTTTGATGGTTTTAGCGCCTCATTGGACAGGATTTTACCACATTCAACACAAATCACAGATTATTTGTAGATGTTGATTACAGAGGTTAAGACGTTTAAAATAGGTTCAGAATTTAATGTTTTTTCACCGACTATTTGTAGATGTTGATTAAACGTCAACATTTAGACCATATTTCACCTGATGAAACCCAGTGAAAATAACTAGCTTTGTAAATTACCGAATTTAAAAAAAATAAATAAATAATCTCACCATTTGCCATTACCACTGCCTCTGCGGCCCACTAGATGGCGTGCTGAGGCCCACCATTGGGCCCCGGCCCACTGGTTGAGAATGGCTTTCCTAGACCACTGTCAGAGACCCTGATGCAGTCATTGTTTTTATTTTTTTATTTTTTGGGCTTTCTGGTGCAGTGGAGTCGTGTAACAGGATTTGGCAGCAAGCCATTGGTTCTTTGGTACTGTACAGTAGAAAATCATGTAGTAATGTCGACTTCACATCTTTATTTATAGGGATTCATTGAGCTGACATTTCTCTCCCGATACAGATTTTGATACCTAAACTCAGCGATGCGATACCAGGATTACCAGAGCACCTCTTAATGTAGCACATAGCCTGTAGCTACTGCTTTGGACTGTTTGTCCACTCGTGGTCACTGTACATGCAGATGTGTTTGTGCTAAGAGTGTGTATAATGGTGAATGTGAGTGCATGCTACAGTAGGTAGTAATGTGTTTTAGAGGTGAAACAGTTGATCCATTAATCGATTTTAGTTAAGCAACAGAGAATTCATTGGCTTTATAATTGCTAAAGTTATTTAGAGATTTTCTTTTTTGCATTTTGCTTTTATTTGATAGTGACTGTAGATACAGACAGTCACCAGCCAGAATCGAACCAGGAACGTTGTGATTGCAGTTATATGGGATTCGTCTTCACCTCTAGTCCAGTCACTAGTCATTTTTTTAAGCAAAAATGCCTAAAAATTCACCATTTCCTGCTTCTCAGATACTAATATTTGCTGGTTTTCTCTGAAACTAAATTGAATAGTTTTGGCTTTTGGGCAAAACAAGCAGTTTAACTGTGTGAACCTTTAGGATATTTTCCACTATATACTGAGATTGTAAAGAAAATAATCGGCAGATTACAATATATTCAAAGTGATCTCTTGTCACAGCACTGGTGGTTATCTAGACACCATGACACTGTTCAAAGCCTTGGATGGGACAGGGGATTAGGGATGTCCAGTGTCTCTCCCTCTCTGTCACGCGCACACACACCGAAAAACAAACACACGCAGACGTAACTCACTCACGTAAGCAGCCCATCTGTCCCCAGAGACCAGCAGCTGGTGGGTGGCAGGAGTGTGAACTTGACCTCTGACACCCTGCAACAGGAGATGTTGTCCACTGTATCTATCTACTGTATCTGTCCTGCAACCAATCTGCCACACACACACACACACACACACACACACACACACACACACACACACACACACACACACACACACACACGGACATCCCCCTCGCCATTAGAATCATTAACTGGACACTGATTATATTAAGGCCGGACCCACAAGACTAATTTCACTAAGTGCAAAAAGCTTGTGCTAGAGGATGTGTGTGTGTGTGTGTACAGTATATAGCTGTCTCTCTGTCCACTTGTGAAAGCTCATATTAGTTGACAGCCACTGTTTTGGCCTCTTAGCTCGTCTGGCTCGCTGTGCGTTTTATCAAAATGGCAGGTTTAGAAGAAACCTATTGTTCTGAGTGGAGTAGGAGGGGCAGAAAAGATTGGAGAGAAAGGGAATAGTGTGTGTTTATGTGTTACAGCTGCACAGTTAAAAGAAACTGTCTAATCCCTTTACATAGTCACTAGTGCAGGCGTTTCTGAAATCCGTCCAAACAAGATATCAAGTTTTAATGGTTGCAAAAATCTTTGCTTTAGAAAAACTAAACAAATTATGTATTATTTATTAGCACTACATCTGTTAAAAAGGTATGCAGAAGACGCTGTTTCCAGTGTCCTATGTTGCAAAAGTGCTACTGAACAACATGCACTGCAGTCAGATTTGTTGAATGTCACGCAGCCCCTGTTGTTCTATACTTGTACCTTTTATGTTACCTTTGTGTTCTTCTGTTTCCACTCACTCAGTGGGTTTCCTGAGAAGAGTTTTTTTTCCTGGTATTTTGGTCACTGTAGCTCACATGTTGACCAAAAACAAAGTATCTTAATAGCTTCTCTTCCTGGTACTGACATTGTGTCCTTACAATGCTCTTTTCTCTCCTCAGATCACCAGAAACTGGAGCGGGAGGCAAGAATCTGTCGTCTGCTGAAACATCCAAACATAGGTGAGTCATTTATGACAGACTTACACTTACACCCACTGACAGGTGACATACAAAGTCAGGGTGCATATACAGCAGCATATACACTCAGTTACCAGTTTATTAGGTACACCTAGCTAAATGTATAAAATTTAAAAAAAGACGATATTTCTAGTTCTGCAGCATCAATTTTGAAAAAGAAACTGACCATCATGAGTCCGTCGGAGGGAGAGACATGAGGAAAAAGATACTGATGCATGCAGGTGTTGTGAACACAACCTGAAGTGTGGTGGCCCACTCACCAACATGGTCAGTACTTATAGTTGTGGCTGTGACACACAGCTCATGGAGGAAGTTAAGGTACTTTAAAACCATTAGCGCCACAATTTGCGTCAAGAATCTCGCTCCTTCTTCTCTGAGTCATAACTCCATCAAATCATCTGAACACACAGACATGATACACATATTTTTAGATTCAGTGTGACTAACACTTTCCGAGGATATCATGAATAAACTAAGAAATCCTAGCAAAATAGATTCTATTTATAACTCCAGAACTTGCCTGTGTGTGTGTGTGTGTGTGAAACCCAGACAATAGGCAGTGGCCCCTTGAGAAAGGAAGGAAATGGCACAGTATCTTCGTGACAGAACTGCCAAGTGTCTTATCATATCATACAGTAGTATATCGCCCAGTGCAAGCTACAAAGACACAAACACACACACGCAGAATATGATAACAGCATAATAGGTATGGTTTCATTGCTCTCCCTTTCTTCTTCGTCCCACCTTATTCCTGCCTCTTCATTGTCCTATTCTTCCTTTCTTTTCCTCCCTCCACTGCTATTTTCTTATCCCACTCTCTAGGGTAGAGCTTGTCAAGTTTTCTTTTCTCTAAATGTAAGTCGTCTGAAGCAAGAAGGGAGTAATATACAGCATTTTCAGGTCTAATTTAAGCACCGTCATCCACCTTGACACAAGTAGGTTTTTAATCTACCTGTGAACACCCAGCTAGTCTCTGTATTTCAAACCTGTGTTGGACTTGAGAGCTGTTGGTTAAAGTTGTTGTCTTTGCCGACAAGAACTCCTCCTGTGTGAAGAAAACCAAACCTCTCTGTGTGCAGTGATGTGTCCTGCCTGCTTTTGTGCTTCTTCAACAGAGAGAAAACCTAAAAGGAAATTACCAGTATCACATCATTTATGAATGATTAAAATGTGGCAACAATTCTGTCAACTTTGTCATCCAAAAGCTGATTCCTGGTTGCCAACAAGCCAGGTGGCACTCAGGCTTTAGAAACCTCCTGTGGTGCTCTGAAGTGGATCATTTCAAACAGGCAGGGATAACCTTTGCTGCTGGAAACCTCGTATCCTCTAATTTGTGTAAAGTGTGGTTCTGGATCAATGACTATTATTATTAGGGATGCATTGATCATTCTTTGAATCATAAATTACATAGAACAAATGTATACTGCTTCTGCTTCTCCTGTCGCTCGGCATGAATAAATGTTAAATAATGCCAACTTTTCACTTTCTTCTCTAAAGTATTTTTTAAAGATCAAATAATAAACTGATTATTTTATCAGTGATGATTAACATCCCTAGTTAAAATCAGTGTTGGGCAAGTTACTCTACTAATTACTCATTAGCGAAAGTAATGTTACTCAGCCCAGCTCCCTAAAAATGTGCCTTTTTAAACAACTCTAAAGCGTGATGACTTTACTTTAACATGTTACTGCATGTTAACATGTTAAGTCATTCCCCCTGCCCACCACACACTCACAGTCACACACAGAAATTCCTTCAAGGTGATGGTTCATAGAAAGTTTCCATGTAGAAGATCATTTACATCATCTAATTGACTGATTTCTAATAGAAGTCTCTCTGTTTCTTTCTCCCTCACTAGTACGACTCCATGACAGCATCTCAGAGGAAGGCTTCCATTACCTTGTCTTTGACCTGTAAGTAAATCACATTAACGCACGCACGCACGCACACACACACACACACACACACACACACACACACACACACACACACACACACACACACAGGTCACAGGTTCAGGCTGGAGTATGCTCCAGGATGAATTGCTTCACCTAAGCAACAAGCAAGTTGAAATTGTCCCTTTTTTTATTTTCCATGACCGTCACCATTCACAGCAGTACAGTACATCAGCTTTTCCACTGAGCTGCCAGTCTTCTCTCAAAATAAGCCCTATTTTAATAGTAATTGCAGAAAGATGTTTAATTATGACTGCAACTTTACTAGTCATTTGTTACCAGTTTTTCACATGTGTAATGTAAATGTCACTCCCTTTTCACCATGTTTACCCCACAAACAAAAATCGTTGTCCTTTCACATCTTCTCTTCTAATAGTATTAATGCCACTTCTGTAACATTGTGTTGTGAAATATCAGGTTTTATATTCCCCAACTTAATGTGGAAATCACTTTCACAAATTACTTTAAATAAAATGTTTCTTACATTTACAGCCACATTGCTGCACATTTATCTTTGTAACACTTTACTTTGGTATACATGACATTTGTGTTTCACCCATTAAAATGTGATAACATTTAACAGTATCAGTATTGCTGAAAGTTTCAGGTCTAGTTTTCTGCCATTTGGTGAAACAGTCGGTTTTGCATTTGAGGTACAAGTAAACCAGACATGCAAGTCAGTCTTGTCGAGGCTTGTGTTATCAGCAGCCTGTCAAGTGGCCTCTAACAGCACCAGTTAGAGCACATTAACACAGAACATGTTGGATCTATGAGGATGTGTCACCACTAACATCAACATAAATCAATATCCTTCCTCAAAATCCCTCCGCTGTACCACCTATCATACCCGAGTGTAAGTTAAGACAAAATGGCAGCTCAAAATAGCCAAGTTAGTCCTTTAGAAAAGCCATTTAAATGTAATGTCATGGTATTATCTGGAGCATGTGTTTTTTTTCCATTTGTCTCTTATAATCTGGTCTCTGTTTTGTCCATGTGTCTGTCTACAGCGTCACTGGAGGAGAGCTGTTTGAGGACATTGTTGCTAGAGAGTATTACAGCGAGGCAGATGCCAGGTACAGTATGTCATCATGCTAACGTGTGAAAATGCTGTGTAGTGCATGTTATGTGTTACTAGTCAATTCCACCAAAGTAAAATTTCAGGCTGCCAAAGCAGTAAAGTTGGGTTATGAAAGCACAAAATGTTTTGCCATTTGAATCTGTGTTAATGTACTCTGTGCTTCAGTAGCGTAGAGTTCTCTGAGGTTGTTTTCAGCACACTTTATTCTTGACCATGTGACTCAGGGCTTTTAAATTTAATTCCATGAATAAATAATGACAAAGCTGTCCTAAGTTTTTAAACCTTATTTTGTGCCCGTTAACAGAAGTTGCAGTTGGTTTTTGCACTGCAGCACATTACCTGCAGACTAAACTTTATCTCATGCTCTAGCAAAATTTGGTCAGTCATGTGGCAGTAAACATCACAATGCATTTATATAAAATAACTCTACATGATCAAATAAAAACATTAGATCCAAACATCATTCCATATACAAATTCTGTCAGCATATTAATGAAATAAAATTACCCAACAACAAAAGTCATGTTCCAGCATTTTCAGGCCTATGAAACAATGCAGATCCACATACAATGCAGTATGGTGTCAGCTTGGCAACCTCCTCCGACAATGGCCTAGATATACCCCCAAGCTGTTATGAGAACAAGGCCATAAAGAGGGGCGTTTACAGCTCTTCTTAGCTATCTTGTCTATAAAACCAGCCAGAGCCAGTTACTCACAAGCATATCTCAAACTGAGACACCCCAAGGTCTTCTCATCTTTGCGACTGGACCGTCTGAACTTCTTCTCACGTCAAATAGTGCATAAAGGTTGCAATGACTCTTTTTTTTTTTTCAGTTATTCAAGAAATGATTTAACAGTGATTCAGCAATTTTACTTATACACCACAGGTGGCTTTGTGGCCTTGCAAATGTAACAGCGGATGGACAGTTTAGTTCACAACAAACAACAACACAATACATTTGCTTCCCTGCTTGTCTGAGTCAATCAGAGTTCATAACCCAACAGATCATCGTGCGTATCAAGCCGGTGCTTCATCATACCGAGGATCTTATTTTGTCTCTTACTTAAGCCTGTACTGATGGAAGCCCTGCCTCTAATAAACAGGTCAACTTGGGTGTGGAGGTTCTCTCTCCAAGCAAAGCTTTTACTGCCGCCATGTAGAGGGTCTCGATGGATTTTAGAGACACCTTAAGCCAAGCCTCACATCCATACAAAATAGCAGAAGAGAAGGCAGCTTCAAATGCTTTCTTTTTTACACTGATGGGCATCATACACATGGGTGAACAAAGTTGAAGTCTGGGAACCCAAAACATTCATGTTCACAGCCAAAGCCCAGCAAGCCACCACCTCTGACACACCATGACGACATCCTCCTTAAGTTGTTTTTCTGAACGTCATTTGAAAGTCTACCAAAAACGCAACTTTTGATTGACTGTGACGGAATGAAATCATGTCTTATTTTGCCCATCAAATGTATGTGCAGCCAGTTTAAGTACCTCACCTTGCACTGGTAGTTGAAGCCACATATAAATAACAGATATAAATGGTATTTACAAAGATTCAATTTCATGGTGGTGAAACTACATTATATGGCACATTTCTAGCCACAGATGTTACCTTGGTGATAATTTTGAGTGAAAATATAGAGAACAGTAAAAAGGACAACCACAAAACTAGTCAGGGCTACCAGGCTCTAACTTTTGGTTGTCTAGAGGATACATTTAGGATTAGTTCTCTTCTGATATTGATCTGTACAGGTGATCCTACACCAAAGACTCCATTTGAGCCAGAAAGAAGGAAAGGCAAGAGAGAGATGAGGTGAAGAGCACTGGAGACAGGGCAAGAAAGAAAATATGAGGGGATGTATAACGCTAAAGTGAGTAAGGACAGAAGCACGGTAGTCTGATGGGCACCATATTAGCTGCAAAAACAGTAAGGATTTAATTTGAACATAATGCCGGGAGCTTTTCTTTTGATTCTGTCGTGCAGCGAGAGGACACCACTCTCCCACCCAAAATCTGTCTCTGTACACCCTCCTGCTGCTGACCGTTACTTCACCTTTACTAATGTCAAGCTCAATTTAATTTTAAAGAAATCATAGTAATTTTAACTGCGCATCAGACCAGCAAAATTGCTGATATGCAAGCTTAGGACGAGCTTACATAAGACACCCCCCACTGCCTCAACAGCACACAAACCCTGCCCGCTCCACTTCCTTCCACACAATTATACACATAAAAATGCGCCCAACTTTTCTCCCACATAAACCACTTATCCTCCAATCCAACTACATGCAGATCACAAATGGTGTCCGTTTGAAGTTTCACATAATCATTGCTTGCAAATTGCAGGTACATTTGCGAGTCTTACAGGGCTCTCGCATGCCCATGCATGGGTCATAAATATACCAGTTGCTTTGATTAGTGGAACATGTCAAAATGATCGAGAGGAAATGATCCCATGTTGCAAATCACAGCTAACATGTTGAAAATTTGGTGAAACAGGCCCCTGGTTGCAGGGATTTTCTCTTAATCAGCCACAAGAGTATTAAAGTCGGTTTATGCTCGAACTAAACCAGTTTGTACGCAGCGTTGCACATACATTTTCAGACAGTCTCTCCTGGAAGGCTTTCATAGTGCTGTACTCGGTTGTTCACATGAAAAGTGACAGAAAATAGTTGCATAAAAACTTTAAAAAGAGAGCTAGAGAGAGAAGTTCAAACCCTGATTGCTTTCTCACCTCACAGCTGGCCAATCACGGCGTGCAGTGGGTGTGAATGTCGGACAGTTACAGAAATGGTCGGACACAGCCCCCACAATTCTGACATCATAAAGGCGTGGGAGGGGGGGCTTTTCTGAGGCTTTTTGACTTTGTGACAAGCAGTTCTGATCAACTATACTGGCGCCTTTAGTGAGTCGTGCACTAATGTTGGGTGATGGCGCCTGACTCTCAGCTGTCATTCCAGTTCATTCCAAACGTATTCGTTAGAGTTGAGGTCAGGGCTCTGGGTGTCCACATACTTTTGACCATATAGTGTAGTAGCTACGCTTAAAAATGTTAATCATTTTGTAGCTTATGGAAAAGCTGGCTGCTATCGACTTGCTTTAGTGACAAGATACAGTGTGCACAACGGGAACCTTTTACCTTTTTTGTCCTTCTGTCTTTTCCTTCTTTCCTTGGCGTCTCTCAGCATGTCTCTCTGTTCCCAGTTCACAGTTCCTCTCAGGGTTTTTGACCTTGCTGTGCACAGTTGAGCATAAGTTGACTCGTATTTATTTTGTTGGGTTTTAGAGAGTCTCTTATTTGCTTTACCTTTCATGTCAAATGAATTCACAAACAAATGTCTCCATTCAAGATGTACACAAAGGACCAATGATTTGGACATTGTGTTGAGTTAAATTATTTGTTTTTTTTTCCAAATATTTGAACTTCAGTCTGTACTCCATTGTCGTCTAGCTGGTGTGGACTGACAGATGTGTCTCTCCTGTTTCCCATCCTTCTCTGTCTCCTCCAGCCACTGCATCAATCAGATCCTGGAGAGCGTCAGTCACATCCACCAGCATGACATTGTGCACAGGGACCTCAAGGTGAGTTGTCATATACCAGTGGTGAATATGGGAGGACCAGTTGTTGTTAAAAATGTCTTATATACTGTATAGCACTGTGCTGTGAATGAAGGTGAAAGGCATTTCTGGAGATTAACAGCAGGTCTAAACACACACACATGCACAAACTCGCGCAGACGTCACACTGACGTTAAACAACTTAAGAGGTGAGCGTCATCCCTCCCTCTCTTCACCTGCTTTCTTCAGTACTTATTTCTCTATTCCCATCTTTCTCTACGACTATACCCCCTCCCCTTTTTCCTCTCCTTATCCCCCCCCGCACTGCTGAGGAGTGACGAAAGCAGACCAGCTGCTATTAATAGCGGGTCGGTGGGTGAGATGACGGCCAGTGACGATTTCCCTGCAGCGAGACGGTTCACCCCTAACAGAAACCAACAGCACTCTGACCTCCTCAGCTGTGTTATTTAATTTTAATAATATGGTGAATGGAGACAGCAAATTGAGCCGAGATTTAAACACCTGGATAATTGCATCGTGTTTCTTTTTTGCCAATACTGAGTTCAGAGTCCTAAACTTTAATAGTTTACTTAGCAATCTGGTCTGTTACTTTTATGTGAGAGAGCAAGATTAAACCATTACTCCAGAGTAAGCAGACAAACGTAATTGGAAAATAAACAATCTGTTTTTGTGTGAGAGTGGCATAAATTGACTTGTGTTGCTTTGCATTGATTTTTAGCGTGCATATGGATCTCGGTATCGAATGAACTGGGAGAGGGAAGAGTTTTACAAAGACGATAATGATGATAGATGGGAGCAGAGAGCAGGAATGACTTACATTAGTTGTTAATGTACAACTATTAATGTTAATGTATTTAAACTGCATCTGTACTGCATTAGGCTACTTACAAACGTTCTGTGCAGCCAAATATCATTCAGAGCCACTGAAATGTATATTAAATTCTAGTAGAGATCCCAAAATTTCCAAAAATGATGCACAAGACATCTGGAATATTTCCATTTCATGGAACGAAGCAGCATAAAAACAAAGTCTTGGATTTTAATATTTCACTCAGTTTATCGTAATACTATACATGACCTTACATGCATTTCACAGACTTACAGTAAGTGCACTATCCCCGTAATAGCTTCAGTGAAGAGCTGATACAGAATACATCTTGAAACTGTCAGACAGAGTGGAGTAAGATGATTTTTTCCAACCTTAAACCTGCAATAACTGATTTTTCTTTTGGCCACTTGGGGGCAGCGGAAACAAGTTGTGAACACAACATTGACGTATAACCTTTGAAGTTGATATGGAGGGCTTGTTGCTTATAATATTTAAACATCCAACAGTTACGTAGCAACATTAGCATTCATTTGGAGTTGTGTTTTTGTCCACCTGGTGAATGCAAGTCCAATGTTCACTCTCTTTTAGCTCTGTTTTTGGTCTCTACCAACTCCTGAGGGAAACATCTGGCTCCTTGGCTGCTAAATGCTCCATTATGTTCAACAGTAGCTATTTGGTGCTGAGCAGGAAGTGTACAATGTGTTTTTAGAGCTTTTTCATAGAACAGCTGCCTGCTGCGTTGAGAGTGAACCAAAACGGTAAATTTGCAGGCCAGAGAGCTAAACAATAAGATTTTTCAGCGAAAAAGTGCGTGATAAACCCACTGTACACTACCTGCTCAGCACCAAATGACAGATAGACAAAGTTAGCAACCAGCTGGTGAACATAGTGGAGCATTTAGCAAACCAGAGCTAAAAGGAGAGTGAATATTGGATTTCAATCTATTAGGTGGCCAGAAACACAACTCCGAATGAATGCAAATGCTGCTCCATATCTGCTGGATGTGTAAATAGGCAGCTATTTGCCAACACATTAGCCATCACAACTTTATAAATGACTATATGTCACTGTTCTGTTTACAGCTTGTTCCGCTGCCCCCAAATGGCCAAAAAAAAAAAAAAAATCAATTAACACTCCTTTAAGGAGTTAGTTTCTCAGAGAAAGATTCGTGGTAGAACAAACCCTCCAATCATCTGACAGCTAAAAAGAAAGCGACATCCGAGTTAATTTATTTTTTTCCAAGAACTTCCAGGGGATAAAGCTGCCAAAAGTGACATCTGCATTGGAGCCATAAAAATACTAATGATGCAAACAAAGCGTGCCATGGATAGGGGTGACCTCACACACACACACACACACACACACACACACACACACACACACACACACACACACACACACACACACACACACACACACACACACACTCGTCATATTTTTGCCTCCCTGTCATCTTGGGAGGGCCACTCGCTGAAGGGAAATCAAGAATTAGAGAGAAAGAGTTGAATGCTGTTGGCTGGTGGCAGGCTGGGTTGCCATGGTAACTGTAGGGTGAGGTCACCCGGCTGCTGCAGCGCCAGCGTAGGGACTCATTATGCCACCTCCCATCTATCTGTCTCTCTCTCTTTTCTTCTGTTGCTTTCACTCCGGCTCTCTGTCCCTGTGCAGTTCCCCTTTTCCTCCCTCTTTCCTATTGTTTCAGCTCTGCCCGATAGAGGGGGAAAATGGTAGGAGGAAGGAGGGATGGATGGATAGATAACTAAATGGGGAGAGAGAGGGGGAAACTGACAGATGAGAAGAAACGGACTAAGAGCATAAGGGCAGTTGGTACAAGTGTCAGACATTCGTCTTTCTGTCCGCATTTGAGGCAATGATGACGGCTAACCACTGCAGAGACTTTTGTCCTCAAGACACACACGTGCTTATATAGACCCCATTCACACCTGGTATTGACATGCCCATTATCTGGATATGTTGTGTGGATAATAACATCTGATCACGGGCCTTTGCATTTACACCTGGTAAATACAAATGTCTCCATCTGTCACGAGGGTCACGTGACAGATGGAGACAGCCAAAGGCACCTAACCCTTGCGACGCTGCTGTATGGACTCTTCTTTTTCCTATTTCTCCTTTGCCGAGGAAGGGGTCATCAGTGGCAGATTGCATTTACACCTAGCTGAGATCCGATAAATCATAGTCCAATACGATTGTACTCCAATTGCAATGTGTTGTGCATGCATTTACACCAGCATTAACATACAGTAATATACAGCCTGGACACTTTCCTTAACTCTTCAATTCTGCAGATTTACTTGTGGCAATTAATGCTAAAAATGATGGCAGGAGAAATCAAAAGCCCACAGAAACCACCTCTGTCAATTAGCATACGGCATTTGGAGCCATTTATTATTTAAATGATCATGCAAGAGATGTAATTTAAAGTCTATGAGAGTGCGGTGCATAGGGTTAAGGGTGCACGTTGCAACTATGCAAGGGAAAACCTGCAAAAGATCGAAAATGGCCGTTGAAGTCAAACCCAGGACGTTCTTGCTGTGAGGCGACAGTGCTAACCACTGAGCATCCGTGCATAGAAAAAAAAAAAAAACAGGTCAACCCTATATTATAAAGAAACATCTAAAACAGCTGTGCAGCTATAATCAGTAACGGACCTTGCGTCTGATTACACTTGACCTGTCGTGTTTCCTCAATTTCTTCTTCCTCTCATCTCTTCCTTAAGTGAGAGGATCTATGATGTAATGAGACACAAATGAGGAAAGCGAGGAAGCAGCTAAACCAAAAAACGCAGTTAATATTTCCTTATCAAAATGCTGTTAAATTCTGTGACAGCTGACAGAAAAGGTCTTTCCTTTGGGGGAAGCCTTTGTAGCCTGTTTGACCAAATCATGCCACATTACTGCTGTAGATGTCATCGTGTTCCTGCAGCTCATCCAGTCATGCAGACAGATAGGACATTTCTTGAAGGAGGGTACATGCTTATCTCTTTTGCCCTTAATTAAATGTGTGTTTTTCCCTCTTGTTGCTCATAACTGTGCTAAAATGTATTTTGTTCCATGCAAAACTTCATAGAATTTGTCCAAGGATACATTTAACAACCTATTCTTATTAAAGGACTGATTGATTTTGACTTAATATGTGTGGAAGTGAAAATATAAACGTGCAGTTGCTCAAATGTGAGGATTTGCTAGTCTTTAATTTAATTGAAAATTGGATACCTTTTGGGGGTTTTTGAGTGTTGACCAAACAAACTATGAAACTAACTTGTGATAGGCATTTGTCTGCATGTTTGACATTTTACAGAAAAAACTAATTGACAAAGGAATACTAAAAACAGCCACTCGTTGTAGCCTGAGTGAAAATATTTCCTAAAGAACAGTTTGTCTCTGTGTGTTGCAGCCAGAGAACCTGCTCTTGGCCAGTAAGATGAAGGGAGCAGCAGTGAAGCTTGCAGACTTCGGTCTAGCCATCGAGGTGCAGGGGGACCAACAGGCATGGTTTGGTAAGAAATAACACTCTACTCACAACATTAAATTTTAACCATATTCTCTATATTTATTCCGCAGCGTTTGCTGCAGCAAGAAAACCACCATCACCACTTGAGAAAATCAAAGTATTAAATTAGTAGCAAGCTAGAATTTGTGTTTCAGTACATTATGATAATAATGTGCTCTGTTTTTGTTACTGTATAAGAGAAAAATAATACAAAAGAGCGTACATGTAAAAGAAAATACTAAATAATAAACATTTGTCCTGAGGGAAATAAATACAGGACACATTTTTTTAAATAACTGTCAAAAACAATTTTGTGTGTGTGTGTGTGTGTGTGTGTTGAGAACAGTCTTGTAAAATATGTGGTGTATATAGTTTAGTTATATTAAGATATTATTGTGAATATTTGTTTTACATTCAAAACAGCAATAAATAGGATGCTTGGTACAGAGATCTAAAATGCATAGTCTTGCTCAAATCATGCGGTTATCATAAGGAATACTGTATATCATTATTATTTTCATAGGGTTCAAGCCAAATTTCACATAAGTATGTGTGTATTTTTGCAGGTTTTGCAGGAACTCCAGGATATCTGTCCCCAGAGGTGTTGAGAAAGGATCCGTACGGCAAGCCAGTGGACATATGGGCATGCGGTCAGTTAGTCAGATTTCACCTTTTCTGTCTGTTTGTATGCGTGAAGGCTGCTGCATTCACATGCTCACTAATATTCATTAGGAAAATTATGCCTCTGAAACTACATTTTACATGCTTTTTGTACACGTTTTATACTGTGTACAGTGTGTTTATATAGATTTTGTGTGTCTGTGTGTGTGTCAGGTGTGATCCTGTACATCTTGTTGGTGGGCTACCCTCCCTTCTGGGACGAGGACCAGCACAAACTGTACCAACAAATCAAGGCCGGTGCATATGATGTGAGTCCTTCTCTCTCATATTCTTGCATGTGTGTCATTTGTGTGCAGCTGTTCATGACATGACTGTGATATAGAATAAATCTTAATAGTTACATTGTGCAAAATTAAAGGGCAGCATGGTTACTGGCCATTGTATCTTCTCTGGGAGTAACACGTCCATATGGCGCACAGTCTCTGCCTTGGGTGTGTTGGTGTCATGGCAGGGGCTGCAGGCATCAGCCTTCACTCGTTAAACCCACAGAGCCCTGTTTGATGGTGAAACTTGCATATAGAATTTTTTTTTATGTATCGTAATCGTAGTTCTGTGAGCACAAGCCGAGCTCTGTTACTCCGCTGTACTGCCAGATCAGTTGCTGAACACACATCATTTGCATATTATGAGGTTATGAAGTTGATTTGGCGAAAGTGTTAGCAAACAGTTAGCTATTTACACATCCAGCAGACACAAAGCAATATTAGCATTAATGTGGAGTCGTGTTTCTGACCACTTGGGGATTGTAAGTCTTTAGCTCTGTTTTTGGTCTCCACCAACTCCTGAGGGAAATATCTCTTGCTCTTTATCTCCTAAATGCTCCACTATGTTCACCAGCTAGTCACTAACATTGTCTGTCTGACATACACATGTAGTGTATAGTGGGTTTTTAGAGCTTTTTCACTGAAAACAGCTGCCTGCTGTAAACAGTAAAAAGTTGTGGGCTATAAAGAGGCTATAAAGCTCTGTAGAGCTGAGGGGAACTACAGTCAGGTGATAATTGTCACTACAATGTACACCTTTCACATTAAAAATACAGTAAATCTCCCTCTGCCACTAAGGCAAATAAAGGCCCCTATTTGAGAATTTAGGGTTGTCATTTGATCCATTATTAATTTAAAAATATAGATTAGTGCAGCTTTAATAAAAGCCCTTCTTTTATGGAGCTCGTATTTGCGGGCTCACCCCAGGTTGGTTGACTGAGCGTATATTTTGTACATTTTTAGTGCATGGATCCATGAAGATGGGAGTTGAGGTCTGTAGAGTCTGTTGGAGAGCTCCATCTGTGTTCATGAAACTTGAAGTCTGATACATAATTACTTAATCATAATTTATAGGAATGGGAAAAACAAGGACAGAGACTCGAGATGAGCCCTACAGGACACCTTCAGTTCAGCTCTCATCAAATAACACACTCCAAATTCTGTCGTGCAAGTAATTTAGAAATTTAATTTTAGTTTTTAATTGCTTGCTACTTATTGCATGATTTTCATCTTGCTGAAGAAAAAAAAAGTGAGCAATAGGCTTATTTATCAGATCTTGTCATAGTCCTCTGGGAGATAGGAATTTATTACCCGTATTAATTTCCATAATTGGAAGCAACCACATCTAATGAATGTGCATAATATGAGCATTGATATGAAGTGACTATGACAAGCACTTGTAATAATGTGCACTTCTTCATCGCTGTCATGCAGATACCTTGAATCTCATTTTTTTTCTTGTTGTCAGTAATTGAAAGCTGACAGTTATTAATGTTTGAAGTAAATGTCTACTGACAGGTTGCTTTGATTTTTAGCAGTAAACATGTTTGCTGGCACTTTATGCTACTTGGATGGAGGCACGAGGGTGGCAGGGTATGGGTGAGAGAAACTACGCTGACTTTGAAAACTCCACCTGTTACTACTGAAGGGCTTCACGCATTGACTTAGCCAAAAATCACTCAGCTTTTTCCTTCTACATAGAATCAATTAATTCATTTTTTTATTTTTTGTGTCATACCATTGAAATGGCTCATCAAAGAAAGACAAATCATTGCACCGTTTCACATATTATGCATATTCCAAACTAAAGAAAATAAAGTAAAACATGTTTTATACAAAACAGACTATAGTAACAATAAAGCTACTGTACTTATACAACAGATTTTTCTCTTAGCGTCCATGCATTATCCAGATAATCTGACTCGGTGCAAAAGCATCGGCCTGATTTACTAAGAAAATTGTGTTGCACAAACATGAGCTGCAGTTTTCACGCGTGTATTCAGTGCCGGGTTTACGAAACATAATTAAATTATGATAAAATCATTTTTAGCATAATTATAAGTACACTAGGAAGCGAAAAGGAGGTGAAGCGATATAATTAAACAAATCAAAGACGCACAAAATATTAACAAGGGAGTGAGAGAGAGTGGGAGTGGAGCAGGTGGAGATGATATGGATGTTAAATAATACTGAGGTAATTGCAGTCAAATGCACTCTTAAATGTCTTAATAAAAAGAAAAGTTCAGTTGCGGCCTGTAGTGATTTTACAGTTAAGTTTAATAAACACAAACCAAAAAAATCACAGACTACGACTCCAGCTGCGCCTGTTTGAGTCAACAAAGGGTAGTCACAATCTTTTTTTAATTTGACTAAATATCCTCTTTCTCAGATCATCATGTAAAGGACGACATGAAAAAAGTGCATTTCATTTTCCGTTTCATTGAACCCACATAACGGACGGAGACTATCCTGTTCATCGGTACCAACATGACGTCCAGTCTCTAGATGTAGCGGTAAAATGCCGCTCCTGCTGATACATGCTCCTGTGATTTCTGCCTTACTAGATGCAGGGCTCCTGAGGCTTGCAAACTGTTAAATATCTTTAATATTTTTTAATTGTGCTAAGATGACAATGTTTCTATTTTAAATCGCAAGTTGAAACTGAGTGTTAAATCTCGAATTAATGCCAAAGAAAACACTATTAGCAAGTGACTGAAACAAGAACAATTTGTTCCCTTTCTTGGACAGCTGGTCCAGACACACGCATATGAATTTATAAGTATACATAAGTGTATATGCATGTGTGTTCAGCCAGTTGTTTCATGTTCAGATGTTCAATGAAAGCATAATAACAGTAGTATTCTTAACAGTTCTTCCTCTTTATCTCCCTCTTTCAGTTTCCTTCTCCAGAGTGGGACACAGTGACCCCCGAGGCCAAGAATCTGATCAATCAGATGTTAACGATTAACCCCGCCAAAAGGATCACTGCTGACCAGGCCCTCAAGCATCCCTGGGTCTGCGTAAGTCACTCCATTTAGGAATACTTTGGCAGGACACCATGACCACGAGCTCACACACACACACACTCCTAGAGTTGCATTGTAAAATATGTTAAGCATTTCATTTTTGGCACAGCTTTTCAAAACAAGACTTCTACACACATTATGTACTAGAGCAGAATTTGTAGTTTTGGGTAAAATGACACATTCAAAGCTCTCAGTTTAAGACGCTCCATTGTTGCAGTTGTAAACAAACGGCAACAGTTGCTACTTGCTAACAGTGAAGCTAACGCCCACTGGTGAAAAGAACTGAAAGTGTTAAACTGACTATAAACAAACTTTAAAAAATGGATGATGACTTAAAGTAGGTGATGGTGTAGGCACAATAATACACTACTGGGAGGTGTCCTGATATAGAAAATAATGGACTTGGCTTATGTTCTTTGTCTCCACATTGTGCATTTGGACTCCTTAGGACTCCTTGTCATTTACAATCTATTATATAGGAGTGAAAGCAGTGCCTTCCCACCTACACTGACATGGTGTTACATTGAAGTTTATCTATAATGTTCCTTCCTCTCCTCTACATACAGCAACGCTCCACTGTGGCCTCCATGATGCACCGTCAAGAAACTGTGGAGTGTCTGCGCAAGTTCAACGCCAGGAGGAAACTTAAAGTGAGCGTGGACACAAACACACACACACACACACACACACACGTAACACAAATCTTTTTGATGTTGATTTGTGTGTCTCTCTCTAGGGAGCTATCCTCACAACAATGCTGGTGTCCAGGAACTTTTCAGGTGAGCTTTGGCAGTGATACTCATCACACATCAAGAGACAACAAGTTGATTTGGCCCATAGACTTCAGACGGGGCCCAGTGCTATTGATAATACATCTTTGAATGAAGCCATACAAAGAAGCTCCTGGATTTAGAGGAACTGGGCAGTTTCGTGACAAAAAAACATCTGTTTTGTCATTTTATCTAATAATAAAGACATTTCAGTTTGTATACACTTTATAGGTAATTACTTTTTCCTGATCTGAGAGGCCAAATAAAACGTATCGCTGTTGTTCTGCTACTTTACATATTTTCTTTGGCCTGAATCTAGTTCCTTTAACCTTTGCTTGTCAGCTTTGTCTGCAGTTTTGATTTCGCTCGTAAGCAGTTCGATCACCGAAACACAGTGCACTTTTGATTGAACACCCAATTAATGGTCTAGACGATGGCCTAGCAAGCTAATGCATTAACGCTATTGGCCCTGTGTTTATATGCTTTCATGTAAGTAAAGCAGCTCCTGTGGATTACGGCCAACTACTTTCTACTGGTCAAGATCGATCTAGACTGAAGAAAGCAGACGAGCCAGACCTCTGAATTGCTTTATACATAACTGTAGGCACCTTTTATCAAGTGAATGTCCACAGAAATAATATTAATAATTCTCGGGGCGCAGGTATTTTGGTGCTGACAGTATTTCCTGTCTGCTTCTTCACTTCATCCTAATAAAAAAGGAGGTATCTTGTCTTTAAAGTTAGAATGCCAAATGGTGAGCAGCTCATTGGGTGAAACAGGATCAGTGTGCCCGCTTGATCCAAACACTTTCTGGAAACTCACTTTTTTTTTTTTTTTTTTTTTGTCATTTTTGTTTATTAAACTTTTAAGAAATCCAGAAAATTAAAAGGCTGTCAGGCTTTAGTGAGGCTCTTGTCCCACCTGTGCCTCCACATTGAATCCCTCTCTGTCCAATAGTGGGACGGCAGCATACCAGCCCTGCTGCTACCACCAGCACGGCCGCAATGGCGCAGGAAGGTACGTCTGCTTGAGGGGTGTTGGAGTCGGGCACTGCCAACTTCGTACTCAGGCTATTGGCATGTGGCCTGGGCTGCTTGAACCCCTCCACCTGCTGCCTGCTGCTACTGCACACTGATGGATCACTTTTGAATGGTCGTCATTGCACTGGGGCATCTTACACACACACACACACACACACACACACAAACAAACACACAAACGTGTAAATGGAAACTACAAATGAAGCTCAGCTCTTGACCTTTCAGTGCTGCTGCGTGTTTTGACGCTCCAATGAACAGAGCTCCTCTCCAGGACTGGCTATTTAATTTCCTGTGTCGAACACAACAGCCATTTAACTGACAACCAGCATGACCTTCTGACCTCCTTCCAACTATCGCAGCTGCCACCTAGCAAAGCTCGGTTTACACATCTCTGCATTAACACAACTGGTGCAGACTGCATATCTTTTTCTCTGCAGCGTAACCATTTAACCCTTTATATTGCAAATATAAATAGTCACGCCAGCATTCAACATCCGTAACACTCCCAGTTTTGCCTCCTTTAAATTGGCTTGTATTCACAGTACTCGGCTGATGCCCAGTCGATGCCTGCCTGTGCTCGCTGCAACCTTCCCTCCGCATGGCTCTGGCACTAATGGCCAGCCAAGCATGTGTATGAGTGCACAGTACAGTATGCCAACCTGCATGGGAAGCTGGAAACACAGAATGCACAGCATCCTTTATCTATATTTCTTTGTCTCCTCTCTCCTGCCTGCTCCGTTGTTTTTGTGTGAACAGACAAAAACAAAAAAAACCCTAAAGGCGTCAGTATGCTTCAAACAAAGCGCTCGTAGGATCGTCAAACTGTGCTTTGGTATCCCCATTTGTATGATTCATCGCGTGGTGTCCCTCTCTACAACGGCAGGCTTTTAGCCGTCGTACAGACTAGTTTGTATGAAGCATACTGAACCCTTTACAGGTGAATGTCAGTCACATGACAGGACGAGCTGCTTGCTTGAAGACCGTTTATACAGGAATTATGGTTTGATCGACAAGTGGATGCAGATAAGTTGTTAATAATGGATTTCTCTTTACGCTCCGATCATTAAATTTCTTCACTTACTGAGTAAGACGGTGAAGAATCTGGTTTGAGATGCTGTCCTGAACTTAAAGGTTTCTGCTCAGTCTCGTAACTGTTGGGAATGCACTCCTCAGCACTTTTTAAGACACAGACTTTGAAGTGGATGCTGCATGCCAGACACGTTGATAAGCCACCGTCATCGCATGAACCCACCACCTCTGTGAAAATGATTAAAGAATGCCTTTTAACGTACAGTGAAAGCCTGACAGGTGTTTGTGCCTGCAGTTGTCATCTTCAGTTTTCAGTTCAGATGTTAAGATGCAGATATTAAACACATTGCTCTCTTCTTGCCTTCTTCATTGCTCTCCTTCCTACTTTATAAATGGAAGGTAAGGGAGGATCATTGGAACACGACTAACACAAATATGAGTGTTTACACTGTGTGTGTGTTTATTTTTTATATATGTTTGTGTGTGTGCATGCATGTGGACATTTTTATTCAGTTTCCTGTTAAATGTGTGTGTTGGTGTCTATTTCAAGTCTGGTTATAACTGTGGTCAGGTTTTCAGATGCATGCAGATGATATTATGTCAGCGTGATTAATGTAGGCCAACAGAAAGTTTCTCAACATGAACTGGTTAGATTACAGTACGATGTGTTTAACCTGCAGGGTTAGACAAATATTGGGATTGTCAAAAGTTTGAATTTTTGTCCCTTTTTTTCCTTTCTACCTGCCACTTTTCACAAACAAATGTTAGCTGTATCGAACTGAAATAAATTACATTTTTCTTGGTGACACTCGTTGATTTCAGCGAGGAACACAAACAGCAGGTTGTTTTGGATGAAAGCACCTCATGGGTTCAGAAAGTAACTTTTCACAATTTAATCGTTAGTTCATTAATTCATCCATCCAGTCATATTTGCCCCCTGGAGGACTTCAGGAGGGAGGAGGACGGCCTACAGATCAAACACTGAACCGGGATTTATCACTCATTAGTAGTACTGCTTAACTGTGTTGTGTACTTCATGACACTGTGCTGAAATTTATGTTATTGTTTTGGGGGTCAAAGAGACTACATATTTTGTTTTACCTGCTTTTTATATTTATTGTTTTAACTGCTCCCAAAAATGTTGATATTGTGGAGGATGATTTTACCCAAAAAGAACGTCAAAATAGAAAATGGTTAACTTATCTGTTGCTCTACAACCAAGAATAAATATGGATTAATAAATATGGGACATTTAATATTTGATCAAATGAAAATGAAAAGTAAAATTTGGAAAGTTGAATAAACGGGGCAAAATTTTAAAATTAGATATAAGAAACTGACAATAGATCTAGAAAAGCTTTAATGCACATTTCTTGATTGTTTTTATTTGAATTTTTGGGGCTTCTGAGCAATAGTGCCTCTAAATCCCCAAAATTTGAGTTGAGTTGTGTGTGAAAGCTATGGAGGCTAATTGCCGCCAGGAAAAGAAAAAAAAATAGATATGCATGATAAAAGTAAGTACTAATGGTAAGTCAAAATTTTAATTTAATTTTTTGTCTTTTTTTTCTTTTCTTGGCGGAAATGGGCTTTCATACAAAAACAACAATTTCGTGGAGGGAAATTTTGGGAGTTTGGGGTGTTATTGGGCTCTATAACAAAATCAGCAAGTGTATATTTAAACAGAAATTCTAATGAAAAATGGTAAAAAGCCCTCAGGGCGCATTCATGCTCTAAAGCAGTTATTTTAATTTAAATAATGAAAATATTCCTGAATTTTTAAGGTTTTTTTTTGTTTTTTCAATTTTTCAAGTTCACTTTTCAGTTTCAGTTTGCTGTTTCTGTATCATCAGTATCAAATTTCCCTTTAAACATTTGATTGCCCGATTATCCCCAATAAAAAATACTGTTGGGTGGGATTTTCTCTCATACAACAGTTTTACTAGAAATATTAATGTGAAATCAGGTGGACACTTCACCAGGCCTGATAAACCTTTATTGGACCGTCTTTTACTTTGGTTTGTCCTGCTGACTGAGTGATCTCAACCAACTATTCTGTTAGTTGGACGATTACTCCTCAGACTGTGTCCTTAACCATCTTTTCTCTCTTTCTTTCAGCATGCAAAACCTTACTAAACAAAAAGTCTGACGGTGTGAAGGTAAGTTCTCTGACCCATGAGGGTTTTATTGACTTTACTGTTTCTGTCTTACTTACTCTTCCTATCTTCTGTTGTCTCCTCCTTTTTGGTCTGTCACCCTAACTAGTCTCTATTAACATATTGATATTATGAGCATATGAAAAAGCAGTATGTTTTTTAAGTTGGATTACCTGTCTGCTCTGGTGCTCCTTTGTAGTTTTTCTAAGGTCTGTTAAATTTGATTTAAAGAAGTAGCCGCTTGTTCGGTTTGCAGTTAAAGGTGGGGCAGAGATGATACAGATTTGAGTTTAAAGTGAAAGTAAGGGACAAAATAAAGACCAATAGGCTGTTAAAATGCTGTTTGTTTTTTACCACCAGGTTTTTCTTTGATTCACAGCAATTGAAGCTACCATCATGTCTTGGTGCTCATTTTGTTTTGATTGACAGTCAGTGTCGATGCATGCAGTGAAGCGCCATGATCAACAAGGGCCAAAATAAAATTCCCATTACATACAGTAACTTGAACAATAACTAAAAAAACAACAACCCCAAAACATTATACAAATAAACTGCACAACCAATTATTTAAATCTTTCAGTTCTCCTTTAAAAATTAACTCCCTATATTGTTTTTGCAGCTGGTTTTTTATTTTTTTATTTTAGTATCCCTTTGTCTCATCTTTGTTCCTGTGTAATCTTGTGCAGCTGTTTTGTTTTTTCTCTCTTTCTGGGATCAATCTGGCAACTTCACTTTTTTACTATTTTTGATTAGTTCCTTGTTTCCCGATGACCCCTTATTTTTTCCTCCTCCTTTCCATTGCTGTCTGTCAGAAAAGGAAGTCCAGCTCGAGTGTTTGTTTGATGGTGAGATCGGCTCTGTCGTTTTCGTTCCTTTTTCATTCTTTGTCTCTTCGTCTTTCCGAGTCCTCCCTCTCCCTCCTCTCT
Organism: Macquaria australasica; assembly: GCA_005408345.1. Lineage (NCBI taxonomy): Eukaryota > Metazoa > Chordata > Actinopteri > Centrarchiformes > Percichthyidae > Macquaria > Macquaria australasica. The sequence goes on along the minus strand of SEMN01000255.1, from coordinate 150,883 downwards.
GTTTCCTTTGTTTGTTTGTTTGTTTGTTTGTTTGTTTGTTTTCATTTTGGGCGGAGATGCTTGAGGCGTCGTCTATTTTCGTCTGCTGTTGGATTTCCCAACTCCATCCAACATCCCTGCATCCCCTACTGCCATAAGCGCCACCAAAACCATTACAACTCCTGACAAATGACACACACACACACACTCTCACCTTCCAGTTATCCTCCTCCGACGTCTGACCCATCTGCCTATGGATAAGATCAGGCATTTTGGCTTACGTACCAGCATCCCTGACCATCACGGTAGTGAGGGGCATTTTAATCACTGTATACATCAATATACCATCATTTTCCCTTTTTCAATTATTGCATACTTATTGTACCCTCATTATTTTTCATTTGAGTGAACTTTTTTCTCCCTCTTCCTGTAAATAAAACAGCTGTCATTGTCACCTGCAGATAATAACCACGATTGAACTAGAGACAGTTCAGGCCTGATAGATTGAGGATATCACACTGCATATCAGAAGTAGTGTATATAAAGTAATAAAGTAAAAATACATTGAAATTTTCAGACAATTTTAGTATTTCTTTAGGAATTTGGTTGATTAGTTCCACTTTTCTTTAATGCGTTTTCAAAATAAAATTGATACTTATACTCGCTAGAAATGTAGGCATATAAACTGATACAATACATAAATTTCAGTACTGATACCAAAAGGATACTTTTTTAGATACCTTACTTTGAGAAAGGTAAACATGTTTTTTTTTCTACAAACCATTTTTGTTTTCATTTGACAAAAGAAATGTTAAATGTTGTCTAAACACAAGTAGCCATACATGATTTAAATCAGAAACGATGTGCTATGGACACATTTCAGCTGGTACCAAAAGAGTATTGAGGTTTGATACCCAGCCCTAATAAAACGTTTCAGTAATAAATAACATGCTGCTCTGAACATTTCGATTCTGGTAAACACCCTTTTTGTAGCTGAAAAAAAAAAAAAACTCTGAGAGAAATGATTTACACAAACGTTTTTCTAAAGAAATGTTTCCTTTAACACTGTGCTCCAGTTGTTTCAGCAGCACTGAAATTGTACTGAATACTTACCAGTTATGAATGTGTGTCACTTTGTAGGAGCATGTGTCCTCAGGTGACCCCTCCTGAATCAATAAATATTATAAAAGAGGAGAACAAGATTGCGTGTCAAATCAAGAACATCTGACTTCCTTTAACGGTGGATAATGTTAGTGAAATATAGCCTGCATATCTGCGCTTCTTGAAGGAACTGTAGCTCGCCTTGTTGGTCTCAGGGTTGCACATTAGTTTTTCTGTTAGAAGATGTTCCTAATAGGCCACAGAGACCACCAAAACACTCTTTAAAGTCACACTGGGGTATTCGCTCATCTGTTTTTCGCTTGTAGAAAAACAGCTGAAAGACCTCCCCAGCACTTTGCTCTTAACCTTTTATTGACGTAATCCATTCGTCCACACCTCTTAGCTTTCTAGTGGGAATACTGATTTGCATTCAAGAAGCTTCTCTTTCTCCTTTCCCTCCAGTTAACCTGAGGCTGAAGGGAGAGTCCAGCTCAAACTGTGTTTTCTTGTTCACATACCACATTCCGTCTATAATCTATAGCTATAATCCACGCCTCTGTTATGCAGCTGAACCACTATTCTGGCTTGCAGGTTCCAACAAAACAGGACCAAAGTAAGTGCATGAGTGAGCAAGCAATAAAAAATTGCAGGAGTACTCCACAAATTTAGTATTACACTTCCATAAAGTTGGGAGACTCACAAGAGACAGACAAAAAAACAACGAAAAAGAATGATCCAAATTGAAGCAGCAAAAGCCGAAATATCCTGCCTTTTAGTCCCTAGTATGGTTCAAGGGGCTTTACAATCTGTACAGCATACAACACCCTCTGTCCTTTAGACCTGAGATTTGAATGAGGAAAAACTCCCGAAAAAAAAACTTTTAACAAGGAAAAGAAATGGAAGAAACCTCGCAATAAAATTAGAAACAATCTATTTATATTTACTTAGACATTGTAAAAATCTTAATACCTTCAAATATACATAAAATGGTTTAATGTTGCATGGCTTTCATTATATCGGATGATTTCCTGAGCAACAGTAAACTCATTTTTTAGTTTAATTAAAACTTATACTGTATATGCTCCAGCTCAGCAGGATGCACCGCTGCAAATGTTCATTCAGTAAAACAAATGTTGCTGAAAATTTGTTTTTTATTTCACAGACAAACAGTCTTCAAACCACACTTTACTTAAAATATTTCTAATTATTTCCAAATATTTTTATGTATCTTTTTTATTGGCAAGCCAGCATTTGATTGATGTTTGGAGTGAGGGTTGAGTCGTCAAAATTCAGTCAAAGCAATGAACATGGTGTGTTCGAGACAATGGGGTGAACTAAGCAGTTGCAGTAATGCTAAAGTAGTTTTGTGGGTCAAATAGGCTTTAGTATGGTCTTCGAGCTGACTTTGCATGAGCTAAAGGAGGGAAACAACAATGTACAGTACATACCTTCACGCAGGCACACACTGTTCTCCATGATTAGAGAAAAACCTGTCATCAAGGCCTTTCACTGCATGCACAGACCTGGACTGGTAACCATTATTATAAACTTATTTTCTGACTCCGACACTTTGGCTGTGTTGCTGCCAGAAATGGTGCCACCAGTTGCTGGTGGCTGTTTTAGATACAAACTTGTGATTTCTCTTTTTATCCCAGCAGATATTGATTTACACTATTTGTTAAAGTGCTGGGAAAGTACTCAAAATCCACTCTGAAAATATGTTCGTTGTTTTAAAATGCATTTGCTGACTAACTGTTCTGTATTTTTACTTTTTTTTCTTAATGTTGTGCAATGTCTGCAAAAGTTGTAGACATTAAATGCCGGCATACACCAGGACGCTAGACTCAAAGTAGCATTTCAGTCAGTCTCTACACAGCTGTACAATAGAAATAAAAATGACTCATGTCAGTTAAACAAGTTAGGAAGTCAGTACACTCACATTGTTCCTGACGATCAAAAGACGGCTCATGTTATGGATTAAAGAGACTGTTTTGAAGCTACGTGTACAGCAGACATACAGGAGAATACAACAATTGCCCTTTAAAATGCACAAGGCAGCAATTTGCAGATTGTTGATACAGATATTAAAATAAATCTGTTTAGCATTGAACTCCTGCACATACATCTGACTCCCAGATTGTACAGTTTTAAATCCAACTCACTTTCAATATGTGGGATATTTATATTGGCTGTGTAATGGCTCCATTCTTGTTTTCCACCTCCTAAGATTCCCATAGGGTGGTTTATGGTTTAGACCCAGTGGGAGCAGTGGGAGTCATTCTGTGTTGTGTTTCTTTGCCCCAGTCGCAGGGAAACAACAGTAAAAACAGTGTAGTAAGCAGCAGCACCAAAGACAGCAGCATGTCATCTTCAGCACCAATGGTACCTCATCTCTATTTGGTTTCTCTCACATTGCTTTTTACGGCATCATTTCATTGTTTCCATCCTTTTAATGTTTAGTTCTATCTCCTCCTCATCTTTTTGTCACATCCTATGTTAAGTGAAATCTTCTCTGTACTTCGTCCTCTCTCTCGTCCTTCATCCTCTGCCTCTTCACTTCTGTTTTGAACACAAACTGTGATGTTAAGCAGTGGATTTGACGACTCTAAAATTGAACGGCTGGTTCGTGCCTTTGAGTGTCTCTCCTGGCTTGTGTTTTACCCAGACCTCCAGTGGACACACTCGTGTATATATATTTACACAGCACACAACACTGACAGGTAGACAAATGACTTTCATTTTGTGGCACAACAGCAGGCACTTCAATCAAGTTCTGCTCAGCCACATCCTGGTGACTCCTTTGTGTGTTCAACTGTGTCACCTGAGCTTTGTTTATGGTTTGTCTGAAGAAGAACAGGGTTATGGCAATTTCTTGGAAAGCAGAGCTCAAAAGCTCAACCTCTACTTCATCAAAAGATGGCCTTTTACAAATTGCTCTCCGATACATGCATTGTAAGTGCTGAGGACTTCTGGGTAAAACAGAAGCTAGAGTGGCTGGGTAACAGAGAGATCATACTTGTATGAGGATGCAGCCCCTGCTTTCATATATGTAGGCTTCTCTCAGGTTTGAAATACGGCATCCTCTTACCAGTTAGTGCATCCGTAAAGTCCTCTGTAGCCAATCATTCCTGTGGGTCCATCCAGAGGTGTGACAGAAATGTATACACTAGTGAGACTATGTGAAGTGTTTTTAAAGGTAGAAGGATGAAGTCAAAGTGATTTAAATCATTACGATCTTTAAATCAAAATTAGTAAGATGAGAAGATCAAGGCCACCTTTATTGTCTTACGTTAAATTAAGAGCTGCATCCGGGAGGCGATTAGCTTAGCTTAGCATTAAGACTGGAAGCAGGGGGAAACAGCTAGCCTGGCTCTGTCTAAAGTTCCCGGCCGTTGTTCTTCAAGAAATAGTTCCAGCACGTTACTTCATAATCTTTCATTTAACTCTCCAAAGGTAACAAAATCCACCTACCAGCACCTCTAACCGCACCAGTTAACACGTTGGAGACTTGTCTTCATTATGAGGTTGCCAGGCAACCAGCAGAGACTCCTGGAAGCCACTGTTGTCCGGAAAATAACGTCCTGTGGGTGGATTTTGTTACTTGTAGACAGAACCAGGCTAGCTGTTCTCCCCAGTCTTCAGCCTTTGTGCTAAGCTAAGCTAACTGGCTGCCGGCGGTACCGTACAGACATGAGAATGCCATCGATCTTCTTATCTAATTCTCTATAAGAAAATATTTATGATGCCCATTATTTTCTACATAATGCCAGTGCTGAACGCTGAGTTCTTCACACATGCAAATGCTAGTAAGCTAGATGCCAAACTAGCAAAATTGAGAACATTGAGGCAAGGCACTGAGCTAAGGATTGCATTTCTCCAGACCGGTTAAACATTTCCAGTCTAGATTCCCTATAATCGGGGCGTCCCTGTAGCTTAGGGCTTATGACAATGGACCACAACGTCCTGTCGTCTCTCCACTGTCTGTAATGAAGGCTTAAAATGCCCAAAATACTTTAAACACTTAAAATTCCCCATATTACCACATGTCATGGAAGGGGCTGCATGTTCTAAGGTTGTAGTTCCTGGATGTTGGGTCCAGTGTCGATCGGGATCAGGAGCCTGAGTTTGTGACTGACTAACTGACTAAGTAAATTGTGGGTTTGTTTTCCAAACAATGCAGTACTTGGAGCTCTTGAATTGCTTTGTGCTGAGCGTTTCTGTGGCAGGGTCGACGCTGAGGATGAGGAGTGATTACACAAACACACAGGCACCGTGCAGATTCACATGGTCATAACTCTGAAGTGTTCATGGCATCCGACAACTCAGGGTGGAGATTGCCAGTGTTACTGATAACGAGTGTAATTTAGGCACTGAATAAAGTAATCTATCTTTGAGCTGTGAGCTGGTATGATTTGGCATGTGGGGGTATAATCTAGTATGCATTTGCTAAGTGACAACAGTTTATGAACTGGGATAACGGCACTCCAAAAAAAACACACACACACAAAAATGTCAGTACTGTGGCCTCAGTTTACAATTTTATTTCTTGTGCTGACACGTTTCGGCCTTCATCAGACCTGACGATCGTTGCTTATTCTCTATAAAAGGAGGAAGATATCTCTCTTACGCAAGTCAGCATAAGTAATAAAATGGTAAACTGAGTCCACAGTGAGGTTTTTATTGAGAGCTTGCTACTCTATTTCATTAATGCATCAGTGTTTGTTTACTTATCAGATACTTCTGTAATTATTAAGCACCAAGTTGGATATATCATATTGAAGAGAACTGCATTTATATGTCGAGACTGTTAAATATGATAACTTCCAGGTGACATGAACGTGCCATAACACCTGCACATACAGTCACTCACAGAACCCTCCTCCTCCTCAGTCATGGCCCTGAATATGTGTTCATGGCTGTTTTTGTGCATTTTGGAGACTCTAAAATGATCCTGTGGGCCACAATGCTGGTTAATGGGGAACAGACTGACACTGTCATCTATATTGATCACCACAAATGCTCCACAGACTCTGTACTGTAGCGCCTGTGCTTTTCTTTTGGTGTGCGCACATGCGTCTGTTTTGTATGTTTGTCGTCATGGAATAAGTTGGTATTCCCTGGCATCTTCCCTGGTGCCCCCACACCCAACCCCTCCCTGCATGGTAAAGTGTCTCCTACCTCCCCCCAGGAAGCCCAGACAACTGTTGTACACAACCCAGCTGACGGCACCAAGGTAAGCCCCTCCCTTCTCCCACCACTAGCCACCAGCCACAAACTAACACTCGCAGGTAACTCGTGGAGGATTTTCTCTGAATGTACTCCATATACATCGCCGTCAAAACAACGACTCTCTACCCTTTCTTGTGTACCTAATGTGAGTTGGCTTCTGTCAGCATGTTTCTATTTCACATTCTGATTACCAGAAGGGATTTCACCTGAGAGTTGAATCCTGTGAACTCCCCAAATCTGGATGCAGATCAGCACAGCTCCTGTTTGTGGTGAAGGTGCACCATTATGAAGCCACTGGAATAAATGTAGAGTTTCAGTGTTTTAGTATAAGCAATTAATACATTTAAAAAAACCTTTAGCGTTATAAATGATGCATGAATAAACTTAAGTTAAAAAATATAACAGGAAGTTTATTTAATTTCCGTTAGCAGAGATGCTCCGTATTTCAAGTGAGGCAGGATGTCTCTGCTATAAAATGCTACAGGAAACCCTGAATTGATAATGATTAAACACTGTAAAAGTATATAATTATTCTGGTGGTGCTTTCAGGATCCATGCAACATCACAGCTAATTTCAAATTTATATGAAAGAGAAAATCCTACACGTACCGTCTTCAACAACGGCACACTGACAGGCAACGTTATCTTCAAATACTCACGTCAGACTTCTTACTAAAATAGGAATCAACTGCCATGCTGCTTGCGCTGTTATGTTGGTGTACAAGCTTGCAAAATACTAGTATCACTAGGTAATCAAATGCCAAAGCTGTTACACAATGTTCTTTACATTGACACTTTTCTCACAGAGACTTTGCTGCACTAGCATGCTTCCTCTGGAGGAGCAGTTACACACTAACATGCACTTCCTGTTAAAAGTGCGTACCACGTACTAAGGCTGAGTCCTTACCGCAGCGGCCCGGGCCCTTTGCTGCATCCCCTCTCTCTCTCTCTCCTGTCTTTCCTGTCTCTCTTCAGCTGTCACTATCTAATAAAGGCAAAAATACCAGAGAAAAAATATCTTCACTATCAAAAAATTAGCTACACGATTTCAAATAGCTCACACACTTTGTTGCTCTGATATGTGTGGCTCTCTGCGCTGCTCCTCGCTGCTGTCTTGGCTGGTTTGTGCTCCTGGGAGGGAGTCGTCCACCCGCCCATCTGTCTGTCAGGTTGTCTGTGTGTCCGTATAGGCAAAGTGTCCAAAGCCTCCCAACCCGTCTCACTTAACACATTAAAGAATTATTATGCTTGCTATTTCTCTTTTCTTTTTTCTTTTTTGTCCCTCCTTTGTCTCCTCTCTGTCTGACAGGGCTCCACAGAGAGCTGTAATAACACAGAAGAGGAGGAGATGAAAGGTAGGAAAGGTACTTGTCCAACTTTCACCTACTCTGCATGCCTGTTTTTGTTCACTTTATATCTTGTCCAGGGTTTTTTTGACACTGCTGAACTCCAGATCAGATAGAGAAACGGTACAATATATCTCACACTGTATTTCTTCACTTTATATTTGAGGTAACGCATGTGTGCTGGGTAGAGGTTTCAGGCAAATGTCAACTCTGTTGTTGCACAGCTTCAGTCAGGGTAATGGAGGCCTGGAGATCCTGTAGGTTTAGTAGTTGAAAAATGACAGATGCCTTTGAGCATGACAGAAAAGACAAATGTGACGTGAACAGTTGGATGTAAACACTGTGCACATAACGGTGCTTCTATCTCAAAGAATATACTTTTTGCTATTGTCTCCATTTACGTCTCATGTACAAACTGACAACATGGTGGTGTAGTGGTCATTAACAGAGCCTCGTAACCAAACAGCAGGACACAGCTACTTTGTCCATCCTGTTCAAATGCTCCAGAGCAAAACCTCTTTCTACTCACTCATTATAAGTTGCTCTAGCTGTTCTAAATTTGCTCCTTTTCCAAGAGTGGTATGTCAGTTCATAGGATAGAGCTTTTTTTCCACCGAAAATGTTTGTATATGTGGTTCTGTTAGGTAGAGCAAGTGATAATCCAGTATCATTCTTAAAATTCAGTTGTCCAAGTTGATGACGTTTATCAGTTTTAAGCAATAATGCTTAATCACTTGTTCCAGTTTCTCAAATGTGATTTGTTGCTGTTTTCTATGATAGTACGTTCAATATCTTTGGGTTTTGGACTTTTGGTCAGGGCATAACAAGTCATTTAAAGACGTCGTGTTTGGCTGCAGGAAAATGTGATGAGCCATTTTTTAGACAAAACAATGGTTTGATTAAGCAAGAAAATAATCAACAGATTCGTAGAAAATGAATAGAAAGAAAAGATATTGGAGGTAATAAAGCAGCATGGAAACTATGTATGGAATTTGAACATTTCTGACTATAAAAAAAAAAAAGCAATCAAGATGCTATGACTCCACCCACAGATCTGAGCCGAGGACACTAAGATGAATGAGTTGAAAGCAGCCAACTTTCAACAGGATTGTCTGATTTTCCTACAAACAAAAACTTTAATTATAATAATTTTATAGATGGTGTAATCACATAAAAGCTCTACACATAGTGGATTTTAGTCCAGGTTGTATTAGGAAGTGGATCCATGGCTTGAGTGTGGATGACCCTTTAATGTTTTCCGTTTAATGAAGTAGGACAGAGCTACTTGCAGCTTTCCTGAAAAGAGTTAATCCAGTTAACTTAAGGGCAGCTTTCTCTGGGTCTAACAGCACTTGATCTTATAGTGGATCAGCACTGACATGCAGTCTCGAGGTGGTTGTTCCTGTTCTCTCTCCTCTGTCTTTCTCTGAGGTTGAATGAACGTATTTTAAGTACTTTTCTCTTGTATACCCTGAAATACAAACTCAAACACTGCTAGGATGCATCAGCTCCTCCAGTCACAAGGTCAACATAGGAAAGGTCTCTTAAGGTAAGCACAGGTTGGCAAGTTACAGAAGAAAGTGACCAGAATGTCACATATCCTGCATCTGCATAACAACAAGTCTGAAGTCTGTTGCGCGAGCTATGTGCAAGTTCAAATGTAGCTGGGTTTGAAAGTAGTGTGGGAGTGTAAACAGGTTTTACCGTACAGGTTAGTTAGACTTAAGAGTTAATGTGGCCTTGATGCTCGTGCATAAAGCTGCTTAAAGCTAGAGAGGTTTGGCTACATGGGGTGGCTTGTCCAGATTATTCGTTTCTTACTTTCTGGTGTGTTGTGATAAGTGATTTACAATGCCAGCTAGACTGTAGTGTTGAAACAATCAATTTATTGAGTAGTTGATGGATGGAAAATGAATCGACAAAATTAATTTTATAAGTTTTGATAATTTGGAGCAAAAGTCAAATCTCTAATTTGAGGATTTGCTGCTTTTCTTTGTTTTTATGTGAATTAAAATTAATACTTTTGGATTTTGGCACAAACAAAACAAGCAATCTGAAGATGTCTCATTGGACTGTGGGAACATTTGATGGGCATTTCTTTACAGCTGCAACTAATAATAATTTTCATTATACATTAATCTGCTGATTGCTTTCTTGATTCATCGTTTTGTCTATAAAATGTCAAAAAAAAAAGTGAGAAATGCCTGTTTTAATTTCCCACAGGCCACAGAGATGTATTTAAATTTCTTTTTGTATTTGACCAACAGTCCAAAACCCAAAGAAATTCAGTTTACGATCATAAATGACAAAGAAAAGTCTTCACATTTGAAAAGCTGGTACTATCAAATAATTGGTATTTTTGTTTAAAAAACATCTTCTAATTGTACTATTTTTTTGGCATATTACAGACTAAACAATCAGTTATAGTTAAAAGAGTTACTACTGGATTATAGAAACATCCTCTCAGGCTCCCTGTCAGTGTGCATTGTATTTGTGTATTTGTGTGTTTGTCTTATGATGGGGCAGTGGCTGCCAGTGAGTCGACTAGTACAGACAGTGCAGTGTTGAGCCAGTGCAGCACTACTGAGGAACAGACCCAGACCCAGACCCTGTCTGCTCACTGCCCACCACCCACCTGTAAGTCGGGATCAGTTTACTCTCAGCTCTGACCTTTGTGTCCTGACCTTTCCTCTTACACCCAACAACAGTCCTCCAGCAACAAATCTACCCTACAAGCAAAACAGGACATTTTGGTGTTAAAAAGGCTCCACATAAATAAGACTAAATAAGAAATCTGACCTCTTCTCTTCCACTCTTCCCACCAACTACTCTTCCCTCCTGTGCTGCCATCTACTGGCACCCAAGCCTGATTGCAAGCTACTTCTACACTTTGAAATGTTCATCTATAACTGAGTGTCCAGAGTCTTAATTTTGAATAATCGCTGTCTGATATACTTTGTGCAGAATAAATAATGTTAAATTCCATGTAATTAGTCATATGGCTTCTCAGCTTTGCTAAACATAACTTTATTTTACTGGGATGACTGTACCTGCCTGCAGCTTGTCCCCTGCAGGAGGCTGTTAGCAGCCCCAGTGTCCCTCAGCCCAGTCCAGCTCAGAGCTCCTGTCCTGAACCAGAGTCCGCTCTGTCGCCCCCCGCAGGCAGCAGCAGCAACCTGCAGCAGAGTAAGTGCCAGGCAGGTTGTGCAGTGCTTGTGCAAAGGCTCCTGAAGCAGTGTTCGTACTGTCTGTTCTAACTTTCTGTGCCACTTAATGGCAGAAGGTTTGAGGACTTGGGGAAATAAACTGACTCTATGAACAGAGAGTTACATGCAGGTGTGGTGGATTTGCTAGCCAGCTTTTCTGGCTCAGCAGCTGCATGTTCGTTAAAAAGTGAACAAACACTTTTCAAAGTGCGTTCATCTCTGCTGGTTTATTCTCTTCTCAGTTCAAACTGATGTTCAGTGTGTTTGCATGCAGTCTGTACTTTTTTGTTTTTCTAATGAACATTTCTTGACTTTTATGCCTCATTCTCAGAATTTCTGCTGTATTTGTGTAATTATTTGCCTTCTCCCAAATAATTGGGCTTTTTAAAATTTAACATTTGGCGGTGTGTGCACAGTGAAAGATTTTTGGAGTTGTGTCAAGTGAGACAGGTTGTCTTAGTTGACGTTTTTGTATTTTAATGGTCTTCTCGAGCATTTATTAGGGTATATTTTGTGCTGTGAAATCTTGAAAATGTTGCACTTACATCAACCTGAATGAGACGTTTCTCACCGGAAGTTACGGGCCAGCGGCAGAAAAAACACTCTTAGCATGTGTCCCATTTGTGGTGAAGATCTGGTTATACAAAGACTGAACTGCAGATTACATTTTGTTGTTGTTGTTGTTCAGACTATTAGGTAATTTTTATTTATTTATTCATCTTTAAAACATGAATTATGTTGTAAAATGTTTTATGTCTCAAGTTTTACATGTTGCTGTCATCTATAAATGTATTTAATCGTATTTCACTTTAACAGAGAACAATTTATGCAGATTGTTGAAAGTGTACCCTTTACTGTAAATTGACATCTCTACCGTTTGGTAGAGGTTCATGATTTAAATAACTGTTAGTTAGTGCCCAAAGGAACTAAGAAATGTGAAAAAGTATTTTTTCCATTGTTTGTTTTCTGGATGAGACTATTAAATGGTTAAGTTCTTTGTTAAAGATGCATGAAATACTCTTGATGCTGTGTTTAACATGGAGAGTGGACAGTGTGGTGTGTTTTACCAGAGGCGGTGTCCACGTGATGAATTTATTTCAAATGTCAGAGGTTTCCAGTAAGTTCAGGGAGAGCATGAGGAGTGGTACGTGTATGTTCAACTTCAAAATGATTTCTGACTGTCGTTAACCTCTTCTGGTTGTCTTCCCTCCCACTCTCCCCCCCCCCTCTGTTCAGCTCGTAAACAGGAGATAATAAAGATGACAGAGCAGTTGATTGAAGCCATCAACAATGGGGATTTTGAAGCTTACACGTAAGTTTAAACTTCTTTGTGTACAAATCATCTTTTAAGTGCATTGTCTAAAACATTTTGTCATTTAAAACAAAGAAACTCCATTTTCCTGTGAAATACATGCATAACTGTGAAATGCTTGTTTTGGGTTCAACGCACAGCTTGATCTCACCAAAGCTTTAAAAGTCAGGTCATGTTCTGCAGCATTTAGTCCTCCTCGTTCTTCACTGCTGGATACATTCTTAAGCTAAAGTTTATTTATGGTTGTGTTTTCCTCTGACAGGAGAATCTGTGACCCTGGACTGACTTCTTTTGAGCCAGAGGCTCTTGGAAACCTGGTGGAGGGCATGGACTTCCACAAGTTCTACTTTGAGAACCGTAAGTTGCTCAGTGTTGTTTATATTTGTAACGTAGTCTTTTATATCTTCATCTGTCATCAATTTACTGTAGTGCATGTTTGTTCTCTTTGAATCTACAGGCACACTTTAGTAGGCCTTTGTTGACAAGAGTTCAATTAGATTGTTGGGGAGAAAATACAATTTAATGACAAACTAAATGATAAAGTGTCCAAATTAAAGGTTCCCTGTGGAGTTTTCTTACACAAAAGTTTGGTTTACATTCTCACCAATACTCATAGTATGCATCTTTGAGAGCTAACCAAGTGTGTTTACATTTATGTTTGCGGTCTTCTTATTCACGGCCTTGGCGTCACATTGCTATGTTTCTTGGCGTATTACTGGCACCAGCTGCCAATCAGTGGAACTATCTATAGGACCGTGTCCTTCTGCACAATTATGATACTCTTAGAACTGCTCCATAGCACTATTAGTAGTCAAAAACTCCACAGGGTAACTTTACATTTTCTGTTGTAGATTTCTCTGCCTACAAGAATTAACAATGTGAAACATCCAGATAAAGACAAAACCATGAGATCTTTTTACCCTTTTTTTTTTTATTGTCTAGGGCTGCAACTAACAACTATTTTCATTTAATAAATATAAATGTCAATTATTTTCTCAATCACAATTTCCTTAAGCCCAAGCTGACTTATTGAAACTGCTTGTTTTGAGGTTGAGTTTACTATTATAGAAGACTAAGAAAAACAGCCGAACCCAGTGAATCTGAGGCATTTTTGCTTTAAAAAATGACATAATCGATTATCAAAACTTTTGCATATTAATCGACTAATCATTGCAGCTGTCCTTTCATCCCTTCAGAAATCTTTGGTGTAAATGTAGCAGAGTGGCAGGGATATTAACCCCTTAAACTCTGCAGTGTGTCCACCTTTACAAACAGAACTTTAAGGTTCAAGTAGAATCTCCAAACACCTAATGTCATGCTGAATTTTGGGTGAAATGTGTGTGAAAAGATAAACTAGACATCTATAAAATGTCCATTTATTCAAATGCATTAAATGTCAATGTGAAGTGATCAATTTATAAATTCACTTACCCCTCAGTTATCTTAACAGTTGGCCCCTCCTGCTGTTTGAAGCTGCCAACATGTGTTGCCTATGGCAGATATAAAGATGCTAAATTCTTTGGTTCCGCAGCTACACGCTGACACGTCCATTTACAAACAGCTGAATTGCACATTTCCATTCCCACAGTGCTGAGTAAAAACAGCAAGCCAGTGCACACCACCATCCTCAACCCTCACGTCCACCTGATCGGCGAGGAGGCTGCCTGCATCGCCTACATCCGCCTGACGCAGTACATGGACAGCCAGGGTCGGCCGCGCTCCTGCCAGTCGGAGGAGACGCGTGTGTGGCATCGCCGCGATGCCAAGTGGCTCAATGTGCACTTCCACTGCTCAGGAGCACCGGCTGCACCCCTGCAGTGATCTGACAACCCAGGCCCAGGTAAGGTGATAACACCTCACTGTTATGACAGTCTGAAGGGTGCAATAACAGTCTTATGCCGCATGGAAGAGTTATGGTTGACTGTAAGAACTCTTTGCACAGGTTATTTGGATCTTCTGACGGTTTTTACTGTGCAACATTTTCTTTTAAAGCTACAATACGCAGCTTGTAGCCTTGAGGCAGCAAAGCTTTATTGTTAGTCTCCCCCTCCTCCCTCTTAGATTGGCTAGTCCCTGCCCCCAGAACTCATGTGTCCACCTTAAAACTGAGGCAACAGTAGTTTACTGGAGACAAAGTAAACAGTGAATGTTGGCAATCTGTAATGATTACACATTTCTCACAAACATGATGGATCATGATTTTATTTTCTGAACATCATTTGAAATCCAATTTAAAGGAAATTGAAGGATTTAGGCTTGTAAAAGACAAACACATACTGATGGTTGCATACTATTTCCTATTAATTTACTGTTAAAGGACTAGTTTTACATGTTGCTGTCATCTATAAATGTATTTAATCTTATTTCACTTTAATGGAGAACAACTTATGCCTTTTCACATTTTGCAACACATGCTTATTTGCTTTCTTTCCAAGTTAGATGAGTAGCTCGATACCACTCATGTCTGTGCGTTAAATATGGAGCTTAAGTCAGGATGTTATTAGCCTAGCTTAGCATAAAGACTGGAGGTGAGGGGAAAATACGCCTATCAGCACCTTCAAACACACTTGTTTGTTTAATCTGTACTCAAACAGAAACAATTTGTAATTTTAGGGGCGGTGACTACAGGACTGTGGGAAGTCACTACACCCAGTTGTTCTCCAAGAAATAGTTACACCATGTAACGCCCCTAAAATCACAAATTGCTTTTACATGTGTTCATATACGGATTAACAAACAAGATAAAATGTGTGGAGTATTGAGCTTTAGAGGTGCAGGTAGGTGTGTTTTTGAATTTAAGAGAGCCATTTATAGTCTCTAAGCTAAGCACATCCTGACTTCAGGTCTATACATAACACATGGACGGGAATTTGTATTTGTATTTTTTTTCACAAATTTTTTCACAACTTAGGTTTTCTATGTTGTGTATATGTGAGGTTTTGAAATATGTCTCTGAGATTTCTGTCTTTACTCCAATTCAGTGGAGGTGAATGGAATTTTGTTGGTGCTATTCAAAGCTTAAAAAAAGATTCAACAGCAATGTGTCCTTCCAGAAACTATGTACCTGTTAGGGTATTTTTAAACCTGGGCCCTACATTTTCTTTTTTTTTTCTTTGCAAATTTTGGGGTCCAAATGAATAATAGTTACCAAAAGAATCAAATCTAGCTCAAGAGTCTTGCTCTGAAATCTCACGAGAGATTAACAAAAAGGATCTTACTCTTCAACAAAAATGTCTCTCTGTACAGATCCTTTCCATAATGTTGTCAGACACTTAGAATAACAATCTCAGCCTGCCAGTGGCAAAAACAAGCACTTTTAGTGGGCGTACTTTTCATGGGCACAGTTGCGTATAATGTTGCAGCCATTGCAGCTTGTTTGACGTCTGCGGCAATCTACTGGACCAATTCCAAAACTTTTGGCAACTATTAGTCATTTAGACCCCAAAATTTGTTTAAAAAAAACAGGTTTAAAAATACCTCTTAACTGTCATTTTGTAAGCTTTGAATAGCGCAAAATAAATTCCATTCACCTCCACTGAATTTGAGGGAAGACAAATCTCAGACAGATATTTCAAAACTTCAACATATGAAACCTAAACTATCTGCATGGCTAGATACCACTAGGGCGAAGTGAGGAATCTTCTTTTTTTGTAATTTAGGTGAACTAACCCTTAAAGACAGTTTGCACTCTAACCGTTTCATTCTTCCTTCTCCAGCTTTGCCTGAACTCTAAAGCTGTTTGGAGCATTTAATCTCCGTGGTCGGATTGGTGCCTGGATCCTGGCCGGGAAGAGTCTGCTTGGAAAGTTGTAAAACAAACAAAAAAAAAATTACACAAGTGGGGAAAATACATTATAAATAAATAAATAAATAAAAAAAGACAAAACAAACAAGCAAAAAAAAAAAAAAAGCATATTTCAAAAGCTTGACTGAATGACCGACCAACACCAATCCAGTCCAACCCTAGCTAGATGAGGTTGGGGCCCGGCTGATGTCGGCCCCTTCTTGCAGATGGTGCATGCTTCTGGTGGCGACACAGGGGTGACGCTGTCCTGGCACCCCCCCCCCCCACCCCCATCATGGCCTTTATTTCCCCCCGTCTTTGTTTTGTCTGCTGTCTGGAAAAGTATTAACATGTTAAAATTATATAACAGAAAAACAAGTACACTTAACACAGTGAATAGGACTGGGATGCAAATTACAATATGTGGATAAATGTGATTTCTTCTTTGTTTTGTCTTGAGTGCAGCAGAACGTCTACTTTAATAGAAGTTGTTTGTTTTACAGTTAATAGGTATATGTGGGTGGGGTTTATGGGAGTAACTAATATCTACTTAATATCAGAATTTAACACCCATTTTGTGTGTCAGGTTTGAGCATCTGTGCACAATGTTTTAAAGGGGTTTAGGCTTTACGATACGTTACCGAAGGGACCTTTATTTTTACTTTGTCTTTTTGTATTATGCGTTATTAAGCGGTTTGTTTTTATGGCCTAAATTATGTATTTTAAAGGATTTTGTGTTGGAAAAAGGATAATTTTTAATCAAAAGGGGGATTTTATTTAATAGAAGTGTATAAATAGATATTTATATAGGAGAAAAGGGGAACCATGATTTACTTTCAGGGTGTAGGGAGGGGAGTTGAGCATGAGTGGGTGTTTTTTTTATTAAGTTTTGTGGTACACACACACACACACACACACACACACACACACAAAAGGTCCCTGTGCTCCAGCCTTTAGGGTTGAGCCTCTCTTGAGCTTTAGACAACATCCAGGCCAGCTCATCCTGAAGTTGCAGAAGGCCTCCATCTGCCTGCCCTGCAGTGTTTGGACTCCAACACTAAGAGGCACCATCAGTCAAAGTCTAAAGCTCCTCACATCTCTGAACTACCTAATCTGATAGCACGGACACACTCCCACGCCAACTTTTTAAAATTTTCTTTTGTTTTTGCCTATTTCTGACGTGAAGCATGAATTATTTGAACTATCTAATGGCCTGTACTGTTTTAGACTGTTTAAGACTCAATGCTGTTGTGTTCGCTCTTCTGAGGGAGTGAACCTTTCTGCAACTTCAGGTTACGCTCGCCAAAATCCTTCCCTTCCACCCTACCTCTACTTCCGTCATTCCTGCCTCTTATACTCTCCACATCTGTTACTCTTGTGACCTTCGCTAACCGGCCCCATTACTGTCTTAGTAGCACCACGCCGTGTGATGATGATGATGATGATGATGGTGTCACCCTTATGTCTGTCTCTTGTTCCGATTGTGTTCTTTAAAGTTTGTATGTTATCCGTCTTGGATTGCTGTACTTCTGTGTGAAGTCCTGGCACTATAAAAAAGCATGTTAAAAAGGGAATGCAGCCGAGGGATTGGACAAAACAAAAAGGCATGATGGGAAGAGGGCTGTGCTGGCTCGAGGGCTGTGGGACCTTTGCTGATGGCAATAAATGGATTTGGTCCCTTTTGTCACAGTTTCTGTTGTAAACGTTATAGTTGTTAGTGTTTTGATGTTGATATTTTTTATCAATTGTTTTAGCCAGAACTATAAAAATAGGGGTTGAAATGAATGGAGGCTGAGACTGCCACAACCCTTTATTTTTTTTTTTTTTTACTGTCCCTGTTGTCCCCTCACACACACACACAGCAGAAATCTTAAGACTAAAACACTTAACACACTCCTGTGGCTAATTATATTGGAATTTACCACAACATATAAGCACATGAGATCAGAGATTCTCCCTTTAAAGAAGACAAAACATCTCCGTGTCGGTGGTCAAACTTTGCAGCACTGTTTTTTCACTGTCGAACCTTTTTGTGAGTGTGTGACTTTGTGCCAGGGGAGGGTTGAGGCTTGCCGTCTGTCCCGTCTTCTGTGCTACAGTACGCTGCTCCATAGTAACTCGTGCTCTACTTAGGCTGTTGGTCACCGTAAAAGCTGAAACCACGACGATGCTTCAAATCATCACATACCATGTCTTTGTACGTACGCCGACACAGTCGAGCAGATTTTTAAAAAAATGTTGTGAATCATACGTGAGACCCACCCTACTGTATCAACCCCCTGTGCTGCTTTCTGAGTGCTGTGACACATCTGACATGCCATGAAAACTGTGTCCACCCCACCCCCCTCCAACACTCACACACACTTTTTGCACCATGAAGACGACGCGTTGTAAAACCAGTACTGAAACTATGTGATGTTTTTTATGGCTCTAAGTAGTTCTGTTTGTGCTGTGGGCTCCGGCCCCGTTGTCTGTTGATGCCACCAATCTGACAAGATGCTTTTCTTTCATTGTGTGTGTGTATTTCAACACAGTCATGGGAATGTTTGGAAGAGTAAGATGCAGTTAAACTTTACAGGTTATCTAAAAAAAGGGAGGGAAACTGATCTGAGGGAACAACCAGTCAGTCGCTGTCAGTTTGCCAAAGTATTTGGACAGTTGGACCAATTTGCATTTTTGATTGCTATGAAGCCAAAATGGACCTAAACAGCAGCCAGTTTGACATGTTGTAGAAGGAAAAGCACAGGTGTAAACAGTGATATTAATAAAGGCTGCATCCTATTCAGTTTTGCCAGTTCCAGGGACCTGGTATTGCTTTCTGGAGCACTTAATGGAACAGAGCCATCATTCATTTAACACATGTCCTTTTCCTGCTATGACAAGTCGAAATCTGTCAATTCTGAATCTATTGAGTCTTAAGAATAGGCAGCTGGTGCAGTGGGCCCACTCATACTTGTACCTTCTTTTTTTTAATTTTTTTTTTTTATAGTTAGTTGCAATTCCCAACCTTTTTGACCCCTTAAAATGAGGCAGTATGATGTATGTGACGAGTGGCCGAGTACGCCACTCGTCACATACATCAGTTGTGAGCAGGTCCACCTATAAGTGATTTTCTCTTGTCACTTTGTTTGATTTGGAGGATCTTTAGATGCCTGAAGAGGTAAGACTACCACAAATTTCACACGAAAAAAAGCCAACATTTTTCCTATCCAGTTAAAAGGTACTCTGAAGTTCTTGACCAATAGTTATGTTTTTCAGTGTGGTGCTCGCGGGTGACACGATACGCATTCCTGACAATGGTCACATTATTCCACTGATCTACACATGGCAATAACACGCGGAGAGTAACTTGCTAACACTTTTTTTGGCATACTGGACACTTAAATGATCTGAATTTGTGAACCTGAATAAACAAAAAAACAACAACTTTAAAATCAAATTGTACCACTTGAAATTACCCTCTGGAAATTTCAAAGAGGTCAATTAAACCACAAATTCAGAGAGTTTAACATTTAAATGATATGGCCCGTCTTTGCTTCCATAACAGTACTGCAGAGTGACCTCCCCGCTTCAGCTGAAGTGTCATTGAGATCCATTGTAATGTAACAAACTTATTTTTAACATGACAGGGTATCGACTTTTCAGTCTCACTGTTGTATATAGGGAACGTGACCAAATGTAAACTTAACTTTACACAGAATAACTTTGGGCCGATCGCATCAACTACCTACGAGAAAGATAATTCACAGTAGGTAAAGTTGCGTGCTGTCTGTTCATATACATTTTTATTTTGAAATACCAAAATACTTTGGCAAATGTTTAATATGTGAGATTAAAACAGTACCTGGCTGGACTGAGGGGAAGAAAAGATCCTTAAAACAAATGTTGAAAAAGGAGATTTAAAAACCACACTCTTCAACAGCAAGACTATATATGCAGTTTTACAAATGGAAGAAATATGCATGTCTACTTTCTGGTAATTTTTCACTGTTTACTTGATAAAGAAATGGAATTCTATGTTACTTGCATCCTCGAGGTTATGAAACGACTCCATCTGAGATATCGAAATCAATTGATGTTATCTCAAGTTAAAATGCATAAAAGATTAGCAAAAGCCTTAGCTTGTATGTAAGTAAACTTATTGCATTGTAACCTTATACTAAAAAAGGGGCTACATGTGTCTATACTCTGAGTTTCAATTGGATGCTGGATTTTTGCATGACCATACAGTTAATAAACATCATACATTAAAATCTATCACGTGTTTGTTTGGATGGTTGTTCTTCATAGCTTTGTTATTGGAAAATTAAAGTATTTAATAAAAATAACACTTCAATATTGGTGTCCGTTTCATGTTTCAGCTCAAACAATTATCATTTATAGACTTTCAGAGGTATTATGTAATGATATATAGCATTTAACTATCTAAATATGCATTCGTTTATGACAAATTGTAATGAGCTATTTAAGGTTATGAGGAATATGTTAAATGCATTCAACATCTTTGATGATTTTACACATGCTGTTTAAGTATCTGAAAAATATTGTTAATATAAATGATATTGATTTCAACCATATGGCCCAGCTTTGAGAAATCTCGGGAGGGGGGGAGACCTATTTTTAAATGCATTTGTTTAGAAAGAAGGCTGTCCCTCTTCTCACAGGTGAGGTTTCCATTCAGACAAATATCTAGTCATAATTGTATGTTACGACATCTGTTCTAACTGTAGTACTGACAAAGACCAAACAAATCAACCTAAAACTACTGCAGGCAAGTGAGCATTTTTGAAAAGCAGTGGATTATTTTTTTCGGTGTAAACTGGTTTAAAGGATAGATTCACACTTTTTTAAGTCTGTCTTAACAATAATCAGGTGCCCATTTGTTCATTGAAACAGTTTTTGCTTGTAATCATTCCTCCTGTTCATACTGGCTATTAAAAGACCCCTTCCTAATGTGCTTCCAATGCAAGTGATGGAACAAAATCCAGAGTCCTCGTTTGGTGCAACAAGTAGTAAATACAAAGTAAATATAAGTCTAAAGCAGTTTAACTTGGACAAATCAAGTAGGAAGTCTACAGTCTTTAGTACAGAATTCCCTTTGTTTTCTTTGTACTAAAAAAGCTTTACTTTGGGGTAGATGAAGACCGTAGAGTTTGTCCCTCATCTCCATCGGAAGCATGTTAAGAAGGGATCTTTCAACACCAAGCAAAAACCATTTCAGTGTAGGGATATATGGGTGTGTAATCTTCAGCTCCTAGGTAAGGGTGTAAAGATGCAAGTGTTTTCATACCTCTTATTGATCGTGATATCTTTCCTCCATCACTCAGGCAGGACATGGTGCGTTACCCTCACAACAGGCACGTTGTCGAGGACATGATGTGGAGAGATGCAGGTTTCCTTGTCATAGTTTGGGGAAAACTGCAACAATTGGAAACTCCTCACAGATGCTGTACGTCTACCCATCTGCTGTGTTGTTCATCTTCTGTTTGAGGCTCTACAAACCCTCACAGGTGTGTTCTCGCTTATCCTGGATGATTAGACCTCTGCCCAGTTTAAAGTTGGGCACAGCTATGCTGGGAATCACACAATGTCACCAAACACTTTGTCCTGAGAAGAATAATAAAGATGTAAGTTGTCCCACCCTAACAGGTGTAACTAAACTAACGAGAGAGGCAGATGGGAGAGAAAGCCCACACGCTCCTGAGAATCAGCCACAATAAGTGAAAGCACCTGTGTGGGTGGATCATGGGTGCACAGTGAAAGCTTTCATCAATATATCCACACTTTTCAAGCAAGGAGCTTCTCTTTGATGTAAATCAGTTCTGCAAAAATGTTCAGCTTTTTGTACATAAAATAAAACAATCTTGCAGTTGAAAAAAATGTCTGAAATTAGACCTTTAAGTATTTAATGTCATTACATTTTTAAAGGGGAACTCCACCAATTTTACACATCAGTCAGTTTACAGGTCTACAGGAGTTTTAAAAATGTGGAGATAAAAAGAAGTGAGTTTACTGGTCGAGTTGCACTGTGGGTAATGTAGGCACCAGGTTTAGACCAGAAGAAGAATACACGGAATAAAAGACGATGTATCTGGTTCTGCTGCACCGATTTTGATCATTTTATTTTAAGAACTGTCCATCGTAAGTCCGACCACATTATAGGAGTGCAATGCTAAAGCGGTGAAGTACGCTTAAGAAATCCACATTAATATTTATTTTGTCAACCCCCATTTTCACACGAGGGGCCCAGAATATTAGAAACACCATAATATAATTTAACACCACGGAGTCCTCAAAAATGACCATAGAATTGAATGAACATATCTCTGACAGTATCAACAAAACAAGGTAGGATTTATTTTAGGGCTGTTGAAATGGATAGCACTAGGTGGTTCAGGTGTACCTGATAAACTAATAGAGTGTATTATACAATTTCCATTTCAGCTCAGGGGCTAAAACGGTTGATGCAGTTCAGACTAAACTGAAACAAAACTTCAGGTTTACATTTCCACATGTGCACTTCTCCCAGGGGAAATTCAAAGTATGCAATTAGGTGCAACGCTGAAAAGGAAGAAGGAAATGTGGGAGCTTTATTGCACCATTCTCACGAGGAACTTCTGCCCGTGTTCCTGAAAATAACATGGACATTTGAGTCTGTATGTTCCGGCATAAAAACACAAACAAAAAGAGCACGCAGTGGTCTTGATGAATTTTAATTACATCAAATGGATTTATGTAAAAGTGGAAAAGGAGGAAAACACTGGGTCTCATCATCATCACCATGTTCAGCACAGCAACAGAAATCTGTTTATGTTCTGTATGTACTGGGCCGATAACAGGTCACCTATACTCCAGTCAGATGTATTAACAGTTCCTCACTGAGTGCCTTCTCAGAAAGTAGATACACAATACTGTAATGGTACAATGTTAATGGACCGTGAGGGTTATTTACCTTTTAGTTTCAGAGCAGGATGGGAAGTGATTAATGAGATTTGATCAACAATCTACGACATGATTTAAGCTAAGACAAACTGTGTGTGGGGTTTGTTTCAGGATTTCAGGGTTTCTGTCTGGTGGCATGAGCCGTGGCTGCCAACTGTCATATAGGTGACCTGGAACACTCCCATGATTAGTCTCTCTCTCTCTCTCTCAGATCACACAACCTTCACTCGTGATTGGCAAACCAATCAATCACACAGCTGTCATGGCTTTCTGTCCAAGTCCATTTGGCATCCTGGCAAAGTAAAATCCCCACTGAACACTGTCCTCCTCTTTGATTGGATAAAAGGAAGTGGGGTGATTGGCTGATTGATTGCTCCATGCAGATTGTGATTCCTCAGTCTGATAGCAGGTTGAGTCGGAAATGTTCGGCGCCGAAAATGTTTTGTCCGAGTCTGACTGAATGTCGTCTTTGCTTGTGCATGCTGCCCATTGATCATGGCGTTGGGCAGAAGAAGGTCCGTCTGTCTTTAAAGTTGCACAGAAAATCAAAAATGGAGTCATCAGTCTGGTTTAAGATCGCCCTTTTGGCTGTTGTGCGAACACTGGCACTTTAATCTTAGTCCACAGAGACTAGTGCACATCTAGCAGTCCGTCACACTGAAGGACACGTGGCAGTTAAATTTGCCACAGCTTTAATCTTTATAGAAAAAAAAACTGTCACCGCAACATTTTCTAGTATTTTTCTGTTGTTTCCTTGATTCAAGGAAGAAAAACAAAACAGAGAAGGAAGCCACGTTTCTCTACTGAAGTGTCCTGGGTTTGAAAAAACAAAAAAGGGAAGCAAAAGGAAAAAGGAATATACAATCTTTTCTCACTGTAGACGGTCTCAGCAGAATAACTCTACTAGGTTTCAGACACACACAGCTCCAAGGCCACCTTTCTCTCTGGGTCCCAGGCAAGCAAAGAGGAGTGGAAAGAGTGAGAGAAGAAAGAAAAGGAGACAGATTAGAAAGTAAATAAGCAAAGTTGAAAGAATCAAAAGAGAACACAACATAGAAAGAAAAAAAGAGAAAAAAGGTCAGAAACTGTATCAGCAGACAGTGACATACAAGAGGAGACAGAAGGAAACAGCCAGCCTGGATCTACATGCATTGTCAATGTCAAGGGAATAAGAAAGGGGGAAGGATTTCAGCGCTACACCGAAGACATGCAGCAACAACAAGCAGCCTGAAAACAGCAAAGGGCCTATTTTTTTCACCAATAGGAAACACTCAGCAGTCACCTGCACCAACAACATAAGAAGCATCATGGAGGAGGGATACGGTGAGGCGCTGGAGTCGGAGAACTCTTGTTGGGGGATTTGGGCAAACAAACAGGCAAAGTGTTCATCCACTCAGAGCAACATGGTAAAACGGCCCATATGCCATGCAGAACAGGGTCCCGTCAGGCTCTGTGAACAGGCGTTTGGCACCACAGGGACAGTGGGGCGACGGACAGGACAGTGCGGAGGGGGGAGGAAGCTTTGGGCTTAGAGAAGCAGGGGAAGCAAGTGCACGGCAGGATGGACGACATCTGTTACACCATGTTTTAGGTTCCCATGGAGACAAGACCGAACCCCCCCTCCAACCCCGATCCCTATTCCTCCCGCTCGAGCAGCACTCACTCACCACGCGCTCACAGCATGGTAGCAGACAGACGAGGGTGGTGGGGGCGGGGTTTAGCAGCTTTGCTGCGGCTCCCCGCTCCTGCTTTTAGACTTTCTGCCCTCCACATCTGTAGGACAAAGGCAATGTTTATTTTACATCTGCAGACAGTGACAACATTTACATTTACTTTATACTTGCATATACTGTAGATTAAGATAAATACATTAAAGCAACTTCAAAACAGCAAGTACAGAGTACAAAAGCAGAAATAAATAAGGATCTAGAGGCGGACGGTACTACTAGTATTGGCACATAAAGCAGTGCTCGTCTTTGATTATAACTTAATGATTACAACAATCTGTACAATATCTTGTCAGTCTAAAAACCCATAATCAAATATTATCCATTCTCAAGTTGTGGTGCGTCGGGATGAGTAAATAAAAGTTTCCAGATACCAAAAGAAATGTTAGCTTCATTCACAAAACAATCTGACCACTGAAAACTTCTCAACTTACTCTATTGACTCCCTGTTCCAATAACTCTATCAAGAACTGCCTAAAACATACTCCACCACCTTCACTGTCAACTTTCACTTAACCAACTCTACCTTCCCTCAGATCATTTTGGGAACAAAGCGTCATCAGTGTGTCACCAGCCCAAGAGGTCAGTTAAGACCCACCAGAGCAAATGACCCAGTTAATAAACAGTGGAAACCGCCCATAGTGATCACGGTTACAGTGCTTGGGACAGAATCAGTCCTATACAAATGCTGTTTAAATAATTCACTTATAGTAATCAAGTAGTTCCTTTTGGGTCTTTTCGTACATGACAACATATGGGACAAACTACGGTAATTGTGGGGGGTTTTTTTTGTTTTTTTTTTACTTTAATCCATGATACTTTGCATTGTGGTAACCCGTCTGCTTCTGGCTGGCTACCTGAGGCTGGTGCTGCGTGCATATTGAAATAATGGCGGGAAAAAGAAGGTCATTTTCTCTCACTGAAAAACGTAGCAGCAGTCAAAGTGTTCCTCAGGCTACAGTATGTACTAAGCTAATTACAGTATTTTCATTTGTACAGTAATTTGAAAAGCATTTGAAACAGCTGTACAGTATTTTGAAAATAGCAAAGCCATCCATTTCATTACTTAATATTCATGTAATAAATATACAAATGTCAATTAGATGGTGACCCGGACAGACATGATCACTATGAGAGGTTTCCACTGTATTTACATAAAAGAAAATACAGAAAAGGTGTCAAATGTTTAAAAAAAAAAAAAAAAAAAAAAAAAACAAACAAACAAACACACAGTACACACCATCAGTAGAAACAAAATGAAGATAAACATGATAACTATTTTGATCACAGCGATCAAAATGAGCGTTTCAGGTCAGACAGAACAAAAGCCGTGCAATTTAGTGGATGATGCAACCGAGTTAAAAAGCAGTGATAAAGACACTTCCTCCATACATCGCAACATCATAAACAGAAAGTGGAAAGTGAATCTATTATCTGACACACTGAACATTTTTAATTTGGATTTGTACTGAAGAAATTGCTCCTACGAGATCTGTCCCACAACGCTTTGCTCTCTATCAAAGACAGCTATTTCTGACATTAAGATGTTCCGTTTTTATCCTGGTGACAGATTCTTCAGTATTTCTACTCAGTGCTAATTTAAGATTTAGGCTATAAAACAGAAATACTAAGCCTTAAGTGTGATGCATGAATCCCAAACTGCAGATAATAGTGTAGTGTTAGCCAGTGAAACGGATTTGATGATAGAAACAATAATATGGTAAAGGCTGTTGGACGGAAGAAGATTCATCAAAGTCCCACCTCAGAGAAAAGAACAAGGCAGAAAAAAAAAAAGGAAAAAACAAAACAGCGATTCACCGATCAGCACCATGGCAAACAGAAAAGAATGAAACAAATACACCACACAGGGAGAGAGAGTGCTCTAATAAATACATGCAGGGGAGGAGGATTTGTCATTTATCCATCCTTTCATTCTCCCCTCTTTAAGTCAAGTCTGGTTAAAAAAGATCAGCAAGCCAGAACCTCCCTGTCATTCACACACACCCGTACTCATACCACAGAGACTGGTTGTCCTCTGGGCTCAGTGACTGCTCCGAATTATTCACACGACTGGGATCAACGCCCTCGTTATACTCTTTCAGACTGGCTGGGCTGGATCTCATCTGGCCATTTGATTGGCTGTGAGGGGCCTGGTTTTGGGTGGAAATGTGGTTCGGGACAGGAGGAGGGTGTGTTTTGTTTGTAACAGGAGGCCCACTGATGTTGCTGACAAGTGTAGGGTTTAGAGACAAGAAGGGGAGGTTTTTGCCCGCCGACTCACTAAAGATGGAGTCCATGAACACAGACTCTACAGTGAAGGAAGGGCCGAGGAAAGACTCGAGGGTGGAGAGGTCGGGATCCTCCAAGCTATGGCAAGGTAAGCTGAGTGACTTGGGCAGGGGGGTGGTAAGGGGTCCCTTTAGGTTGGTGCTGTTGGGGTGGTACTCACTGGGTGTAGGCTGGGAGCGTACCCCAGCCTTGGTGGGAGCAACGGCAGGAGAAGCGTCGACGGACACGGGCTGCCGGTTGTCCTTTGAGAGCAGGTCATGGATGCTGGTGCGCCGCGTGGTGCCCTCTGCGGTGGAGATGACGCTGCTGGCCCGGGGCAGCGTGGAGGAAGCAGAGTCCAGGTGTTCGGAGACGGACGTGGCTTTGCCCTGCGAGGACAGGCTGGAGCGGATCGGGACGGAGCCTTTCACGCGGGTGCTCTCCGCCTTACGCAGGGTTGGGCGACCTGGTTGTCCAGTGGATCGCGGCAGGCGATCAGAGCTGACCGGCGCTGCTTTCCCGCTGGCTGAGCGTAATATGCCCCGGCCCTTTGTGGAAGTGCGTTCTTTCTGCACATGCTCAGAAGAAGTGGAGAGGCGAGGAGAGTCTACCGTGAGGTTCTCCTGACTGCCAGACTGCAGAAGACAGAGCAAACAAACGGTATCAAGTACAGCACCATTAATAACATCATAGTCTTGAGTCTTCTTCATTTAGAATCCGATTAACTGATTTAGAGCTGAAATGATTATTCCATTAGTTGACAGAAAATGAATCAGCATACTATTTTAAAATAGTCAACAGATGAATTGTTCATTAAAATAATTGTTAGTTCCAACTCTAAATTGATCCCTCATATGATTGCAATCCAGCATATAAAAACTGAAATAAAAATAAAATATTTCAGTTTTGCTTCCAGAAAAGCTTGATCTACGTCATCTGCAGGTTTCAATCGAACAAAAACATAAAGGCAACATAACACATCAGTTATAACTGAGTTGGGGGCCTCACCTCTGCAGGATCAATACCCTCATCCAGGAACTGCTGCAGGGAAAGTACCTCATTGGCTGGGGATCCCGTCTTCCTGATCTGGGTCTGGGCGAGGCTGACCGTGGCGGTGGACGGGTCGAGGGACCTGCGCAGCTGCAGGGGGCTCTGGTGGGAGGAGCGCGAGGAGGTGGGCTGCTGGACTGGGCTGCTGCCGCTGCTGGACCACACCTCCTGGTCCAAACTCAGGCTGAACTCTCCGCTGCTCTCGCTGTGAGGCCTGCTGAGGCTGCCGTTCATCGTGCCTGTGGGAGGCATGGGGAAAGTAATCTATGATCTTTATCATTCACCACTAGGAACTGCATTAGAATTAACAAACCATGATTCTCCTATACTGCCTATATTTTCACAATAGAATAGTAAATCAGGTCATTTAAAAGCATTTACAACACTGTCCATCCATCACTGATGACTTGAAAATGAGAGAAAAGAGGATGACTACAGTAGTGTGATGAAATTCCAATAGGCGGTTTGTTATAAGTACATCAAAACTTACATTGAATATTAAATATATTTATTGATATTTCACTTTTGTGCCACAGTAAAAGTGCACCTGTCACCCATTTGGCCTTGCTAAATGAATCTTCAATGTGACTAAATGTAGCTGGCAGTCAGACTCTCTTAAAGGGCACTGGATCATCCTAATATATTGATTTTGAACAAGAGGGAAAAAAGCAACCCTTAACCTTTAACTCAGGACAAACCGACAAAAGAAAGGGAGCAAAGGAGGAAGGCGAGAGTGGTTAGTTGAGAGGAGGAGAAAGGGCGGGTAAGGGAAGGAGGAGCATACCTTTGCCCTCCAGAGGAGAAGTGAGGTGGGAGTTATTGTTACTATTACTACTGGTGGTCCTGTTGCTATGGAGACTGGAAGGTCTGGAGGCTGGGTAAGGGACAAGAGGGAAGACACACGCACACAGACACACAGTTAGGATATATATACACATTTAACATGTATCCACACAAACATGCACTAACACAAAGAGTCACACGTAGGTGCACGCTAACAGTTTGACAGAGCGTCTCCTGCTGGGGCAGCAGATGGCACATGCCAGGCAGAGGGACAGGAAGGGTGGCTCCATGCCAGGCTGCAGCCACAACATGTCCAGTCAATAAACAAAGAAACTACTGACGGAGAGGGCAGGGACGCCTAAATCCAAGGACCAACCCAACGTAGAGAAAAAGGGCAACTGATAGAGACAATACTGCATAACAGAGGACGATAGAGTGAGTAAGTAAGTAAATTAGTAATAAAAAGAAGAAAATTGGGGGCCTTGTGCTTTGTGTGAAACTGAGGAGGAGGAATTGGGAAGGAAGAAAGGGAAGAAAAGGAGTGGTGACAATGTGACCTTGCTCTTGACTGTGTTTGTAGGGACAGTCTCAGCTGGAAACCAGGGACCGTGAAATCATCTCAAACTGGTTTTCAGGACATGGGTGACACCAAATTAGAATTTTTAATGAATAATTACATTACTGATCTTTGTCAAAGTCCCTTTTACGTCTAGGAAACCAGCCCATAGTGGGATTCAGTGCCGAGTAGTGGTCACTTACTACAGATGCTACAAGGAACTCTGCACATAACGCTCAGCTCGACAGGAGAAGGACACAGAGCCAGAGCACTGCTATGCACCTGCAGGCCTGATAAAACACACACACACACACACCTCAACTTGTGACACACCTACTCATTACTGCTGCCCACAGTGCAAAGTTTAATATCTCTTAATGGTTCGAAACACAGGTAGAAACACGAAACGAAATTGAGAAATTGTAATGGCAGCCTTAAAAGTTGCTTGAAAAAAAAAAATCAATAGCCATCTGAAACTACCATCAAAGACTTTACACATAACATCTCTGGAAGATGACCTAATGGCTGATACATTATAAGCAATGTCCGGTGTGTGAGTGAGAGTGGATGTCCGTTTCCTCCAGCCATTACGGAGACGTTCTGGAAAATGGGCCTCACAATAATGTATTGGATTGTATGAGTGCATTCTGGGAACTCATCAGCTAAGTAGAATCCAGGTTGGGCACTAATGCTACGCCAATGTCCTGGGGAACCAGTCCAATGACCTGTTTGCACTATGGGTCACATACAGTATTTTGATGCAAAGTAGTAGTGAGTCTGGTATATTAACAGTGCATTAGCATCTAAGAGTAACTGCTGGCAGACTAAAGGTACAAAATGCACTAAAACTAAACTAACTAAAAAGCATTTTAAAAGAAACAAAACTGATGGCAATAGAGTGTAGACCTAGCTTTAGTGCTAGGAATGTGTGTCAGTAATTTGGTGGCTGTTTAACAACTGGGTCATCTACATTAAAGCGGCACAGAACTGATGAATAGTTGGCTGGCTGCAGATTAACTGTCCTGGATGTCCTAAAGCCTGAATTAGAGTCAATCCTACTTTCAATGGAGGCTGATCTCTCTCTCTTTTTGCTCTCCACTAAATTTGCTTTTCCAACTGTAGATCAGGCTTAATCGAAGTGCAGGAAGGCAGCCCAAAGATTAGCAGTGGGACTGAGTGAGGACATGACCTGCTTTTTTGGGGGCTATTCAGTCTTTTCTCTTTTCTCGTTTGAAAAGCCCTTCAGATTTCACGCTGGTGCCGAGAGGCTGCTGCAATTACCCATCCTTTTTCTTTTAAAACGCCTACAGTTTAATGCTGATGTCATTGTCAAGTCTTACCTTGACTCTTGGGGTCATCTAAGGAGCCGGCAACATCCTCAGAGGAGGCATTATCTGTTGAGACACAGAAGAGTGTGATGCTACAGCTGCTTTTTTTTTTTCCACCACCTTCATGTGAATCTTCACCCAAAAAAGTCCAGTCTACTAAATATGGACGTTTACAGGGGCAAAATTAATGGCAAACATATCTGCAGATCCATCCTTATACCTGAAATGTGGTCAATAACCGCCACCGTCAGATTCTCAATATGCCTGTTTTCCCTACCCTCACGCAAATAAAACGAGCATCCTGACCTTTGACCTGAAGCCGGAGCTTGGCCCTGCTGTGCCCTGCAGTGGGCAGGGTGAGGGCAGCACAGTCGATGGCGTTTGTGGAAAAAGCGAGCTCCTTCATGCGCTGCCCACTGCGCCTGCCGCTGCCCGTCATGCCGGCGTCTCCAGCCTCGGCGCCATCTAGGTTCTCGATGCTGCCCGCCCACTGAGCCCCGGGACCGCCCGCCACCGCCATGGTCTGCAGCAGGTCATTCATGGCTGAATGGACGGACGGAGGAACATTATAAAATTATACATTTTCTCTCACCTCGAGTCATGGCCTAGATTTTGAAGCCAAAATTTTTTAAAGAAATCCATATACTTCAGATAATAAAACTTCCATTTTAAAATTGTTGCTTTCATCTGAGCCATTTTGTATCCCCTTAGACATAGTGACTTGGGGAAACAAAATGGTTCAGATCAACAATTTTGAAGTCCTACATTGCTTAACCCTGGAGGACTCACAATTAGTGTTTTTCAAACTTGTTCTTGTTCACAGTGCCTCAATGTAGCAGCCTCATAAAGGACAAGGATCAACTCCCACAATAAGCATGGAAAGACAGCTGAGAATTGCCCTTTTTGGTGAGGTCTTAAGCAAAGTTACTATTAGGTCCATCTCAATATTCAATAACAAATTCATCTTGTAGAACACAACAAAATCAAATCTCGCCTTCTGGAAGTCAAGGCACATGCAGGCATACAGTATTACAAAAAAAACCTTAAAAAGAATTAAACAAATATAAAGTGCATAAAGATGGCAGCTGCATGGTTTGTCATCCTTCGCTTCACAGTCCATCTCAGCCAGATACTTTTTGGGACAGGTGATACATCAGCCTAAGAGGCCACTGTCTTTATGCACTTTGTTTACTGAGCTGTATGCAACGGTAGAGAAGCATGAAGGCATGCAGAGCTGCTCCGAGCAGCGGCGGCAGTGCTTTATACAAAACATCAGAGCCAAAATCAGAACGAGGTAAGTCCATGTCAGCAGAATAAGATCTGAAATGCAGCACAGTGACAGAGAGAGAGAGAGAGAGAGAGAGAGAGAGAGAGAGAGAGAGAGAGAGAGAGAGAGAGAGAGAGAGAGAGAGAGAGAGAGAGAGAGAGAGAGAGAGAGAAGGCTCCATTTCAAGTCCTCCATGGTGAGTGCGAGTGGCGATGATCAGGCTTTTTTTTTTTTTTTTTAAGTCATGCTGTAATCAAAGATGAGAGCAAACACACCACAGGCGCATGAAAGGCAAACCCGCAGTCTCTCCCAGTCTCTCACCCTCACACATAAACACACAGAGAGCCTTTCATTCAGTATACACAAACAAAATGAAACCAGAGCACATGACAAAGCTGCCTGATGAGTTGCCCGTTGCATAGTGACACTCACAACTAAGAGATAAAAATCAAACTGCATCACACTACAAGAGACAGATCTATGGAAAGAGAAAATCAGTTTTTGCATTATGCTTTTTTTGTGAGGTCAGTCCTAAATCTTTCATTTGAGCATCTTTGCTTGAAGAAAACGTTAGTAAAGTTTGTGTTATCATTCATCTGCTAATAGTGAGAACAAAGTGACACTACACAGGTGAAAGCAGATAAAAGCTAAGAGTAGATACACTACAGGAGGGAGCGGAGGCGGCAGACGCAGAGCGGAGGTGGTGACGGAGGGGTGGGGGTTACTAGGAAACAAATTATAAGGACAGGTCACTGATGTCACCAGACGCAGCATGGGGGTACAGTGACTGTGTAACACATTTTAAACTTGAATCTTTGGTAAATCTTGTGCAGACGTCTCTAAAAGATACATTACCACTGTGAAATATTCAAACTCAGCTCTAAATATTAAATATAAAACAATCCCAAATTAATGACTGATGGCCTGAGTAGGTTTAAGAGCTGTGACTGAAACCTGAGACTGCCATATTGTCGCTGTCACACCCCCACACTGCAGCCACCGTGAAACCAGTGACTCTTCCTTCTTTGTTTCTCCTAGTGTGACGATGAGAGGGAGAGGAGGCGGAGGAAGGCTAGCGTGGCGGCTAACGGAGGTCTTACACATGGAGCGCCGGTAGATGGCCTTGGCCTTGTCTTTGTCCTTGGATCTGTTCCTCATGAAAGGCAACCTTTTTATAGCTGTCAGAGCGCAGCCAGAGACAGACAGACAGACCGACAGACAAGGGAGAGAGAGAGAGTGTGACAGAACAAGCCAGAGGGAGGTGGAGGAAAAGAAAACAAAAGAAAAAAAGAGGGTAGAACAGAAGGATGTGGTTAACGTTTTCACAGAGAGCCAGGGGAGAGATGCAGATAGAGAGCTGAGCCCCTGGACACTCAACTGGACAATAGACAATACAATAGACACAACCACTACAATATATGACTTAGGAGGGGTGGATCATATTATTACAAAGCCTATTTGATTTATAGTCAAGTGTTAGATATTTCAATATATAAAAATACACCCCATTCTTGGTATTTCATGGAAATACTGTTAGAAATGTATTAGCAATGCTAGATGAAGTTAATAGAGCTGAAAACAATTTATCTATAAAAACATACAGACAGGTTAAATATCCCCAGAGGGATTGTGTTCAGTCACACTGATTTTAAGTAGGCTTGTTAATAAATTATAATTCATCTCACATTTCTAATTTTTAAATGAAATGCTTTTTGGATTGACTGAAATGCCTCCAGACTTCTTTAAAACCTGAATAATACTTTTTAAAAGGGCAGACTTCTGTACAACGACACATTATGCAAGGGAATACAAAAATGTAAACACATGTGCAAATACACACACGCACAAACACACATTTTATCTGCACACAACACACAAGCACTCTTATGTCAGTGGTCATGAGTGTTGTATTCTACGACTGATTTGAAAGCATTACATACTGTACACAACACCACAACTGTCAACACATTACCACACCTACATGAAACACAGAGGATGAAGAATATTAAAGGGTGCAATTGGGAAAGTGAAAAGGTCAAAGGGCAGGTTAACAGCATCAGGGAGGACTGCAGTATTTTCATAGACATAACCAACTTTATTATTGTATATTCAACTGTGTAACTTTGGTACATGTCATAATGTGTTATAACTATGGTGTTATTCTTATGCATTTATTTATTGTAATTTACATTTTACTACATGGTTGCTAAAGGCTCATTTCCTTTCTATTTTAGTGTTTACTGCTTACTTTAAATTAAATGTTTAAAAAAAAAACTTGATTTTACACAGTACATATACTATACATCACTTCACACAACTTTACAGTTTAATCTGTAAGCAAACAGATCTACTTGTCTGTCTATTTGAAAATGTAAAACCTACTAGCCCATGTACAACCTGTATTCTTTATTCCATATCTTCTATTAAATCCAGACAACCAGGATTTTGACACACCTTGCACTGACTGGAAGTCAGCCAGAATACAATACATTGCACCTTTTAATAGCTTTGATGCTACGTTAGAGGGCGTTTCTCTGTTATTTACAGGTGAACTGCACAGATCAGCAGGTTGACATGACGGAGCTAATGAGCCTTAGACCTGTTGGGGGAGAAGTTAAGAGTGAACTGGACCTGGGCCAAAGTATTCCAATATCTGAACCACATGAGATGCGCTTGATTCAGCTTGACACCTGAACACTGTTAAAAGAGCACTCCACCGATTTAGCATTGTACTACAACATAGTCGGAGTTACAATTTACAGTTAAAAAAAAAAAAATCTAAATCAATGCAACAGAACCAGAGGTATCTTATTTTTATTCCACACATCCGCCAACAGTTCAGTCAAAGATTCGGGTGTGTTAAGCTACTAGTGGCTAATGTAGCCTCGAGCCGCTAGCCTCAAGCAGAGATGAGGAGTGGGCTACAGAGGTCTGGTGAGCTTGCTTCTTTCTAACTCCACATTTTTATCACGTATGCAGTAGTGCTCCTCAAGACCTGTAAACAGACTTGGATGTGTTAAATCTGTGGAGTTCCTAGTGTCACTAAATACACAAAAAAATATTATTCTCAGGACTAAAATTAAGTGCCTAATGGTAGTGGTATTTTCCATAAATCAGGTAACAGAAATCAAGCGCTCCCTCTGTTGTTTCAAATACAGGAAATGCATCTACTTTTCGAACCTGGTTCAAGGTTCAGAGTCAACCTTGTGGTGCTGCGCAGCTCAACCGTAACCTCTAGGACAGCTGAGTGACAGACAATGGACTCACGAAAACATGCCCTGAGGGATGCGACAGCCGGGTCACAAACCCCGCCCACCCTCCCCATCCGCAGCATACCATTGGTGGTACCCTGCCCTTGGGCATGGGACTGTTGCCCTCTCCTCCCTTCGCAGAGAGAGAGAGAGAGAGAATAAAGGAGCAGTTAGGGGAGGAAAGACCCATTCAACCACTCAACCAGCACACAACTGCACAAACTCACACCAAGTAGAAGAAGTGTGTTTTGTGTCTGTGTGTGTATGTGAGTGTATGATTATGTGTCTGTGAAAGAGTATTTTGCAAAATGCTTTCTTTGCATGTACATTTGTGTATGAAATATTGTCAAGTATTTGATCACAGCTACTTTGACTGTACATTGTTTGGTTGGGTGTTTGTAGGAAATTTGTCTCATCATTTACCTTGAGTACACAGAGACAAGTTCCTTCAGTGGTGGTTGAAACTGTAACTAGACCGATTTTAATTCTTGGATCTGCAACTGTGTGTGTGTATAGGTGTTTCCTTTGTACTCACTGCTGCTCCTCTTTTGTGTAAGCGTGTCGTCCAGCGAGTTGGAGCCAGAGCCTATGGACGAGCTGTCCTGGATGTCCTGGGGAAAGGTCAGGAAACCGTCGCCGCACTCTGAACGAGAGGGAGTCAGCGTGAGAGAGCGCATCCTCTCCCGGCTCTTCGGCTTGATCAGCTTCCTCATCTTCAAAGTGATCCAGTTGCCACGCCTACAAAGGAGAGACGAGGCAGAGAGAGAGACAGAGAGACCATCAGGAACAAGAGGAGGAAAGGAAACGGGATATAAAGTCAATACATACTCACATAAAAAGAATACGATTTTGGACGGATTTTAACTGATTTGTTCCATGTGTGTACTCGACTTAAAGGCTTTATTTCAGCCGCTAAATCGTCCCATAGATGATACTCAAGACCAAAAATATTGCAGTATACAGCTGTTTAAAGCTCTGCAGACCATAAATATTTGATGCATCTCTTCCTCTGGCTGAAGTGTGAGTGTTTTCTGTAATTCCCCCACCTCAGAGATATGAGTCAACAAGCAAACAGAATTTCGAACATCAGAGTTTGCTGACCAGTCATGGTCAGGTCATTTACGCAAAATAACTATCAATCTCCGTTGTTTTTTGTAAAATATTTTTTTTACTCATGTAACTAGATGAAGTTGCTTTTTACCTGCGTGGAGGTGAGGGGTCGTAGAACTTGTACTGGTCCATGATCTTCTCCTCCAGCTTCTCTTTCTGTCTCCTCAGCTCATTCAGCTTGTCTCTGATTGGTGAAGAATTGAGAGACGATCCGGTAAGACAGACAATCCAACAAAAATTATACCAGTTGAATCTATTGATAGAATATCAAAATAATTGCAGACAGGGGCCAATTCAGACAACATGTTTGCTGTCTGTTTTGAAGAAAACATATCATCAGGGGTTTTTTTACATGTATTGTCTTTGCTCTACATGGAACAGGTCCTTGCTCTCCATGGTCTGCTCCAGCAGTGTGCGATTCTGTAGCATTAGAGTCTGGATCTGGTCTAGCAGGTGGCGATTCTCCTCCTCCAGGTTTCCTTTCAGTTGGCTCAGCAACTAACACACACACACACACACACACAGATATATTAAAGAGATGCTGAGACACCTGGCTCAACAACAAATATGATACATTAAAAGGGGTAAGCCATCCACAACACAGCTGGCTTAAGAAGTCGTCTCTACAAACTTGATACATTAAGAAGAGGTGAGCCAGCCAAAAGACAGTTGGCTTTAAAACATGAGCACAAGCACATAATGGGAAACCCCCAAATACAGAGAAGAGATGAGAAGAGAAAAGAGGAGAAGAGAGTGTCTCCTCACCTCACACTGGTTGGTGAGCTTGGTGGAGGTGATGTCGAGCTGCTGGTACTGCTCCTTCAGTTTAGAGAATTCGGCCTCCAGCTTGGTCTGCTCCAGCGTGGCGCTGTTCAGCTGGCTCTTTATGTTCTTGTGATCCAGCTGGAGATTCTCGTTGTCCTTCACCAGCTGACGATAGGTAGTATTCAGTCTGAGGAGAGAGCAGAGGGACAATTCAATATATAGCAAAATGTGCATGTGAAAGATGCTTTTCTAAATTCATAGAAACATAAGGTGTAATTTAAGAAAAACATCAAGAGGTTTAAAAGGTTGAGTCACTTTATTAACATGTTATTCATCATTTGCATAGTGTTTAAGATAAAAAATATTGATACAGGTTGATCTGACCTATCATTTTCCTCTTTGAGCAGTTTGCACTGGTCAGCTGTGGCTTGGTGCGTTTGGTTCTCCAGCGCCATTTTTTCCCGCTGCTCCTTCAGATTTTTCTCCAGCTCCTCCAACTCCCCCTTCCTCTGCAGGAGCTGCTTGTACCTTCATGCATAAAAAACACACTCACATTACAAAACCGTTCAATGAGTTACATAAAAAAATATTTAAGTCCGACAGGAAGGAATGCAAAGCACATATATTTTCAATATCCCAAGGTGTCCACAGTTTAGCATGCTTGCTTGTATGACTATTTGATGTTGCCCTCATAAGACAATGTACAAAAGAAGGTCAAAGTAGTGTCATGAGTGAGACTTGAACTGTAATTAGAATTGAGCATGTGCCCATCCCATGCTCCTAAACCCCTTCTCACTTGTCCTCCAGGTCCCTGTGCTGCTGCTCCAGGCTCTTGTGAGAGCTCTTCAGGCCCCCGTGCTTTCCGATCAGGGCTTCGTATTCAACCGCCTGCCTCTCGTGGAGTGCCGCCAGCTTCTCGTGATCGCGGAGGAGCAGCTCATACGTGGCCCTCAGCTCCTCTTTCTCCTTCAGAGCTCCCTCACGCTCGCCCTCCACGCTGCTCTGCTGGCTCTGCAGCTGGGCATTCTGGGCCATGAGGGCTGCGCTCTGCGAGCTCAGGGTGGAGTTCTCCACCTAAAGGAGAGGGAGAAGATGGAGATAAATTCAGTAAGGAGGTGCGAAGAGGGAGGTGTGAAAGGAGAGGAGAAGAAAAGAGGGATGGATAGGGAGGGAAAGGGACACAAATATGAAAGAAAAAGGAGAAGAGACGGAAGAGAAATTAAAAAAAGAGGAATGATATGAGTGAAAAAAAAATTACAACAATGCTTATTGGAGAATTGGGGAGGAGATGGAGGTGAAGAAGGGGGGCAGACAAGGAGAGGAAAGTGGAGTAAGAAAACATTGAGCAGGGAGTGTGAAATTTGAGAGCAGTTTAAAAATTCAGATTCTCCCCTGTGTCAACATTTTGTCATCCATCTACACTTATTAAATTATCTGTGGTCTGTGAAGAGAACTGAGCTCCTCAAATCAAACATCAATGGACATAAAGGTAAAATAAGCAGAGGTTGTTGCTGTTTTTGTCTATAGGGGGCACTGTGTCTCTATTCGGTTTGCCCCCCCCCCTTTGCTATAAGCTCCATCTACAAAGCACCAGCAGGAAAACCGTTTCTTTTCATGTTTCCTTTGTGGTCACAGTGGTTTCCTAGTCTCAAATCTCTCTTCAGTCATGACTAGTGTGTGTATTCACACTCTGACAAACAAACACACACACACACACACACACTTTGTCCAGGTGCTGACACGCTTTCTGTGCCTTTAAACAGAAACAGCTTTTCACCTCCAGTACAAACACACCTGCCTACATATTAACCCACATACACACACAACCACACACCAAGAGACGTACACAAACACCCACAGAAACAGCTAGAAGCTACTGTATGGTCAGTGTAAACCATGTCGCCCATAAGCAGGGTTTGAATTGCTGCCAAACAGGGAGTACAAGTCTAAATCCATACCAGGGAGCTAAGCAGCCTGGCCAGGCAATGGTTCAAACAGAGCAATGTTGGAAGCAGGCTGGATAGCTTTGCATTTTGTGTTTAAAATGTAGGATTGTTTGTTATATTGTATTATGTACAGTGTCAGGAATCAATTTGTTTGCTACTATCTGATTATTTTAGGTACTATGATGACCCTAGTATAATCATATCTTTATTAATTATGTCTTTATCATAATTATAATCATATGCACCAATATAAGTGCATGTATCTTGGAAAAATATCAGGGTGTATTTTTTGGAAGTTTTTCCCTTATCGTAAGCTGTACATATTGTAAAGCCATTTGAGGCAAATTGTGATTTGTGATTTTAGGTTATATAAATAAAATTGGCAGCCTAATAATCATTTAATCTTTAAATCGAATGAAAACACACATATCTTAAGAAATAAAAAAAATTACATTTCCATCTGCTGATGAAGATCACGCGATATGATCCAAAGCTCCATAACAGCTACTAAATGGACCTTGAGGTGAGATTGTTTAAATGCACTTTAAAGAGGGTTATCAGATCCTTTGCAGTGAATTAAGTCAAGCGAATGTGTGATATCTTGATGTAAAATCTTCACGTCATCTGTTTTACAGTTTGTCGCTGTATAAACTGAGTATGTCTACCATAGATTGTAGTCTATAGTGTCTTGTGAGTGTGTGGCAGATTATTATAACATTGATATAAACTTGTTGCTGTTGGCTAATTGTTCATGTATTTTTAGTGACATCAAAAGTTAGTAGCTTTGAATGTCACTACATTTGGTGGCTGGTAGCTTTGTTATCTGTAATGTCTTCCTCCATAAGAAAGCAGTCATCCATTGCCTACTGGACACTGTATTGTGTAGGACGTGTAGGGGATTACCTGCAGTTTGGCATTCTGCGTCTGTAGTGTCGTATTGTTCTCCTGCAAAGAAGCAGTCTGTCTCTGCACAGCCACTATCTGAGCTTGCAGGTTGGAGCTTTGAGTCTCCAGTTGTTTGAGCTGGCTCCTCAGGGCCGCCTTCTCAGCCTGCAACGTGGCATTCTGGGAAAAACGCACACATAATATAAAGATATAAGACAATCGAGAATACATTCAGGGAAAAGCGCACAACCTAAATGTGTGTGTTCACCATATTGGAAAAGTCACATAAGCCATCCTGATATTGTGCTAACTTACATTCCTCTCCACCTCAATGAGTCTGTCTTTGACTTTCAGCAGTTCCCTGGTGGCTTCATGACTCTCTTTCTCCCATTTACTGACAGCCTGAGGGTCCTCCCCTCCTCTAGGGGGCGAGCTCTGCACCATCCTCTCCTCCTCCTCCCTCTGACGCAGCGCCTCGTAGTTTTTCTTCACCTGGAGAAAGACACACGAGTCAGCACATAACTTTTGACTCGTTTTTTGTGCTCCTTCAGTACAATAAAATTCATTTCTCTAACATGAATATTATGTAAATCCAATATGGCCGAAAAAGAAATACTGATCAAGGCTTGGCTGTAAAATTACTAAATGAAAAAAAAGCAGACTAGACTTGTATAATATGACATGAGTAATGGTTAAGTAACAGCAGACAGGATCCATTACAGTTTCACAGCTGAAGCCTCAACTTTTCCACTCAACCTTTTAGCTGTGGATCTGATTTGTGTCAGCAAGTTCAAAACACAAACGCCTCCCTAAAGGAAAACAGACATCCTCCACTCACTCTACTCCACGTCTTTCACAGACTCCTGCCGCCTCATAAATAGATAAACTGGTGATAGAAGTGGAAGAGTGGATGAATAAATAATGTATCGGCCCTGAGAAGCCCTCAGTGTTTTGAGTGTTTTAGACTGCAGGGGAAAGATTTTGGGACACGCTGTTCTCAAGTGGAGATTGGAGTTTTGGCTTTCTTTATACTTTGTTTATACTGGGTCTTCTGTATTGTTGTTGAGCAAAGCATCTGTATGCAACACATCCAAAATACTATACGTTTGTGCATGTATTTCTACCTTTAAAAGTATGGATGTGTGTATGTGTGTGTTACTGACTGTCTTGAGCTCCTGGCGAAGTTGCTGGTTGAGGTTCGAGGACTCCTGCAGTCTGGCCTCTAGGGCGGCGATCTTCTCCTCTTTAATCTCCAAAGATGATTTCAGAGTCGACTCCAGTTTGGTTTCCAGGAGCTTAAACCTAAAAAAAAAGAAAAAAAACTCAACAAGTTAGCTCTGTGTGGGTGTGTGTGTCCAGTCTAGACTGTGATCACACATTTGTAATCCTAAATGCAGATAATGCATTATCGTCATAGCCGTAGTATAACAAGGCCAACTGACTTCGTGTCAAGAGTGGAGCATGTGCGGGAGATATTGGCTCAGAACACATGATCTAAAATGGGCCAAAGGGCTGATTTATTTGGAATCCCAAGTGTGCTGATCACTTTTAATGATTCTGGTCCAAAGATGATAGACTTAAGTTCTTATTTTAGTTCCAAGCTGAAACTGTTTTAAGAGCCGTCGCAGAACAGTGAATATTGCGGCTTGTGTTTGTGAGACGATACCTGTCATCAGAGCTCTCGTCGTGCAGCAGCCTCTCTTTGTTCAGTCCAATCTTCTCCAGCTCATGGGTCAGTTTATCTAGATCATTACTCATCTGCTGAGTCCGCAGCTTCTCACTCACAAGCTCCTAAACACACACACACACACACACACAATGAGTAACTCTGAAACTCACTGCGACCTTTCATTTATGATCATTATTCATCAATAATTAATAATGAAGATGCATGGATTTTAATGGAAGCATCAACACTATGCTTCGGTGTCCAGGGTTATCAATAAATGACAATCAATTCCATCAATAATCATCCATGATGTGTGTTTTTGAAGTATTTTCCACTTCAGCAGTGATTAAACAACAGGATAATTTCAATAAATTCCCACTAAAAGAGAATTTAGTAGAATAATATAATACAAAAGCAACTATAATAGATAAACCTGGAAACATGTAAAGCTCAGTCTCAAGACATGTTGGAAAAACTAATATTTGCAGACGTCTGACACTGAGGGCTTTTCATACCTCTCGGAGGGTGTTCAGGGTCTTCTTATCAATGGTGGCCAGTTTGACCAGCTCCTTGTTCTCTCTCTCCAGGTCTTTGACTCTCGTGCAGGAGTCCCTGAAGAAGATCATCTCCTTGCCCATGGTCCGATTCTCTTTCTCCAAGGAGGAGATCCGCTGGTTGTTGTCATCTAGCTTGGAGTCGCGGATCTCGGCCTGCTGCCTCAGCCGCTTGTTCTCCTTCTCCAGAAGCTTCTTGTCTTTCTCTAACTGGGAGCTTTCCTGCTCCAGAGACTTGTTCTGGAAGGGGGGCGTAATGGAGAGCAGACGGATAAAACATCATTTAATGGGATTACTTTTAGTCTAAATGCCTTGTAAATACATATTTGGCTAGAAGTGGAATCAATTTTGACAAAATCTGTAATAATCCAACTCTGCTGGAAAACATACTGTAATTTAAATCAGAATTAACTAAAAGAATGCTGCTCAAGTGCCAATTAACACATTTTCACTTTATTTATTTTAACATACAAGATTCTTTAGACTGCTGTATCAGTCTGCCTCAACTACATTTTTTGGGCCAATCTGACTGACCTCATTCTGCCAGGCAGAATCAGTCCATCCCAAAATAAGTAACTGAAGCTGTGTCAGTAAACCACCTACAGCTATCCCACATGATGTTGTGCCTGTTCTGCTCCAGAGAAGAGTGCAGTCCAAGAATGTCTTTAAATTATTTTGATGGTATTTTCAGGTTTCCCACCTTTCAGCACATGTGCTTATTACTACTGATTGAGTGCATGTGAAACTGTTTTTTTTTTGCCTACCTCCTGCTCCAGCTGCTCCAGGCGTTTAC
Source organism: Macquaria australasica (assembly GCA_005408345.1). Classification (NCBI taxonomy): domain Eukaryota; kingdom Metazoa; phylum Chordata; class Actinopteri; order Centrarchiformes; family Percichthyidae; genus Macquaria; species Macquaria australasica. The sequence goes on along the minus strand of SEMN01000255.1, from coordinate 108,032 downwards.
TAGAGATCTTGAGCTCCTCCAGGTTGCGTTGGAGGGTTTGATTCTCAGTCTCCACCTCTTGCAGCTCTGCCTCCAACTGCTGGATCTTCTTGCTGCTGTTCTCTAAAGCCTTCTGCAGGCGCTGGTTCTCTGTATCTAGGCCCTGGTAACTCACCTGGGAGAGGAAAAGCCAGATTAGGATATTAAAAGCATCCATGAACTAGTTGTGCCGCTCCCTGATGCCATTATATGCCAGATCCCCTGTAACTTACCTGGGAAAATATTCGTTGGTGATAATAAATGACAAAAATGCAATGTGTAAGGTGGCTTTAACTCTGCAGCTGTTCTGTTTGACCTTGTGTAGTCTGCTATTTAGTTCTCAAAGAAAGCTTCTTGCCACACACATTTTAGCTGTGTCTGACTGCTCTCCAGTCTCACAGAAGTACCTGCCATGACTGGCAGTCCTTAAATCTTACCTCTAATCTCTCCGTCTTCTTGGACGAGGCTTTGAGAAGTTCCAGGCTGCGCTTCAGCTGGCTCCTCTCGCTCTCCAGCTCCCTGTTCTCCGCTTCCAGCTGAGCGGCCTTAGCCCCCGCTGACCGGAGACTCTCAGCCGAGCGCCGGAGCTGCAGGTTCTCCTGCTCCAGCTGGGAGTTCTCCTTTTCCAGAGCCTCCAGCTGGAAGGCCATGTTCTTCAGAGCGTCCAGCTTCTTCTTCAGACGACGGCCCTCTGCCTCCAGCTCAGTGTTCTCCTTCTCCAAAGAAGACACCTACACACACATAAGTTAAAAATGCATGTTACAGCTATGCATATGTTATTACAGGGTTAATAACATACTTAAAAAAGTGAAAATCCTAGCTACAGAGGCTGATAATTCTTGCCAATGTTTGGGGAAGCTATTAAACTTTCTCAGGTTAAAAATATTGTAAATGGTTTATTTTCCATTTTACTGCTACATTTACTTAAATGAAGTTGAACTATGTGGGGAAACACACTGACATCTCCAAATACAGAGCAGGCAGAAAACAAAAGGCACCAGACCTTTTCACAGGTGATTTCGAGACTGGCAACTTTCTTCTGCAGGCTCTCGTTGTCCCTTTCCAGCTTCTGCATCTGAATCTCCAACTCCTCGGCTCTCTCACCTTTCTCCTTCATCACTTCAAGCTCCTTACCTGCATATAAAAAATTTTTTAAAAACACACAAACAACCAGAATTTTTATCCTGTGCATTCAAAATGAAAAAACAAGGAACTTGATGTACAGAAAAGGAAGCCAGACGCTAAAGGTTGCTGTAAAAATACTAGTAAGATTCCACAAAAACTATTAAACAACACGTCACTCACGTAGCCGTTTCCTTTCAAACTCCATCTTATTGAGTTTGCCGGTTGTCTCACAGATGGACTCGTGGAGAACGCGATTCTCTTTCTCCACATCCTTAACCCGGGCCTCGGCACCAACCTGGCAGCGCTGACGCAGGGACGACACCGTCTGGCCCAGGTGCTTGTTCTCCTGCTCCAGACTCTTCAGCTGGAGAACAGTCATCAGAGTTTTAATGATGGACTAGGGTCAAGTTTAACATAAGTGACTTACTCATCAACATATGGAACTTCATCAGGTTTATTTTATAAAGATAATACAGTTTGCACCAGTATTACTCAGGCAGGTCTCTTCCACCCATTGTTTGTGGATCATTGGAGGTGATGAAAAATGTTTAAGGTTCACATGTTTCCGAATGTGTTCTGTGACTTGCTGTAATGACACTGGTTGTGTGAGCTGATGCTTGGAGAAAGATTTAAGAAATAAAAAGGAAACCCCAATGTTCTGCTTCAAATTTTCATTTGGTTTAATTAGATGAAAAACTAAACCAAAAAATATAAAGGAAGCAGAATTGAAATATAAAAACGCAAAACAGCTTACAGGGACATGGTTTCTGCAGATTTCAACAAGTTAAATTTATACAAAACTACAGTTAATTTGAATATGATGTGTTTTGGAACAGCACTGCATTAGTTTCATCTCGTTATGTCTGCAACCAACTGGATAGAATTGCCCACAGTAATCTGTGAGTGCAGCATGTTGTGTTTTCTCTGCTTCTGCAGCTCATCAAGGACGGATTTTACAAATCAGATGGTTAAACTAATCAAAGGTGTCAGATTTGGGTCTAACAGCTAAAAAAAAGTCCCTACAGACAAACAGCGAGCAACTGCATCTGGGCCACCGGGTGCCAGAAATCTGTGTAGTCAATAAAACATAGTGGTAGTTCCACTTAACAGTTTTTCGAGCCAAATGCAAATCAATTGCACAGCGATTGCGCTCAAGAAAACTCTGTATAGACTTCAGTAAATTACACAGCTTAGTCATGTTATTTTCTTGGAGCTTTCTGGAACAAGAATCAATGACAGTTTTGTAGAGAGAGCAGCGTGTATGATTCACAGTCTCAAAGCTCTGTTTGTCTGACTGTGTTGGTGTATCTGACCATATGCTTGTCCAGTGTACAGACTGCAATGTTAACTATATTTTAAAGCACGTGAATGCTTGATGTGATCATAGTCATTCTCAGAAAAGTAGGTCTCTATAACATATTAGGTTAACTGAGCTAACTTGTTCTGCCATCTTGAACACAATGGGCCTAATCATTTAATAATGTATCACTCAGGAAAAATGGCATACAAGCAGTTATCACTCAAAAGATTTAATACACTTAAATACTTTCTACTGATGGCAAAAATCAAGAAGTGACGGTTATTTAAAATGATGACCATCTGGTTTTGGGATGAACTTCCCAAATTAAATCATTGTGTGTGTGTGTGTGTGTGTGTGTGTGTGTGTGTGTACGTGTACCTGTCTCTCAGAGTTTTCTCTGAGTGTTTCCAGAGTCTTCTCCAGTAAAGCCTTCTCCTTCATCAGGTCGGTACTGAGTGACTCGGCGCTGCGGAGCGACTCTCTGTCAACCGTCAGTTCACCTCCCAGCTGCTCCAACTGCAAACAATGATTTAAGTCACATTTTAAAATGTCGCACTATCTTGATTGGGTTTTAATGTTTTGGTTGGTGCTCATAACGAAAACCAACGGTGGTTGTCAACTTTTATGTGCCATTTCAGAGTTGTTTTTCTGTTCAGTTACATATTTCACGATGATGAAAAGCTGGTGCAATTATTAATCCATGATACAAACATACAATACATCACCTCACCTCATTCTGTCACAACTCTGCAGACAAACACACACAGACAGATACACATTAAATGAGACTATTTCTGTTGTTCGAGTCTACCAGCAGCTGCATTCACATTTTAATGTGTTTTGGCTCTAGATGTAAAGTCACTCAGAAATAAATTTCTCACTCTGGATTTTCTCTTTGTGGAGAGAAAAACACAATTTCATGCTTTTAATTCAGAGGGCAGAGAGAGAGGCTTATGTTTCTGAAAATAGCTGAGAGACTTCTCTTAGCGAGGGGCATTCGAGTCAAAGACTGGAAAAGAAAAGGCAATGCAGGGCTGCCAGGATTTACAGCTTTGCTTTCATCCTCCTTTCCAACCCCTCTCTATACTCTCTGCTTCTTTCTCTTTTTTTTATTTCTCACTGTCACTGTGTGAAAAGGCCTAAAGCCAAGTGTTAGGGTGATATATTATGGAGAAGTGCTGGTCTAATATGCTAATCTTGGTGGTGACCCTGATGAGGGGCAAAAATTAAACTGTAATTCCAACCGAAGCTGCAAAGTGTCTTAAGACAAACAGAGTGCAGCCAATCTATCTATAGTATACTTGATGCATCTCTCATACTCACTTTATTGCAAACAGTCACAAAAATAAAATACTTTTTTTCTTACTATATGTACTGCTGGCATGTTCTAGCCTACAGATGGAAACTGTCCAACATATCCATCCATACAACTTTCTTTATTATCCTATTATTCAGTATTTCTCATGATGCACAACTTATTTTACAGGCAATCTGAAGGCTTCACAAAACCTATTTTCCTTGAAAAAAAATCTATATAAATAAGACATGACTAATGAAATGAGGAAGTGTGTTAGAATATAGAGTGTAATTGTATAATTGTGTAATTTTGCCATTGAGTTAAATATACGTTAAATATACGTCATATGTATGTTTGTTCGGAAGAAGAAAATTGGAAATTACTTAGAAGTGTCAACCTAACCCTTACCCAACCACAGAAAAACACACAATCCATTGCTTACTTTCTGGTTCAGTCTCTGGTTTTCCTGGCTGACTTTGGCCAGTTTTGTCACGGTGTCCTGACTGGCTGCTCCTCTGAGCTCCTCCACAGTCTTCAGCAGGGTCTGGTTGTCTTTCTCCAGCTTCAACAGGCGGCTCGAGGTCAGCTCATTCACCTCTTCGCCCAGAGACTTCTGAGGGGCTGAGTCAATGACAGCAAGAAAATGTGGATTATACATCCATGTTTTAAAAGAATATGAACAAATCATATTTGTTCTTATTTTAGGTCAAGTCAAAACCACAGAGAAAATTAAGACCAATCACTATTTTAAAAAAGTTGATACCGTTGATATTACAAGTCTCTCAAAAAATAAATAACTACAAAGCCCTAGGGTCAAACTTTACAGGTCTGAGAGCTTTTAAAGTGCCTTTTCACACACACACACACACACACACACACACACACACACACACACACACACAGTCTTTATCCAGATCCCTGGCTAGTTAAACCTCTTAACAGTTTTTATAATCCAAACACACAGATTATCCTCCTGGAGCCACTGAATATTAATTATAGGTCTTAACCAAGTGGAAAGAAAACCCAGTGGAGGCTGGCAAACACAAAAGAGCCATGGGGATGATGGCAGGGCCAAGAGCCAATGATCAAAGCCTGGTCGGTTGGCTGTGTGGGGCCTTCAACCTGGTCAACTCAGGTGACTGTCAGCTGCAGGGTTTTTCAACTCAACATGCCATTCTTTCCTTCCCTTAACAAGAGCTTTCCTCTTTGTGTTCTTTTTGTTTAACCTATTCTTGCTGCCAGTCAACATACAGAAACTTGTTCTCGTTCTCTGGTTTTAAAAAGATCCTTGGCTCCGTCTTCTTCTTACCTTCGGTCAGTTCTGGTGTCTTGGAAAGTTGCTCCAGCTCCCAGCCCAGGTGCAGGGACTCGTCCATGCTCTGTTTCTGGGCCATCTCAAGCACAAGGTTCTCCTCCAACAGCTCCTCCATACGCTTACGGTCCATGTCACGCTCCTGGAGATAACAGAGAGATAGAGAGACAGTGTGTGTTGAGATAAACATATGCTGAACACACGACACCTGAAATGACCCTGTCCTTTTTAGCGCTACTACTGATCCTGATTTTTGATTTGAACCCCAGCTTCTCTAGCTTTAACTCATCACACACACTGTACAATCAAATCTCAGATCTCTGCACTGGAACACCCATCCATAAATCCATCATCTCACCATCTCCAGATCATGGATCTTGGATTTGAGCTGCAGATTCTCTTTCTCCAGGAGGTGCAGTTTGTCAGACCGGGTCCGGGTAGAATCCAGCTGTTCCTCCAACATAGCCTTAGTCTCCAACAGGACAAGGTTGTCCTCCTTCAGCTCCTACAGAAACCACCACATCGGCAGAGAATACAAGTTAAACAACAAAACATCACAGTACAACAAGACTGATCACTTTTAATATCTTGTCTGTCTCTTAAAACATATAAGCTAACATTTTCATTTATGCCGCTGTCTACACTGGTCCAAACAGACTCTTATTATACATTAATCGCTACAACATGCTCCAAATTTTTCACCCTCAAGTCGTAAGTTTTTTCTATATATGCAAGTCTATATTAAGGTTGTCACCAAACAGAAAGGGTTTCAATTAATTGATACAATTCAGTTGTCTAGAATAATGTATTAGTTGGATATACAGTTTATATTCAAATGGTGTAGATATTATGCATGCATGGAGAGCAAACAGTTGCCAATACTTCACCCTGTAATTCAAATATATCAATATTTATAGTAAAAACTACTACTTGTGCTGTATTTATGACTAAACACTTACATCATAAGAATATGCAGTATGGACAGTAGCTGGGGTCTCACATATTGGTCACATGTTGCTTGCGTGCTGTTTACGATGTGGCCAGTTTGAACTAATATTTATGAGACTTGATTACGTTTCCTTTAACAAACACCGTCTTCTTGGCTTGAAGTAACGCTCTGTGTGTGCAATTGTGTACCTCGACTCTGGCCTTGTAAAACTCAATGTCGTGAAGTCTCTCCTTGTATCTGCTCAGCTCGCTCTCCAGCTTGTCGACACGGATCGCTTTCTCTCTGAGTGCGTCCAGTTCGTCACGGTAGGCCCGAGCCGACCGAGCGTCCGACAGCAACTGGAAGCTCTGAGGGGAGTTGACGGCCAAATAGAGAGAGCATGAATATGTGGAAATATGTTTATGTATTCTGGAAATATTTGCAAAAAAAATGTGACTCACAAGAACATATCTCTAAATAAGGAATCGTGTGTGCAAAGGTGTAAACAGATATACAATCATGAATAAAAAACTACAGATTTTTTTCAGTCAGTGGGTTCTTTGATTATCTATGAACAGCTAACAGCCTAAATCTTGTCTGTTAGATAAACAGAAAAAGAACATAAACTCTGCACACTATCAATTATCACAAACACGCATCTACACGCACACACACAAACTGTCCTCCATGCCCTGAACTCATCCCCCTTGTTTACAGCATCCAGTCTGTTAGACAGCCAGTCAGCCTGCCGCCCACTCCAAATCAAAAGCCATGTGAGGCTGTTGCTAGACTAAAGATAGCTCTAATAGCCCCTAATGAGCTAAGTCACTAGCTAGCTGATTAAAGCCTAGCAGCGCTGCAGAAACAAAGTACTTAGAAAGAGGAGGAGGAGCAGGTGAATGAGAGATGAACTCATACGAATGTTTGTGTGTTGTGTGCGTGTAGGTGTTGCGAGGGTCGCTGTGACTTGTGCCGTTACCTCCTGCTGAAGCTTCTTGAGCTCCGCTTCCATGTTCTCAAGCTCCTGCCTGGTGTCCAAAAGCTGCTCACTCTTCTCTTCTCTGAAAAAGAGATGGGGAGGAAGAGGAGTTAAACGAGGAGAAAATGGAAAACGTCGGAGGATGTAACCTAGAGAGGGGAAGGACAGAAAGAACGGCAGGAGGCAGAGAAAGATACAGGTTTCTCTGTAGCAAACTGCATGCGTGTGTATCAATTCAGAGTATTAACAAGGACATTCCTTTAGGGCTGTTTCCATTTCAAAGCTTACAGCTACATCGTTTAATGGTAGCAACCTATTGACCTTGTTGCACAGAATAATTAATTATTATTCACAGAATAATTACATTACTGCCTGAGTAGCTTCACCATCGTAACTTTACTTTCAGTATTTTGGTGTCAGTACCTTGGCATTTTGTAAATATTTTGGGCTGTTTCAGTAAATGATTGCTATTAATCATGCAAGAGGTAGCAGTAATGCAACCGAGTTACAAAGTCAGACTGAAGACTCAACAAAAAATATTTTAGAGTCTGTATTTCTCAAAATGTGAGTGATCAGTTTCAGGTACTATTATCATTCCAATTTTGATGGGTTTTGGTATAGAGGCTTCTTAATTGAACACATAGCATAGGCAACATCCCATTAAGCATAACAGGCCTTTGTTGGCAAGTTAGAAAAATCAGCCACTCACATGTTGATTTCAAGACATCAATCAACCCACTAACCCATTTTCTCCAGTAAAAATAGCCTATTGTGTCTGGTGTGTTATGTGTTTGAGCTGTGGGGGTCAGGACAGGAATGTCTTTCCTGTGTCTTGCCGTGAATTCAGCTACTAATAAACAACCACATCACAGCATAACACACAAAGACAAATAGAGAGGGCGAAACAGCAGTTAAAAACAACTGAAGAAAACATAGTACCCTGTGACTACTTCAGGGGTAAACATATGCAAATCTGCCCCTGAGGCTCAAACTGCCCATCTTCCTTTATTCCTTTGTTCTACTTGAACAGATAAGATTAGAGAAGGAGAGAAGAAAGTTTTACATCTGGTTGTGCAAGTGGTACAGAACACAGAATTAAATTTCTCTTCTTTCAACCTCAATAGTAGGGTCTTGCCATCTGCTATCTAACACCGTCCTGTATCATTTGTTTAAGTGACAGTGAAATAGGGCAGCCTGACATTTGCGGTCTGTGTGAGTTTGCAAATTCTCCAGGCTCCTACCATAGAGGGAGAATGTGTCACACCGCTTTGAAGGAAAACGACTGCATTCCTGAGATGCTGTTCTCTCTCTCTGTGTCTGTGTGTGTGTGTGTGTGTGTGTGTGTGTGTGTGTGTGTGTGTGTTTGCATGAAACCGCTCCACTGAGTATCTGATAGCCTATCTGATTACAGCTCTCTGGAGTCTCGGGGTGCATCTCAAAAAGGAAAAGGCATCCTTCTTTTCTCGCTCTCCCATTTCTCTTCTCCTTCCTCCCACAGCTAACATTTGGGAAGTTGGAGTCGATATGCAGGCAGGACGCTCCTTTACCCATTTCATTTCTGTTTTTGTTTCATCAGTTAACCCCCTCCACCTCCTGCAGTCCCCCCCACAACTCCCCTTCCCCAAATCACAAACACCTGTCAACTCTAGCATGGCAGATTAGCTTTGGGCTCATATTATGGATGCAGCTGGCTCTGCTGGTTATGTTAATGGTTTAACACGCAATGCACAGATGCAATATTTGAAAAGTCAAGGAATAAAGGCAATCTTTATTCCTCACCTTTGTCTACACACACACACACACACACACACACACACAATAAACACAGCTTTTGTGGTAAACATTACCAAACATTTCCTCTAATATTTTGAACTGTTTATCTATAATAGTATGTCAAGGAATAGGGGAATGTGATTTGATCTTAAAGCTGTCTGTTAAAATGATGAATGAAAAATCAACTTTACTCACCTTCAATATTAAATTCTACAATAATATATTCAATTAATTAGTCCTGCAGGAACATTCGTCGGTTGAACAAGGATTACAATACAGCGGACTGGTTTAAACAAAATGTGCACATTAAGGTTGGTTGTAACTAAATGGAGCAAAGCAGATTCCTGCTCTTCATCTCACTGAGTTAGTCAGAAGGTATAGTAGCTAATGATCTACTGACATTCAACTTGTATTGGATGGTTGACCCCAAACTCAGAAAGACTTTTCATTAGTAAGAGTAAATGGGTGATGATTTACTACAATTCTGTTTCTCAATGCTCAATTGAATCTGTTTCTTATCAATTTACATGTTGTCAAAAGGATGTATGGCTTGATAATATGTTTGTTTTCATTCTTGTGTTAAGTTGCGTTACTGTTTTGTAATAAATATTTAATCATATTTCAGATATTTATTGTCTGGATTTTTTTTCTAGGTCAGTCTAATTTGTACATTTACACTCAGTTGCCAGTTTATTAGGTACACCCTGCTAAAACTAATGCAGTCTAATACAACAGTCCTGCAATAAATCCTACCTTCATGAAGGTTACAATATAGTTTATTTATCCTACCCTCATTGATATAAATGTGGTGGACAAAATAATAGAAACACCTATAGTCAGTATAATGCAACACAATTCAACAGCACCACAAACTGCAGCCTCCAGAAAGACCATAATGACGTCTCTTACACAATCTCAACAAAAACTGAACATTATAACCGTAATGCAGGTAGGATTTATTGCAGGACTGTTGTATTAGACTGCATTAGTTTTAGCTAGGTGTTCCTAATAAACTGTCAACTCAGTGTAAATGATATTTTGAAATAACCCTGATTGTGCTGAAAAAACAACAAACAGGTACAATACATCTATATTCAAAGCTAATAAGGGACTTTTAGAGGAAGATAAATGGAAGAAGTACAAAATATTTTTTGGCGTGGGAATCATTTAAAGACTTACTGAGGAATAGCAGCTGTAAAAATGACTCTAAATATATGTTTCATAGGTATAAACTCAGTGTGTGTCTGAGCTTGAACAGGAGGAGGAAAAGCAGCCAAGAGCTTTAACAGAAACATTAACAGACAGACCACTGTGGGAGCACTGAACCATACCCCCCAGCTCTGACCTGGTGTCCTTCAGACAAACCCACACAAGACCACACAGTACATTTCTATGCAGAGACAATATCTTCGCATGTGCATGCACCCAGACACAACAAAAACACTCCTCTTGTGCCTTAGAGAAGAAACAGCAACCATGTGACCAGACTACATCAGCATGGACAGACTTAAAGTCCTTTTTGTCCCTTGTCTGTGATAGAAAGGTACCGTCATGTGACTGGCCAGATACCACAGCAACAAGTAAACAATACCATAGCAACCAACACACAAAATAAGTCATTTGCTTGTCGGGTGTTGTTCCGAAGCCCTATTTAGATCTACTGAAAAAATCGTCATAATGTAGGTCAAAGAAGTATAAGGGAGATGTCTATAGTGATGAATGTCAGACCCTTTCAGCAGGAGAACCACAATAAATGAGTTTAGTCTCACTCAATGAGAGATGCTTTTCACTCTTTTCATGTGACCAAGCAGAGGGTGACCTGCACTCCTTTCTGAGTTACAACCAACTGTTAAAGAACAATAATTCTTTGCACACCATTGTCTATTTGTCAAAGCAAACAGAACAATATCTAGGAGCAGAATGATACAGCATTTAAAGGCCTTTTCCAAGTCATTAGGATCCACTGCTAAAATTTGCATAAAGATGACTCATTTGAACACATTTCAACTTTTACAATGAGTTATTCTCACATTATTTCTCTGGTAAAATACACAGTGGGGGACAGCAAGCTTTGCATGAGCCTGCAATCAGTCACTATTCATAGAGTTAAGTTGAAATTTATTTGCAAACAGCTTTTGACAAATTTGAGCAGTTCTGACAACTTAATCTTACTTAATATTTGTAAAACACCAAGGGGTTGCATTTATTTTAATGCTGCTAAGGTGATGATGGACTTCTAGTCTGGAAATCAATTCCACTCAAGCGAACAAATGATTCCCTTGAAGTAGGATCTACACATTATCTGACGTGACTCAGACCATCATTGAAATCTAATCCAAGATTAGTTTCAGAGGGGACTTAATCTTGAAAACATTGTGTAAAAGAAGGATAGACTATGAAGTACACAACACCTCTTCTTACAACAAAACAGTTCCCATCAAAGCATTCAACACCAACCTCATGACGCCAGCCAGTCTGTTAAAGATGTCATGTTTGTGCAACATTTAAAATACTTCCCCTTGCTCCTTTTCTTCCAACTGATCTGTGTTGACCATTAAGTCTTTGTCTGGAAAGGGATTATAGCACTTTAAAAAGGAAGCTCTATTATTCATAGGCAGAATTTAAAAGGCCTGACCAAGGTTTGTGAGAGGGGGTTTACTCGTGGGAGTGTGTGTTTGTGTGGTGCAGTGCGACATCACAGCAGCCTGGTGTTATGTGTGTAATAGAGATGTAAGGAGGAAATGGACTGCTGGTCTCCATGACTTTTCCTCTCTGCGCAGTCACTGTTGTTCTTTCAGCATCATGTTTGAGGCTTGAATACAGTCAGTCCCGTCTGGACCATGATGAAGAATCCCATTCTGTTTAAATTAGAGCTGCTGCAGAACCTAAAATGTTGATATCTTCCTGATTTGTCAGGTCTCCAGACAGCAAAAAACACCACCCAATGCTTCGTTAGGTCGTCTTGTGCTGACGATGGAGACGGGTATCTCCAGAAACGGGTATCGTTTCTGTTTTTCTTCATTCTGTACTCTTTACCCAATTTCAGTAATTATTTATCTAGCTGATGAAGCAGTGGTACTCACAGTTCCTGTCGAAGGCGTCTGATCTTGGCCTTGGCATCAGCCAACTCCACAGAGAGGTGCTGTCGGCTTTCGGTCCTCCTCATAATGGGGGAGTCACCGGGAGACTGGGTTGGATAGGGAGCCAGTGGAGATAGCTGCACACAGTCTCTCTCCTGGGTTAACTCCACTATAGTCTGGATGGAAAGAAATAAAAAAGAGAGGGCATGTAATGAGATTTCTAGCTGTGTATATGAGTGCAAGAGCCCATTAATAGAAGTCAGGCTGTGTGAGTTCACGTTTGTCTCCCAGACAAAAAAATCAACACACTAGAAAAAGTGTTAAAACAGAAGTATAATTTTGAATCTGCATTAAGGGTAATATAACTATCTAACTGGTGTTGCTATTTTCTGAAACGGCAACAGTTAGAAGTAGGATTCAACAATTGGAGTAGCATGGACTAGAGGCAGAGGAGAGTAGATCCATAGTTTCACCCAAAGCACCCCCAGCACCCAAAACTAGAACACAGGCATTAGGGCAAAAAGTACATCCATAGTCTCACACACAGCCTATTTTGATCTAGTGCCCGTGACAGGAAATGGGATTTTAATTGAGAACGGCTGGACTACGCAGTGATAATCTGGAGGCTATTAGAACCCCTGACACACACACACACACAAACACACACACACACACACACACACACACACACACAAAGATCAGCTATATCAGTCGTGGGCATCTGCATCCTATGGGTTGGAAACTCATTTAATGACGCATATACTCAGTAAAGTAAAACACACCCGCACATGCACACACCCTCTATCCATGAGACAGTTAACAGTTTCAACCCTTCCTTCCTGAGGCTGCTCTCTTGTGGTAACGGCAAAAAAGGTTTCCACATAACCTTACTAGAAGTAGCCCATCATTTTCATTAGCAAAAATTCTGCTCGTAGCATTGTAAGACATCCATAAACATGCATCTGCACACGACAACCTCCACCCACACCCATAGAAAGAGAATAGAAAAACACCAAAATTTTGTGCTTTGACTTATGTTGCTTTATCGATAAAGAAAAATTCCAACACGGCTCAATAAATCTATATTAACACAATCACACACACATTTTATATATATGCCATTACCTCCAGCTGTGTGTCCCTCTCATCCACCAGGTGTTTGAGGTGGAAAGCCAGGTTTTTGGAGAGGCTGTCCAGGTCCTCAGGAGGCATTTCCCCACTCTCCAACCACTGCAGGTCCACAACGTTCTCCTGATTATGAGTCACCTAAAATCACAAACATTATATCAGCAATAACATGATTTTGTCCCCTGATGTAGAGAAAAAGATTTCAAACTTCAAAGACGCATTAAAATTTTTCATTCATAACACCTTGTCAGACGGGTACATTTTTCAAAAGTTTTAACATAACTATTTACCGCCCCCATTCCACTATTAGCATACGGTACATTAGATGACATTAGATGAGGTAATGGAGCCAAAGGACGTCTCCAGTTTTGTTTTCTATGGAGGAGAAATACCTCTTGGATGTGGGATGCTATAGCAGCTTTGGTGTCAAAGTCCAGAGTCTGGATACGCTCAATGTACTCTTCCTTCTTCTCGCACTGTAAACAGAGGGGGGAGAGGAGAGATTTCTGAGATGTTAAAAGAGTTATGTGGGTTGGGGGTCACCTGGAGGTTAGTAGACCAACACTGCAGACACAAGGCAGAAGCAGCTCCGATATACAGGTTTCCAAGAAGCAGCAGTTGTATTTAGGAAAGTAGTCTAGTCTTCAAACGCAACTTTATCGTCTGGATCAGACAAAGATCATTTTCCTCTCTTGTTGGCTGAAGATGAGATTACACACAAGACTGTGGACTAAAGATGTAAGCTCTTTTTCACTGTGTGCTGATTCTTACTCAGCTGCTGTGCTTAATGCCAGCTTGAAATAGACAGGATATTAAGTCAGAGTTATTCAAATGAATGCAACTATGGTGTCTTTTTGCTAAAACAATAGAGGCGGTGAAAGGTTAGTGCTCTTGTTCGAAATGCAGTGAGTAAGAGCTGAATGGGGCTCTGTCGCAAGACAGGAAAGGTCTGCTGCACCATTCATTGCACAGCATTAGTCGTATGATAAGAGTTCAAGTTAATTCATTTTATCAAAGGGAGCAAATGGCTGTAATCAAGGGAGGCTGGACCAAATGGAGACTTCTTCCAAAACAAGATTTCTGGCTTTGGAATTAAATTGCCTCAAGATGACCAACGAAAGTAATGAATATTTCAGCAATTAGCTCATTTGACGACCTTCACAACATAAGAAACATCATGGGGTGGGATCGTTTATAGTATTTTTGAACACAAATCACAGTCACAAAATGCCACTCAAAGTTTGATTGCCGTCCGTTATAAATTTGCTTGGTTCCTGCTCCTTGAAACCTAAATTACATACGTATGTGAAAGTGTGCAAGTGGATTGAACTGTGCTCTTACCTGGACAGCACAGCCTAGTAGCAGCAGCAACAGTTTTTTCATCTCATCCAGACCTTGCACTAAAGAAAGAAACACAAAGACAGTAGTATTAGTATTATGACACGACAAACCACTTAAAGTATGTCTGCATGAGACACCAAACAAAATGACCAAAAAAAACAAACAACAAACGTACAATCTAATTCTGACCTTGTGTTCAATCAGCTTTTGTGGTTTAAAAACAGAGGTTGATGAATAAACTGTATTGATAGATTGATAGCGGTGGAAACCTTTGCCTCGAGCACTTCAGCGCGATCTGGTGATTGATGGAGGGTGGTAACCGATAATGATGTTTATATTTGTAAAGCACTTCTTTCCAATGAAGTTTTACAAAGTGCTTTGTAACAAAAAACATTGTCATTTTTTAAATTACAGTTGTAAATAATCTAGATCATAGCAGGTGTTTCCAAGGCACTTAATCATCTGCCAACTCTGGCACATGTTTAAATTTATTTTCCTATAAAAAACAAATCAAGATTTAGTAGGTCACGGTTGACGTGCCACCTTTGCCTCATTTTGAGGCAGGAAAAATCCTCCATCCATCCCACATTTACTTTGACAAACCAATTAACTAAATTCTTAGGTTGTTACAATTTCCCCCTAATAAAACCTTTTCCTCTAGTTACAGTACCACAATGTTTTCCACAGTGTAGTGAGCTGGCACGATGAACTTCCAGTACTCTTCCACATGTCAGGACATATTGTCAGAAACTGCTGAAACCCACAAACAGCTGCTAGTAAGCTCAACAGGCCTGAGCTCATCTGTGGGATTTGGGGCTGAACAACAGTAAACCAGGTGGTGTATGTGTGTTGCACTGACTAAGTGGTGTGGTATGGTATAGGCAAGTTGTGAGCATCTGTGTCTATGTCTATACCAAGACTGTGTGCTTTTTGCAGAGTGCGTGCGTGTGTGTGTGTGTGTGTGTGTGTGTGTGTGTGTGTGTGTGTGTGTGTGTGTGTGTGTTTGAGAGAGATAAGCCAGCTCATCGTGTGGCCCAGGGGGTAGTGAGTGCTAACACTGTCCGGCACTAATAACAATAAATCCAGATTAGTGACAGCATGTTTTCTGTGTGGGGTGGTCTGTTTGCCTCTCAGTTTAATGGGCCAATCACCACAGCAGGAAGACCTAAACAGCAGGCATACAGGAAGACAATTATGATCTATGACTTTACACTTTGTGGGAATTTCCAAATGATTTCAAATGAAAATTAGATGAATAAAAACACTTCAACATTATAGCAAATTAAAGAATCTTCTGGACTCTGCTGGATAAAGGAGTCCGATTGTCTGTGTAAAGCACAGCGACAAACAAACGACCAAGCAGTTCCTTTGGAAAAGCTCAGTGTGCCAAAACACAGTGTCCCATTGACAGGATCTATCCATCAATTCTACAGAGTCCTCCACACAATCAAATTAATCTCCCTTCTCTTTCCTCTTGAATCAATAGAGAAACAAAAGTCGATGCGTTATTGAGCAATCGAGACCACCATGTGGTCATGATGTGGTAGTTTAAATCATCATCTTTTCAATCGTGACACTTAATACTTGATCATAGGCCCAAACCAGGATCAGTAACAGTTGTTGGAGTTTAAAGAACAAACCAACTCTGATTGAAACTGAATAGAAACCTGCTGCTGCACTGCTCTCTATAGACTGAAACTTTGATCATGTTGTAGCTTTGGTCATGGCGCAACCAGTGATGTCACAACAGGTTATTTAGCCTTACAGCTGGTGGAAAACTGAAGCTTTGCAGCAGCCTTTTTCCTCCCGAGCAATTTCACTGTTGATTTACCCATTAAGACTGAATGTTTGGATGTTTCTATCATGATATGGAAATTCAGCTGTAATTGCATTTGTTCTGTACTGCAGCCAAGGAAATTATGGTGATTTTTGTTTTTCTAGGCCTCAGGGAAACTTTACAGCTGTTGGGTAGGACATCACAGCAGAATGAATGTAAAGAAAACATGTATTATCCACTCAAAATGTCAGGATGAGCGCTGTACTGCAGCCTACTGATGTTCAGAAATCTGGGCAGAGGAAACAAAGGTCAAGTGTACAGGTTATGGCATCAGTATAGGCCAACAGAAGTGCATGTCAGATGGCTGAACAGCATCTGAAACCCCCTCCCCCCACACCTTTCTAACGTTTGGGGCTGTGTCTGACAATATTTGTAACTTTCCAAAGCAGACAATCCGACTATCACGCCCATTTCAAGCAGTGATTGGCCAGGTGTGTGGAGGTGACAGATTAAGCAAAGGAAACACTTCTCTTTCTATTTCTTCTTTCCATTTTCTATTTCCACTGTGGTCAGACAACACGTCATACGAACTAGTTATTTTCAAACACATGAGCCCTAATGATTGCCACTCTTGTGACAGCTATAACTAAATTGATTAAATAACTGCACCTGCAGAGGACTGCTTGTACTAAGTAGCACCCAGACATAAATGGCTTTATGGGTGTTAACCGAGACACTGTTGGAAAAGCTCAAATGAAGACTTGAGTTTCTTGCATGTTCTCCATCCAAAAACCTAATTTCCATTACTTAAAAGTAATTATTTCTAGAAAATGTTTTGTCAGCCAAGGACTTCAGTTATCTGCTATTATGATGTGCTATCACAAGGATGTCAGTGTTTTGTGCTTAGTCAGTCTTGGTCAGTACTAGACAAAGGTAAATTCGTAATCAGCTCCTGCATTCATGATATAAGAAGAAATATTAAAAGAGTATATGAGCGAATTTAGAACTAGAAGGATGACAGTAGATAAAACTTAATTCTCACAGCTGCAGGCCTTAATTTTACCCTATTAGAGCCATAGGAACCTATTCTAGTAAGGGAAGGGATTTGGCTCAGCAAATCTATTGGAGCAACATAGGAAAGATAAGGGACCTCATAGGATAAATAATTTATACAGCCAGAGAGGGAGAACAAGAGGGAGAAACAGTAAAAGGGAGAGATGAAAGGAAAAGAGACAGAGGGAAAGCACCATAGAGCACAAGCAACACAAGCACAAGGGAGGGATATAGAAATAGAGAACAAGAGAGAGAAAGGGAGCAGGAGGAAGGCAAAGAGGCAAGGTTGAAAATAGAAAAGAAAAATCTCCCTCCAGCAGCAGCAGCAGCAAAGAGGCTTCAAGGAGGGGCTACCCATCTCTCTGCTAGCCTCATCTTTTCGCCATCCCTCTCTTCCTCCCTTCTTACACACACTCACTTCATCCATCCATTTATTCTCTGCAACACGCATCCACCCATCCTTCCTTCCTTCCTTCAACATTGTTACAAATCATGTGCGCCTCCTGCGAGTGTTTGCATCCACTCATCTAGGCTTCCTTTTTCGCCTCCTTTCCTTTATCCCTGCTTTACCCTTTTAGCAGGAAACAAGAGGTCATATGGACAGTGACTAACCTTCTTCCTGCAATGCCATTGTTAATCTGTGTGTGAGGATGTGAGTGAATAAGAAGAAAAACAAAATGTGCGTTTGCATGCACGTTCAATCGACTGCTACATCCCTCTCCTCTGCCATGATGAAGAGAGTCATTCAGGACCCGATGACTTGCATGTCAGTCATGTCAGTGGTGAAACTGGTACAAGCGATCTGATATTGCTTTGACAGCTTGCCAGAGTGTATTCAGCCCATCTCACTGGAGCAGAGGACAGAGCTGGCTGAACCTTATTTTCAGATTATTTTAGGGCATTTGTGCTTTATAAGGCGAGCTAGCTTGTCAAGTGACATCAAAGGCAGACTAAAGTCAGTGTCATGAGCAACAATGAACGCGACCCAGACTGCCTTCACAGAAGGAGCAGTGAACTGGCTACAGATGGTCATAAAAAAGAAAAAAGATCAAATATAAAAAAAAAAATATTGGTCAAATTGGCATTTGCTCCTGTTTATCTTCCATTGTTTCATTCTTATAACTTTCAAAGCCAACCCAGCACACACACACAAACAACTCTGTCTATTCTATTCTTTCTTATGGAGACACTACACACCACAACACCGTGAAAACAGACTGTATAAACACACCAAACATTTGCCTACACACATGGAACACTGTTTAACTGTTCTAGCAAAAATAGCAGGCCCGACATTTTTCTGAACTACACACTACCACACACACACACACACCTGTCAAGCCCCTCGGTTTATGCTTTCTGTCAGCTGTCAACAGTTGTCTTTCCAGTTGTTGCTTCTGCTCACTGAGAGGTGCTTTCATCTAAAACCATGTTTTAGATGAATGTGTTATCCATATGTTTGGCCATATTTATTCATAAAATGTATTTATATTTATAAAAGATTTTTTTAAATATAGACCGCATCTGAGATCTGTGTATGGCAATCTGATGTTTTTGTAGTCAATCACTGTTGCAGACTGAATTTATGCAATAATGATAACAAACAGACTGCAAGAGACTTGAGTGACATACCAGCAAATGCATCAGAAATGTTGCTGTGAGAGTGTAACACTGATGGTCACAAACACATTTTGAGGGGAAAGACTCAAGTTTTCAGAAGATCAGACCAGATCACTGCTGAAAATTCACAGGCTTTAACACAGACTAAACAAAGGAGGTAGAGTGTGAGAGTGTGTGCATGTGTGTGTGCGTGTGTGTTTGACATGTGCATACTCACTAAACACTACTTGCATGCACAAAGGAGTGTGTGTGCATCTCACTGTGCGTGTATATACAAGGCAGACAGAGGTAAATCAGAGGTGGGGGTGTACTACAGTGCATTCCCACTGTTTACCGTTTTGAAGACGCCCCTCCCCCATCCACCAACTAAACGCACACACGTGCATGCACTCACACACATGCAGAGTCGTCCCCTGCCCCCTAATGAGAGCATAATAAAAGCCACATGGCCAATGACTTTCAGCTGGCAGCCTCTGAGCCAGAGAGCCAGACTCCACAGCCACCACTGGCCTGACTGACTGACTGAATATCTGACAAGCTAGAGGGTAAAGGGCAAAAGAAACCCTGAGGAATGCAGTCTAATGCTTTCTGCCTGCTCTGGTCCACTAGCTCGGAGCTAGCCCTGCACTCTTGCCTGCGTTGGGTCGACTTTAGTATTCACTTAATATTCACTTCAGCCGTGTGTAAGGCCGTTGTGCTGTAGATCTGGATGATTTCAAAGGCGCTGTACATACAGTAGATCTTTAGAGATGTACTGCTGTGAAATTAGCTGTGACGTATTCAAACAGTAGACATTACTTTGGGAGTTCTGTTCATGAAAGAATCCCTCTTGGCTTTACAATGACTGGACTGGGTTATTATGGGAAGCAGCACTGAAAGGAATGAATAAAATGCCAAAAGACAGCTGTTTGAGAGTTATGACGTATGCTGCAGATGGTCGACATCACTAGTAGTTGAACAAATATTTAGAATAACCCATTAAAAAATGCTTTTATACTGCAATAAACTAAAAACTAATGTATCATGTAGATAGTTTGGTTTAGGTTTTAAATGTTGAAAACATCTTTTTATTGTACTTTGGCAGGTCAGTGGTAGTTTTTCTTTTTACCCCAAGGTAAATTAACAACCAAGTTATCCTTGCATGAAACAGAAACACAGTCAAACACAACGGTGCACACCAATGTGTGTGTACTCGCTGCAAGCCTCTTATTGTTTATTTATTTACCCTTCATGCTTGTGGGGGTGTATGAAAATTAAAGAGGTAACTGTGACCATTGAAAAGCCATGAAAACCCCAAAATAACAGCAATGGCTGTGGTGAAAGTGTGATAAAGGCTGCTGAGGGAGGACAGGGATTTAGAAGCCATTTAATCTGCTTATAAAAAGGTACAGATATCCTTCAACAAGCTCTGCCAGCTGAGCCTGGAAACAATTCACTTTGAAGAGCTGATGATTAACATTTGCAGTCATGTACACAAAAGCTATGAATCTTTGTGTGGATGCGTTTTTCCAAAAGTAAAACAACCAATCTAATGACCTTGTAGTGGTGGTAGCAAATGTTTTGCAGTGGGGGCTATGCACATAGTTAACCTTTTATCCATAAAAACCTTTCATTTCCACAGCCAGTACACCATGATCTTAAATGATGGCCTGCTACTAGTTATCTTCTCTCCTCAGTGGCTTCATCAGGGTCACATAGGAATATCAAGTAGCACTTGGGGCTGCAAAGGTCAAGCTGCACAAAAATGTTGTCATGAAATGAAACACACTGCACTACTGTTGCTTTAAGGCTGCTCTGATCAGACATATCAAATAGCACGGCTGGGTTCAGTAAGTCAAAGCCTTGCTGAAAAAGGGTTAAATGCTTTTAACACGTCAGGTAATAGAAGTACACTAGAGGAATAGAAGAACTACAGATTTGGCCTGCCTTCTTTTATCTGTCTGCTTAAGCCATGGCAAAGAAGTTTCACATTGTGGTTTACTTTTAACTGTTCTTGTAAAGGACACAGTGACGCTATTAAGCGCTGTCAACAGTGTTTCATAGCCAGACTCAACATCGTCACTGGATAGCAGATTGGACCAATCAATTTGACTAATGGCAGAAGTATAATTATCCTGCTCACTCTTAGGAATTACTTTGTAATTCTGTTCAGTTGAAATATGACCATTTAATCTTTTGGTCAGATAAACCACTTAATAAATTATAGGATTTAGATATACTCTCTGGTCTATAGGTGAAAGCAGAATCTATTTGTGTCTGAGAGGTTGAAGTTATTCTAGTTGGTCCCTCAATTATTAAATGAAATCTACAGTCAGAGAGAAAGTCACTTGAAACATCAAGGCAATGGATAATTAAAACAGGTCTATTGTGGCAAGTGAAAAAAAGCACAAGATTGTCCTTCTTATGAACTGTTTGCACAATTGCAGCTCCTGTGATTCAACTAGAGGAATGTCTTGGAGCAGGTATGAATCTTTTTTTTTTTTTTTGCTTCTGTTTAGAGGCCAAGAGTACTCAAATTAAAACCTGCACAGCACTGGTCAAAGTATTAGTCTGTATAATGTTGTGGTTGTATGTTTACATTGACACTTACCAGACAGAGGGTTCCGGCCCAGTACCAGCACATTTGGCAAAGGCATCATCACCAGCTGCTGGAGAGTCTCCTGTTACACATAGAAATAAAAAATGATTTAGTATTTAAAAAACTAATGCGTATGAAAATGTTAAGATACAATGTACACAACCCTAACCAAGCCCAAATAACTTTGGATTTTGTCATTAGCAGTGTGCCTGGTCCACAATTCAATGGCAGATTCAAACATTTAAAAAGGTATAGTTTACATTTGACTGTTGAAATAATTGTAATTCCATTAGTGCTGGTCCAAATAAGATGAAAAAAAAATGAAGAAATTCCTTTCACATGTGTAGACCACAGGTTTTCAGTGTACATTTTAGACATCTTTCGGCATTACAGTAAGAATATAACACTATAACGACAATCCTTAGGGCTTTGACAGTGTGAAAGGCTGCAGGTATTTGACTGTAATATCATCTCCAATCAAAGACAGTAATAGTGAGTGGCAGGCCAGAGGTATAAGTTTTAACAGTGTTACAGTGTGGGCGAGGTGTAGACTGAAAAAGATCATCAAGACAGCCAAGGAGAAAGCAAAATTAACAGTATCAATCTCCTATAGTGGACAAGAGTGAAGCGATGGTCTCATGTGCATTGGTGATGTCATCCAGTGTGTGTGTGTGTGTGTGTGTGTGTGTGTGTGATGATACAAGTGACGGTGGAATTCATGTGGGTTAAATTGCTGGTGTGGGTTTTGCCGCAGGGCCCCTTCCATTCACATGTCAAAATGGAAAACCAAAAATGAAACCATGAGCTGCAATTCACAACACTCATGCAGACACATGCATCGACACACACACATGGTAAGGATGGGCAGAACTTAATTAGTGTTGATCTTTTGGTTTAAGTCAAATCAAATTATGGGCCCTGCAAGGTGCACAAACAAGCTACTAGCAACAACAAATGACTTACATTCATGTCTTATATTGCCTAATCTTTGCCCTAACTAACACAATGCAAAGTGTATTCACTTAAAAATAACCAGGATAGCCATTTGGTATGGTGATGCATTATAAATCGTACATGGAGCCTGCCAAAATATTTTTATAATCCTAACCTTTAGAGCAGTATAAACCAAGTCCAAACCACAGTTGTGATGAAAAGGAAGGCTGGCTTCTTTAAGCAGAAAGGACATGAAGGTAAGGTAACTTGAATATTTCATGTCTACCTGATGGCAGAGAGCAGTTTGAACTCATCTGACCCGACAGTTTGACTATTCTGTGCAGGTTACTGCTGATGTCATGGCAAAGAGGCTTATATAAGTAAGGGGTTGGGCTTTGGAGAAGCCCCCCCATCGAACCATCTGCCCTATACATATTGCATTACCTCATCATGGAGGTGGGGGGGGCAAGAAATCTGACATCATTTGGTGGTTTTGATTAGTTAAAAATACAGCCACATCTGTGCTACTTTCAAACATTCTCAAAATAATCAAGCAACGAAGTTGACCGAGAGCTGATTAATTCAAAACTGTATACCTGACACACCTTCTGCACACTTCTAATCTACCTAAAAATCCCATTGTAGAAGCACAAGTGCTACAGGAAGTGGTAAACCATTGCTAATGCCAAGTCAGAAGGAGGACACCGTACTTACGGATATTCTTTACGCATCATAGACTCATCTACAAGCAACATATCATCTTTCTCACTAACCTGTAGAAAGATGCAGAGCTGTTCTTGTCTCAGTCTCTAAAAGTAGAGTGACGAGCCCCTAACATGATAGCCAATTACCACCTTATGGTCAATATTACCAGTCATGTATATACATCAATGCAAACATTTGAAAATGTCATCCAAGCCTACGTATCCTAACTCCAGAAGTTAATAAAAGTTTTAATAATATGTCAAATTTGCATTCCTTCTTCCAAAGGTTTTCTTCCACACCATGATTTGGTTCCTCTTTCCTCCCATATACCTGTGTTTGAACACAATGTGCTTGTTGTTTGAAGAACCAACATGTGTCATTGTTTCCCCATGTCAAGGGAAATGTATTCAGTACAGTTGCAAACAACTTCAGCTATGTCCTCCTTATCAGAGCTTGCAGCAGAGGCGACTGAATCCTGTGGTCGTCTAATCCTTTGTTGCCTGTTTGATTTGATGCAGACAGAAAAGGCATTGGTTTACAGAGGAAGGTGTGGAGAAAAGAGTGGTAGATTTCCAGTGCATCACTCACATCTGGTTTCAAGCAGATAAAAGCACAGAGTCTGACAGATAGACAAACAAGGAGCTGCAACAAGATGTTATATTTCATATTGCATTGTAAAATGTTTTTATCATTTTGTCCACCCTGGTGTTGATAATGGTGGGTCTAGTTTTGCAGTTCACTCATGAGGTGGACTTCATAAAATGTGTGTGGAAAACCAACTAAGTTTCAAGTTTAAGTCTAAGTTTAAATTCATTTATGTATGTTCACATAAAAAAAAACGAATAATCTGTAGTTTTGTACGTGCTGACTAAAGACATTCAAAAAGAGAACAAATCATGAGGAACAGACCCATGCTTACACACACACACACACACACACACACACACCCCCACCCTGAGGTGAAGGTCAAACTTTGGGTCGCACTGATGGTCAGTCACAGTTATTAGGTTAGGAGCATGGTTGCCATGGTTTTTCCGTCAGTGGTGATAAGAGCACTGACCCCAGCTGCCCTGTCTGTCTATCTCTGTTTACACTGGTATATGGGGCATGCAGGGAGAGAGGTTATGGTGTGTTATGATTCTATCCTCGACAAAAAAGCCAGCCAATGAGACTATTACCTATTTAGATATGCAATTAAGATTTTGTATTCAGAGTGGATTACATAGTTGTTTTTTTTTAAATAGACTTTAATCACTGTTATCTACTCTACCAGTAAAGCAATATAAAACCAACCAAATGTTTTATAAATATACACAAATATGGTGGTGGCAAAAACAACACTGATAATAATTTATCATATACAATATTATATTGTGACCCTGATGCTGATGATGACTAACATCAGGCAGTTCCAGGCAGAAATGACCAACAGCCATAATGTCTGAAGACTGAGACAGATTGGCTCAACAAGCGTCAGACAGAATAATCAGTGTCGCTCAGACAGCCACAGTTGGTGTCTCACATTGAAGCATTTGGTGTGCCTGACAGCCAATCCACCATGTACAACTCGTGACAGCCGTTTTGGGCAGAATCAGCCAAGACTTTAAAGGGCAAAGAAACCAAAATCTGGATCATCACAGAAAATATGGAGCCTAGAGTCACCCTAATATCTCAAGTTTTAGGATATCTCCTGAGTTGTGTCTTTAATTAATTTCAGAGAGGAAGCTGGGTTGTTAATTCTTAACAGTTATATACTTTACATAGACAGTGCACAGACTAAATTTCATGACATACTGGGCTTTTCTTTCTTTTCTAGGACAAAATGACAAGCAGAAGAGTGTTGTTTTTACATATCTTGCAAGCTTGTGCAAACTGCTAATTGTGCTTTTAGCTTTGTAGAAAATGACGAGTCACCACAGAGAAAAGAACTCCAACTGGATCTTTAGTTTGGCAAAAAACACACAATCACACACAGGCACACTTTTCTTCTTCTCCACAACCACCTGTCCCACTTCTGACCACTGCTTCCCATCAACAAACCCTCACACCTGTCCCCTTCAATGGCAGCATGTGTTTGCTGTGCAAGCACAACATTTCAGGCTGTGCTTTTTTTCTGTCAGTCAGACTCTTTCCATACCACCCAAACGTAATGTAATAACAACTCAATTTATCACTATAGGTTCACAGTGCTAGGGATTCAAGTATTTATCTTTTACTGAACAGACGTGCAGGGCAAAATTGCAGTAAAGACTTAGCTTCAGTGCAGGTGTCACTTCTTACACAGACAGATTCTGTACTTTTGGCACTCTTGTTCAAACCCCAAATGATTAAATTCAACTGATTTCCCTCTTTTCAGTTAAAGAGGAATGATCTGTACTATGCAGAGTCATGAGCTTAGTGCAACACTATGCCTATTCAGCACCATGTTTCCTTCCTTTCCTTCCTTCTCAACGGTCCATTGAACTGCTCTTGTTAGTCAGTGTTCCTCTGATCTGCACGGGTGTTAGCTTGGTGCTTTCTGACAAAACCCGAGACATCATGAGCTTCTGATGCTTTTTCTCTTATTTTAAATCTGTACATTTTGACTTTATAACAAGAGAGATTGTAGCACTACAAGACTAATGCAGAACAGATGCTTGATAGATGTCCAGAGAGCTAACACCACTGTGTCTTTCCAGCAGAGCACAGCACCGTCACTGCTTTATCACTCCCACCTAATGTGCACAGAGTGGTGTGCAGCAAAATGTCTATATTTTATGCCATATGAAGAGGGAAATGAAATCACCAGTTACAAACTATAGGGTTCTGAATGCTAAAGGAGCTGGAGATAGAAGGAAATAGCCAAAACAAAGTCTAACCAACGTTATTTGTATCATGTTGATGAAATGGATGGACAGATTCACTAATGGACGCACTACTAATACAACACCTTAAGTATGTTGCTAGTCAAATAGTGTATGTACGTAAAGGACTGTATTTTTGAAACATGTGGGGAATAACATGCTTTGAGGATTAGCTGCAGGCTAATGAAGCCAAACTACAGTAGACTAATATGCCTCTTGGACTATCTGGCGAAGGCTTAGCTCTCATCCATAAAACATGACAGACACTGCAGGAAGGAGATCAGCCACCACACTGATCATGTCATGGCGATGTGCTACAAACACTGAGAGGCATGCACATGCACACACACGGCTTTCAAATGGAAAGCTTTCTCTGCCTCACTGTAGCAGTGACAGCACAAACGTCCTTGGTTCTTTCACTATGTCACTCTCCAATATTCCCTATCTAATCATATCCAACGCACACATGGGGAATGGGAAATAGTCATTTAAATTTTCAAAAAAAGATTCACAGAGAGGGAGTGAGTGGTGAGGGAGAAAAATGGAGGGGTGGGGGGAGAGAAAAAAAGACAAATAGAGAGGGAGAAAGGGAAGATGGAGAGAAAGAGAGATTCAGCTTTGATTCCATCACTTCTCACTCCAGGCACGCAGGGCTGAACTGCCTCCTCCTCTCTTCCTCCTCTTCTCAACATCTTTCCTTCTCCCCCCATCCCCCCATCCTGACACTATATTGCTGTATTATTGATTCCAGCAGCTCCTCAACACTGGCTCCTCTTCCATCCCACAGAGACATTTAGACAGACTGATAAAATGACATGTTATTTAAGGAGAGCTAGTGAAACACAATGGAATTTACTCATTAAATATATTTTGTCTGTTTGCATACAGAGTGCAAAGAGATGTGCCTTTATATATATGTGAGCAGAGCAATAAAATCTTCAAGTTAGCTCTGCAGGTCTGTTAAGAACTGATATACTTTAACAAGCACATTGATCTGCCTCATCCTCCCTATGCTGTTGAGACATTTCTTCTGGAAAGTGAATCTGTGCCTTATAATTTTCTCTTAAAAATATATTATT
Organism: Macquaria australasica; assembly: GCA_005408345.1. Classification (NCBI taxonomy): domain Eukaryota; kingdom Metazoa; phylum Chordata; class Actinopteri; order Centrarchiformes; family Percichthyidae; genus Macquaria; species Macquaria australasica. Next base: position 81,163 of record SEMN01000255.1, on the reverse strand, counting down.
GTATATCTTTTGCTTAGGCTTAAAACTGAGGATACCAGACATATAACACCTAAATGATTCTGAGCTCTGCATCCTGCTCTGTTGTCTTAAGCCAAATGTGGGCTGAATGGACGTCTGCTGACAATACAGATAATATTCTGCTGAGCTGCCAGTAGCCCGGTAGATGAGGCTCACACACACACAAAGCTGCAAACTGAATAGATGGCAAGGGCCGTGCAAAGATAAATAGTGCATGTGCTCTTACAGTAGGTAAGCATGTATGGGTGTAAGTTTGTGTTAAAGTGGTGTCAGAGGAAAGGTTATAAGGCTGCTGTGTTTCTGTCTCACAGGAGCCCTGTCTGTTAAACTAGCATTCTCCAACACACACACCTCCCTACAACTCCTCCCCATCTATCCACCCAAGCACAAGTTCCGCTACCGGCACAGCTTTAACAGGGGACTAATTGTGGAGGGGGAGGGGGAGGGGGAGGGGGAGAGAGAGAGAGAGAGAGAGAGAGAGAGAGAGAGAGAGAGAGAGAGAGAGAGAGAGAGAGAGAGAGAGAGAGAGAGAGAGAGAGAGAGAGAGAGAAACCTGAATCACACCCATTCTGAAGACATGGAGTGTTACCATAGAAACGAGGACATGGGTTGATTCTCCCCATGCTAGTGAGTCTGACACACACACACTACATGTACAAGCGCACATGTACACACACACACAAAGCCCACACGCCCTCTCCTGGGTATGGCACTGCGGACTTCTCTCCTACTGAAAAACTGCAGAGATTATGAACTTGAAAAAGGTTATTATCACCAACAATGGGAAGGAGCATGCTTCCTCTTTCTCTCACATCTAACACACACACACACACACACACACACACACACACAGTAACCACTTAACACATCTCAATACATCCCCATGAACTGAATCAATGCAAAGAAAGCTTTTCCTGCTGTTCAGCACTGTAATAGACCCACAAGAACACAAAAGGGGTTTGCGTACTGCAGTTCAAGGAGCAAAGCATCCCTCCAATAGCTTATTAGATGGATGACTAAAGGCTTTCTTCTGACGCTCCTTTTTTCCTCTTATTCAAACTCAGGAACTAGTATTTTCACAGGAAAACAACAATGATCTCAAGAGTGATTGTTTATGGATGCAAGCCGGCCACAAGCAGCCACATTAGGGTTCAATCAACAAGGGAAACTCTAAATGTTTATAAAGCTAGACCACTTTGGATTTCTTTAAATCTAGAGTCTCTAATCATAAAAAAGCCTTAATGCCAATGTAAAATCTCCTCAACTGAGAAAGTCATTATTGTTTAATTACCTAGTGAAATAGATGGATCAAACAAATTTGGTCATTCATCTTTTTCTTTATTTTAAATTATTGTCAGTGAAGCCCTGCAGAATGAAAAAAGAGCTTTTAACTTAAAAAAAGAATGAATTATGGAGAATTAACATTGACCCTGTGCAAGTTGTTCTACTAATCATCACATAATTCCTGGTTATGAGCAAATTTCACAAAAAAAGAAGTGAAATACAGCGAGCGCGCTTGTTGCATTACTAAGTAATTAGATTTGACCTGACAAAAAAACTCAACAGTTGCTCTTGGCTCAACAGTAAACTCCACTGAAAAGAGCAGCAGTCGGGGTCTACTGTCGGCCAGATGGACAGATCATCTCTTACATGAGGAGGAGGAAAGAACAAGCCATTATCACCCTGTTTCTTTTGTTCTCCCCTGTTATCTATCAGCTAGAGTGCTTTTTACAGCAGAGCCCTGAGGCTGAACGAGTGGATGGGCTGATCCTGCTGCTCATCTCAAAAGGTGGAGGCAGGTGGGCTAGGGAAGCCTGACCCCTTCTCCCCCACCCCCCTTCACCCCAGGGCTCTGCTTCACACTGGCTGAAAAAGTTCACACAATCACACACGTCTTTCTATACAATTTAAGTCAATGCAATTATTGCTCTCTTTAAGGCATCATTCAAATGAAGTTTGATTGTTTCTGTTGATTGTTCCTTCAACTCTAATCTACTGTTTTCAATTCAGTTTCATTTGCTTAATGGCTTCATAGCACTAAACTTGCAGAGCAGCTGTGACAATTGTTTTTTGCAATGATTGTTTAGAGTAAATGTGTTCACTTGCTACCAGCTGGATGTTTTGATGTTACAATAAATGCTACAAAAAGTGGTCTTTTTAATCCCTGGGCTTCTTGGTTTTTTTTCAAATGTTGGAGTGAAAATGGGCTTCCTTTTATCCACATTTTGTATTATCAAAAAGGTGCGATTGCTGAATGAATGCATTATAAACACCTTAAAACCACTTCAAATTTTGAATTTTAAGGCTGGATTTTATTTTTATTTTTTTCCACAGGGCAGTGACTCCTGCAGACACCACCCACATGCTCTAGTTCAGTGATGGAAAACAAGAACCCAGCTTCTAGCTTCCCCTTAATACAGCGACTCTGCTAACGCTTAAAAATAGCTCCCTTTTAACATATGGGAACCTACTCTACATCATAACTGCCACAAATTCCCCTTCACATGTGCTCAATCTCACTAGGCGCACACACACACACAAACACACAAAGTAAGTGCTTGCAGAAATGTATGCACGCATACACGCACACTGTTATTTTGGTAAGCCAATGTTCAGTTCCCACTCGAGGCTGTGATTATATGATGCGACTGGTGAGCGGTTCTGGGTGTAAACGGGAACACTACTCAACATGGAGGTCTTGAAAGCTCAAAAACATTGAGGACATCTGTGTACAAATATGTCTTAGAATAAGTGAGTGTTTACAGTAAGCGGCTAACTAAAAAGCCAGCGGCAATACACTTGGATGACATTTACTATAATACTTCCCCCTGTTGTTTGTGATCAGAAAAAGTGCACTGTATGACTGTGTTCAGAATGATTCATATCAATCTATTTAGCTTTGATTTTAACAAATCAATTTCACATGAATGGGATGTGTTACTGCTTTTCATCCGGCTGAATCAAACTGTACTGAACACTTGTAAGCTTGTTAAAATACAGATATCAACTTTTAGCAGCGCTGCACAGTTAAGCATATGGCTGAATGATAGTCCTTATTAATATAGTCAGGTATTTGATTAGAGACATAAGTCATGATGTCTGGTAGTAGTCATTTTAAGTGATTCTGCATTTTTTTTTTCTTATTTTGCTGCCAAACATAGCCTAGTATTTACAGCTACTCAAAACCAAGCACATGAATGGTTTTAGGAACAGAACAAAAAAAAGAAATAAAGCTTGAAGTTTATTTTATAGCTTGAGCCAGACAGATCAATCTAATTTACATGTTAAATTACATAATTTACTCAACTCCATTAAGAGATTCCTGACTGCCTATTGCCTCTGGCGTTAGTTAAAAACCTAGCTAGCTAGTTAGCTAGCTGCTACAACATCATAAACAGGATGTTCAGATGTGAGTGTGTTGCATGTGAGTCTGCATGACGAGTCACATTTAGCCTGCAGCTACAGGCACATGCCCTAATAAACCGATTTGCTCATGACTGATGCTGAAAGGAGCAGCAAGACAAGGAGTCAATGGGGAATTCCAGACTTATAAAACAAAGACATATAGAAAAAATATTTGTATATTTTGACGGCGTTCTAGTTGAGGGCAATAAAAATGACCGCAGGCTTGAGGCAAAAGCTGTATTGACAAGGATGGAAAATTCTTGTCTCCATTTTTGATGAAGTCAAAACATATGTTGCAGCAGATTATGTGTGCATGTGAGTGAGGCTGAGAGCGTGTACTGTATGTGTGTGTGTGTGTGTGTGTGTGTGTGTGTTTCAGCTTCACTCTGGCCCAGTAACAGAGCATCTTTGTGAGGCTTTAGGTCAAAAAGGGGGAAAAGCCAGCCTCTTGTGCCCCAAACCAGGCAACAGTTGTGTAAGCTGAATTCTTCTTCATCTTAAGGAATGCTTAACCGGGAAGAACATTTGCTGAAAATTGATTATAACACATGATAATTGAGAGTATTTTATATAGAAGGTGAGAAAAACAAAGCTTGTTAATGTCAGTAATGAAATAGCCTGGCAGAAAAGGCAAGGGAGTGAGACAGCCTTGCCCTCTCAAAGGTTTAAACTCCATGATTATTCAGGTTTAATGCTACCAAAGAGGACGTACATTGTGACAGTGTTCCAACTGACAAACATTTGAAGGCTGGATTTGAAATTCATTGGATTTCAAATATTGAATGCTCATTAAATAAATAGCAAAGACCAAATGTGGGAAACAGAGGCTAAAATTATGTGCTGAAAGACCGTAAAAATTCCTTTTAATGCACCCAGGTGCATCAAAATATTTTCAGGCTGGTCTCAACTTAGCCTACAGATGATAACAAATAAAAAACACCTAAAGAAGGCCTTATAACCTATCCTACATTACCTATTCTCAAAGCCTTGCCAAAGAACCTCGCAAAGCTTTGGGGCCAAGCCCGCTCGGCTTGAATGGTGGCCTCTGTTACCCTTTAAACAGTCAAAACAGAGCTCCCGGCCTTTACGCCACACCCCAAACCAAAGCAGTGGCAAAGAGAGGACAGAACTGCCCTTATTTCCAAAAGTAACGTCTAAAGCTTTTTTAAGGATGGGAGCAGAGAGAAATGTTCTTTTAACTGCATAGCAATGCACATCAGCCTGCAATAAAACAAATCAACATTAAATAACATTCACTGGAGCTTACAAATTGTACTTGTTGAACAACTAAAGTACACATTTTCGTCATTGGAAAAAAAAGATATCACCCCTCCCATCAGTTTGAATGACACCAGATGCTCTCTCAGTCTGATCTTCATAAACCAGGATAAAGGGATTCACTTAGCAAGCTTTGAGAAAATCCAGTAAAAGCACAAAGAATTTCTTTCAGCTGGCTGAAGCTCCATATTACACCCCGCTTAAGAATGCCAAACCAAGGCCACTAAATTAAAAAAAAGAGGCCAAGCATATATTTGGACTGACCGCCAGAGAAATGAAACCTTCAGTGGACTCTGCTGTGCAGAAATTACCAAGTAACCGGAAAAATTAAACAAATGCGATAATTGCTAGCATGAATATGTACGCTCACTAACAGTTAGGAAATATGTTACTGCAATAATTATGCCTGCTTCTATGTAACATTAAAAATGCACAGAACAAATATGGACAAGCACACACACGCTTACAGCTGTTGAGCCTTAATCTGTTCACCAGATTCTGAAATCAAAGTCTGTAGCCTGTCTAGACATTGACCTCCTCCTACACTATCTACTGTACCAGAACAACAGAGAATTTGATCACAGACACACACAAACATGCACGCTGACACACACTCCTTATATGCAAGCTCAGCCCAAGAGAGATCATGCTATGAAATGAAAACCATTATTATTGAAATTCTTGTCTTGAGCCAATTCATGTTTCACAGCTTCTGCACAAAGTCAATCTCCACATGTTTCCCATGAGGGGACACACACACACACACACAGTACAGAAGTGAAGGGGCAGGGAAGAGGAGTGGAAAAGTAGTGAAGGCAAGGGATGGGGGTGGAGAAAGGTCCTTAACTGTCTGCCTCTCATGGTTCAAAAAGGTTAATGAATTAGTCATCTCTTGACACCAGAAGATCCTTTGGCGAGTCAGCAAGGGCTACAATTCGATAAAGCCTTCACCTCCTTCTTCCTCCCAGACACTCTGAATGAAATACAGAGCTTTTATACAAGAGACAACACATCACAAGTGCACGGGTGTTTAAAAAGCATCACTGCATTCCTTTCATTCTTTATGTTTGTGAATTCAGCTCATGTCGATGCATTACTTTTTGGTTTTTCCACCTATATTCCAATGAGAAAACCTAGAGAGGTTTCAAACTGATTCTGACCTAAGGTTACTGGGAAAATTTAATTAAAAGAGTCTTAAGTGAGATCAATTTATTGAATCACAGGAAGCAACCAACCATACAAGGCTTCCACTCACTCCAAGTCCTCCTTCAAAAGTGCTGAGTAGCACAGTAAATTGAAAACCTGCTAAATGCATTAGCAGGCTATATTATTAACTGAATGGTTGTGTCTTCATCCATATGGCTCTGGAAATCTGAAACCAATAAGCGACAAAACAACCACAGGAAAAGGAGACCACCACAAAACCATATATCAATTTTCCTCCTCATTACCCCAATAAGAACCAGTTTCTTTTGACTTAGAGCAGAAACTGTGTGGGAGTAGGTACAGTGTGACCCATAAATAAGTGTTTAGACATCAACATGGATTTTCTACTGTTCTGTTCCGGGTCTGTGCTCCAGCACATTCAATTTGTATTGAAATGATGACAGAGGTTAAAAAGACAACTTTCAGCTTTAAGCGTGTTCAAGACGTCCATTTTGGGTGAACAGTGTAGAACATGTAGCCTTTTTTATACACTGCCCCTCCAATTTTTGAACAGAACAGCAGAGAAAGGACAGGGACTCAATGCCTACAGCTGACAGTCAATACTTTAATCTCAAAGCCATAGTTTCATTTCAAATCCAATGAGCTTGACTACAGAGCCAAAACAACAAAAGAGCTTGTGTCACTGACAAGTAATGATGACAGAACAAGACCACACAAATTAATGCAGATCTGCTACATACCCCTCATCTTTCTCTCCGTCTCTGGCCTATACTGACCAAACGATAATCAAATGAGGGGCAATCTGTCGAACTTCTCTCTCAAACTTGCTCTCTTCCTTAGCGGTCTTGCATTTTGTATCTTAGCCTACTTCTGACTGTTACTAATCTGAATCAGTGTCTTTACTATTAAAACACACATTATCCACCTGCAATTAGTCCAGATGCTAATCAACTAAAAGTCTCATCACCGATAGTCTACTACCTGTAAATCAAAGAGTGGGAGATTAAAGGGAAATGCATGAAAGAACTGAGATAATTCAAAGAGTAGACAATCAAGAGGGCTTGAACCAAACAAGTGGTGTCTACTCATGACTTTTTATGTCATCCAACATCAAACCCTTTGGTATAAAAGTACTGATAGCCCCATGTAAACCAGGCAACACATTTTTTTTGTATCACACTATGATGCAGTCTGTCTTTTGTCCAAAAATGCACTATAATGTCCACTTAAAACATGCAGGTCCATCACATTTCCAGCTCACTGACTGACTTTCAGTGGCTGGTTAAGTCCCTAAAAGGCCATCAAGGGGGCAGACGGACACACAGCAAGGACAGCAGGGAACTACTGGGGGATTTTAACTTGTAGGTGGTCTCTGTGAGGCACAGCCTGCAGACACAAGTGGCTGAACAATAGTATGACCAGGAGGTCAACAGAGCGATGCAGGGACAAACAGAAAAGATTAACGAAACACCATAGATGAGCAAGAGTTTCATTGTTGGCAATGTTTTCTTTAACAAAAAAAGGTGGGTAGTATTGCATAAACATGCTGGATCCAGGATGGTAAAGATGCAGTGTATGTCCTGTCACTAACCGTGTCACCTAGATGCCCCCAGTTAATGTCCTTAACCCTTCCCGTCATCTCATCATCCACCGACTCTGCTGTTCACTATTTAACCCCAGCAGCCACTGACTCAGACAGATAATTCTGCTAGCCATTTGAGGCGGCCTAGTGGAGCCTTTGTAGGCTTATAACATCAAAGTCTACATAATAGGCTGATTGTTTAAATAAGATGACCAGAGAATGATTAACAGGATGTTTAGAACCAAGGCAAACCAGATCCAACAAAGCAATTAACCAGTCAGTGACGCTCTTGACATCTTGACTTCTGGGACAAAATTAAAGATGTAACTACAGACATAGAAACAACAGATTAATAAACAATCAAAATAACAACCTTAAAAACTGTAAAGTCTTATTCCAGCACCATCAAGTTAGAGAAAATGTAATTAGATTCAGCTTAAAGTTCAGCTCTACATTTCATACTTTGTTATTGAATAATACCAAATTACATGATAAATAAGTGCCTTTACTGAGCCTTTGCACAGCCACAGCCCCTGGGGATATGGGTCACAGTCCTAAGTCTGAAGTGTGGGAAATCTGTGTCTCTGTCAGCGCGACTGCTTGGCCATGTTAACATTCCTAAACTCACTGCACTGTCGCAACAGCATGCTGGGTCACGCTCAATTCCTGTTTATCATAAACGCAGCTGAGAAACTGTTGCGGCAATGTAGTGAATCATATTCTCTCTGGATTGTTTCAATTGGCTAAGTTCACAGGTTTCACAATTGGCATAACAGTTACACACATTTAAGAACTGACACTGTGCATTTGAGCAATACTGTATGAAAGCAGACTGGAAAAAAAGCAAGTTGACATTTAGTTGTTCTACCATGTTTGTTTTGATTTCTGTTGAAAACACATTGTTGTGTAGAATACCAGCAGAAACCAGCACCTATTATGTTAATGTTGACACCTGACATTTCAAAATGACCTGACAATAACGATGTCACATGACATGATAACACACTGTCCAAGAGATTACATTAATTTGCACAATGCAGAGAAACTAGGGCCATGTGCGATCAGATCAAGCTCAGCCAGGCTTTTGGTTTAGTCATGTTCCCAGAATTTGCAGGGGAAAGTTAGACAGTTCAGGATCTCAGATCATGTTCAGACCTAGTATATTGTATATAACTTGTATATAACTTTATTCAGTGTGTTTAGATTCAGTTAAAAAATGATTGAAGTTGACACCAGGTCTTGCTACCACCTCTCATATTTGATATTGTCTGTGAGAAATTGTGTGCACTGCTAAGTGGAAAAAAATTAAAATGTACACTCAGCCATACAGGGTGAGATGGATTATAGATTAGGATTACATCGACTCTTTGGCGTCTAGCCTCAGATATGGACTGCAAACCCTTGTCTAAGTTGTTTGACACAGGCAAATCAACTGTGTAGCGTGGTATATATGCATACTGCACAGTTGACTAAGTGGTCAAGAGATGGTCCAGGATGCGTGTGTACAAATGTAGCATCAGCACAATATTTTCCTGACTAATCGCATATTACTGCATCATTCCCACCTGCATTTACAGCTTTACACTTGTGATCAGATCACCAAATATGCATTGAAGTGCTGCTTGTAAGAAGTGTGGGGCTCACTTTCTGATATCTTGTCATCAAGGAGCCCATCTTTCATCTTTCCACCATCTTTTACTCCCCCACACTTCCTCCTTCACTTCCTCTTTAGCCCATTAGATTAATAGGAAGTCTCAATCACTTCCTTTTGGTCAAAGTAATGATTAACTGTGGTGAGAATGTTAGCGGACATGTTTCGGGGCCTTATGAGCAGCTGATACCATGCTAAACACAGACTCAAGAGACAAGACTTCACTACATGTCACTTGGTGTGCTTCTATCACCTTCACATCTCTCTGACTAGCTTCTAAGTCTGTCTTGTAAGCATTAAGAGAATGCTGTGTGTTGCTTCTTGTAGTTTTGGTCTCTATTCTGGGACGCTGGAGACAAAACAAGGCTTATATATCAGGATCATCATCCAAGAGGGAAATGCTGCACAACATAATTTTTGTGATAAAAAGATTAAAGTAAATTAATTGAATGATTCATCAGAGTAAGTGGGAGAGGCAGATCAGTGGCTTCATGTGTTTCACATCCCTAATGTCTCTGTATATTTACTGGGCCCCCTCTGACATCTGGACGGGGGTCATGATACCACATCACAGGAAGTCACACACACACACACATCTGCAAATATATCTCTGTTTCTACTGCCAAGTCTTCATGTGGCATGTGCTTGTGTGGACACATTCAATTCTGTGTGCAATGCGAGTGAAAGCTGCGTTGTCTGACTGTAACCTAAGGGGTAAAAACCCAGTGTTTGAATGCAAACCACCCCAGCACAGGCATAAGGGAACATGGGAACAGAGAGTACGGCTTTACTTAGAGCTTAGGTCCAGCCCAAGCCACGCATGAACAAGTTTATACAAGTTATTCATCATGATTTTGACCCATATCAGTAGATCCGCTTTCTCTTTCATAAGATAACTGCAAAAAACACCTCTCAAACTTCACCTCAACACAGACACTGTTGAACAACCATAACTTTTAATCAAGCAAAAAGAGGAACAAATGATATCTGACTTTGCAGCTTGTTCAACAGAGAGAAGTCTTACCTGATAGTAGGCTTTAATCTGCCTGATAAGAATAGAAAGGTTCTGGATGCGCAATGTGGGGTCATTGTTCACTTTCTTGTTGGTCCTCTGCACTGTGGCCTTAGGATTTCTGTGGGAAAAAATGGCACTGTTATTTAATCGCTGTTTGTAGCAAAGATAAATGTCAGTTAAAGATACAGACACATTTTAAAATTAATGTTTCCAAGTGTGTCAATTGGTTGTTTGAAACATCTGTGTTTCAGTTTGACACTATGTTGCGCTATGTGATGAAGCGTGTGTGTGTGTGTTTGGCTAAAAACATTAGCAGCAAAGTGACAATGGACCCCTGTTTAAGCAGGGCCAGTGCAATAACAAAGAAAACAAAGACCCAAATAAGCATGCAGCCTCTTAAATCGGGTGGCACCAGTGTTTCAGAATGTGTCTCCAGCCTTCAAATCAAAATCAAAATGGTGAGTTAAATTCAATTCAAACATCTTTGTAAAGCATCTTCAGGCTACATTGTCAGAGACATGAACACCTAGACAAGAGACCCTCTGTCGATTGGACTTCAAACTACTGAGAATGATTTCATTAGCATGGTAAAGGGAGTAAACGTTCATCTGAGCTCAAATACACTGTGGTGGTGATAACCACGATTCCCCTTTCTGTCTGAATCAAAGAGAAGAAGTATCTTCTCAGTGCCTGCAGAATAAAGCGCCTGTGTGTTTATGTGACTGTGTTGCCCAAGGGACTTTAAAAAGGGGCATCCATGACGACTGATGTTATCACGGGTGTCAACATGTTTTAGTGAGCCTCATAGACATTCCACAAATTCACACAGTACCACCTCCCCAGCCGCTGTTATCTACAACCATCCAAACTGCTATTTGCATATCTATGGAAAACTAATTTCATCTCAAACCTCTTTTTAAACCACATTCACAGACAAGACTAATGGTGTAACTAATTGATGCAAAACGATGAGTTTCCTGACCATCTCATGTGTCTCTCTTTGGAATGCTTGACATGCCAACTATCTGTTAAGCACATGATCAGTACTAATCAACAATTACTTTCCCATGTTTCAACTGTAAGGTTAACATGCCTTGACATGTTCTTAACTGCTACCTTTGACAGCATGAGTGGTATTGATGAAATGGCTTGTTGAAACGGCAGTTTTTGTATACTTACAAATTAAAAGGTTAAACAGACTTACACTGCGCAAGACCTGTGGCCTTAATGTGATATCTACTGATCACCCGAGGGAAATTCCTATTTCTCAGACTCACCACTTCACAGAACAGAGGTGGTGACAAAGCAGCAACCCTAGAGCTGATATGGTTTCATCAAGTAGCAGCGGGACACTTTGAAAGAGTGGCCACTTGCTGGCTTTAAATATCTGTGTAAGGCATTGGGATTTGGCTTTCTTCCTCAGGTCTCCCATATATTCTACTTTGACTCTTTTCATACATTATTATTGTTCTGGATAGAATTTTATCATTTGTTGACCACAACTGGAGGAAAGCACTGAGTTCAAGAGTAATGACACTAAGAAAGAAGAGCATTCTCATTTCTCACCCAGCTTCAATGGTTAACTTTGCCTATTCTGCAGCTGAATTAGCATTTTATCTCCCAGGGTTGATCATTTAACACTGGCAGCACGGGGGGAGGCTTACTGTGCTTCAGTAACCCCACTAGTAGTTGTCTAACCTCCCAGTAGATCCCCTAATAACTGTTCTCATCGATTTCATCATACATTAGATATGATTCAACAATTCTACTGCCAGTCTGACGGCAGCCCAGTTGCCACAGTTGAAAAAATATTACATTAAAAGGCCTGGTTCTCTCTTCAGCTGAGGTAAATAAATAAAAAATAACTATTTAAGAATTTACAGTATTCTGCTTCCAGTTGGCATGCTCCTAAGTAAACGGTATCATTATATCCTAAAATACAATGTTAAATTCGTAGTCAAATTACATGCAGCAAAATTGACAATTAATGATTAAAAGATTATAAAATCAAATATCAAGACAAACATCACTTGTATTGAGCCCTCCCTAAAAAAAACTATCCCTGTAATTAATTTATGACACATTTGCCTTGGGATTGTCTGGGAAAACACTACTCATGTACTTGAGATTCTTAGAGCCTTACATCAACACTGTTAAAGAGCAGCTCTCTTTTTCATGATATGTACATCAGACTTCAAAGCATACATCACATGACCTAAATATGAGGGTCAACATGCCCTGGGTAGGGGGGAGGTGAGTCCTGGTTGCTTGTGAATGTATGCATGCAGTGTGTAGCACATGTATAGTCACGCATGTGTCTGCATCTGTGCTCTTGCACTCCAGAACAGCACAGCCATGTCTGTGTCTGTATGGGCCAACAGCTCAATAAAGCTGAATCCTGAAATACCACAAAGAGAGTATATAATCAAGATTTATTTCATGTATATTATCTGTCTTGTTCTGTTGGAGAGAGGAGGTCAAAGGTGAAGGATTCTTCATCTTCCTCAAGGAAATTCAGCTTGGTGGATGCTTGCAGTCACAGGGGACCTGTGGTTGAATGGCATCTTCCTAATCACTAGACCATGCTGCTGCACTGTTTCTCAATTAAACTAACATCTATTTACACATAAAACTAAACCATAAGAACCTGCTTCAGACCCAGGAATATAAATATCCCAAGTTCCCTACTATCATATTTGTTTTTTTTAAATTTACATTTACATCTACTGGAAATGTTTTTTTCAATATTTTCATGTGCTAACTGGAATATATATTTATTGTTTTAGTAGTTTTACTCTAAAATAATATTTTAATAAAGCATAATATGTTACACCAAGAAAAAAATGGCAGAATGCCTGTCTCTTAAATCACCCGGCTGCAGTGTGGATGTGTTAATTAGTCTTTTGATCACTTTCTCACACACGCACACACTAATCTGAAGGACACAGGGTTCTTTTTAATACTGGTTTAAATGAACAATCATATGATCTCCCCCATCTCCCCCCCCTCCACACACACTCAGTCCCTTTCGAGGTCCATAGTAGGGGGTCTATTTAACCCATTAATTAAAAAGCACAGAGGAGGCTGTAATCCTGTTAGAGTGAGGAGGGCGATGTGGTGAATGAGGTGTTTGAGAGAGAAAGACTGAAAGAGAATAACAGCAAGTAAAGGGTTGCCCATTCACACATTCCATCACCCTCAGAGTCAGCCAAAAACATGGCGGCCACAACAACATGACCATGACAGCGCCACACAATCCACCCCTCATTTCTTTGGCTCCGTCTCTGATGCCACACATACAAGCATGAGGCAGGCCAACCTCCCCTGTGGATCAGCAGGCGATTGAATACAGCGACTTAGAGCAGGCAACTGGGGTCAAAAATCCCTCTTATTGCCTCCCTCCCTGTTCCTGCCGATACAGTAAACCTAAGACTTTAAACAGACAAATAGATTAGGGATAGACAGACAGAAAGCCAGCAAAACAGCCAGCAAGGCAGACAACTAGTGAGCCAGTCAGCCAGACGGCCAGTCAATAAGCCGGTCCGTTGGTGCTGTCGATTTTGCTGCAGCCTTATGTAGAGCCTGGGGCCACTGGGCTTTCTCCTCATCTCCTGGCTTTGATTGGCTGGGTAAGTTAGGGAGTAGTGTTAACCTATATATGACAGGCTACATTACAGTCAGCATGGGCAGCCAGGCACATGCTCATACACACACACAAAGTAGGCTAAATGCACACACACAAAGAGAAAATGCAGGCTACATACATCGGTATAGAGCTTATGAGCTGTACTGTCCAAACATAGCGGGGGAGTGTGTGTTTTTGCCACACACACACACACACACACACACAAAGCCAAACAGCTACAGTAAGAGGAATCTGGGGGATGAGCACTTATTAGCAGCCATGCTAAGGTTAACAGTTCAGTTCAGGATAATTCTGTGGGTGGGGTCTGTTTCTGTCACATCCGAATTACAAATTAAAACAGGCTGACACCAACATGAGTAGTCATCCACTAACACCTAACTGGAACTGGAACTAACTGGAGTTTTTGTGAAGTTTAGTTAGTTGACAGACCAATAGGAAATAGGACTGGGAAAATGAATTAACATATTTAATGAATTTATAGGATTTTGTGTTGAATTTTACAGAATACTTTAACACATATATTGCCATGCCATTCCTCAAACACATCACTCTGTGACCTTTAGGGAGCACGCACAGAATCAAGACCCAGACAATGGTGCATACATGGCAAGAGTAATTCACGAGGGTAATAAGTAATATAGCTCTGTAAATCAAATTATGAGTACTCCGAGTACAACCTTAATACAAGCAAGATAACTTTGTTTAAATGTTTCCACCACAGCTTCAATAATTGGAATTCTGCCTTAATCTTGTTATAATCAAATCTTGTTATTCTGGAGTGCCTGTTAACACACTGACCGCCTTTCCAAATCAAAGCTTGTAAGTACAGTAAGCACAAACAGGCAAGCTAAGTACTTTTACAAATGCAATTAATCTCAAACTAGTGAAGAATGAAGCAATGACCTTAGGACATCATATGTTACGATGGCATCATCCTTCTACTTTCCAATTAGGGTGGTAAATGCATATTATATTAGCATACCGCATAAAAAAAAAACTATCAGTTTCCAAACTAAGATATTACAAAACATAACTCATTAGTATTGCAGGTATGCCAATATTTTATATTTTGCTATCACGCAAACCGAATGCTCAAGGTGACTGCATCCTAATTTCCCATCCCCCACCCTTCTCCCACCATGGGAACTGTAGCATACAAACAGACCAGTGAGGATTTGACCATTGCTATGTGGTTCTCATCACCCCATTTCCTTGTCTTGGCTTTTCATGGACTCGTTTCTCTCCTGTCTTTGTCTTTCTGTTTCCACAGGGCCTCTTCCCAATTCCTCTCCTCTGCCATTGTATCCATGGGGACTGCAGTTAAACTCATTCCTGCCAAGCTCGATGTGATCAGATGCATTCCCTCCTGGACTATAAGCACTTAGACCATAAAACATTGAAACACAATTCAATGTCTCAAATAATAGGCAAAATTGCTTGTATTATAATGGTTCACAAAGTGAATCCAGCATGGTGTACAATTCCTGGAGCTATACACAACATAGTCATGCCATACTCGCTACTCTGAGTTCCTCTTTTTAACAGAAATGTTGTACTTGGGTCACTTATTAATTCTACTGTACTGCTAATTCTCAATGTGAAGCTGATGAACACTTCTTGCAGATGTTTCACAGCAAAGGGAACAGAAGGGATTACATCCCCTGAGCCACTGAAGGGAATGTAACACGAAACAGATAAAGGAAATGTTGAGTTTGCATTAACAGCAAACAGCACCAACAGCAAAATGACACAGAAAATGGGAGCGGATCAGACAAATTTGATCAAGTATAATTAAATCTAAAGCAGGGGAATTGGGGAATTTGAAATAAACACCTGTCTCCCACAAAATCTCAGTCTCATATAAAGGCCTGTTTCTCTCTTAAATCGAGGTAAATATATAACTATTTAAGAATTTACAGTATTCTTATTCCTGTTAACATGCTCTTAAGTTAATAGTACAAGCATCAGTACATCCAAAAACACAATGTTAAATTGTTGTGGGTGGTGACTCATTCGTAATCAAATGAAATGCAGCACAATTGACAGGTTAAATGGTAATATCTATGCCATTTCCTGATACATGCTGACTAATCCTGAGAATATATTGCTATAAATACCAACTGCAGTAGATCAGACTGACTTTGAATTGCTAGGGCTGAGAAACTAAGAGCAAACCTGTGTCTAAAATCCTGAGATGGTCCTGTGGGGTTTAACATGTCCTTGGTTGTGGGAATTTGAATGCCTCACATTAACACAGCCTTGTTAAAGTTTTGTCCTCTCAAGGTTACAGCTGTCGTTTCCTGTTTGACTTGATACACATCCTCCTGCTAGACAGACACAGAGAGCACGGCATGACACAAGGATGATTATGAGAGATGCCAGATTAATGTTTGATTCTACACTTTGATGTGGAAGGGTGTGGTGTGGACCCCACAGTCCAGGGAGCAGCAGTGGGAGAACCGAACCGACTGACACCCCAGCAGCAGCTCTGTCTGCCTCTTTTCTCTAGTCCAGCTGGAATCCCAACTATGTCTGCTGTAACTAGCCCTAGAGAAAGCTTACAAAGGCTTCAAACATGGTGCTCAAAGAAAACAGAGGAGAGAAAGGGGAGAGTGTGCAGGAGAGGTGCGGCATGGACAGAAAAGGAGACATAGAGATAAAGAAGAAAAAGACTCCAGCAGGAGGAGGGATGGGAGAAAGCGGTACAGCATCAGTAGGTGTTGAGACATGATGAAAAAGAGGGATGACAGAAAGAGGGAGATGAATGAGTTGCTAGAGAGGGAAGACAGAAAAACAAGATGAGGGTTAGGACAAAAAGTAGTTCAACCTGGGGCTGCAACTAACAATTATTTTCATTATCACTGAGTCTGCCAATTATTTTCTAGTCTATGAAATGTCAAAAAGTAGGAAAAAACGCCCATGCCAGATTCCTACAATCCAAGATAATATCTTGTTTCGTCCAAACATCAGTCCAAAACCCAAAGATATTTCATTTACGTGACAAAGAAAAGGCGCAAATTCTTACATTTGAGAAGCTGGAACCAGCAAATGTTCATGCAAATTAATCGATGAAGTAGTTGCAGATTCATTTTCTTTCGATCAACATAAACGTATCAATTAATCGTTGCAGCTCTAGTCCAATCAGATGAATACGGGAGGGAAATAAGGGAGGAAAGCAGCAAAGGAAGAAATATTGTAAAAAAATAAAAATAAAAAGACTATTTGCATGGTGTCAAAGATGTTCAAAGCCCATTAAACTCTTGGATCAGTTATCACTGAAATGCAGGAAACTTCTTTGTTGTCTAACCATTTTATTCAAAATGGCATATTAAAGATCTTTCATAAATTTATGAATCAGTCATGTCTTGTGCTTGATTAGGCCTAAAAGGGCAGCAAAACATGATTTTTGTTCAAGGCTACTGAATGCATTAAGGTCTTAAATTTTTCATTTCTACATTAAACAGCTTCCCCCTCTGTTATCAGCCAAGCCTCTCAAACAGCCAGGGATTCTACACGGTTCCAAAACAAAAGAAAAAGATGAATGTAAGATTGAAATAAAAAAACTGGAGAAGAGCTGACTCATATGTTTCTTTGTATGTGGCCCTTTCTAGATGCTGCCTGTAACAATAAAACGCTGCCAGATGGTCATCTAACCTCTGAATATTCTACTAGAGCAACAAAGCCATAAAAAGCATAGCATGAGCATAATATAGCCTCCATATGTTAGTATAATAATTACCAGAGAATCAAATGATGCATCCGATAGTCTACAACAAAATAAATTTAAAAATAAATAATTTTCAATCCAACTGGGTGCAGGACTTAAACTAACATGTCATTCAGTGTTGTCCCTCCAACCCAAAACTCTCCTGCAAAGCTCATTGGTCCAGTTCTGAGTGTGTGACGTGTTGAAAAGTCAACTCTGTCATGAAAGGAAGTGATGACAGGTGTAGTGAGGACTACATCCTGTGTATGTGAGCCTACACAGTGAATTTACTGTAATGTGGCCTTGAGAGAAAAATAGGCTTTCAAATCTGCATTAAGTATCAACAGATCCATATATACTGACTTATAGGTTTACCGCTTTAAGATAGACAACCACTGGCAAGCAAGCAGCCTCATCTTTGAATGTTATCTGCAGAAGAAAAATATGCAGATGCAAATGCTGGAGGGTGATAGTTGCCTTCACGATATTTAATACTCTCATCCCCATGTGTGCAGCCATTTATTCAGACATATTTACAGACATGCTCGGATCTGTCTGAATACTCAAGGCTACAGAAACATTAACCTGTGCAACATGCTTAACAGCATTCTTTTCGTAATCCACATACGTTTTACATCTCTATACCTGCACTTTCACCCAAACAACCAGTTTTTCGACTAATTTTCAGGGTTACAGTCGGGTCACACGACTATGCAGTGCAAGAAAGCGCAAGTTAAGTTCTTAAAAACAGACAACATAGCTCGTTGTGCCAGTCAACACGACAAATGCCATGTAAAAATCAAGTAGGGCACATCACATCTCCTTTTTTATTCCAGAAAGTTTCTATCGCACTCACATAACTCTGTCCCAACAGCCCGTAGAGGTCAGACTGACTGGTTAACCGAACAGGCCAATGAGCCACCACGGGTCTACAGGATTGGCAGGAAAACAGAGAATTCAACTGGACAGTTGTCACTCTGACAAAAATTTAATTGGCCCCGTCTTGCTGAGCGGGAAAACTAATTGGTTTGACAGCACTGAGGAGGCAATATAATTGGCTAGGTAATGTCAGTCACAAGAGGGCAGGGGGAGGGGACGTGGTGCCATCTGGGTGACAGCAAACCGTTAGATAATCCCAGGGTCTCTCTTCTTCTCTCTCTGTGCTCTCCCATGCTGTCCCGATGACAACTGCTGCCAGCCTGTCTGCCATGTCTGCACTGAGGCCATACAGAGACATTCACACGGCAACACTACCGCTTACACTACAACAGCTGACATCACCAGTAAAAACGTTCAATGCTCAAGTTTCTTCAGCCAGAGTACTATAAGTGTGAGTTTATAAGAGAGAAAGAGAAAAACATTTTTAAGTGTTTTGTGCACACATTGCTGCATGCTGCTGACTTTCATCTACCAATGTTTGTATATCTTTGGAGTTTTAGCATCCACTCTGGAAGACAAGTGTGTTTCTTGGCTGCAGAGAACATGTCCTTCAGTGGCAGTGTTATCAGTTAGCATTTTTTCAGTGTAAACAGCAGCTACTGGCTGGAGACTAACACCGGTGGAGCCTTTTTAGCACGATCAATCGCAAGCAGCGCAAAGCCTACTAACACTCACTACAGTATATTTCAAGCTGTCAGAACAGAGGGCGTGAGGAGAAAACTAAATACATACGTGAGAGTGAGAGTGAGCTTGTGTTTGTGGGAGTCCAAGACTTGGAGTGAGTACAATCCCTGTTAATTATCTCCTACAGTTCTTCAAAGAAGTTGGAAAACTCACCTGTGGTTTCTAAGCTACTTTTAATGAGTAACAGTGTAAGAGAGAGATGAAGAGAGTGAAGGAGGCATTACTCAACACTCGTGTAATTCTTCCAGTCAAAATACAGCTTCAAATGTGAACAAACTTTGGATCGTGTACCCTGTTTCAACTACTTTTGTCTTTTAATATTGAATTAACTCATTAAGTTTCAAGAAATGAATAGGACAAGGGAAAAAAAGATAGTCTTTGTCATACGTCTTTGATGACTATCATCATCAAAACCTCCCTGCAATAGCTGCAAAGCATGAGCTGTGATATACGTATTAGCTCATGATACAATCTATTTTAGTTAGCTGAGCCTACCGGAGTTGACCATGCAGTGCTGGTGAAGTGGGAGAGGCAGACAAAGAACAGCCTCACCAACATAACGTCTGACCAATACTGTAGGCCTTCTGTGTGGGAGGGTGGCTGGGCAAGACGACTACCAACAGCTGCCTCAGTCCAAAACCAAATGCACAGGAAAAAAAACCCCCCCACAGATACACATACTCCCACTCAGACACAGAAGCCCTGCAGAAAAACACACAAGCACACAAACATCAATACACAGAGCTGGCTGTGACTGGCAATCCCCGACATCCTGTCGGGCGATCGCTAAGCCAGTCACAGTTCATTCCAGCTCTACGCTGGCTGTTCTCTACAGGAGCACTCAACCAACCACAGAAAGTTCCCATCCAGCTCATTCCATTTATTTGCAGACAGAAATCCTACTAAGTATCTGATCAAACATCTCAATTTTATTATGTAGTACTGTGGAGTTTCCATGTAGCTCAGCAAACCGGAGCTTGAATTTGCCTTTTGCATGTCACCCTCTTGCCCTTTCTTTACACATCTTCCCTGTCACGTTTCTGGTTTTTAAACATTTCGGCAAATTATTTTCCGTCTCGCTCACTCCTCCAACCCTTCCCCCTCATATCCTTCCAGTTGCTTTCCACTATACAATGTCCCATAAGGGAAAATGCTTTAAAAATACTGCTGACTTGGTCACTGTTTTGAAGAGTCTGCGTGTGGAAGAGGAAAGACGCCCTTGTCCAACTGAACCTGCAATGTCCTCCCTAAACACCTTTCTGTTCTGAAGGATCCCTCTGAGAGTGTAGATGCAGCCTGGAGGAGTAGGGGGAGGGAAAAACAAGCATGGGAAAGAGAGGTGGAAGACGTAGTGAAAGCTGAAGGTAGGCGGCTTAGTGGAGTGATGCAGACGAGCAGCAGGAGGTCGAGGGCAGAGCAAGAGGAAGAGGACACCAACCAGAGACAGGAAACGGCCATTCCGAGTTAATCAGCTCCTCATGCAACACAGCTACAGCTTAACCCTTCTAAAAACAATCCACATGGAGTACTGAAATATACTCTGCACATAAATACAGAGAGAGTGTTGTGCAGACAAGCTTCCCCTTACCTAGACAATTCTGCCAATCTAACCTTGGAATACAAGACATACTGAAGCGAGGTGACACAAGAAGTTGCCCTATGAAACTGCAACAAATTATAATCCCTTGTGAAGTGAAAACCAATTCCACTGGGAGCAGGCTTGGTTGAACGCTCCTTTGACTGGCAAACAGGAGGAGTAAATGCTGACAGCGTAGAGTGTGGCATTAGTGGAAAATATGAAAAATTGCCCTGCTAGCGGGAAGTAGCAGCCTTAAGCCAGACAAAGGAATGGAAAGCTGTCTTCTGTCGTGATATGTGTTAGGAGGTGACTGGAAAGACAGACAGATTTGACACCTAATGTCTCAACTTCCCTTTTAACTGAATGAAAACAAACAAAAGCGCGTCTGTGCTGGCCTGCTAACTACATTAAAGAAGGATCTGCATTGCTGTGTAATCTGTATCCAGATTCTGGCTGCTACCTGTGTTTCTTCGCTTAAGGCTACTATTTCTAGTGTAATCTGCATCACAGCAGGAAACGTGAGTGCAGTACCTTCCAGGGGCGGGGTGTCTTACAGTCGGCTGCAGATGACAGTCTATGTGGAGTTGCTTGCTGCCTCCCTGCACCACGGATGCTTGTGGGCGACCCACACAGCTCCTAACAATAACTGTCTGCTAAGGTTTCTGACAGTGTGACCCATCATTGCCCCCAATACAAGGTCCCTTTGTGCTTAGCCTACATTCACATCAGCAGACAATTTCAAGTGCTGCACAGAGGCTGGAGAACAAACTAACTGCGTGTATATACTTATCTCAAAAGATTAAGCAAGTTTTTTGCTGCATACATGTATCAACATGGGGCGTTTGAGGTCCCAAGCAAAGGTCTGCATGCCCTCATTTGGCCAATCCTGTCTCACTAAGGTGGTGCAGGAGACAGATGGATTGGTAACATTTCTGAGTCTGTGTCAAATTACTTACATCTCAAGCATTATCTCGTTCAGGTAAATCCCATCCACTAATTCAACATATTCCGATAATTTGGTGCCATCGGTCACTGTCGGCTGCCCCACTGTCTTCACCTGAAAAGAAATGGGACAATGCAAATTGGTGTTGAGATAATCAATAAACACTTAAAAGAAATGCCTTCACAGGGCAGGGCTGTTTAATTAGTGAGCTTAAAGAGACATTTGAATAGTTAATTAGGGAGCTTACCCAGCAGACCAGAGGCGTGAGCATGAACTGCTCCAGCAAAGGGGTGAAAACCTCGCTTTCCATATTTTCCAGGGCAACTGGCGCCGTTTATTTCGGCAGATATGGAAAAAGAAAAATCAGAAAGTGCACTCCTTGGGAGAAATGTGTGTTCGTTTAGACTCCGCTCATGTAGCTGATTCAATTAAATCGACGCTCATTTTGGTTTACGGCCATTGTAAAAGACGTTACAATAAAAAACGTTAATCCACAATTTCTGTCGACGCGACCCAGCTGTTTCAGATGCCAACGACTGGGCTTGGCTACCTCACGGGAAGGACGAGGAATCACATTTTTTATTGTTAAACCCCCGTAGCTAAAGGTTTTCTCTGTTTTATCGTCCGCTGGCTGAGCTGTCTACAGAAGCGAGAAAAGACAGACTACATGAGACCTGTGCCAGGTATGGTTTTACGCTAGCTACTCTGGGAAAAAAAAAAAAAAAAAAGGACCGTTAATGGCAAAAGATCTCACAGAGGGGGATGTAACGTTAAGGGGAAATATTCCTCCGACACGACTAAATAAAAGAAAATATCCAGTGTGGGAAAAATCCAGAGGGTTAAGGTCCTGGTTTTTTTAAATCGTCTGTTTACTCCTCATATTAATTGTGAAGTCATTTCTGACCCGGTTACTTATCTCCCCGTGTCTGCCTCCGTTCAAATGCTGTATACTAATGAAACAGGGGGAGCTGAGAGGATGACTGGAGGACACTTAGCACCGCCTCCCTCTCTGTCTCTCCTGTGCATCTCCCTCCGCCTCTTTTGCTCTAAAAGAAAAATAGGGCACTGATCAAAGCATGCCTTTCTATTCAGATTTCTTCAAATGGTTCTTAGAAAGCATTTGGTCATCTAGTACTCTTCAAGTATTTGAAGAGCTGTGTTGGAAAGAAGATTTTTAATGAGTGACGCAGGTATAAATGGGATGGGAATAAGTTTGGTTGCAGCTCTAGTGCTGTAATTTATATGCTATTGCTATGGCAAATTTTTTTTGCTTATTTTAGTCTTTGGCAAGTAGAAATACTGGGGATTCATGCACACCTTTTGTCTGCATTTACAGCATGCCCCATTAGAGCAGCAAGGCAAGTAGGCTACTGACACCTGGTGGGTAATGTACAAAGAGACTACAGTATATTATTAATTTGTGAGTTTTATCCAGATA
This sequence comes from Macquaria australasica, assembly GCA_005408345.1. Classification (NCBI taxonomy): domain Eukaryota; kingdom Metazoa; phylum Chordata; class Actinopteri; order Centrarchiformes; family Percichthyidae; genus Macquaria; species Macquaria australasica. The sequence goes on along the minus strand of SEMN01000255.1, from coordinate 58,112 downwards.
TATAGGTTAAAAAGTCATTGTCCAATCAAAAAAATGACCCTTATCAAACTGAAAAGATGCACTTTCCTAGTGTGGGCAACGTATCATATTACATCCTGTTTGACTAAATAGGACAGTCTCAACAGTGTATCATACAGGATCTAAAGGAAATACCGAATTAATCAATTTCTGAGCATTTATAGGGTAATTTGGGACACACAATGTAATGAGTTGACACTAGAGCTGAAACGATTAGTCAATTAATCAATCGACAGAAAACATTTAGAACTATTTTGATAATCGATGATTTAAGTAATTTTTCAAATTACCTAGTGCCAGCTTTTCCAATGTGAAAATTTGCTGCTTCTCTCGTCTTATATCACTGCAAACTGATGTTACCTCAGGCTTTTTGTTATTGTCATTTTTCACGTTTTTTGTTGTTGTTGTTTTTTTACATTTTATGGACCAAACAATTAATCAAGAAAATAACTGGCAGATTTATCGTTTGAAAATAATCAGTTGCAGCTTTAGTTGTCACCCAAAAACAAGTGGATGCTTTTGTAACTATGCCAAGATATCAAAGATATACCATCTCAATAAGAAATTTGCAAGGAATAAAGTAATTGTCTGAAATAAATATGTTAAATCAACTTAACTCAGAATGTGTAATAAGCTCTTGCTGAATGAAGTTCTGTAATGGGGACGTACTGTGATATATGCAGCTACTGAACACAAATTTGACACAAGAAATGCACGGAGAACTTCAGTTTGTACCAGCAACCAGTTATTTTAAACACACCGTGTTTCTTTTAGCTGTATCAGCAGCAAGGTAATGACTGCATGATAAGTTCAGACCCACAGTCATTCACTGTAGAGGTAGGAGACACCTAATCAACAATTGATGAATGGCTCTGTCGGTGTGAAAGGTGATCAGAGGCCATGTGGCCAAATAGCCAATTTAAACACAATCACTGATTTGGGAACTGGAGACCTGGATCATCTCTCAGGGACCCAGTTAGAATGAATGGACTATTGTATGTTTCCCTATAACCTTTAATACGCAGCAGCAGCTTTCTTGGATAAGCAGAGGTTCACATTTGCATTTAGAATAACGGCCACTGTGGTTGGTGCTTGAGGCTATACAGTATGAAATCCTGACTGGACCTGTTTTGTCTTGTTTGCTGCAAAACGTGTTTGACTGGAGGGATGTATACTCAGAGGGTGCACATCAGGAGGTTACAGCATGAAGTGCAGCTTCTTGAAAATCCAATGTATGCCAAAACCGCCTAACTATCAAAACCGCCTTACTATTTGTCTGTCACTTATGCTGAAGTCTACATCTTCATAGACATTAAATATCAGGCTCTGCTTTTAACAGATAGGCTCTGTGTTTAGGCTACAGCAGAAATGTTCATTAGATCTAGCCACCATATACTACTGGTCGTACCAGACCAAGTGAGGCTGAAGCAGCAAAACCCCTGCGTGTGTTGAATTTGTGTTTTATTGCTCACAAATTTTACTTTACATTTGTAAGAAGAAGAATGTGTTTCTACTTTCAAAAGTTACATATTATTTAAGATGTAAAAACAAAACATCCTTAGTTACATTTATTGTTATTTTAACCTTCAAAAACTCAGCTAAAAACCTTCTTCATTAGGACTGTGTGGGTGTGGTTATGTCAGATTTGATTGACAGTGGTCTGGCAACATAAGCAAACAGCCCCACATCTGTCATCACATTTTGATTCAAATGTGGCTAAATCTGGATTGGTGGAGATGCACAAATCTGACATCACTTTTTTTCCCAACTGAGTCCCTCCCACTTTAAACCACTAAGAAGAGCATATATGAAACTAAAACAATACAGAAAATCTCTCATGTAAATGAACCAAAACTGACAGAAATCATCAGAAAATGTTGTGTTCATGTAGGACCGCGTTTCTCAGAGTAAGAAGCTGATTGAGAAAATACGTTTTCAGGGCTTTTTCCAATCATACCTCTGCCCAATGCTCCCACAACGATTCAGTGTTCTCCTTGGAAATCGATGAAGCTTATCTTGTCCTAATGATGTAAAGTAAAAGGGGGGATTTGCTTCAGAATCTACTGAAATCAAATCTTTTCAAATCAAATATAGCCCTTTTCTGAGGCAACCCACACACAACCCTGTCACCTCAGCAGACGATTAAACACTGAACCTTTCATGGCTCATGTAGTGCCTGTTACCCACACAGCAGCAGCCTGAACACAATTATTATGTTCTGCTCAATTACTGTGGAGGATTAGGTGGATATTTTGTATAGCTCAGTGTGTTTGTTATTGTGTATGTGTGTTAGCATTTATTTGCGTGTGGGATTCATTAACCTTGGATTGAACAGGGTGCTTCTGCCTGTTTCATCAAAATCTATTATTCATGATGCTTTTAAGAAGTTTTGTCACAAAGCAGCATCCACCTCCACCCAATGACTCAGTGATTGTACAGACCCACAGCAGCATTCCTCACACACACACACACACACACACACACACACACACACACACACACACACACACACACACACACACACACACACACACACACACTCAGCTATGAAAGCAGACGAAATTACCCAGAGGAAACCCACCCGACCTCCTCTTTTGGCTCAAACTCTACAGAACCAATGTGGAAACACATGGAATTTTTTCCCTCTAGTTGGTATTAATCTAGCCCAGGGATAAAAAAAAAATCCACCGACCACGAAGCAGCGCCGCTCTGAAATCCACAACAGAAAAAATAAATTCTCTCTCCTAAGAACCGCATGACCTTGCAGCGCCTCTCTCAGATGAATTTCTCTTTCTGTCTTCTTTAGATGACTGCAGATTCCTGTTAGTTATTTCACTGGAATTTACAAGTTACCACAAATATTTTCATTTGGAGCTGTGCTGATCTCATGTGGCCTTGAATGCAGGGCTGACTAATGCTGGACAGAGCTGTTTGAGTAGCTACCATTTTCTCATTTTTCAGGTAACACATATCCTGTCTTGACTTCCCCTGATAAGGTAATATGACTAATACTACGGGTATTGATACATGGATGTCACTTTACACTCTATACTACTTTATACTACTTCCATACTAATATTACTCCATATATGGCTCTACCTGCTTACTAACCTGGTTACTTGCTGTTTACAACCTGTTTACATCTCCGTATATATATCTCCATGTCCTGCCTTTCTAGATTGACACAATGTTTTAAAGGGCTGACCTCTATCTTTGCAGTGGAGGTCACTCGGACCATCTACTCTGTCTCTATCTAGTAGTGCTGCTATGGGAAATCAATGCCTAACATTCAGATCTCCAGTCCAAAGGATTGAGACCCCTGTGGCATATAGTCTAATTGCATAACATTACAGGGCGGTAAAGAAGTGTGTGTGTCCCTGTGTAAATCTGTTATAAAATTCTGATGCATCCCTTAAATTAGAGAGATTAAGTGTTTTATTTCATAGACATAGAGATACATGATAAGCAATGTAGTTCTCGTTTCTCCCATCCCAAACACCAAGCTGTGGTCGAGCTTAAAGACTTGAACTGCCAGCATGCTTTATTAATCATATTTTGTGCATCATATTTCAGGTTTGTCTTGGTCTGTTTTATTGTTGAATTGCTTTATCTAGATTGTTTAACCCATCATGTGCCACAGCAGAGTCTGACGTTCTTGAGAGGGGGGGGGGGGGCTTTATGACCGCTCTGGATTCAAAGCTCGAGACCAAAGAGCAATCAGCTCTTTAAAGTCCAAGCTTCAAGATTGCCTTCTGTCTGAGAGGCTTTTTAGATCAACAGCACTGCAGGGAGCCAATATTTAGGAATGCAGGGGTCAGAGTCGTAATGAAACAAATTTGAGTAACTGTATATTTCGTGTACATTTTTATTGTATGTTTTAAACATTGTACACTGTAGACTTTGGTATCTGCTAACTGTAACTGTTTAAAACCAGTGAATTTGGTTTTATCGTAAGTGATTGTATATCATCAAACATGACCCACAATGGTATTATCAAGACACTCAGTGAATAAAAAGTGCCTTTTCTGTGTCTTTATGTCATATTTTGTCCATGTTGTTCATTAATCATTGGATCTTACTCCGATTTGAGTGATTAGCATTGCATCAGCGTGTTGTTTATTGTGCATGTATCTTACAGGCTTAGACAATTACCCACTCATCTATGAATCATCAGTCATATCCAGACAGTCTACACAAACAAACACACACACACACACACAATGGGGGTTTTCTGATCTGCATCCAATGATTAGACTGATCCTGTGGGGTTCATTTATTATTTATACCGACAAAGCTAACCTGCTATTCAACTATGTGTATGGAGAGCTGATTTTCTTTAGATAGAGAGGTTTACCTGATGTACCATAACAGTAATAGATACTATATAGATATAGTCTGGATAAATACCTTTTGATCTACCATAATTTAAAGTAGTTTATGACAGTTCAAAGTAGCAAGAAAGGGAACTTTAATGTACTTGTATGTGGCACTGCCCAAACAACTAGCTGTTCCAAAAGCTACAAAAGCTTTGTTCTGAGAGAGTGGAACCTTATTACGTGGAACCTTGCCATGTGCCATAATGTAATTACCACGCTTGTGACAAAGGAAATCGTTCCTCACCAATTCAAGTCGTCATGAGCTGTCTAAATGGTGGTTCCTTCAAGCTTATGCATGTCCATATTGGTCAGAGGAGAGTGGATCCAATTACTGTGACAGACAGGAGGAATGTCTCTCAACCACAGTAAAGGATGAATGCAGGTAATATCAATATCACCGTTGATGGAAATCTGGAAACATATGCAATTCTGCAAGAAAAAAAGTCTGTTCAGTGAAGCTGTCAGTGGATGTTTAGGATGACTGATAATCTCCCTTTAAAGACACAGCCATGTCTGGTTGCCAAGGACCCAATAAAAGCCTCAGTTCTCACCCCTGCTGAAAATCCTGTGAGATCTGCATGTTGTCACCTCCTGAAACACCACAGCATGAAAATCAGAAAAGCACTTAAACCTCTTGAGTCCTGAAGTGACCGAGGTACACACACACACACACACACACACACACACACACACACACACACACACAAACTGATTTTCCCTCTGACATTATTCCTAAACCTGGGCAAAGAAAATGACAACAAAGAACAAAAAACCTGTCTGCATTTTTATTGCTTCATACATTGTCCATCACTTTGAAAACCAATTGCTGTGGCTCAAATTGTTTTGCAAATTTCCTCCAAAAATGTTATCACTGATACAGTCACAAACAAGGAAATGCACATTCAGGAGGACAATTATAATTCCATTTAGTGTTCTACACTTTGTCTTGGTTGTCGGTCTCGAAGTGTGTTTGAACATCACTTCAAATTCATCATCAAATTAGATCGATGCTTTGTCTCTTTACACAGCGTGGTCCAAGTAATTCCAAGGGTCACAGAGATCTCTGTAAGATGGTTTAATAATGGATTGATATATACATTGACAGCATCCTCCACTGAGCTGTTTATAATCCTGGTAGTCTACCACAAAACACTGACTGGTCCATTACGCACTAATAGACCCTGGCTCTGCTTGGTAATAATGAGATCTCAATGTGTCCCGGAGCCATGGAAACAAGATAATACTAGTAGAAACCTTGGTAATAATGGGAATGTGTGCTTGTGTGTAATCCTGCTATTCCTCCCTGCAATTAGCTGGAGTGTGTGCATGTGTTTGTGCACGTGCAAGTGTGTGAGTGTGTGTGAAAGTAATCCAGAGAGTGTCAGAGATGCTGTTAACGCTCATCTGTTGCCATAACAACTGCAGCAGCCCCACTGTTAGTGAGCTGGCTCACTGACTGACTGACTGACTGACTGGAGGGCTGCCTGGTAAGCTAACTTCCAGACTGACTGTCTGATCAGCAAGCAAGGTCACTGATTCACTGACTGTCTGAGGTACTGACAGACAAATGAACTGTCTGTTTGAAACACATAGAGTCCATTTTTCAGAAATATTTCACAGTTAACAGTTAGAACAGCTGGCTTGAACAGATGAGCCTTTTGACGATGTCAAGAACATACAGACACACTCAGCAATTTTTCTGATTTGCTGTAAACCGCAGTTAAAAGGCCCTTGATGTTTCAGTGATGTAGCTTACGTATGAAAAGTGGGAGGTGGTTGATCAAACTAATGAAAATAGTGGCACAAAAATTAACAAATATATAACATATACAGTATCAGTGATGTATGTATTATAAAGGGAGGTGGCTAATCGATTTATTTATAAATGTTATTATGAGCTGAAATATTATATTTGAGAGGCAATCCTGACACCTAGCGCTGAGGATTTCAAATGGCATGTTTGAGGCTTACGAGCTGCTGTTACGGTCTACTTTCAAACACATATACATTGTTTTAAAATGGGCAATTGAGCTATTTTGCCAGTACGTATAACATTTACTGAAACTGTCCTACATTTGAGAAATACAGTATGAGTCTATGACAACTAGGCTGCTTGTATCCTCGAAAAAGATGTTTTGATGAACGAGAGATCATTTTTTAAAAACCAGACATTATGAACTCTGCACAAACCGAAGCCGAAAAACATCAAATGTGGCATCAAAATTGCTTTAAAAAAGAGAGTTTAAAGGGCCAAGGACAAATGGAAGAGATAGGATAAGGTGGATGTTAATTTAAGGAATTATACTTGTATTTTTCGGCACTTCTATAAAGCTTTATTCTCGTATTTAGATTCATGAGAGTCACACACTGGGTCCCGTACCATTCCCCCCTGCTAGTACAATAATTTAACAATTTCCCGCAGCATAAATTAAGTTATATCTTATCTCATTTTAACGCTATTAATTCGAGGCAAGACCCCTGGTGTTTTAAAGACAGCTCAAACTAAAGCGGAACTGTTGTGTATCGGACGGTACGGACACTTTCGGTGTTACACGCTCACCTCGCTCGGTCCAATCAGAGGACGCGGCTCTACGACGTAATTCCGTACACGTGACGAGCTGCCATGGAAGCCCCCATGCGCGCGTCTAAACTGTGAAGACGGCAGATCATTTTTTGTCCCTTGTTTTGTTTTCTTGGTCTTTAGTTATGAGGCATTTGCTCCGACTGGGGCATTCGTTTGCCCGCCTCCGCGTCCGTCTGTGTCACCACAGCGTTTATAGCAGCCATGCAAATCCACGAAGGCTGGGAGTGGACCTTGGGGAGAAGTGAGTTGACTTTCCCAGCTTCCATTCACTTCTAATGCCTGTTAACGAGCAAGGCGTGGTTTTATTATTATTTTTTATTTATTTTTTTACTAAGGGTCTCTGCACCCGCTGTCAATGCGCACCGGTTGCTTTTGGTGTCCTCACTTGTACTCGTGTAGCTCTTAACCAGACCCAGAACAGACAGCTGGGATGTGTTGATATCCAGAACACAGAATTACATAGGTGACGTTATTGCATGTAGTATATATATATATATATATATATATATATATATATATATAGGTGACAGTGGTTTAGTAGGCCTGTGTCAGACGTTTTGACGTGTTGTGGTCTTGTTGTTTTTGTAGGAAACTTGAGATCTCTTCGGGGAGGTTTGCTAGATTTGCTGATGGAGCTGCTGTAGTACAGGTACAGAACAAAATGGAAGATGGTCTTCATATATATTTGCACTTTATTTCCCTAACATCTCCATGATGTAATTTTACTATTGCTATTACAGTCTACTTTGTCTACTACCATCTATTGCATGGCTCCTCTGTTGCTCTTTCTGGGGTTCCTCCCCCTTTTTCCCCTGTTAAAGATTTAATTTGAGTTTTTCCTTATGTGAATCTAGGGGTCTTAAGGATAGAGGGTCTCATATGTTGTGCAGATTGAGGTTTTTTTTGTTATAGTGTATGCTACATATTCATAAGGCTTGTGTAAAAAATGGCTAGATTAACCCAAAAATTACTACTGACCCTTTGTGCATGATAATTTGGTTGAACCCAGATTTATTTAGGAATATGCACCATGTAAATTTGGAGCACCTCTAAAAACAGGTAGACAAGAAAGGTAATAATGCAGAACCCACACTGGGGCTCTCATCATTTTAGTTGATATTGTGCTTTAGTGTATATTGCCAAACAAATTTGCAGTTAATCAAATGAACACAAACCAGTTCACACATGATACAGGAATATGGGGCCTATGGGGCCCTTGGGCAGTTACCCCACTTTTCCAATTGGTAATCCAGTCCTAGTGTAATAGAGCATGTGTAAATTAAAGTTTTGTGGTGTGTAGTGTGGCTCTTCACTGCTTAAATGTAGTGAATAAGACTTCTTCATGAAAAGTAATAAAGTCTGCTGTATGGCTAAACTGTGCAGTCCCAGATGTTTGATGCGATGTGTGATTTATATGTATACATATATATATATATATATATATATATATATATATTTTTTTTTTATTTTTTTATTTATTTATTTATTTTATTTATTTTTTTTTCTAACCCGTTCCATCTCTTTCTCTTTTTGAAGCTGGGAGAGACCTCTGTGATGGTGACTGCTGTGAGCAAAACCAAACCTTCTCCGTCTCAGTTCATGCCTCTTGTGGTATGTCCTCTAACATCACAGTAAAATTCCCGACCCGCCTTTGTGTTTAGACTGTAATTGTGTAGAGTTTACCGTGCTCATTCAGGACAATTTTTCCCGAGTCCTGTTACATCTATATGTAATGGAATCATTAAGTAGATAGAAAGTATTAACCAGCCTGTCACTGTCAGTCCTTTGTGACTCGGTGCACCAGAACTAGAAAGATGACCTTATGAGTCAGATGACCTCAGTACAGAACTGCATTGGGGCAACATATTTCTGGGTTGTCTAGTGAATAAATGTCCACTTTTATTGACAGGTGGACTACAGACAGAAAGCTGCTGCTGCTGGTCGAATCCCCACTAACTACTTGAGGCGAGAGCTGGGCACCACCGACAATGAGATCCTCACCAGCAGACTCATAGGTGAGTTGATGAGAATGTGTCTTGTTATAAGTATACCTTTGATGTCGCAGGTCTGTGTGCTGCTGATGTTGTACTGTGAATGCCTTTGACTGACAGTTCCTCATGTCTCTGTTGCTCAGACAGGTCGATTAGACCACTGTTCCCAACTGGTTATTTTTATGATACTCAGGTCAGTTCAGTTTGAAATATATTTCACCATTATGTGTTAATACTTTTGGCGTCTTTTGCTTTTTGAACAAAGATGATATTAATGTGTATCTGTCTGCGACTTTTTGTGAATGTGTGTCTGTGTTCATGTATGTTAATGTCTCCTGAAGATCCTTTGTAATCTGCTGGCTGTTGATGGTGTCAATGATCCAGATGTGCTGGCTATTAATGCAGGTGAGGTAATTCTCAGCCGTCCATGTTTTCCACAGAGCATAGTTTTTTTGATCCTTAGCTAAAACAATATATTCTTTCATTAAAGCTTCAGCTGCTCTTGCCCTGTCTGACATCCCCTGGCATGGACCCATAGGTGAAAAACACACGTCTATTCACATATTTTGATTTATTGACCTTAAATCCTGGTTTTCACTCCTTTGTTCAATTTCAATTCCTGGGATATTATTGTACACAGCTTGGGACTGCTTGTGTGTTTGTGTTTTTTCAGGTGCTGTGCGTGTGGGCATGGTAGATGGAGAGTTGCTGATCAACCCCACTAGGGCAGAGATGGCCTCCAGCACTCTTAACCTGATTGTGGCTGGAGCCCCCAGCAGTCAAGTGGGTAAGTTCAAAACTCCCAGCAGAAGCTCAGGTGCTTTATTGTTTATTTACGACCAGCAGTAACACGAATAGTCATTCAGTATTTGTACTTATGCATGAACATGTCATAATGCTGTAAACTAACAGCTGCTTATAAGTAGCCAAGTAGCCTAACTTTGCTGTATATATAGCAGTAATTAATGTGATTGATATTGTAGTAAACTTTATGAATTGTTTCTCCAAATCTCAATCCTTCAAAAATGTAATAAAACCTGTTTGCAAAGTCACATTTAGAATAATAATGTACATTGCGCAGATTATTACAGAAGTGGACAATATAAATTATGTTGGAATAACTCCTTAAGAATGGGAGGAATGCAATATCTTAAAATGTAATAACATTATCAAACAATATTAAGTTTTATCATTACTACACTATCAAATGAAAATGGTCCACACCTTGTTAGGTACATTATTACATTTTCTACTTATTCAAAGGGATTTTTTTTATGTCATTTTGACAAATTATCACTTTAGTTACTTTACTTCAGTCACAGTATTATGTGGGACGATCAGCTAGGTATCAGAGAGCTATAACCCTGAAATATAGCTTACTCACTTGTAGATTTCATCACCACAAATATGCTCAGCATCTGCAATTTTCAGCTCATTGTCAACTTCATGTTCTCTAATGTGACTCTCTGTCTACCAGTGATGATTGAGGCGTCAGCTGAGAACGTGCTGCAGCAGGACTTTTGCCATGCAGTGAAGGTGGGAGTCAAACACACCCAGCAGATCATACTGGCCATCCAGCAGCTGGTGCGAGAACAGAAGATCACCAAGCGCACCCCGGTCAAGGTCTTCTCAGCCCCAACTGACATGGTGGAACATGTTCGCCAGTAAGACCAGTCATGAAACTGTTTTCCATAGTTTCAGAGTGATGAAGGTGACAGGCGAGGGTTGTGCACATGCAATACAAGGAGTGTTTTAGCTATATTTGTAGGAAATGTGTGGGTAGTGGTAAAACATCAGTCTAGCCCTAGTATTGTATTTAGATTTCCAGAATAACCTGAACCTGTAGTGTTGGGGACCTTGATGAAGCAGCATCTGAGCTTGATTTCTCAAAATTGAGTGACAGAAAGAGGATTAATGTTGTTTTGATGTTAGTAATGACTTGTTTTTCCTTTTCTTCATTGCAGATTAGCTTCTGAGAGGATCTATGCCATTTTCACTGACTCCACTCATGATAAGGTAAAGTCTGACGTCTGTTCCCCATATGTTGACTCAAAGTTATCTCTGTGTGTTTGCCTTCTCTTACCACCTCATGTGGTCATTTTGAACCCATCGCAGTGAGTATTCAGTTTTCTGATTCTGTTGTGGATTGAAGTAATTTAAATCACTGATGTTTCTCTTCTCTGTGATATGACAGTGTTTATGCTTTTCACCATATCTCTTGATCAATAACAGTAATAATCTTATCACAATCTTGTCTTAGATTTCAAGAGATGAAGCTATCAACAAAGTTCGACTAGAAACCGAAGAGGACCTAAAAGGTAGATCATCTTCAGTATTTATGTTGCATGGAAAGGATTTTAAGTTAGCTGTTTCAAATATTGTTGCAACCTCCTTCACACAATCATATATTTATATTTATTACGTTTCAATTCTGTTCCTATCTGTCGGATGAACAGTGTCAATTGATGTCTTCCATGTGTAGAAAAATTCCCGCAGGCTGAGAACTTTGAAGTCATTGAATCCTTCAACACTGTGTGCAAAGAAATCTTCCGCAATTTAGTGCTTTATGAGTACAAGAGGTAATCACCGCACATGTATATTGTCGTGACACATCATACGTGCCTTTGTAAGTGATGCAAGAACTGGATATTTTTTTTGCATTTTGTAGATGTGATGGGAGGGAGTTGACTGCTTTAAGGAACATTTCTTGCGATGTTGACCTCTTTAAACCGCTGCATGGCTCAGCCCTGTTCCAGAGAGGACAAACACAGGTAGGTACGGAGCAGGAGGGCCACAGAACCTTAATTTGAAAGATCAATTTTGTGGGAGAAGAACATCATTGTGTTCAAATTTGATGGAAGAGATAGAAGACTGATGTTTGTTGGTGTTTTCTGCACAATAGTGTAGGTCTGACAATGAATGCAATAGCAGGAGGAGGGTGACCAATGAGGTTCTTTGTTCTGAAAAGTAGATTTTTACTGTGAAAAAGCTGATCTGGTCTTTTAACACAGAAAGCTCAGTCCTCGTCCTCTTCCTTTACTGTAGGTGCTGAGCAGTGTCACCTTTGATTCCCTGGAATCCAGTATCAAAGCAGATATTATCACCACAGCTTTGAGGTAAAATGATCACTCATCTTCACACATGAAACCACACATTCATACTGTTTACATTATCAGGACACTTCAGATGGTGTGGGTCCTTACTTCTCAAGTACATTAAACCACCTTTTTGGTACTTTGCTGTCTATATCTGAACGCCATGGCACACCCCGTGTATTGTCCTATGTGGCAGCCTAAATTATCCACACAGACTAAAATAAACCAGTGAAAAGACAATTTTCTTACTTCCATTCATTGTCTTTCTGCAGTGGCATCAAAGACAAAAACTTCATGCTTCATTATGAAGTGAGTAAAATCCTGTTTTCATTTTTAAAGTCACATAGATTATTAGATGAGTGATTCTGTATCTTTTAGTTTTCAAGGTGAACTTAAAATCCACCTTGCCTTTAATTTCAGTTCCCACCATATGCAACCAATGAGATCGGAAAGATGGGAGGCATCAACAGGAGAGAGCTGGGACATGGTTTGTGTTAAAATTTACATCTTCTGCTTGTATTCAGTGTCAGCTAACCACTCATTCAGTCCCATCAAGAATCTTATGGACAAAGACTGTGTGGATGTGGATGTATTTGTTCATGTTTGTGTATTCCCAGGGGCCCTGGCTGAGAAAGCTCTGAGACCAGTCATTCCTAAAGACTTCCCTTTCACTATCAGGGTTACTGCTGAGGTGCTTGAGTCAAACGGTGAGTTTTTGAAAGTGTAAAAACAATGCAGTCATCACAGGAAATGTGTTCATTGTCTGGCAGGATGTCTCAGACTCATTCCTCCCCCCCTCCCTCTCCCTATTTCCACCTCTTTATTGCCTCTCAGGATCCTCCTCAATGGCATCAGCATGTGGAGGCAGCCTTGCTCTAATGGATGCAGGTACTGGAGTGGGAATGCATGAAATAGCTCTTTTACTGTTGATAATGTCTGTAGTGAAATTGTTCATATTTATTATTTTTACTTCACTTTAACGCTGCAGCTACAATTTGATTGTCAGAAAACCCAATAAAACTGTAAATTCTCTCTAGGATGTAAAATTAGGTTGTATTAAAAGTCAATAATCATATGATATATAATTCCAAGTACTACAGTAGCAATTTTGAAAATGTTTAATAGTGTATTTAATATCTGCTGTTCATTTCCAGTATCGGTATTAGTGCATTCCAATAATGAAGCTACTATCCATTTTACAAATACTCAACACCATAAAACTCATCAATGCAAACAATATTTGTATGTTCTACCATAGAGGCCTTTTTCTGACAGTTTTTTTATTATGCTACTACAAGCAAATAGACACCACTATATAAAAATGATAGTCAAGTGCAATTGTGTGATCATATGTAGCTAATATGTCCACATCTGTATCTCCCAGGTGTGCCCATCTCTTCTGCTGTGGCAGGTGTAGCAATTGGCCTCATCTCCAAGGCCAATCCAGAGAAACCTGCTGAGATCCAAGACTACAGATTACTAACTGATATTCTGGTATATACAGTACAACTGTAGCTAGTGTGTGACCAACCATGTGTCACTACCAAGTAGAAGAGAAAGTGTAGCTAAACAAATCCTCAAAAAGTTATAGCTAGTGTTTTATTTCTATAAATGTATAGCAATAATTTATATTGGAGATGTTGAATATGAGCTAATTATTATTTTCTAAACAGGGAATAGAGGATTACCTTGGAGACATGGACTTCAAATTGGCAGGAACAAACAAGGGTATCACTGCTTTACAGGTAGCTACTGTGTCTGATAATTCATAGCAAGTGTCTAAAATAAACATTTTGGCTCTTTAGGCAACTGAAAAGATATCCGTTTTTTATATTTCTCGTGTTGTGTAAATATAATTTGGTGCTGTGTGAAACATTAAGGAAGAGACCAGGGCATTTAATTAAAGATTTGCTTGTCATAAATAAATAAATAAAGTTTATTATTTATTATAAGACACTACCACACTGAGTTGTTGAATCATCAGCCAGCCAAACAGGATCCTGTTTAGAAAAAGAACCATTGTTTTGTGTGGAAGTTTTGTATGAGAACAGGCCAAAGACTACATAAAACTGTAATGTTGTTGAGTATTAGTGGCATTTGACACTTTACATGTGCTAGTTTTGCGTCCTGTTTATACAGTAACTCAGCAATATCACAGCTATGCTCTTAATGCTGCTTTGGGCCATATTTTACACACCTTTATTTGACCTCCAGGCTGACGTGAAGATCCCAGGTTTGCCTCTGAAGGTGGTCATGGAGGCTATCCAACAGGCAACACGTAAGCTCAAATGGCAGTGAAACTGAACATTTCACACCAAAGAATGAGGTGTGTACATATGTTTGGTGGTTTGATGGCATTTCTTTCAATATTATTATGTTCCAGTGGCAAAGAGGGAAATCTTGGGCATCATGAACAAATGTATTGCAAAACCCAGGGAGACTAGGAAGGAGAATGGACCTGTTGTTGGTAAGTTTTGTGTTTGAACATAAAATTGTGTACATTTTAAAGGAAGAGGGACACGCTTGGTGAAAGCTGAACATGTTCTGTTTCAGATGCTTTAAAGGTGCACTAGGTCAGAGAATGGTGTGAAAGGTTTTCTGATATAACTAGAGGACTAGAGGAGCTACATAAGTAGGGATGATGGCTGGACTACTGTGCGGACCATGGCATTAAGATGATGCTGCCTGTCAAGCAGTACTGTGTATTGATAACTGATGTGTGTGAGTTTCATTTTGTCTTAAGAAAATGTCCGGGTGCCTGTTTCCAGACGAGCACGTTTCGTTGGTCCAGGGGGCTACAACCTCCGCAGGCTACAAGCTCAGACAGGTAACATAACATGTAATCTAAAATTCCTATTTAACTGAATCAGAAAACCAAACAGAAACATGACGTCTTTGTGAATGAAGTACAGTTTTCCTTTTTTCAGGTTGCTACACAATACAGGCTTTTTAACAGAATGTTGAAACTGGAGATTTTTTTTTTTTTTCTTAAGGTGTCACAATAAGTCAGGTGGACGAGGAGACTTTCTCTGTGTTCGCTCCAACACCAGGAGCCATGAACGAAGCCCAAGACTTCATCAGTGACATCTGCAAAGATGATGTGAGTCTCCACCACTTGCAAAACTGCATATAGAAAAACTAATGTTAAACTTATAACAAAAAAATGATGAATGGTGCTTACCACAACATATCACAGTGCTGAAAAAGATAACATGTATGTGCATGAACATATATGTGTATTTCTGTTTTGTGTTGCAGCAAGAACAGCAGCTGGAGTTTGGTGCTGTCTACACTGCCACCATCACTGAGATAAGGTAAACTAATACATTGCGATGTTGACTGAAAAACAGTATTTGATGCCAGTCATTAGCACTCAGTTTAAACATGCTATCTAAATCACTCTGGGAAATCAAACTGTGGGTAGATCAAACCTTTTAGCATTCAAACATCTTCTGAAGCCTTTTCCTGCTCTGCTTCAGGGACATTGGTGTGATGGTGAAACTTTATCCCAACATGAGTGCTGTCCTGCTGCACAACTCACAACTGGACCACAAACGGGTCAGTATATTTGCCTCTGCATACTGTTTGAGAATGAAATCACTACTTAAAGGTAATTTCTTTTGTCTTTTCCTCTTATAGATCAAACATCCAAGTGCTTTGGGATTAGAGGTGGGACAGCAGATACAGGTACGTGTCAATAACTACAGACTGTATTGTTTAAAGTAGCCTCCTGTGTTTACATTCTGGGCTCATTGTCTCTGACTGGACTTGCAGGTCAAGTACTTTGGACGGGACCCAACAGACGGCAGAATGAGAATTTCGCGGAAGGTGCTCCAGTCTCCTGCTGCAACTGTCGTCAAGACACTAAGTGAGAAACAGAGCATCTCCATGGGTTCAAGCAACAGCCACACGACCAGCACCGATTTGTGACACACCAACACAACAGGCTAACTTCTGTTAGGCACCAAAGTGGATTTAAATTGAGTAGTGAACCGAGTCCTGTTGAGAAATCTACCAAGCCAAGAGCATCAGATCGTGTTGTGGGTATGGACAACGTGATTAAACTGCACTGTAGTGAACTGCAGCTCATCAAATACAGTGTCCTGCTGTCGTTGTGCTTCAGTGGATATGCACAAACTGAGAAGAACATTTGGATAATAATGAGCAGGAGAATTTGAAATCTGTTTTATTTAGTATCCCCTTTCATGGTGTCTTGTTTTCAGATTTGCCACCTCAAGTAGCATCGACAGAATCGAGCAGTAAGAGGGTTTTCTCTCAGTTTCCCCCAACACAGTCACCTAGCAGTTTTTACCCAACAGTCACAGTGCAATTAAACAATGGTTTTCTTACTCACACGTGTGATAATACTGCCTCTTGTGGTATGGGACTTCCAATTTTTGGTGTCCACTGTGGCAGTGTGTCCTCCAAGCTGCCAGGATCTAGATATGGACAAAGAAAGCAAAGTGGGAGAAGTGTACAGTTGTTGTTTTTTTTTTTTTTTAATATTCCCTTAATGTTGTGTTGCATTTACAGTATATGTGAGTCATCTGTAAATAAAACAATCAGTGGTTGCTTTGTAGTGTTAAAATTCACAACCATTTCTAGCAAAAAACACCACGCACAAATAAAGAACCAGACTTTAATATAGCGCAACATTCAGATGCCAGATGTACAAAAAAGGCCAACAAAGAATTAAACTTAAGTGCCACAAATTGTACACAGAGAGAAATGGTCAGTACAACCAATTAAAACTATAAAACTTGTCATAGTAAAAATTAAAATCAGGTTTTAGACTATAAAACAGGGTACAAGATAGGATGAAGAAAAAGCAATACAATACAGATTTGAAGACATGATAAATTGTTCTCAGATGTACCTGATCTTGTGCTGCAACACCTGAGAGCTAGGGCCCCTTTTAGCAACCAGTGATCCACACTATTTTAAGTTTGAAGACAACTTCCACCCACCCGGGAGCATGCCTAGTCGTTTCACCACTGTAATCACAAGTAAGCTTTTAGCTGCTGTTATTTGTTTGCCATTGGTTCTTTATAACACAAGGACATCATCACCAATTGTAAGTCCCATGAAGACAACTGCTTGATATGTGCAGGGTTCAGCCGGTGGGCTCCTAAATAATCTGATGGTGAAATTACAGTTTCCTACACCCACGAGATGTACAGCCCTGAGGCTCAGGAAATGGGGAAATACCCATGTAAAGAGCTGCTGTGTCACTCTGCCTGGGTTTGGTTGCGCGATTGGTGATTTATCTGATGGACTGAAGAATTGTTTACTGGTACTTAAATAAGAATGTAATTATTCAGGCCTCTGGCAGAATTTGTAGTTACATTCATAACTCTCAACCCTCTACTCTGTGGCAGAAATATGCATCAAATTAAAATGTCATGTCCACGGTGCAAGAAGTGAGACAATTTTAATACAGTTAGATAAACTCTGTAAATGCATACGCTCTTCCATTTAACATATGTTGTGAACTGAAAAATGCTGACTAATACTAAGAACAGAAAGTCCCCTGCACTGGCCAATGCTGCTTGGAGCATTATCAGTTTCACAAGAACCGTCCCCCTTTGGGCAGGCAAAGCACAGTACTTATCGCAGCATGGGGTGTGTTTTTTTCTAGGCTGGTGGTCATTTGTGATGCTCAATA
This sequence comes from Macquaria australasica, assembly GCA_005408345.1. NCBI lineage: Eukaryota > Metazoa > Chordata > Actinopteri > Centrarchiformes > Percichthyidae > Macquaria > Macquaria australasica. The sequence goes on along the minus strand of SEMN01000255.1, from coordinate 40,383 downwards.
TCTGCACTAATAAACTGAGGTGGTATTGAAATCATTTGTGTGTCTGTTTTTGCTCACTGGTCCGAAGGGCAAGTGCTGGGGAAAAAAGCTCAATGTTAAGCTCTCTGGTCCTATATGGTAAAAAAAATAAATAAATAAATAAATTGCAGTTACTGTTATGTCCACCTCCGTCTCCATCATGTCATCTGCAGGTAACTTCTGCTGCCGCTGTTACTGCTCTGGCCTGTAGGTGGCGGTAGTTGGACTCCCGGCGCCGCGGCGTTGCCATTGGACGGTGTCGCTCGGAGGAGGAGACCCCGCGGCAGTTAGTCAGCGCCTGATTGACGTCGAAGAAGAAAAAGAACACAAGATCGGATTACAAGATGGCGGCCTGTGGACGTTAGCGGGGAGGCCGTTGGAGTTGTTGTGCTCTCTGTGGATTTCACCGTCTGGCCTCAGGCCTCCTGTTGAGCCGTTTCACGCCGTGAACGTATAATGCGTTTGTGAAAACAGCCACCGACACGCTTCGCTGCTGTCCGTGAGCTTCACTTAGACGTGCATGTTTTGTAACATGCGGGTGGAAACGAAGTTAACAGGCCGAGGGTAGGAAAACGGCAGACGGGGTGAGGCGGTAGCTTGTTAGCAGTCAGCTAGCCTGCTAGCTCCGGCTCGGTTAACCATGTCGGACACTCGGCGGCGAGTGAAGGTGTATACGCTGAATGAAGACAGGCAGTGGGACGATCGGGGCACCGGGCACGTTTCGTCTACGTTTGTTGAACGGCTGAAGGGAATATCGTTATTAGTTCGGGCCGAATCGGACGGTAAGTTTCCAGTTAGCACATAGCCGCGTTGACGTTACGCTGGCTAGCGTTAGCATGCTAGCTCCTGGCTGTCCGGACAGAATGCTTCAATTTGCCCCTGTGTCTACTTGGTTAACTTACTGGGCTTGCTTCTCTGTGTTTGCTGCGGCATTTAGAGACAACGATTTCACGCTGTGAACAACAACAGCGCCGATTCTAAACAAAGCGCAGTTATTTATTGAGTAGCTGGTGCTAGCAAGCTCGTTGGTTTGGCAGGCGACGTGATCTCGGTAGCATGGGGGGCCTTCAAAGTCTCGTCCTAAACGTACAAACTTGTTATTGCTCAAGACGGTAAACCATTAGGTGTTCACGCATAGATCACAAAAAAATAAATAACGTTGGAAAAGGCCAGCGGTGGGTAATGAGCCCTTCTGTTGTTAGTTTTAACTTTGTATTTTTGCAACATTGTTTAATTCAGCGTCTCACATTGTCTGCTCGGCGTTAAACGCTATCTGCCAGACAGACCAGTTTACCTTAACCTTCAAGAGTTGGTTAAGTTATCATTTGGTAATGTTTGTTGTGATCATTCGCACCAGCTAGACGGTGAAAAGTTGCCCACTTCTTTGTGTTTTAGGATCACTTCTGTTGGAGTCGAAGATAAGCTCGAATACCGCGTATCAGAAACAACAGGTAAGAAGAGACCAGCTACGGCCTCTCGCATACTTGTTAGGTTCAAATTCTCAGTTTAAAAATGTGTTGAATTTTAACCATTTCAACATTGAGACTTGTTGCTGCACTACAGACGATGGAAATTCAGTATCTGGTACGATTGCAAACATGAAAGCATTTAGGCAGGTCACATCATTAGTAATTACAATACCAGCAAACTTGTTTTTCATCATTTTAACAGTCAGTATCATGACTGAATTTGTAACAGAAACTTGCCATATGGTTCGAAATAATAGATCTGAGCCGGATGTTTCCCTTATATGTTGTTGGCAAAGTGATCTAAAATTTTAAAGGCTTATACATTTACAGGCATGAATCACTTGTATATGTTTAACTAATATGTGAGGTCTCACTCTTTTTGAAGTGTGTTTTATGCAGGTGACCATTGTGTGTGAACGCATGCAACCAGGTTTGAGTGTGTCCTGTGAATACGATAAGAGCTTCTTTGTGTACAATTTGATGTTCTTTCTCCCCCTTCCAGGACACACTAATTGTCTGGTCGGAAGCAGATAATTATGACCTTGCCCTAAGTTTCCAGGAAAAGGCAGGCTGCGATGAGATCTGGGAGAAGATTTGCCAGGTAAAGTCAATCCAAGTTTTGTGCATTTTGTTTTAAAACATTTATTTACTGGGGAGCACACAAACAGGAGTGAGAAACTTTGACACCACCACAAAGGGCAAGAGGCAGTGCATTGATACTTTTAGTTTAATTCTTCACTTCATATGTACCAACTATTTATTGCCCAGGTTCAAGGCAAGGACCCTGCTTTGGACATCACCCAAGACCCCATTGATGAGTCGGAGGAGGAGCGCTTTGAGGAGATTCCAGAGACAAGCCACCTGGTGGAGCTCCCTCCTTGCGAGCTAAGTCGACTGGAGGAGATCGCTGACCTGGTTACCTCTGTCCTGTCGTCGCCCATCCGGAGGGAGAAACTCGCTCTGGCCCTGATGAGCGAAGGCTACATCAAAAAACTCCTGGGTCTCTTCAGAGTATGTGAGGACCTGGACAACAGGGAAGGCCTACATCACCTCTATGAGATTGTCCGGGGTGTCTTGTTCCTCAATAAGGCGGCCCTCTTTGAGGTGATGTTCTCTGATGACTGTATCATGGATGTGGTGGGCTGCCTTGAGTATGACCCGGCGCTCGTTCAGCCTAAACGGCACCGGGAATTCTTGACCAAGACAGCAAAGTTTAAGGAGGTGATCCCTATCACAGACTCTGAGCTGCGGCAGAAGATCCACCAGACCTACCGGGTGCAGTACATCCAAGACATCATCCTGCCCACACCATCTGTCTTTGAGGAGAACTTCCTGTCCACACTCTCCTCCTTCATCTTCTTCAACAAGGTGGAGATTGTCAGTATGTTGCAGGTAAGGATCCAAACCAGGTAACTTGTATTATTCTGTAAGGCACAGTTTATCAACAAGCCATTGTCGGGGGGGTTTTCCGTACCAAGTTTAATTGCCAGTTGAACATTTCTGCATGTACAATATTTTCCTAAATCTACAATCAGTTGCCACTGACTTAAATTTGTTTGACAAGTGCAAGGCCACCCTGTGGTTCCAGACAGTAATATACCTCATACTTGATGTTAACCGAATAACTGAATTTCCATCATTAAATGTATTGATTTCTTATGGGAACTGTGAAATGTCAAATCATGTGGAAGATAGATTTGTCTGTTTATCTAAGTAAGACTTTTTTGCAATAATAATTTAAATCTTAAATGGATTGAAATGGATAAGTATTGTGATAATCTACCTGTACATGTTGTGATCAAACAATGCATATGGCCACTTCGGAGACTTTTTAATTTATGGTAGTTTTTGTCCACAAGTGAAAGATGTGTCTGTGTATCAAGTTTTGTGATGTGACGACTGACCCATTAAAAATATAAAATAATAAAAACATTTTTGAAAGGTCGTTCGCTATGAGTTAATGTCCATTGTATTGCTTGTAAGTGGATTTCAATATGGCGCTTATGTGAGGCGTGTGTTAATTGAAAATAATTTGTAGCATATAATCATTTTCATAATGCAAACAGTACTGTTTGGCATCCAACGGTTGTATTTCAGGGCTAATGAGAAGTAAAGTGGCTGTCTAAGAATCATGGGTTTCTCTCTGTGTTGTTGGAATAGTTCACTTTTTTTCCATGTTGCTGCAAAATTTTAATACAAACTGTCCAGGAATAAGTTTTGTATTCCTCTTTTGTTTCTGCATCTTGATTTGTTAACCCTGTTTTCCTGCGCCACAGGAGGACGAGAAGTTCCTAACAGAGGTCTTTGCACAGCTCACAGATGAAGCCACCGACGACGGTAAAAGGAGAGAGCTTGTAAGTGAAACATTTGTCAAATCTCCAGGCCAGATGTGTGATAATGTTGTTTTGTGATAAGATGTAGAAACATAAAGGTTGGTCAGTATTGTAATATTTGCTCTTTGACTTACTGCTCTTGTTATATGGATTCATTCTGCTGTCTGTAGTGCCATTTTTTTTTTCCGCAAGGTTAAAATATTTACTGACTTTCCTGCTCGGTTTTTCATAATGATGTTGATGTGAATTACCTCTTTGTCTAATGGCTTGTAGTACAACAACTTTGGCAACATTATTCATTCAGCAGTGTAGGCTCTCGCTGAGAGTGAAACAGAAAATCATTAATTCTATTGGTCCATGCAGTTTTGATTTTCACATGTCCTGGAATGGAGAAAATGACGAGAAAGGGATTTTCACACTGCTGTACAATATCGTAAATGAAACGATGCTTGGGGATAGTGTTTTTGTCAATGACCTTTAACCGTTTGCTTTAATGTGTCAAATGCTGATCAACCATTAAATCTGTTTTTTTCCTCTACTCCTCAGGTGAACTTTGTCAAGGAATTCTGTGCTTTTTCACAAACGTTGCAGCCACAAAACAGGGATGCTTTCTTCAAAACTTTGGCAAATCTAGGCATTTTACCTGCTCTTGAAATAGTCATGGTATGTTCTGGACATTGCATGAATGTGAATGTCTAGGTTGGTGTTAATTAAACAGTTCTACAGGTTTAATATACTCCATATTTTTTGCCTTTGAATGATCAACTTTTTATTAATCATTCAAACATTTTATGTGTGTAGAATTCTCTCTTTGTTCCTGTCTTCAACTCCTATTTTTCTCCTGTTCAGGGAATGGATGACCTGCAGGTGAGGACAGCAGCTACAGACATCTTCTCTTACCTGGTGGAATTCAGCCCCTCCATGGTCAGGGAGTTTGTCATGCAGGAGCCACAGCAAACAGACGATGTAAGCATCTAAACATCACTGTCAACAAACGTGCTTCCACTTTTTAGATTTATAAAACTCTACATATTTATATAAAAAAATAAATTCTATGTAGGACAGTATTGTGACAAAAGGAATAGTTGTCCTCAAGTTGGTTGATACTTGTATGAAATGTTGTCTACTGCCTGATGTACAAACATACCTTTACAGTATTTCTCTCAAACAGTTTTATAGCTCTGTGCTGCATTCATTTTACACACAAATGTTTGCACAAATAACTGCACATGGCAAAAAGCTTTCCAGATAAAACCCTAAATGTGCACGTAAAGCCTTACAGGCTCTTAGGGCAGTGCTCCTCCAAAAGCACTTAGTAATTGAGGTGAACTCTAAATATCAAATGGGCTTTGTTATCCTGTGTGATTGTGAGCACTTTGCTTTACTCCAATTTATGAAATAAACCAAGGAGTAAAATGCATAAAAGAAGTGAAGCCTGTATAGTTCAGGGAGTCCACAATCTTGCTTTGAAATACCTTTTTCTTCCAGTTGGATTAGGTTTGCTTTACTGCGTCATGCAAAATTTTAGTTGAGTTTCACTTTTAATCTGAATATACCATTAGACCGAAACTGCATCATTTTGACTATCTTCTACTGTGTGTGTGTGTGTGTGTGTGTGTGTGTGTGTTTTGTTTACAGGATGTTCTGCTGATAAATGTTGTGATCAAGCAGATGATTTGCGACTCTGACCCAGAGTTAGGAGGGGCTGTCCAGCTGATGGGTCTGCTCAGGACGCTCATCGACCCCGAGAACATGCTGGCTTCCACCAATGTAAGCAGAACCAGGAATTGTAATGGAGACTGTCTATAAAATTATGTATTGATGGCCAGGATCATTTGTCTAACTCCAGTCAAACTTGTAAGCACACAAGGATAGCTGAATTGCTGTTAAATCTGAGTAAGATACCTATTTTCCTAATTGATTTTCCCACCTAAATTTTGATGCCCCCAGACACTCTGTGGCCAGCCGCTAAACTGCAAACCCCTGTTTGCTTCGTCCAACACTAAAACATCACCAGCACTTATCAAAGTTTCTTGTCGTTTGTTTCCTTTTAGAAAACTGAGAAGACAGAATTTCTGAGTTTTTTCTACAAGTACTGCATGCATGTCCTGACTGCTCCTTTGCTGGCCAACACTGCACATGACAAAAACTCAAAAGGTAAGCTGCACATAAACTGAACTCTGGAGTGTTTCAGACTGTAAAATCAATAGAGAATTTGACTGATTATTCTATGTCATGGCCTTTCAGATCTGCAGGAGGGATCAACTAAGATCAACCCGGTCTGTCCAGGTGGGTGTTGTGTAACTCAATATCAACCATGAACCACCCAAAAGTGCATGTCGGAGTTTACTGGTTCCAGAGCTGCAAAGTATTATATAATAAAAAAAAAACTGACTATCAGATATAATTGTATATTCTAGGATTGCGCACTTTCTTTAAATTGAATAACTAAAATTATCTGGCTTGTGTTTGGAAAAATGACAGGGCTGTAAACTATAGTCTGCAGCTTGATATGAATTTTGGAAATGTCACATTGCATATTTGTAATGTTGCGTGAAAGTAGCTTTGTTTATTTTGTGTAGACAACTTCCAGACTGCTCAGCTGCTGGCACTGATCCTGGAGCTTCTGACCTTCTGTGTGGAGCACCACACCTATCACATCAAGACCTACATTATGAACAAAGACCTGCTCAGGAGAGTGCTGGTGCTCATGAACTCAAAACACACTTTCCTTGCTCTTTGTAAGTCCCCACATACACAAATGGTTCACACACCTTTCTGCTGCTTTGTCTTTCCTTCTCTAAATGCTCTGTCAATGGTTATCCTGCTTTCTGAATGAACTTTGACCAAATATACAGTCATGGGTTTTCAACCATAACAGAGCTGTGGATCTGCTATATGCATCCAAGCTCACACGAATGAACACACTCACAAAAGCAAACAGTTTCATTATTACTAAGTTGTTGTCTGTTTTGGTCCAAGGTGCCCTGCGTTTCATGCGCAGGATCATTGGTCTGAAGGATGAGTACTACAACCGCTACATCATCAAAGGGAACCTATTTGAGCCTGTCATTAATGCCCTGCTGGACAACGGCACCCGATACAACCTCCTCAACTCAGCCATCATAGAGCTCTTTGAGTTCATTAAAGTGGTGTGTAGACACACAAAACGTCCCTTAATAAAAAGTGTTCATAAGTATGGCACTGAAAGTGGATTGGTTGTGATTTTCCACCATGTGTTTGTTTCCAGGAGGACGTCAAGTCTCTCATAGCTCACATTGTGGATAACTTCTACAAAGCACTTGAATCCATTGAGTACGTCCAGACTTTCAAGGGCCTGAAAGGCCGGTACGAGCAGGAAAAAGACAGGCAGAGTCAGAGACTCAACAGGTCAGTAGACTGATTTTCAGTTTCAGTTCCCACTGCTCCCCCATACATGAAGAAACAGTTTTTTGTCACGTTTTCTGTAACTACTTCATGAAGAAATTTCTACCCTGTAGATATCGTCGTGATGCACGGTCGTTGGACGAGGATGAGGAGTTGTGGTTCAATGACGACGACGATGACGATGATGGAGAGGCTGTGGAGAAGAGCCGAATGGAGGATGACTTTTCTGATAGCTACGGCAAGTACATGGAAGCCAAAAAAGGTGAGCTGCTCTGATATTACTGTGTCTCTTCCTGGAAACTTTCTTTCCCCCAGATTGCCCCTTCAAGTTTGATATTTACAGGCTCTGTTCCTTCAGGAGCTGCCAACGGAGCTAATGGTGCCAACAACAATGGGAAAGCTGCTGTGATCCCACCTGCCTCACCAGCCGTCACTCCAAACAACAGTTCAACTTCCTCTGTCAAAACTGTTGCTCTTCCTGCCACACCAGTCGTGAAGGTAATGCATCTTTACAAACAGTGCTGTGAAAGTGAGATCAGGGTCCAGGATCACCTTGTTTTATTCAGTTATTTACTAAACTCACCTGTTTGCAGCCACTCTTTAGCCAACATCATTGCCACTGTCAAACTGTAGAAAACGTCTGGAAAAACTGTTCCCTGTTTGAGGACTGTGACGACTGTGTGATATACAACCTTTTATACCAGAAACAAAAGTTTTCTATTTGTTCCACAGCATGTTTCTAGTGTTATATTAGTGTTATCTTAGGCGAAGCTGTCCTTCAACACTGCAGACAGAAGAACAGTTACACACGCTTCATAAGCAACACTACAAAGACCTTATTTTCTCTAAATCATGTTGTTCATCATGTTGATTATGCTGGACTTTAATACCAAAATTTTGAAGCTAATGCATACAACATTACTCACAAATATTCACACATTAGTTAAGCTGCATATCGCATAACTGCAAAGTCCACGGTTCAATTCCCGGCCACGGCACCCTTTGTTGCATGCCATACCCCCTTAGTGATTTTTTTTTTTAATGGTTCAATTTTTTCTCTTCCTGTTTCTCTTAGACTGCTCTGGTTGGTTTGGTGGACTACCCTGACGATGAGGATGAAGAGGAAGAAGATGAGGAGGAAGAGCAGTCTCCAAGGAAGCGGCCCCGTCTCAGCTCTTAAGGCTAATTGTCCTCCGTTTGTTCATGGTGGACGGACACTGAGTCCCTCCCATCCTCCCTCTTCTGGTCGTCTCATTGGTCCTTGGCCTGCCTGTGCCACCTGTCAGTCTCGCTGAGGAGACGGGCAAAGATGAGCTCCCACCTCTCTCATCCCTCCTGATCTCTGCTCCTCTTTTCTCCCTCAGTGGAAGGAGATGGAGAGCTTCTCTTTTGGAAAGACAGATCAGTCTGTTCCTTTAGCCCGTTGATTTTACCTCTTCCCTTTAACCAACAGCCTCCTCGAGGAGATCCCAAAATCTCCTTTCTTTCTCCTGAGGAGAAACTCATTGACCCTTTGCAAACTCACCCCTCTGCTCTCTCTCAACACTCTCCTGCTCTCCCAGTTCTGACCTCCTTCTGAACATCTTTCTCCTCCTCATCCGCCATCCTACATACCGACCAGAGAGGCTGCGGTGGAAATAACAGTGCCAAGGCGGTTCCCAACTCTGCTCTGTTGCTATAGCAACAGTAGCAAGGAAGCTGCGGTACTACACCAACCCCACAGGAACCCTCACGTCCTCATTTGAACTCCCCCTTTCATCCTTCTCGAACCCGAACCAATGAGCTCCAGAGACAGAGGAAGCCAGAACACAACCAGCCAGTGTATGAACTGTTCAGCAGGCCAGTCAGGCTAGCAGGACTAGCCGTCATAGTTGATAGAAAGCTTGACTGGCTGAAGTAGTGTGTGCCGCCCTGCAACAGAACTGTTCACTTTTGTCGGGGATAGAGGGATCTAGGCAACATAGAAGAATTTAAATAAAATGTTGAGACTAGGGAGGTGACAAATGACAAAATGTACCAAGATGAAAACTCAGCAGTAATGAGGCTTGGATCCAGAGGAGCAGGACTCAAACCTTCAAAAGCCATGGCGTCAGTTTGGCAAAGGCACGCGTCTCACACACACGTCTCACTCACAGGACTGCGTTAGCCAGAAATCCTGTATTTCATGAATTTGTTAAAAAGTACTGTACAGATGTTTTTTTTTTTCTTTTTAATCATTTGCCCCTGATCTGATTTTCAAAGGGGAGAGAGATGCCTACCTACCTGTGTATTTTTGTTGTTGTTGCACAAAAGGTTGGGTCACTGTTCACCCTTTCAGTCCAGTTCATTTGATTCAATGTAAAATGCAGAGAAGTTGCAAATGCTGGTTTTAAAAATAACGTATTAAAACTGCAGTAAAGTCATTTTTGCAGCCACCATTTTGAGGATGTCTGGAGTTTTGTATTTTAGTGGATTTAAGAATTTAGTGGCCTCGTTACGATGCACACGCAGCCCAGTTTTTGTTGTGACTGGGTGACAGACCTGAGCTGTTGGTGTGCTTAGAGTAGATTTAGTGCGCACTCTTGTTTCAGGAGGTTCAACCCTTCTCTCAGACAGATCTCAGGTTCAGAGTTCAATTTGCATCAGAAACAAAAAGCTACCCACCTTGTCTGTGCACTGTAACACTGCTAGCTGATCAAACATCTCACATTTATTACTGAATGGAGAAAGATTCTAGTGAGTTATAAGGAGCTTGAGGTGCCAGGGACTTTTATCCCCGTTTGAAGGTCCAGCATGTTCAGCACCAGTTGATCCAGGTCAGAAGTATTCAGCTTTGTTCCACAGTCTGCGTCTAATGTCAAGTTTTCTTAAGCCTGTCCATAAAAAAAACAACTCAGCAGATCAAAAATAAGTTGTTTTTTTTTTTTTTTTTTACAGTTTAATTCTCAAACTCCATGATTGGATGAGATGTTTATTAGTTATGATAAAGATTATTTAACCCCCGAGTTGATGCAGTGCAGTTTTGGTGGAGCATTTCTGACACGACACACAGGTTTGACAGTGTCAGATGGCAATGAGACATTTCAGTGTCGGGTTGAAACATTTCTCGTGTTGTCTTCTCTCCTGGTCTCACCACAAGCACACAGAGGCAGAAGAGGGGAATCAAACATATCTAAAAAAAAAAGCTAGATCACACAGATTTGTCTACAACCTGAGTTACACCACAAGCAGCAGGGTAGGAGCACAAGTGAAATTATTATTGCCAATGTGCTTTTCAGGAGTTCAGCAGTACACAAGCAGCGAATTGTCTTTCCTCCTGTGTTAGCGTCACCCAAAAATATGACTGTTTTTGTTCTCCCTTGATTTTGTACCAAGTGCATTTACTACCACTATCCATTCTTAACATTTGTATGAATTTATTTGATAAGTTTTGAAATTAAATGTGACCCTGACATTGAACTTGTGAATCTAGCTTTGTTTTAATAATTTACTGATTTGGCAATTAGAGCTAACAAATTTCTTATCGATTCCGAACGATTCCTTTGAGTCCAGATGGTTGTTTGATCAAATCTCCCAAACTAGACTCTTAAGCAATTTTTGATATTAGATATTAATTGGTGGAATTGTAACTGAATACGATATTGCCATTTCTTGAAATAGTCCCTCCATGTTTTGTTTTTTTCTTGCTCTGAGAAATTATTTTACAGCAAGGAATTAACAGTGTCATGACATGTTTTTGTACCAAGAAAATTACTCATGCACCGTATTCTGTACTCAGGAAAGTGAAAATGAGAACACATGGTAATAAATCCCATTTGGCTCTGCAAAACACCAAAGCCCTTTTTTCCAGATTAGAACAAAAGATCAGTCTGAGACCAGCTACCTGCCAACTGACCACAAAGTACTCATCTGTAGCTTTTTTTATGCACTCAAGAGTCCAGTTCGTTTCTATAAAATGTGATTTATTAAACGGCATACATGAAATACTGCATTCCTCGTTGAAAGCGCCACACTGTTTTCTTGGCCCCTTTATGAACACGACGGTGTGTTCATCTTGACAACTTCCACAGTGTTCTTTAACTAGGATGAGCTGCTACAGTCAGTGTTATCAGCTATGCGACGCACCAGCTGACTCCTCCCTCTGGAAATGCTAACAGTGGAAAACGAGACCGTACACTAACACACTGTGCTAGCTAATGTTGACATCACCTCAACACAGGACTCTCCCAATCAAGTCTTTCGCCAGCATTAACCCTTAACTCACTGATACAATTCCAGACCAGTTGTGCCTAACATTGAGTGTTTCACCACATGGCCCATTTATGACTTTTTTTGAAACAAGCCCCGGGATGTGTCCAAAATCACTCCTTCAGTCATTGTTCCCAACATAACTGTCAATAGTTTACTCCATAGTGAGCAGAAAAATGTGTTATTAATCATGATTTTGCACCATTACTGAGCAAGTGTAGTGTTGCATAATAAACATTTACATCTATCAATAGTGAAGCACTGAATTGTAAGATTTGTAGCAAGTAGTGTGCATGCTGTGAACACATTTTTCATTCCAACGTGGGATTTTTTTGAGGGCACTCCAAATTGTCATTGAAGTAAATGAAGTGCACCCACAGTGGCAAATGAGCGCTTTGGACACAGCCCAGTCTAGTGATGAAAAGTAAAATCAGGTAGAAGTCAAATAACACTGGCAACATGTTGCCTGACTGGTCCGTGTGCTTCTCAGTTCTCCTGACGTTTTCTGAACTTGCTCAGACAAATCTAACAGACCTCAGAATACTTGAGTGCTCTCTTATGAGTGGAGACATACTGGACAGGTACATCCAAAATACACAAGAAGATGTACCTTCTTCCTCTGTGGACACCAATCAAAAGAATTCTTGAGGAAGGAAGACCTCATACTTTGTATGTTTCTTTGGAAAAACCCTGATCTGTGTTACGTAAAAGTGAATTATCTGGCCGAAGGAGGCAGCGTAAAGGAAGCCACGTGTTTGATTAACAGCGTAAACATATAGGATATACATGAGAATATTGCAGTTATTTCTTAATCACTTCCTCTTTCAGCTTGTCAGCCAGATGTTTTCTCTTCTGCAGCTTCTTCCTCTCCTCGGCAGATATCTCCTGCGTAAAGAGACCAGACCAGGCAGTAGAGTTAACGACTGGATCGATAAGATAATAATCACTACCACTGGTTTAAGACAGAATGTAGAGTGACAGTGAAAAAGCAGTAGGAAATACTACTAAAATACAACTAAGCACACTTGTACAAAAGCAGCTGGTGCTTTCAATTCAATACCTTAAGCATACAAATAGCTTTTCAAGGGGTGTGATTTCAATCAACAGTGTAAATGAGACCTCATTCTCTTCACTTTGTGGCTTCAATAAGCGATTAACTGGAGTAAAAGAGCTCAGACTGCAGTCTATTCCTTTTCTGGGATTGAGGGACGGAGACTGTGGACTTTGAGTAAGTTTGTGTGAGACAGTACGACAGAGGCAGAGGGGAGGGAGTGCTACACAGCAAAACCTTAGCAACATACTAGGCATGAATGAGTACATGTGGTCACATCAGGCAGAGGCAGCTGATGGATCACCTTCTGTTTGGTGGAGTTAGCAGAGTGTTGTGCTGGAGGAGGAGGAAGAGGAGGAGGAGGGGTACAGGCCCCATTCCTCTGGGACTGCCCCACTGCCTCCTGACAGGCAAGACCAGGTCAGATACAGACAGAGGGAGATGAAGAACAAGAACCCAATAAATAAGTCAGAAGGATGATTCGAAGAAAAAGAAAGAAAAATGTGTGTTAAAGAAAATCCGGTGAAATCAAGGATGTAATTTTGGAATTAAAAGATTAAAAATATGACCAAAATGAAAAGTATGGATATTAAGTCTAGATTATTAGGTCCTGGCACAATTTCTTACTGTGATTACTGAGAGACACAACTCAAAGCCAACGTTGAAATGAAATGATCTGTAGTCTGTATAACTTTTATTGTATACCTAATAATAACTCTAATGGGCCAATATGAGGACATAGTGAATAGTTAATTACATCTAACATCAAGTAAAATGTAATCAGGCCTGCAAAATAAAATATTTTTTCCACATCAAGCCATGTTCTTCTTCAACTGGCCAAAGTGTCCTCCAACAGTTGGGTGGTTGATCCTGACCTCTGACCTCTTTGTGAAGGGAGGTATAACAGGCTGTAGTTACCAGGGTGGTGGTGGTGGGGGGAGCCTCCTCTGGTGCGGTCGGTGCGGCCGGTTGCTTGGCTTTCTGCTGTTCCTTTTTCAGTGCATGCAGCTTGTCTCGCTGCTGACGCAGATACGCTGCCCTCTGCTGGAGCTGCTCCTGCTGAGACGCTGACAGCTCCTGGAGGGAAGTGGAGGTGAAGGTGAAACAGGAGGAAGAGGAGGAGTACAATCCAAACCATGCAACCAAGCAAATATGCTCAAGTGGCTTATTATGACTTTTGCCCAGTTAACTCTAGTTAACTCACTATTTTGAAATGCTAGAAACTGAGGTATTGGTGGGGTTTCCTCCAAGCTCATTGTTGATGTTATTAATAAATGTGTATATTGAAAGAAAGAAGAAAATAACAAAAACAAAACAAAAACTATGAAAGTGTATTTTTAAATATATGTTTTAAATATAAGTTACAAATTAAATCATTCTAGTGCCATTTTACATTGTGTTTTCTAGAAACTCTGAGTTGTACTGAATGTGTTCGTTAATTCAAAGGCCATGATTGAATGAGCTGTTTTTAGTTATGATAAAGATGATTTAACCCCAGAGTTGATGTAGTGCAGTTTTTGAATCACGCCGTCTTGTTTAATCGGAGTATTTCTGACACAACACACAGGTTTTACAATGTCAGAAGGTGATCTCTGCTGAGCACAAACTACACAGCTGTTAAAACCCCCAGATTCCTATACCATCCAGACTAAGTATCTTTATCTTCTACAGTTCATCTCTGACGTGGTGGTGGCGTACACATGAAACCGTCAGTTCCTTCACTTGAATTTGGTTATGAGGGAATTCTGCTGTTAAACAAAACAGAACTTGTTTTCCACACAACCTAAGTTAAGTTAAACAAGGGGAAAGAGGAGCAACCTGCAGCACAAAAAGAGGGCTAGAGACTGAAGTAGGAAAGTAATTTGGTTGGCTCCAACATTTTGTCTCTGGTGACAGCCAGATTTAGCATGTGCATGACACTCAGCAGAATGAATCATCATGAAGCATTCTGCATCTCACAGAGGCTGTACTGTATGTAGCAGGCTCACAGACTCACAGTATATGGCTTAGAGAAGCCAGCCTCCCTGTGTGCCTCCTCCAGCAGTGCCTCGGCTGCAGTCTGACTGCTGCTGCTCCTCTGCTCCTTGGTATCAGGACTCAGGCTGACGGAGGGTTCACTGGACTTTACTGGAGCTCTCACTGTTGGAAGGACTCTGGCCTCCACACCGTTACTGCCACAAGCTGCACACACATATTTAAATCAGTTTGGTAGCTTTTTCAGGTTGGTTGTGTGTTAAAAAATGATATAATACTATATAAAATAATAATAATAGCAATATGCTCAAGTGGCTTACTTACTAGACAAACAATAAGAAATAATTTATCTCACTTTAATACATAAAATGGATCAAGTGTGGAATTTATCCTCACTTGCCCGACGAACTATAATTTGGATTTATTTATTCAGAGTTTTCCCAAGATCAAAGGAAAACCAGTAAACCAGCCAAGTGTGGTGGGAAGTTTTAATAAGACAAAAAGAAGAAGAGTTGGTGGTGAAGAGTGTGAAGCTCTTCTGAGTTACCTGGTGTGGGTTTAGACTTGGAGCTACTCTTAGCTGCACTTTTCACATCTCCACCTCCTGTGGCTGCCGTCTTGCTCTCTCCCTTTTTGACAGGTTTGCCGTTGACCTGGAGGGAGGGACCCACAGGCATTAATACATGTACAAATGACACTGCATGAAATTCAGCCCACTAGAGCAACATGTTAATGCTGGAAAGCAGCATCTACAACACCACATACGGTCCACAGATTGTAGGCTTGTAGACACTAGTGTGTCTTACTGAAACTTTCACATTACTGTAGAACATTTCTGGATACTTTGACCAGGCACTTTACACTTAATAAGTGTAATAGTTAAGTGAGACAGTTAAGCTCTGATTGGTAACAAACTGGTCAGGGAACATCCTGACTCGTGAATAACTCCGTATGTGCATTTAAATGGCCACTAAATACCTAAAGAGAATGTTTCACATCAAATTGTAAAATAGCGTGTAGAATGCAAGAAACACTTCCCAGTTACCCTGCAGTCAGCAACTGTTTTTAATCTATCGGTACTACATGGACAAACTTATTTACAGGCTTTAAAACTACAAAGCTACTACATGACCAACCTACTACGCAGGCTACGAAACTGAAACGTTACGATCTGCCCTCAGGATGCACTGATACCTAGGTTTTGAATATCATGCCAATATTTTGGTATCAGAGAAAATCCCTGACACTTACCTGTTAACAAGAGCAGGCCTGCCGTACCAAATGTCTAACAAAAGGACTTTGATTGTCTACCCAATTCACATACATTCAGTTTTACATTTACCTACCCTTTTCACTTTGTGTTGGCCACAGATACAGTTGAAATGGTATTAATGCATCCTTAGATTGGGCAGTAAACTGTGGTGCACTTATTATTAGGTCACCGATTCAAATGTTACTACATGGATGGTTCAGTTACCAGATTCAATTCAGTGGCAGTGTTTCCGTTCACTAGTGGGGCTTGGTGACCATTACTGCTGCTTTTGTCACCATTCCTCGCAGCTTTGGCCTTCGCATTGGAATAAATAGCACATTGGAGACAGTGTCAAGTTATAAAGGAGAGATGGGGGGAGGTTTAAGCGGAAAAGGGATGTTAGCAATAACCATTAAGCAGTCGTAGCATCAGGCATAACACGCAAAAAGTCTGAGTTAAAAAAATGACGGGGGATAAAAGTCCAACAAAGGCAACGCAGTGATGCTGCAGGTTTTACAGACGGCCTTATCCGACTCATGCAGCTCCTGATGCCTCACCTTGGCATTGTTGCTCTGTTGGCTGGGAGCAGAGGTGGTATTCTCGGCTTCACTGCTTTCTGCCGTTGGCTTGTCAGAGCAGCTGCTGGAGGTGGAACCAACCTCTTCCTCTAATAGCAGCCTCCTGGACATTTCCTCATCATACTCCTCTTTAGACTTTCTGAGGACAAAGTAGCAGAAGAGAAAAAGAAGGTGTCTGGTTTTACTACAGTTTAGTAATTAGATTTGGTCCAGGGCTAATTGTCTGATTTTCACAATGCATAAATTAGCCCAAACAAAAGTAATTTCTTTTGCAAAGCCTGATATTATCTGAACTGGTCCTGCTACAGTAGCCTAGGTGTGATAAGAGCCTTGTTAGACTAGAAACTGGAATAGGACAACATGATAACCAAGCTAGTTGGAGAGTCAGCTGCAGCAAAATAACACCAGAGGAGTTTGGAGGGGCCTTAAAACCATCTCGGGCCATATGGACTCCAAGTCCCGGCCTGTGGGGGATCAGAAGTGGGCAAATGACCTGAAAGTATTCTTTAACAGATTCGATCAGGCATCTGACCCCCCCCCTGCCCCGTCCCCCCTGCAACCATCATCACCATCTACCCTCCCTGCCTGCAGCCCCCTCGCTCCCTCATCTCACCACTCCACACAGCCCTCAGCTTACAGCCACTTCATACACCCACACCACAGCCTGGGCTGGGCCCATCTCCCCATTTCACACCCGCAAACACCTCCCTCTCAGCCCCCCTACCCCCTACAAGCTCAACCGGGCTGTTCCTCACAACATCCCAGGTGAGAAATGAACTGAGGAAGATGAGGGTAGGGAAGGCGGCGGGCCCAGACGGCATCAGCTCCAGACTTCTGAAGTCCTGTGCGGACCAGCTGTGTGGGATTGTTGAGCACCTGTTCAACCTGAGTCTGAAGCTGGGGAGGGTGCCAAAACTGTGGAAAACATCGTGTCTGGTTCCTGTGCCAAAGACCCCTCACCCCAAGGACCTAAATGGCTACAGGCCAGTGGCATTGACCTCTCACCTGATGAAGACCCTGGAGAGACTGGTCCTTGTCCACCTGCGTCCGCTGGTGAGCCCATGTATGGACCCTCTGCAGTTTGCCTACCAACCCCGCATTGGGGTGGATGACGCTGTCATTTACCTACTTCACACATCCCTCTCTCACCTAGAAAAGGCTGGAAACACTGTGAGGATCATGTTTTTGATTTCTCCAGTGCTTTTAACACCATCCAGCCCAGGATTCTGGGGGACAAGTTGGAGCACGCTGGGGTGGACTATCACCTGGCAGTATGGATCCTGGACTACCTCACAAACCGACCACAGTATGTGAGGTTACAGGACTGTGTGTCTGACACACTTCTCTGCAGCACAGGGGCTCCACAGGGAACCGTTCTGGCGCCTTTCCTGTTCACCTTCTACACAGCGGACTTCACCCATAACACTTCAAACTGTCACCTACAGAAGTTCTCTGACGACTCTGCCATCGTCGGCCTCATCACCGACGGGGATGATAGGGAGTACAGAGAACTGACCCAGGGCTTTGTGGGTTGGTGTCAGCAGAACCGCCTCCAGATCAACGCGGGTAAAACCAAAGAGCTCGTGGTGGACTTCGGCAGGCGCAAACTCCCTCCACCTACACCAGTGAACATCCAGGGAACGGACATTGAAATTGTGAGATCGTACAAGTATCTGGGTGTTCACTTGAACAACAAACTGGACTGGTCAGACAATACGGACGCTCTGTTCAAGAAGGGCCAGAGCCGTCTCTTTCTGCTCAGGAGACTAAGGTCTTTTGGAGTGCAGGGGGCGCTCCTGAGGACTTTCTATGACTCTGTGGTGGCATCAGCCGTCTTGTATGGGGTGGCATGTTGGGCCAGTGGCATCTCTTCCAGGGATAGGAAGAGACTGGACAGACTGATTAAGAAGGCCAGCTCTGTCCTTGGATGCCCTCTGGACCCAGTGGAGGTGGTGGGTGGCAGGAGAATGGTGGCCAAGCTATCATCACTACTGGAGAACACTTCCCACCCCCTACACGTCACTCTATCAGCACTGGGCAGCTCCTTCAGCGATCGGCTGCTCCACCCTCAGTGTCTGAAGGAAAGGTACCGTAGGTCCTTCCTGCCTGCTGCTGTCAGACTCTATAATCAGTACAGCTCCCGGTAATCTACACTTGACTGTCAATAAGCAGACTGTTCACTACTTTACTTCATCTGCTGCTGTGCATTATCTTAATACATATTTTTTTTTTTTATTCATGATGTTATCTACTTCGTCTGTTGCTGTGTAATATTTTCATGTTCATGTATGTTATATATGTGCAATAATTTTATCTTATCTATTGTTCATACTTACAAATGCACTCAGTCACTCTATTATTATTCCTGTCTATACTGTGTACAGGACTATTTTTCTATTTATTTTTTATTGTATTTTATTATTGTATTTTTATATATGACACTTGCTGGCTGCTGTAACGCTGAAAATTTCCCCGCTGTGGGACAATTAAAGGCTTATCTTATCTTATCTCTTATCTTACACCCTAGCTTGCTCACAGAGATCACCAGGGCACCACACAAAGATCCTTTAATTTGATTTATTTATTTATAACTACTTAAATTCCCTTAGAGGAGCCTTTCGCAAAGCATTTACCAGTAGGTGTACAGATAGAGAGAGATCATGTAAAAGAGCAAGAAGAGAATGGTCTATATCATTTTTTCCAAAAAAAATAAAATAAATAAATAATAATAATAATAAGCTGTACAAGATCAGCATGTCATCATGATAGGTGTTTGATGAAACAGATAACAAAATTAAACAAAGATTATGCATGATGACTTTTCTCAGTGATGGTGGCTTTATAACAATATTTTCGCAGATGCTCACAACTAGAGCCATATGTTATACAAAATATACAATATACAAAATATTGCAAAAGAGTAACATCATGTAAATGTAGCAATCAGAATTAGTCTAAAATTGAATGACAGTATAGTCATTTGATCATAGTCATTCCAGCTGTTACTGTGCCTTGTCAGACATCCTGTTAAGATTTTTATCAAAAGCATGGTCTGAGATATTGATAGCGATTATGCTATATTTAGACTTTTAATCAAGCCTAAAACCATTACTGAAATGTCTTATATTCCAATGGCACTCTAACCAGACCTGAGGCTGCTGTATACTAAGAGTTTACAGCAAACAAATACCCAGAACTGCTGGGTTTAAGTCATGTCAGTATAGAATGAAAGCCAACTTGCAGAATTGAAACTTGCATAAATTGGTAAATTGGTAATCCAAATCCATTGCAGTAAACATTTAGTCAAGGTATGTTATCATTGCATGGTAATGCAGTTGCAATCAGGGACTAAGGACAACAATTACTTCACGGTGCATTCAGGTGCTTGTAGGGAGGTCAATTGCAGAAAAGCATTGTATTGACAGTATATCTGGAAGGGAGGATATGCAGGAGAATGCAGTGGTGATAAGCAGCCATGGTACCCTGGTAAGACAACGGGGATAGAAATACCATTTTTCTCAGTTGCTTGTTTAGTGTCAATCCCTCCAACCTGAATTAGCTGTACCCTAAGGAGCTTAACTGTGGTCCCATTAGACTCAGTGTGTTCTACTTGGCCAGGCTGCCACTAGCAAAATCCCATTAGAGAGCAGGGGCAGGGCCTTCTAGAAACCTGGGCACATACACATAGGCCTATAAACGTTGCCCATGACTGCAATCTTATAAAGCTGATTTTTGCCAGGTCAAGCCACATGAGGATAAGATATTAGCTAAGTCATCATTGCACTCATGACATCACAACTCCACAATTTTGGGGATCATAATATTTCTTTGATTCTTCCTTTGTATCGTTCATGCACGCTCAATTTCAGCTTCACTGGAAATAATTCAAGACCTGTTAAAAAGACCGTACATCATGCAGGTCAGGATATCTAAGAAATTCAAATCCTTGTTTCAACTGAAGATTTTAATGTTATTGTGGTTCCCATGCGATGAAAATTACAGCCATTACAAAGACTTTAAGTGTTTAAGATAACCCTTTAAACAAAGAGTGACACAGAGAGTAGGACAGAGACAGATTCAAGTGACTTACTTGAGAACCTCCTGCAGGATTTTCATCTCTTGCTGCTGCAGCTCTGTCAACACATCCACGCCATCAGTCAGACACTCTGGGAGGGCCCCTACACACACAGGCATATTACTTGCAGCTATATCAGTAGTGTTTTCCTGTTGCTGTTTGGGTGTATGTGTGTGCGTTAATCCAGCCTACCATTTGTTTCCTTAATGACCCTGAGGGCTTGAAGCTGCAGCTCCATGTTCTTCTGGACCATCAGTGTGCGAAACATCTGGAAGTCATCTGTAGCCACAACTGGCTGGAACACAGACTGAATAACAACTACATATAAGACCATGAAAAATCACTGTACCCAATGCCATCATCATTCTGTAAGTTTATTTAAATACTAGAGACTCTTTTAGTATCAAACTTATCCAGTAGGCTAAACCTTACTCTTGCATAGCTACACTTCTGTCCTGTCAAGCTCAATGAGGTCTAAAGAATATTTCACGGAAAACATTCGAGAAATTGACATGTTTGAAAACCTATGGCAGCCATTTGACTGGCTATGAATTTGAAAATTACAATCTACTTGGTTTTGGTTCAGTATTTCAAACAAGTTCTCCATTAATATTTTTTTTTTTTGGCTTGAGGTGTAGCAACAGTGCTCAGACCAAATTTTGTGCTTGAATTTTTCCAGAAACAGGTGTCTAGCTACATGAGATAAGTAATAAATAGTCAATGTTCCTATTAGGGTTATCTTGCCCTGTTATAACCCTTGTAGATCAGGACAGGATGTAGAGTACTTCCAGCATGGTAGGCACTCAACTCAAGTCCCTACAAAAATTAAGCTATGTTAGTAAAGAGTGGTACTTAGGCCTAATCTTTTACATTAGCTTCCTGTCGGTAGTCAAAGGTCTGTCTCCCATCTAGGCTAATGCTAGGCAAATCTTTCTGACTGACCTTAAATACACATTCAGTGTAGTCTTAGTACAATTCAACTGGGTCACCAGCTCCTCAGTCTCCATGCTCAGCTTCTTTCTTTCTCCTCCTCACGATTTCCCTTCTCCCTTTGTCAGTCTCTGTTACCCTGCACTGTTTCTGCCTGAAGCCCAAACCTACAGTACATTCTGTATTATTTTCTCTATTCTCTTTTTCTTTGGTGCAACATTTCATCGTCTTTTGTCTGCTACAAAAAAAAAAAACGAGAGAGGTGGCAGTCACTTAAAAATCTTGCTATATAAAACAAACCAGCCCAAGTCCTATGAGAAACAAGTGCTCATAGCTTGGGTACATACATGTCAATGTGAGATTTCTAGCAGTGTGGAAATCTAGTCATATTCTGCATTAGAACTACTGAATCTGCTGCTGCTGCACTGCAGTATTATAGCAACATTATTATTATCTTGTATCATGGGTATTGAGGTGTTTTTTTCAAATTGAAAATTCACGAGTACCACGTGTAAAAATCTAAATATACTAGTTAATTCCCTCTCTGTTTCTGAGTCTAGATGCAGACTCAAATATGCTCTCTAACAAAAAATTAAACTATTTAAACACAATTTAAACCTGAGGCTTATTCTTTATTTTGCTAGCCTTTTCCATCAGGATAATTTATTAAATTATGTTTCTCTGATTTTACTGCAAATATGATATACCTACAAGAATGTGTTAAAGCAAGGAACTGAGGAGGTCTCAGTTTTCCAATTAGATGATTTCTGAAAATATACAGTATGAGCTTGACAAAGCTTCAGTTTTCTGGGAGCCCTGCTATCCAGAACACAAAAGTGAAGCAAGCAATCTCTTATATAGTTGAACCCAAAAAGCAACTGAAACGCGACTTAGCAAAATAAGGCCTTTGTACTACTGTTTTGTATGACAACATGAGATTGTTTTCTCATTTTTATACAAAGTTTCTGCATGGGTAAACTCAAACAGATGACAAAACCTCTGCATACAGTGAACTGCAACTTCTGCTACTGTTAATCTTTCTGGGTTTTTTTTTATCGAATTTGACCTGCTTTACAGACATTAAGTATTTATCTCAGTGGTAATTAATGAGATCCAAGTCTCCTGAGGATTGCGATTAAATCCAGATCTCCATCTCTGCCAATCTGGCACAGCCACATTATACCTATTGATCAGTGCCATGGGAAAACTAATGATAGACTGTACTAATATCTTAAAATTCTTATTCGACCAATATAATACACTTTTAAAACCTCATGTTATAACAAGTTGTTGGCTTAAACAGCCTGGGCAAACAGTTACAACTTGGACTACAAATACACACAGGCACAACACACACACAAAACACAGCCTTTATCCATAGCACCTTAATGCGATGGAAGTGCATTTTTGGTATGTGGGCCCAGTCGCAACTGAAACCCCAAACCCTTACCACGCTTTATACACTTGCTACACAAGAATATACACATGTACAAACAAACATGAGTGGGCCAACAGGCAACAGCAGCAGGGTTGGCAGTTATTGAGGGAAAGAGCCAAACACAAGGTTTACTTCCCAAACTTACTGCCACTTTTTCAGAGTCTCATCAGGTACTGCCAGTTCATTTGCTCCACCACCTTGGATGATGGGGCTTACATTTTCAGACCTGTTACATCCGTTCCCTTGTCTCTGCTTCTTAACAAGACAATTTCCAAATTTGGAAGTGAATTAGCAACCAACCTTTTCACGAAAGAACTGAACAGATAGATTTTTGAGATTTTTCCCACTGACTAAACAAAGGTGTTGCAGTGGTGGGCATGAATCTTCAAAAAAGCCATATAGAGATTGATGTAACATCATCAAACTATGTGAACCTATCAGGAAACTGAAGAAGAGGCACATCCTTCATGAGTGTTCTGCAACATTTGACTAAAATGTTAAAAGTGGCAACTACATGAAGAGTAGTATCTCATGTCAGGTTTTAGGTACCTTTATGAAAACATGAGAGATTCCAAATATATGTGTATATAGCCTGAATTAATTAAAGGATTAATAACTGATGAAAGTATGTTGCTTGGAACTGACTTGTCTTGCCAATTGCATAGCTATGGTGGAGGTATGCACTCTGCTTAGTATAATATACATTCAGGACACTGTTTGGGTAACACACTTCAGCCTGACAAAGTCATGGCATAGATCTAAATCTAGTTTAGGATAAAAACATACATGTGGTTGTAGGTTATGCCACAAACTGGATTCTCATTTTGCTGATTCATCAGAAAAACGCACATGAAGGAGGAGACCAGCTACGTTTGGCACCAGGTAAAAAGCAGCATAAGTGGGGTTGTGTAAGCAAATCCCATCCTTGATTCTCCAATCAGGATGCCTGGCAGGCTGACAGCAGTGTGCAAACAGGGACCCTAACCTACCTGCAGAGTTTTAGACTTGGCTAAAGGAGAGGTGCATGCATCCAGAAACTGCTGCTCGTTGATGCCAACCTCCTGCATGTAATTATCTAACAGCTTCTCCACCTACAAAAACAAAGCAGCTTACATCAGTCCAGTTTGATGAGTCAGCAATATAAAACCACACATGAATAATGCTGACGAAGCAACGCGTGCAAATAGGGCACTTTGTTGTTTCAGTTAACATGTTTGACACATCTGGACCAAGTTCTGTACTCACCAATTTCTTATACTGCAGATGGATTTCTGTGTACGACAACTTATTTTCATCTTCGTCATCAAAAACTAAAAAAAAAAAAAAGGGCCACATTAACATTTAATTGTTAGTAATCCAGCATGTATACCGTGCCTATAGGAGACATTTGAAAAGCACACAAAAAGTTAATATACATGACCTCTTTGGTAGCTAAGGTTTCTAACATGGCTAGCTATCTTGCCGGCGTTACCTTTACTGTGGTATGACTTACTACCTTTGTCGTCACCTGTGTCCTCTGTGGCTTAACGTCGCAGAGTTATCAGGCGGCAAAAAAAAAATGTTATATTTAATATGTCTCCATATTAAATATACGTCAACAAAAGCACCGCAGCCACAAGTTAGCTTTAGCTTAGCCACCGCGCTAACGGCACGCAGCTCCAGAAAGGCTTCGCCGTATAGCCAGAAGAGGACTGAACCTGTTTTTACCTGTGCATTTGTTTTCCATAAAGTCCGTGACGGGAATGAGCCATTCGGGACTCCCCAGGTAGCCAACGATGCCCTCCACAACCCATTCACAGTCATCCTCAGCCATGTTGGCTGCTGCTGGGCGGCGTCAATAACAACAGCACCGGCACAGCGATGTTCTTCGGCTCGGCGCGTCCAGCTCCGCTACACCAACTCAGACAGGTGGGAAAAGGCATCTGGTTTATTGTCCCTCATAAACGAGTCGCCGGGGTTTCCTCTCCTGACGGGACGGGACCGTCTCCGGGAAGAAAAGCGCACTCGCGAATCTGCGGCCGAGTGGTGACGCCTAATCGGTTGCCAGGGTAACCGTTACGTCATTCCGCTGCTGCTCGGGCCCGGGCAGGTCTACCAGAGGCAGGTATCTCTGCAGCCTCCACCTCACCTCACGCCACCTGCTCCTGTGTTTCAGCTGTGCGCAGTCATAAAGAAACGCTGTCGCGGCTAGTAAACATCTATGCAACATTTTAGTATCTTGCAAGTTTGACATGATGTAATCCAGTGGTGGAGCAAGTATTAGATGTTAAATTAACACAACCAAACTCCATGTGTTAACCTGTCATTTTCTTATGGGAAGCCAGAGGGATCAAATGTGGTCAGTTGGCACATGTCCCTGGTACATAAAATGGCGTAAAAAGCGGTGTCCTGACAGTTTTTACGCCGTTTTTATTTAAAACGCTGCTTTTTACACCCGTAAAAACCATACAAAACACCACTTTTTACGCGCAACCTGTCCAAGACGCGCATTATTTATGCCGTTTTCTTGTATGGTAATGAGCCCTTCCTCCTGTTTTACATAGCCAGTAAATTCAGAGTTTTTGTAACCAATCGGTGAAGAGTAAAGCCAGACCAAAGCAACGCATTGATGAAAGATGCTTGCCTTTGCTAGGCTGTCGATCTGTGTTGTCTTTATAAATTGTACATAATTGTACTGATATTCCATTCATATACAGAGTTTTGAAAAGTACCTCCTCCACCACCCGCAGGGTCCAGTCTTCATATAAATATGGTGTTAATGAAGTGAGTACAGAAAGGATATAAGATCTAATAATATAATATAATATCTTCATACATATATTGTATTCATGATGTTATCTACTTCATATGTTGCTGTGAAATATTTTTCATATACATGTATATTATATATGTGCAATATTTTTATCTTATCTATTTGTTCATACTTACAACTGCACTCAGTCACTCTATTATTTATTTCTGTCTATACTGTGTATAGGACTATTTTTCTATTTATTTTTATTGTATTTCTATATATGACACTTTTGCTGGCTGCTGCAACGCTAAAATTTCCCCGCTGTGGGACAATAAAGGCTTATCTTATCTTATCTTATCTTATCTTAGATCACAGAGAATCTGTATTCCTTGACTCCCTCTTGGGCCACTGAGTGGGTCGAACTGTGCTTGAACTTGGTCCATTACAGGACCTTCCAAAGTGTACTGGATGTTGGGTACAATAATCCTCTCTGGCCAGTCTACCAGCAACTATGTAAAACAGGAGGAAGGGCTCATTACCATACAAGAAAACAGCGTAAATAATGCGGGTGTTGGGCAGGTTGTGCGTAAAAAGCGGTGTTTTGTATGGTTTTTACGGGTGTAAAAAGCAGCGTTTTAAAATGTAACGGCGTAAAATTGGCGTTCTAAATAAAAACGGCGTAAAATACGGCATCCTGACGGTTTTATGTACTAGGGACGGGTGCCAACTGACGACATTTGATCCCTCTGGCTTGCCATATTTTCTGTCGAGTTAACGCGCCATTTTCTGTTGCATTAACGCGTCATTTTCTGCCACATACTGGCGAGTGCAAGATGTGTAACTCTGAAACAAAGAACTAAATATTTATAGTAGTATTACTGTAAACAAAATGTTAAATTAACACGACCAAACTCTACGCGTTAACGTGTCATTTTCATGCAAGTTATTGTTATAAATATTGTTCAGTAACCTTGTTTACATAAAGTGTGGTGTGGGTGGTGCTGGTGTATCTTGTATCCGTCCCTGGTTCAAAACTACAAGTCCCACATTCCACAAGCCGCAATGTGCCAATCACAGTAGAGTTTTCTGTGATGAGTGTTTTCACTCTAGACACTAGGGTCTTCCACTTCCATAGTCCTTCACTGGTTTTCACATCATAAGTGCACACAAGGAGAAGGAGCATACACACGTACGCACACCCAGTATAAATATGGATGTAATACATTGTCTGTTAATAAACTCTGTGATACTTGAACATTTTTCACTGTTCTCCTGTGCACATGTGCTCCTTGGGAAAAAAGTTAGCGTAGAGACCTGGTCTACAATCAGCCAATATATTCCTGTAACAACCTGAATAGTCCTCTGCTTAGCCAGAGGCCAGTCCATTCAGGCTGCATCTAGGGCCTGACTGACAGCCAGTGCAGTGATTTACTAAGGATTAACTTCTGAGGTAAGCCACCTTGCTTTAATTAACAGACTTTGTGGTAGGGAAACACAAGTCACTTATACTTAAACACACACACACACAGAGAAAGACACCCACACACAGACACAAAAAGCTAAGAGTTTTTTATTAAGAGTAAAAACTTAGCAATCAGATCATTCAGTAGTGTGCATTAACAAGGGTATTCAATAAATATACATTCCTTCTGTATTTTTAAAAGGTATATAAGATTTCATTATGATCATTATCTCTAGAAAGGCCTATTGCTACTGTGTGCAGTTCATAAAGGCAGGGCATGCAAGCAGCAGTCATGCCGAAAACATTTAACAGAATAAAGGTCGGCGACATTAAAAAGCTTTTACAGTGAGCATTTAAATCAAACCGGTCAGCAAAAGTGCTTCATTCTGTTTAAATTTGCAGCTAATACCTCATAGCAATCTACCCTTCTGACTTCAAGGAAAACAGTATCTTTCACAGAGTATTCAGCGAAAATTGCTCAATTTTCTTTAATCTCACAGGAGGGGTGGACAGATGGTCAGTGCACAACAGGTGATACAGAAACATTCCTGTTTTTTTGTTTTTGTTTTGGCTATGATTTTGTAATTTGTATGTAGCAGATTGTAAACCCATTGCTGATTTCAAACCTTGGCATCTGTGTACTGTGTGTTCTGTGTTCCAGAGCTACAATAAAGTCGCAGTTGAAAATATGCTATTAAAAGGTGAAGTCCTGGTCTCTGCTAACAGGAAAATAGTCACTGTTTTTAATTATCAAAATAGTTTGAAAACAAACAAGTAATGTACATGAAGGCCTGGGTACAGGGTAGCATTAGCAGCATTCCCCAGTGTGACAATCATAGATAATGGCAGCATAAAGTAGTGAATCTGTCAGATTACAAGCAATACAGTGTTGTGGTGTAGTGTTTTACAAGAACGTGCTGAAATAATGTTCTTTCTTCTAAGTTCTACTCACTCTGTGTGGAGAAACAAATGAAACAGACCGTGTTTGATTCATGTAAGTGTTAGTGTCATATAAGAGTTATGAATCAATTTATGGATGAATTAATGGCTGAAAGAGAGAAAGAGTTAGGGCACATACACATACAGCAGCAACGTAATTTCTTGTTGTTTGTTACAATTCAACATGTAACAGTGATTTTCATTACATTATTCTTCATTTTTACTTTAATGTTTTATATATTAACTTCCCGTACGATGCTGTGAGTTCAATATGTGCTGTTTTTTAAAGAATGAGTAATCCTCTGATCACCTCAAAACAAGAAATAGTAGCTATCAACATAGTTCAAGTTCCAACTTTAGCAGGAAAATTACTTACATTCCTATGTCGCTGCCTTTTGTACATTTTAACAATTAATTAACAAATAAACAGAAGTTGTGAACCAACATGTATTCTTCATCAAGGCTGATTTTTTTTAAAAATAATCATGTCATATTGCAGCAGCTAAGTGAGAAGAAAGGTTCTTTCTCATGACATCCTCTAGATGGCAGAAGTTATCCATCATGACCAGATTACAAGCGTCAAGTGGTGTGTTTTCCACTGATCAATGTTTGATTTTCCACTGGTATCAGTGGTTCAGCTACATGTGTCCTGTCTGTATGTCCAGGGAACATGTTATGACTCACTGTATGACAGAACTGAGTCTGTGTAGTGGCTTACATTTGACCTGTAGCACAAACAGAGCAGGCACAAATACTGCATACAAAATACTTGTGACATCCACCAAAAATCATGTGATATATCCAGGTTTCGTACAGCTTTCAAGGTACCTAAACCAAAAATTTCCAGACTCTCGAAGCCTTTATCGTCACATTTAAATTGTTACTATAAATGCCAGGAGACAACAAACAAATATGACAACGGGATCGTTTCATTTCAAATATTAAAATATTTTTGGTTTACATGAGTGATTGTGTAGATGATGAAACACCAGATTATGTTGAAAATCAAGCATTTTTTAAGGAGTATATTCAAATTCAAGCATATTCTTAACCTTAAAACATAACAGTTAAAATTAAGCAAACTTTCAAGACTTTGTACGAACCCTGTATATCATTTTGCCACAGTGACTGTTTGTCTGTTTGTAATTCTTTCCCGTTACAGCTAAACCTTCTATGCATTCTTACTGTAAGCTTCAGCTTTCCGGCAGAATTAAAGTATTCATTTGTTCTTCCTGCTAAGTGAATACAGACAAAACACTGATTACGCCTGTTGCTGCTTTCACATTAATGCACTGACCATAACACCCTGCATATTGTTGATGAAGACGTCACTATGTAGCTCTCTCTGGAAATGTTGTCCTGCCTCCTTGATTAATGGCTTTGGGAGTTAAACATTTTTTCTACATCATAAACCCACAAGCAAAGTTGCAAAAAGTTGCACTCACAGCAAAGAGTGTGTAAAGGTCTTAAACTGACATGCAATCATTCAAAATGCAAATTAAAGTCCCTACAAGCTTTCAGTCAAGGGTAAATTAGTAATTTTCTTTTACTAACAATCATGTATTTTTAGCTCTACCTCTACATGGTAAAGCTAATATATATTCAGTCACAGGCATGACATTACAGACCAACATGTCCTTGAGGTTAAACTGCAGCAAACAACAGTCAAGCTCTGTTAAAAATTAATTGTATTGATTTGGCTGACAGCACAGACCATCTGCCCCCTTCTTTTAACTGCTCCTTTAGTATTTGTTCAATAAGTCACAACATGGCATTTGTATATGGGGACTGGAATGATTATCTATAAGGGCCCTTTCAGATCAATAGTCCCTCTTCCTCCATGGAAAAATAGCTGTCTTAAATTAATGATGGCTGCCGTTTTTCAATGGTGGCGACTGATTCCAGTTCATTCCAGACCATAGTACATTTGGTGTTATGTGATAAACACAGTAGAATAGGTGCATCATCTAATTCAATTATGACCTCCATAAAATAAAAAACATTGATATACACCATCCTCCTGCGGAGAGATATATGACGCATCGTGTCCTGGATTATGTAACCGCTCTCTGTACAGCGTTTGGTGCTTGTGGTATTGAGATTAAAACATGGCGGACATGATTTGATCAATCCCTTTAGAGCCCCAGTTCCTCAACTGTGGGTCAGCACTGAAAATGAGTTATGTGGTTATTTCCATTACAGGACTAATGGCAATGTTAATCAATTTCAGTGTGTTTTTGTGTATGAAATTGCAATCTTGACTCCTCAATGCAAACATTTAAACCCTTTAGAGGGATCTGTGTTAATATGTGCCAATTCTAAATAAATTTAAATGCAATAGAAAAACACTGATTCTGTTTGTCTCTTTCTGTCTTGTGACACAGTTGGATAAACTATGTGCAAGGGCCACATGAGGTTGTCTGTTTCTATTAACGTCATTTGACCTGATGTTACAGTTTATTAAACTGATGGTTTCAGGTTGATTTGGTCTGAGGATGAAGATCTGAAGTTATCAGTGGTAATGAATACATTTATAGTTTTAAGTAATTATCTGAATAAACAGTAACTTACTCAGAATACTGCTGGAGATGGACAAAACTATTTACAGGAGGCCAAAATATCCACTACCAATTTGAGTACAGAGGCAAAAAGAGATCCACAACATGTAAAGCTGTGTAGTATTTGTAATGCTAAATGTAGCTAGTGTAGCTACATGTGCTGCACTGCCTCGCATCTCTGCTTGGCCATGTGGGTGTCATTCCCCCTTTTAAAGGGTGATAAATTATGACTGTACAATAATTAGGCAATCAATAAAAGTTCTTCTGTTTCCTTTGCTTGAGAGACCTCAACAAGGAGAGAAAAAAGATTAAATAAGTAAGGTTGTAAGTTATTATAATGGCATTTCTTCAAAACCAAAATGTTTTGGTTTCATTTCAGACTTTCCTTCCTGAGTTTGTCCGTCCACATTATCAAGTCCTGCAAACCAGATATTACTCAAATCTTCAAAGTGTTTGTTGTCTTCAAAATGGCAATAATAAAATACTACAAAGACCCAGTGTGTGAAGTCTGTTGTTACTGGAAAAGAGCAGTTCTCCAAACATCATTCAGTGAAAAGGAACCTATCATGCTTTGAGGTCACAGGAACCTGTTGGAGATCTCTCTGCTGCCGCTGCTCTCAGCCGACTGACTGGGTGGATCCATTGGATTGTCATGGAAATTATCTTTGATTTGTACCTGTCTGTTGTCAAGGTGACTCATTTTGACTCGTCCCCTCTCTTGGTAACTGTCTATAATTGGCACATGTCCAGTGGCCATGCCTTGGTGACCAATTTTGCTTAGTCTGTCGTCATGGTGCCGTGTTTTAACTGGCGTCTGTTCATCGTCTTTGTGACTGTTTCTCATTGGAGCAGGTCCGTTATCGTGCTGGCCTGTTCTCATAGGCACTGGTCCATTGTCCAGGTGGCTAGCTTTTCCTGGCACCAGCCTGCTGACCTGGTGCTTATTGCAGACGGGGATCTTATTGGCCTGCAGTGAGCGGGTGTAACGTGAAAACCAGTCCCTCTCAAATGCAGCCCGTAGCTGCTCCACCACTGTAGAGTTCCTCTCCTCGATGCCCTCTGGCTGACTGATCACCAGGCCTACTCCTGCATTATAGCTAAACTCATTCCCCAGCCAGTCGAGGTTACCTGTCAGGACACAGAGGAAGAAGAAGAAACAAATTCATGATCACAGTTTAATGTATACTTAATCAAAGAGTACTCTGCTCTTTAAAGTGCTCTGTTTTCAACATTTTAAAATACATTTTAATAAGGAATCGTTGACCATTTTGGGAAATGACTAAGACCAAAAGGACTAAGACTGACTATGACCAAAAGGAGAGCACATATTACACGTATTTTAAAGTCTTTACACTGGTTACCTGTTACTATTCGTATTGATTTTAAAATATAAACTTTTATTAGTTTATAAGGCACTACATGATCGAGCACCAGACTACCTCTCAGAAATTCTTGTGGTTTATGAATCGGGAAGGCCCCTCAGATCCTTCGGTTCTTCTCTTTTAGCTGTTCCACAAAGCAGAACAAAAACATTTGGCGATGCTGCTTTCAGCCATTACGCTCCGAGCCGCTGAAACAGCCATCCAGAGGATCTGAGAGGAGCTGAAAATATTGAGCTTTTTAAACATAAACTAAAAACCCATCTATTTAGTCTGGTTTTTATGTAGTGTTTTATAATTCCATGGTCAAATCAAATTGCATTTGATTTGTTTGACAGGTGCTATATAAATAAACTTTGAATGATTGATTGATTGATTGAAATTGAGATCTTCTCATCTCACTCTCAGAAATAAAACAAATAACTGTACTTACAAAAATGCTGAACTGTTCTTTTAAGCCAACTGAAAATGAGATCTGACGGAAGTATATAGGACACAGTCATAAAGTCTAGTTGATGAGCTCACCTAAGTAAATGGCTCTGTCTGTCACCATAAACCTGTTGTGGTTTATTCCCTGGAGACTGCCGTCCCTCTGCACTCTGGGGCTGAAGAACTTCTACACACACACACACACCCACCCACACACAGAAAGCATTGATAAAATGTATCTTTAGAGTTGAAAATAGTACATAGTGGCCTTGTACTTACAGCTTCCAGTGAGCAGTTAGACTGCTCCATGCACAGACTCCTCAGGGACCAGATGAAGTTGAAAGTAAGTGGTTGAGTCTTTTCCCAGCAACTTATCAGCAGACGAACCCGGACATTCCTCAGGATCAGAGCCTCCCGGATAAGACCGTCGATACGAGACCAGTACCTTGGCACAGATACAAACACACACACAAATGTGGGCACACGGCCAGATGGACACGCAGGCATACACAGAGTTTAATCACTTGAATCAAAGCAAGGCATCCAAGCTATTGATGATAAATGCCTGCCAAATCATCCCAAAGAAAGCAACTCCAACAGCAGCACAGAGGTTCTAACCTGTGAGCGTTGCTGCTGATGAGGGGCAGGTAGTCGATGATGGAGATATATATGAAATGGCGCGCCTCCTGGATGACCTTGGAAATGGCTTCAAGATCATTGCTACGACCTTTAGGGATGAAAACGTCTGGGGAGCTCTGTCATCAGAGGAGGAAAGATGGCAAAGACAATTAGGAAGTGCTGGTGTTGGGTGATGAGAGGATGCAACAACCGGTGATTGTGCGCTCCTCTCTGAAGAAACACACATGAGCATTGTGTAAACAGATGTTTATTTCCACAGTGACTCAGAAAGAAATCTTAACAATACGCAGAATTACCATCATGATCCTTAACACTGTTATCATCATAACAACCAACTCTGCTCTCATCATCACTAAATTCACCTAAATGACCATTAGGATTTAATTGTCTTTGTTTTATGAGTGTGTGAGTGTGTATGTGTGTGCGCGCGCATGTCTTGTACATGGCTGTCATTTTAAAAGCCTCTTGCTGACAGGCACCTGCGAATGTGTGTGTGTGTGCTTTGTATTAATCTTGTAGAGATAGACAGTCCAGCCATATCAACTGTTTGACACCACCATCACTCATCTCCAGGAGGAAGATGACACTGAAAGACACAGGTGTCCTGCAGAGCCGCTCTATGAAAAATGGACTCTCCCAGCTAACTGTCACCTCCACTGGAGATGGTTGCTACACTCGCGTGTGCTGTACACATTTACATTCTCCACTTGTTAAAAAGTCTCTTGTTATAACATCTGAATATCTGTGTCTAATTTCAGCTAATATGTAAACTGTTTCTGATAATAGACCTTTTCTTTAGAGCAGACATTTTGACTTGTCATAGCAGGAAAAGCAGAGGTGGAACTGATAACATTAACGATGGTTCTGCTCTGTTTAAAGAACCTGATGTTACACCCACACAGGTGTTCTCACTTATTTTGCCTCTTCTCAGGACTGCGTGGGTGTGTACAGATTGTGCTTGATTGACATCTCCCTCTGTTTCCTGCTGCACCTGTTAAGGTGGGACATATTATACCTTTATCATTCTTATTGGTGACGTCACATAACTCAACCCAAGCTGAGGTTTTACCAATCAGAGTAACTCAAAACACATGTGGGTGTGCCATGTCTTAAAAGTGTCTTGGGCGGTGTCAGAAAGCACTCCCTATTTACTATATAGAAAACTATATTTTCACAGGGTTAAATTTAGCCACTATAGTGCCCTCAACCATTCACACAATGGAACGAAAAAAGTAGAGTGTCCATGACATGTTCAATACTTCTGCTAACAATCCCACAATGCAATTTGGCACATTTTATGGATGCAAAAATGAAAGTTGTGCGACACTACACCTGTGATGAGGCATAATGATTCATAAGTGGCCAAAATCTCCATTTACTGCTCACTGTAGAGTAAACCGTTGAGTGTCTGTTATATAGGGAACAGTGAATGAGCGATTTCAGACGCAGCTTTGGTAAGCCATGCTGCAGTGAGCCATCATGCACAATAGAGCTTTTTCACCGCAGACATTTTGACTTGTGTTTACAGGAAACGCACAGGTGAAGCAGATTTCATAAACGATGGCTCAGTTCCATTAGGTGTAAGCCATGCTAGTGAGCCAGCATGCACAATACTAAAGCTCTGAAACTAGCTCACCTAAATGGCAAGCAGCCATCATTAATGTTATTAATTACACCTGTGCTTTTCCTGATTTAAGATGTCAAAATGCCTTGAAAAAGGACTGTTAGTTCTCCACAACTAAAATACAGACTTGTCCCACAATCCCAGTCAGGCAAATTGAACCAAACACTGAAGCTCACTTTTGAACAGTCTGCTCTAACATCCCAACTCTTTTATTCAAGCCGTCTTCTTTATCATCAACACAAAATGCCTCCTAAATTATGGGATGACATGTTAACTTTGTCCTTGATGTATCCACCAGGAATTACTACAATGTGAAAGCAATGCTATGATAAAACAAGAGTTTTCCCTGAGCTAACAGTACAAACTGATGCTATAACCGTCACTTACAGAGATGTAGGCCTGAGCCTTTGTGCTGTTGACAGTGAACTCCAGTGGCGTGTCCCTGTTGAAGAGGGCAAAGACGCGCTTGGACCAGAAGGAGGGGATAAAGTCTTTATACTGGAGCCCCCAGTAGAGGCTGAACACTCTGTGGAGGTCCAGAGCCAGACAGCTGCAGTTGTACAGCAACACACCCAGCTCCTTCCTCTGGAGAACAAACAAAATCTCCGTTAGATCACCATGAGCATGGAGACTGCCAACATTTATATCAACATCTTTGTGAATATCCTGAACATTATCGTCATTACCTCCAAGATCATCAACAAAATTGCTGTTGATCATTTCCAACGGATTTCCTCTCCAAGTAATCTTAACCTGTCTGTTTCTTATACATCCATCCACCTACACACACACACACACACACACACACACACACACACACACACACACACACACACACACACAGCATACACCTTCCCTTTGTCAGGCCATATCGTCCACAAGTCTCATCCAGTTACAGGCCTTCACCCATCGTCACAGCAACAGCAGGGAATGAGAAGACACTCTCTCTGTTCTCAGTTTTCTTTCTATGCTCTCTGCTGCATTTTCATTTCAAATTGGCACTTCTCAATTTCTCAGCTTGTACCCACTAAATTGCCTTCTCTTTCTCCCTTTCACATCATACATTCATTCTCCCCCTGCAGTGTTTATATGAACAAAGTATTCCTAAATAAAGCTTAGATGCCACTTACTAAAGTCTAATGTGACACGACCTATTCTATCTCCCTCAAAACACACCAACATGCACTCCAAAATAGACTAAAAAGTCCATAACTTGACTTGTCATTTACATTTTTCAACAGCTAACAATGATTTGTGAATGTATGACTTCAGATGTATAAATTCAGTTTTTTAAGAATTCATGTCAGGATGCATTGGGTGGCCACCTTGAGCTCTTTGCAATGCATCTTCCTAAATCAAGGCCCTTTGTATCTCTGGGTGTCTAAAGATAGATGAAGCCTAACAAATGGGTCCGCACTTTAATGAACCATGCAAGAAACTCAGCTTTGAAGAAGAAGATGAAAGAATGGCCACTGTCTATTTTTGGATGCCACTCCACCTTGCATGCCCCCATACCAAACCCCCCCCCATCTACAACTTTTTGAAGAAGACACTGACATGTAACTTGTGCACAAATATAATCTCACTGTCTTTTCAAATGTGTTTTGATAGGGTTCATAAATTGTAGTATGTGTCAGTAAATAAATCAAGTGAATCTTCTAATATATCTTAAAAAATAAAAATACAATATCTGTAAGGCCCCTGTAAACATCTACTTTTAGTAATTAATAAAACTCAAGGACTTTTGTATTACCCGTGGTAATAAATATATAAAATCTGGCTATATTTGCCAAATTAAAGCTGGGGTAGGCAAAATCCTTCCGCCTCTCTCTCTGCTGCCTCGTATCACTCCGCTAAGCCCCTCCCACCAAACCCACAACTTCGACCGGCCGCAGAAGGACTCGGTTCCCCAGTGAAACTGTATCCCTCGTAGGGCTCGCTCTCCACGGCGTGAGCCTCAGCGAGACCGAGGTCCCTCCCGCCCTGACTTGTTCTCTCAAAGACACCCCTCCAGCGCTTCGCGACCGCAGAACAGAGCGCCCCAGGCTTCAGAGGCAGCTGCAACGCAATTTTTGGCAGGATTTTCCGTCATTCAATCAGGTTTTCACCACATGCACACATATCTGCCCTTGTAGCTCAGCCAATACGAACGCACGGCCTCTCTGAAATAACCTGATAGGCTAAAGTCTACCGTCACGGGATAGATTTTCTGAAGCCTGAAAACAGAGGCAAGAGGGGGGGCTGAAGTAGAGGTCTGCTCTCAGACCACTTGAATTACAATATGCTGCGCGGTTAATATGGCATTTTTGCCCAATGATGCCAAAAGAAAACTGCCTACCCAACCTTTAATTGCTCATGATACCACTATAAGTTTATGCAGTTTTCAAGAGGGACACCCGTTTGCATGAGAGGCTTGTGAACTTAAAACTTGCTTTTACTTTTAAATTCAGAGCCAGTAGAACATTATCAAAGCACTTTACATTAGTGTATACAGAATTTGTTATGTAATCAAATCTCATGTAAATCTGTTGGATACAAAATGACAACAGAGGGTGTAAGTTTGCAAAATTTGTGTTACAAGGCAGCTTCAAGATTTACAGGACTGAGATCATGATGTTGCATTTTCTCAGATGTTTCTGCCACAGCCTCTGTTTATGTGTGCATAATTTTGAATATGCCTATGTCTAAGTACGGATGTGTGTTTCTGTGTGCGCTGTGATGTGTAGTGGATCTTAGATACTGTGGCAAGAGATCTCCAGTCCATGCTGGCGCTGCCGATGTAGAAATGTCTCCTGTCGACCACCCAGAAGGAGGAGAGGAGGTGGCCTTTGGTCAGTGCTGTCATGTTCACATAGTGGACCTCAGCATCTAGAAATGTGGAGTGAGACAGGGAAAACAGAAACAGAGATCAAATAAAACACAAAAGGCAGCAAGAAAAAGAAAGTCAGAAATAAAGGAAGTTATGTGAGACAAGGAGAGGGATAAAGGCAGATCTGGCCAAAGACAGAAACAGGAACAACAAGAAAATGAAAGATAAAGACAGATGAAGGGGAAGATGGAAACAGAGTGAGAGACTGAAAGGGCTGAGCAGGACAAATAGGATCAGTCAACAGACTAAACAGACAGAGCTTAGCTGCGGCATGTTTGAACACAGACACACAGAATGTATAATACAGTGAGAGTGAGAGCTGACTGTGTCTGGCGAGGGTCCTGAGCTCAGTCGAGTCGATCATCCCGCTGGAGATCTTCAGCTGGATTCCTTTAGCTTTCAGCCCCTGCAGCCTGGACAGCAGAGCCCTGCCCTGAGGGAAATACACCACAAAACCTCTGCTGTCACATTTTTAATATTGTGGCACCATCAGCAGTCATTTATGTGCTATTTTTGTGCTACATTTCCCAGAGGTCCCTTGTCTGCAGCCAGCAACTCTGATGTCTAGTTTCTTTTTTTGTTTTGATCAAGTATTCATATTTGTGGGTGACACTTTTTTCTTCATTTGTTCCACCGTGATAGCTACCTCTGCTCATTCAAAGTACCCAATTACATACTTCCCGCTGTAGAACAACAAATAATAATAAAAAACCTCATAAACTATGTGTATGATGAGTCACTGTCAACAGATCATTTGAAGTCACAGTGAAAGCTTTATTTAAATCCAAAGACTTTCCAGTTTTGAAGGTATTTTTCACAAAACTAAAATACACTGGAATACGTGACTCTTTTCATGAAGTGCACAGTTGAGGTTAGTAGAGGTAAAACCCATCATCCCTTATTGATTTTTCTTTAATGCATACCAACCACAAATGAGATGTAGATGAAGAGAAGCAGAGTTAGAGAATAACTGAGACAACTGAGATGTGAATCTGATAAAATGGGCTTCATTTCAATATCCGGAAGATGTATCTAATATTTGTGTGTCTAATATTTTGTTCGGTCAGTATAGATCATTTTACACCAAACCTGCCAGAGGAGACACTGTTGACATTGGGAAGTTTGTTGTTTCATAACACAGTGAAATTTTATGGAATGTCTTTTAGAGCTCTTTTAAAATACAGAAATTTGAATAAGTGGGCACTCCACCGATTTTACACATCAAGTTGAGTTTAATCATCAGTACTATTCAGCCTGTGAAAACAGTTTTATAATGTCTTCTGTGACTCTGGAGGGAGCTTTCCAAAATCTGAAAAAATGACCCACATGATGTCATCAGGGTTATTTCAGCTTGGAGAGATTTTTAGCAGAAAGCCTGTGTTACTAACTAGGAATGTGCAGGGAGTGACTAATCAAATATGCTGTTAAGTTGCATTATGGGAAATATAGG
This sequence comes from Macquaria australasica, assembly GCA_005408345.1. NCBI lineage: Eukaryota > Metazoa > Chordata > Actinopteri > Centrarchiformes > Percichthyidae > Macquaria > Macquaria australasica. The sequence continues at coordinate 1,568 of SEMN01000255.1, read as the reverse complement.
ATCCTGTGTTTCTGAGGCTTTATACTTCTACCTAAGTCAGAATATCTCAGGCTCTGCTGCCTCAGTTCTGATGATTCTCCTTTAAACCCATCCCTCAATGTTATATAAATGCAATACTAAATCAGTGAAGAGCCCCTTTAAAGTGTGCAATATAATCTTACCTGTGTTGTGGTATACACACATTCCTATGCTTGTAATTATTTTAAGAGAAAGTCTTACATTTATTGATATTGGCAAGTTTGCTTTCAGGCGTTTACTCAGAAAACTTTACAAGTTAGAGATGAGTCAGAGAAGTCTGAGCAAAAACCGAAGTGAAGCCGAACACCATTCAACATCTTTGCAGATAGTCAGCAACCACATCACCATTCATGTAGCAGTGACATGTGAAGGAAGCTCATTGACTTGCACAGTTGCACAGCTCAGCAAAATCTTGAATCTCTTGAATTCCTTTCATTTTTTTATGATTTGAGGCGATAAAGCTGACGTTGCCTTTTTTAAACATTTGTACAGCTAAACTTTTGGGTGTCACAGAATTGAGTTATCACACTTGAAAATAAGTCTGCAGAACTGACAATAATTTTTCTCTTCATGGTTGCAAAACAACATTTTTTTTTAACTTAACTGATGTTCAAAATATTTAAGAGGACACAAACAGACATGCAGTGCACATGCCTGTTACAAAAGCATCTCCACCTCTTGTAAATTTGTCTTAACAGTATATTAAATTTTCTGGTCCAGCCTCCCTCCCTCTTTTTTGGCAGCTTTTTGCAGAGAGCTGCAGGCTGAAAGGCCATTAGCTCTCTTCATGGTTGCAAAACAACATTTTTTTTTAACTTAACTGATGTTCAAAATATTTAAGAGGACACAAACAGACATGCAGTGCACATGCCTGTTACAAAAGCATCTCCACCTCTTGTAAATTTGTCTTAACAGTATATTAAATTTTCTGGTCCAGCCTCCCTCCCTCTTTTTTGGCAGCTTTTTGCAGAGAGCTGCAGGCTGAAAGGCCATTAGCTCCTCTCTTCCCCGAGGGCTCTGAAAGGAGATATTACTTTCCAATCAACAGCCTCAGGCTTTCATTAGTCATGACATACTCTATATTTTAAAACAGAACTCTCTCTCTCTCTGTGTGTGTGTGTGTGTGTGTGTGTGTGTGTGTGTGTGTGTGTGTGTGTGTGTGTGTGTGTGTGTGTGCGTGTGCGTGTGTGCGCAGCCTGGCCAACCCTCCAGGCAACTGTCAATAACACACATCCACTTCAAGCCCAAAACGAATAGCTCTCTTCAAGAAGTTCAGTATTTTACCAGCCTGATTTGTCTGATTTGGCTGAAACAGAAAACCATCTCTTCTTTAAAGATATGGTAAATATGAGATGTGGTCGCTTTGTAATCTGCTTATTGACTTGGGGGTGGGGATAAAATCAAATAGCCACGTTATTGGACGGCTAATGCAAATCACATCAACTTTTCTGTCACACTAAACACGTATTATCAGTTGTGGGAAGTAACTAACATTTACTTAATTAGAATTTTCAGGTACCTGTACTTTACTTACATATGTCCATTTTATG